>OY728140.1:87817311-89067311 GCA_963277665.1 Viscum album | reverse complement strand
CTGCAGCCAGGGACCGTTAACCAGGCATTGTAGAACTTAAAGGGTAAAGGTGCTGACCGTGAAGTGATAACACAAATATCAATTAAAATCGGATGATGATCAGAATGTAGCCTGGACAAAGTGATGCCAGAAACTTCCATTTCCTCACTTTAACCACTAATCTGCACAAAGCATCTATCCAACTTTCTTTCTTGCCTCCCGAGGTGAGTATGCCTCTGCCAGGTATAATCAGCACCTAAAATTGGTATTTCAATCAGATTACATTGATCAATGTAGGTGGAGAAATCCCACGTTGCTGCACGACAAAAGTTATTCCCAGTTTTCTCCTCCGGTCTCAAGACTGTGTTAAAGTCACCAAGTAAAATCCATCTTTTATCCATATTCGCAGAAATATTCACAAGACTACTCCATAAACTTCTCCTCCTAACATACTGGTTAAGAGCATTGACAAAAGTAACACAAAACAGATCTGACTGAAGGACGCATGTTAGAGAGACAGACTAACAATCTGATTGAACAGATTCAATACTCACAGTATTATGATTTAGAACCCATAGATCCTCAACATCACTGTCAGACTGATTTGGAGTAATAGAAGAGTAACCTAAAGTCGACCAATTGAAGGACATTCAATTGGAAAACTTGATTCTGGGCTTAGAGATGCCAATCAGCATTGGTTTGTTGGTCAGAATAATGTGTTTCAGGACCTTGACCGTAGGGGAGTTCCCCAAACCCTGACAATTCCAAAAGAGGACTTTAATTGATGAGAGGCACGCTGCCTAGTGCATGGACCAACATATCTGGGTGCTATGCTTTCCTTTGTTTCATTCAAAAAAACCTCCCCCTCTTCACTTAAAGAACAACCATCAGTGGCAGTGACAGCATCATCATCGGACAAGGATGAGTACCTGTTAACTGAGCTGAGTGGTTCTGTCAAGGTAGCAGGGAGTTTCCTCCTTGCCAACTTCGATACATGCACTAGGGAAAATTCCCCATCAGCCTGCACTGCCAAAATCCCATCATTGAGAGGTTCCCCCTGCCCATCACTTCCAGCCACCTCTTCAGACATGGGAGGCTCCTGTTTGTCATCCTGATCACCAGCAGAAATCTCCATATTTTCATTACAGACCTCCACGTCTTGAATTCCAACAGGAACATCAAGTACTAAGCCCTGCTCATTTTCCTCGGCCACTTGATCCTCACCAGAAGCAGCAATTGGATCAGAATGGCTCACATCCTGCGGCCTTTCAGCACCCTCAGCCTCTTGTACCTTCTCACAGGTGTCAACTCTTTGTCCTCCCCCAACCGGAGGATCCTTGATGTCAATCTGCTCATCAGCAGGCGCTTCCACAGGGACCACAGGCTGACCCATCTCATTCCCTTTCCTTCGACAGTGTAAATCATCATGGCCATTGATTTTACATAACGAACAGAATTTATTCCTGTTACACTAAGGAAGTGTGTTACCAAAGATACGACAATTTGAGAAGAATTTTGGCATCCTTTCATAAACAATCTCAAGGGTAATGCTGTCATCCCTAGTAGTGAAAACAACCTGCTCAACCAAGGTGCCAGACATATCAACCTCTACCAGTACTCTAGCCTAATGTCCAAAATTGGGATTTTCGGTCTGTTTATCTAACCTAATAGGGTTCCCAACAGAAGAGGCAATGTCCCAGAGGATCTGAGGATGCCAATATAACCAGCTCAGCTTATGAATTCGTATCCATACCTGTGCAAAGGAGTTCCTGACAGAGCTGGGATCAAAATTCCTATCCCACTCATGAATACGAAGGTATCCCTGGTTCAAAGAGACGGACCCCAGACTCCAAGCACGCCGCTTGCACTCATCAGTGGGAAAGACAATATGATAGAAACCTTTCCCCATAGCCGTCATCTTCCAGTCACTGAAGCCCCAGATCTCCGCCAACCTACCTGTCAATTCATGAAACTTCCATGGCCTTACACCATTCGAAATAATTACCCGAGCAATGATCGAAAATTTGCATAACCTGACACGCTCCTCAACAGCATCTTGGTTTGAAGATACATGGGCGATGCGCCCCTTCTTAATAATTCTCCCAGAGCTCTCAGCACCACAATCCAGAAAGGAAACACTCCCATTATTTTATTATTTTTTATTTTTATCATGGTAAATAGTTCTATAACCTAATTATTTTATCCATTAATTATAAAATAAAATCGTACTTCATAAATAATTTTTACCCACTGATTCTAAATATCATACATAATTTATATAATAATAATCCTATGCATGTTGGAAATTAATTTTAACAAAAGTGAAAGTAACGTGAAAAAACCCAGCTTAAATTGTAATCATACAAACATAGTGCACAACAGCCACATCCCTATTGGTAAGGACTCTAAAAGAGAATCAAAGAGACCTGATATCAAATTCAGCTGGAGACATAATTCCAGGGAATGTAGCCTCA
This sequence comes from Viscum album, assembly GCA_963277665.1. Classification (NCBI taxonomy): domain Eukaryota; kingdom Viridiplantae; phylum Streptophyta; class Magnoliopsida; order Santalales; family Viscaceae; genus Viscum; species Viscum album. The sequence goes on along the minus strand of OY728140.1, from coordinate 89,064,858 downwards.
TTGTAGCAGGTACTGTAGCTGCTAATTTTCTGTACTATAACTGTCAGAAATATTCATCTGTTTGGGATTTCAGGACACTAGATTGGTTATTTGGTCTTTCAAAGCCTTTGGGACCCCATGGATTTCAGGTTAGTAAGTATTTTGGGACACATCACGGCCTTTATGACACCATAAGTCCTTTTGGACAACTCAAGGCCTTTGGAAATCATTAAAATTGTGCTTTGATAGACAAGGGAAACTCTGCAAGGAATAATCTCTAGATGAGGATTTAGTGTAGGAGCATTCACAAGAGTTGAGCTAATATATTACAATGAATGAGAGGGTATCTAAATTTCCATCAAGACCACCTTATCATGAACGAGAATTCAAGATGAATAGTAATGTGATGGTTGAGAGATGACATCATGATGTAGGTGTTGGGGAGGGGTTGTTTCAATTAGTTATAGTTTGGATGAATTCCGCTATGACCTTCTAGTCATGTAACTTCACTAAACCTATGGGACATCTAAGGGTTCCCCTTAAACACATAAAAATAGGTTATAAAAAATGAATAAAAACAAGGCCTTCGGGCCATGCATGCTAACATATTTTTTACTATTTAAGGTTCAATATAGTCATTATAATAGAACTGTTGGTCCATGAGTGGAACGTATTTGATATTAATTAACATTTAAAATCACAATACCAAAAAAAATTATTAATTTTAAATCAATAAATTAAATATCAATTAATATAAAATATAATTAATGTCAATTTTGAAATTATTATATTAATTTGAATTTTAGAATAACAAGACAATGATGGAATTCAGATATAATATTTTCAAACCAGCATAACATGACTTATTCATTTTAAAAATTAAATTAATATATTAATATGTTCAATTTAATTCACTTTTAAAAAAATTAGTATAATTTATTTTATTTATTTATTTACTGAATAATTAAATATTTGGCGTTTCTTAAGATTTTTACTTAACTAACCCATCTATAAAAAATGAAATATATTACCATGATAGAATGAACTAATATATCTTTTACAAAAATATACATAACCAAAAATATGTAATTTTTAACTATATACCAATGCATTATAGAAATTCAAAGTAAAAAATAGTCTTTCTTATCTTTTTCCTCGCATAACATATTATATAGTTCAATAGTATGGAAACGTTATAGAAAATTAATTTAATTATATAATACAGTATTATGGTTCCCAATATTTCCATAAAATGGGTTTTGGAAAAGATTGTTGGTAATTTATCATGTTACGCTTGATGTTTAGTCCCTTGGTAAACTCGTATTTCTCTTAATGGTTACAATTACTTTTAAATGATTTCACTAATCCTTTTGTAAAAAATTTAAATTTAACTTATACAAATTTATAATTTTGGATTATTAGATATATGGTATAAATTTTTCAAAATTAGATTCATAGAAGAGAATGAATTTAATTTAAAATTAATCCGATATATGAGATGAGAAAGTGGGATTTAAAAGTTCAAATGTTCAACTTTTAATTTTTTGGTGACACTTAGAGGGAGGGATATCACTATAACTGTTTTGTCTAAGAAATGGGATTCTAGAGAGTTCATTACATTTTATTACTCGCCTCAGTTCTTACTGAACGATTATAAGCTTATTTTATGGGCCGATGTCCCAAGTCTCTATAAATATCATCCCCCATGATCTAGGACCCTTTTCTAAAATTTAATAAATAATTAATTCCAATTTTTTCAATCTCTAGCTTCAAAAAAATTATTATAATGACATAAATTTGATTAATAGATGTATAATTGACATAATTCTTCATTTAAAAAAATTTAAATTATAATTTATCATTATATAATACATTGATGAAGAGTCGGTTTTCATATAAAATCTGGGGTTTGTCACTCTTCATAAAAAATATAAACTTCTATGAAAAATTCCAAAAATTAAATGAAATATAACATTAACAAATTTGTGAAAGAATGGATTTTTTTTACAAATAAAAGTGAATTGTTTTCAAAATATAGGTTTAAAAAATTGACCATTTAATAGTCAGAAAATTTTGTTTATTATGATACAACTTTTTATCCCTAAAATTGGATATGTTATTATCTTATGATTATATAATCTTTTGGATTAATATAAAACCCATTTATTGAATATATATAATATATAAATTTCATTGTGATCATCCAATAATATTAATTATTTAAAATTATTATGATAAAATTCCATTGGTGCAACAAAATATTTTTTTTATAATAGTGCTTCCTACATATTCAACGGGTTATTACATTAATTTTTATTTAATTGGTATAAAATTAATTCAATTATATATATTCATAATTTATTTGATCTTATTAATAATCACCAAATTATCAGTCATTTTATTTAATATTAATAATATTTGATAATCCTCGATCCTGTGTGTAGTGTGAGCCATTGAATAAAGTCATTTTTGCAAGTGATAAAAGATATATTAGTATTTATTACATTAAAATATATAGGATTCCAGTCGACCGAGTTCCCAAAGCTATTGCTCGAGCAAGAACATGAAAAAACGACTAGGACCTCAGTTCAACCATTGGGATACGGCGGTGGGGTTGGAAGGATGGGTGTTTTTGGTTGTTTCGGTGTCACCATTCCCACACAGCAGCGGACACAACAATGAGCTTAATAAAAACTGTGATATGCAATAAAAATTGTAGTTAAGAATGATAGGAAAAAGTTATCCTTATAAATGGAAATATTAATAGGAATAACAAAATTATTTAAAATATGTATAATGTTTTTATAATCAAAATGTATTAATTACTTTATAAAAAATATTTACATGGTTTTTTGTAATGTCATTTTTTCATTAAATTGTTTTCCTAATAAATGTTATTTATTTCAATTTTCTAAGCAGATGTTATAACTAATTTATAGATATATTATATATTTATTTTTTAAAATCAATTAAAAATTTCTAAATAATTATTTTTATATTATGTTATAGTAAATGTTTAATATTTTTCTAAACATATTTATTTTATAATAAATAGTGAAAAACAATGATTCTTTTACTAATATATTTTTCTTCTTTTAATTAATGTATTATAAATTATAAAATTAATATTTTGGATTTATATTAAATTAAAATAATTATAATTTATTTATAGATAATATAATTATTTACACTGTAATAATTATTATACATTATTTTGATATAAGTTCAATTATGCGCATAAAACCAGATTAAAAGAACAGTTTTTTCCAATGTGTTTCAAATATAATCAATTTAACAAATGACTATTTATTGATAAAATTAATGAAATATATCTAATAATAATTAAATTATATATTTCAATATTCATAATTTTTTTTACAAGGCATGTAATGAATGAAAATTTTGTTATACGCTTAATAATGCATTTCTCTACATGCAATTTCCATTGCATTTTACCACTTATTTTATAGGTAATTTCTAGAAATTATGTATATTGGATAATTTAAAATGAATAAAATAATTATAATCATCAAAATTAAAGGAATTCTATATTTTTAATGTAATATTTTTTATATTTAAAATAAAAAATAGAAAAATTTCATTACTAAAGTTATGGTTAATAGGAGTTTAGTGAATTAATAATCTAAAAGATAGTTGTAATAATGGCACATAAAATTTTCTAATTATTATTGGTTGAATAGATTAAGACCCTATATTTTCCTAAATTCAAATTATTGATTTTTTTCCAATTTCACATGAACTTCAGATTATCTTGTTGAAATATTTTATGTAACTCCATTAGTGTGTCTCCCCTCACATATAAAAGGTCACAACATCTCTATACATAAGAATACTATTGAGAATAGTATATAATCCTTGAAATATCCAAAAAAACATCATATTTTCTCTTTGTATTATCTTGAGATTATTTTCTTCATAAGATATAATCCAACGAGGTCTTAAGGTGTAATCTAAATGATGCCACTAAAAGAATAGGTAATCATCATTACCAAGTCAATCAACATTTATTTATTCTTCTAATTGCCCAAAAAATTTATAATCTGTTCAAATTAGTTACTCCATTATGATTACAAAAATAATATTTTTTATGATTATGTGTAAAATTTATTTCACCTCATATATATCCTATGAAAAATGAAAAAAAACGCCCACACTAACATATGAAATACCATCTGAACATAATGGTGTAATTAGGTTTTCACCATTAAATTTATTTTATGTTTATAAATATGTAACAAATGAAGGTATATGATATCTATCAAATATTTATGACTCTTTTAATATAACATATCATTTACCTTCTTACTCTTCCACTCGATAAATACTGATAACAACGCTCATGTGTACACGTGGACAACCACCCCAATGATGCAATATGATTTATTTTTCATATCTTCCATTCTAGGATGATTACAAATTTTTATATAATTAATATATATGAGAATAATATCATTATTAAAACAATTTATATTATGTATCCATGGGAAGGATTCAGGGACTGAAATTAACAAATGTAACTAACATGAAAAACAAAACATTTAACACTCAGAAATAATGATTTTAATAAATAATTATTGATAAAGAGGTCTTGAAATATTTTAATGCGGTTGGATATGATATTATAATTATTTATATGGTTTCATAATGTATTTATAATAAAATAAAATTTATTATTTATGAGGTCAAAATAACATATGAAGAAAGTCACACCTGAGTTAAGGGTTTTTTTCACAATCTCATATGTATTCTATATTACTTATCTTTAAATTTATATTAGAAATATATTATTATATTTCCATATTAATACCCATATATTTTTTTCTACTACACTTATTTTCATAAATTAATATATTTCCTCTCATCTCTTTCAATACTCAAAAGTCTGAAATAATGTTTTGCAGAAAACCAACATGGATTTTCTATCTATACATGAATCATTTTAATACACATCCATGTTACCATTAAAATGATATTGAATTTTTTTTATTGTCATAAAAATATTTATTAACATATTTTAGGCTTGATTTTATTTTTTTTAATTCTTTAAAAATAATCATCTTGTTATTTTTTGAAAGAATCATATTTTACCGAAGGTGTGTATATAATATCTGTATTAATACATACAGCATGATTAGACTTTAATGCCATCAAAAAATTTCATTACCATTATAATTAAATTAAAATTTTATAATCTTATATTAAAATTAAATTTCTTTCCAAAAAATATGATTTTTTTTTTCATTTTAAATATGTTATTTAATAATGTAAATGGTCTTTTCCTCGTGAAATTTTTCAATGATATTTTAAAAGTATTTTCATCTATTCCAACATCATATGATAACTATTATAGTTTAATAGGGATGCACTATAATGAATTCATTCACCCTATTTGATTATATTTATTATTAAGATGTTGTTATTTTTGTTTACTAGGAGAAATAATAACATTTCATGTGTTAGTTTTTCAATATAAATATTAATTTTTATTATGTACTAATGTTTTATTTATTAATTTCATTTAATTAATGAATTTGACTTATTATATGATGGGAGGGGCCTGTAATTTACCGTTATTCTTTGTTGGGATGAGTGGGAAAAACTAATTTTTTTATTTTGTATGTACCTTTATGTTTTACATATGATGTCTTATCACAAGTCATTAACCGTAAGATTATGATTCCCATAATGATTAATTCTATTATTATAAAACATGTTTTTTATTATCCAGGTGATTATTTAGGTTTCTATATAATCATTTAATTTACCCCCACTTCTTATGATATTATTTATAATTAATATTTAATTTTTTTCCTTTTATATTATTTGTGCTTTATTTATTCGATGATAGAATTTTTTTTGTGTGTTTTCCTTTACTAAAAATATAATATGAAAATATTCAATAAATTCTTGTCTCTAAGATACCAAAAGGGGATCTGTAAATTATTTCAAGGATTTTATTGAAGAAATAATAATATTCTCACCACAATATTTCATTTTTAATTCCTATATCAAGATATAATTTACCAATCATGTAGGTATCTGGTCTCAAAATACTACAAATCCATTTGATCCATTGGGATATAATTCTATTTAACTTTTCTATATATATCAAAATAACATAATAATTTAGGTTACTAGAATCAGGGATTTAAATTATTTCAAATAGAATGGGTGTCAAAAGAAAATATGATGAGGTTTAGATAAATATAATTGAGAATAATTCATCAAAATAAATGTAAGAAAAGAATATTCCCAAAGGTCCAAACCCATATAAAAGTAACTTTATCAATCATGATTACTATATAATATTTATAAAAATATAAATTAACAACATATAATATCATTTTTTCAAGGGTCTGTTGGTGTCACAGAAGGTATGGACAAAGATATTATTATTATTAGTGCAATATTTTATTTCATTGAAAGTGGATAGAATCATGTTTGGGTTTTGGTTATAACTGGAGGAAATATTTAAAGAAGAAAAAAAATGTTAATAAGGAATGATAAATAGTTTTCCTAAAAACAATTTCAAGGGTAAAACAATCATAAAGGTACAACAGAGTGATGAAGAAAAAAGAATGAAAGTGATATTAGATGTGAAGTCATCCACAAGTTATGATTTAAAAAAAACAAGAGATATTGTTTTAAAGGTGTGTTAAAATTTAAAATCTTGAAAACTATTGTATTATAACATTACCAACCCATGAATAATTCATAAGGAGTTTAATCCAATAATTAAATCACTAAAAACCTTTTTTCTATGGATGAGGAGAAGAAAAATCTACATCTAGAGTCTATTTATAATATGAAAATAAACATGGAGTTGTTATGGTTTTCAATAAAAAATTATTCACATGTTGATCATATAATGATGAATAATGAAACAATAAGAAGAAACTATTTCCCTATATTTTTCATTAAATGAAAATAATCTGTCCCCCATTATTTTCAAATGATTATATATTTTTAGCTAACATGTAGGGAGTTTAAGGATCAACGAAGATGACCATTTCAAGGAGTTACATTCTGAAATATTACCACAATTGTAAGCAATTGAATTAATATCTTGAGGGTGATAAAATATTATGTGTTTCCAAAAATTCAAAAATCCTTTGAAAAACAACTATTAGGGAAAAATGGATGACTGGATGAATAATAATTTGGCACGAAAGGTCTAATTTCACATGGTTTATTTCAGTGGATAGATTTAATTCAGTAAGAATTATTATGATATATCTATACATGCATTCGGTCATTAATTTTTAATTCAATTCCATTAAGGATGTGAAATTGTATCAAACTATTATTTTTCAAAGGCATGATCAATTAGAATGAACATGTGTTCGATCCATGACTATGTAGAGTTTTATCTACCATTGATTGAAAGGCACATACAATTGGATCTCTATGTGTGGTGTATTTATGACACAAAAGTTCTTATTATATTCCTTATAATGGCTTATATATACGATCAATTGTTTGTGTAAAATTGGATCTTTATGGTCTTTTTTTAGTCATGGTTGACTGAGGATATTGAAAATTGTTTCTCAGCATTTTATCCAATATACATTTGGCACCTCTTTTAAGAAAAATCAAAATATAAGTATTAGATTGGGGTATCACGTGAGTTAAATTGTATGGAATGAATTTCTGATCACGGTTATATCTCTCTTATTTTCTACACCAAGTTAGCCCACATAGAATTAGATTATATCCACTAAAGGTAATTTTCTAAGATAAATATGTGATTCCATCCACTAATCATGCTTCACATGATATGATTTTAAAAGAATAAGGTTAGAGGTGGCTTTCTAGATTGGATCACAAGAAGTTTGATGAGATGATCATTCCCCATAAACCCTTTGAATTTTATTTTTAGTGATGGGGATAAGGATAATCATACATATTAAGATATGTTTTTATATATATTAACTACAAACCCAAAGGTGGAGATGGTGGTTCCCAAAGTGTTTTATTGCATTCGTTTCCAATATGTATACATATTTTTGGTGGTGATATTTTATTATTACTATAGTATTGGAATAAAATACATCATCAATAATTAATAATGTTAACTGTGGAATTTTTCATTATAGATGTTTATTATGGTGTTTATGGAGAACATTATACTACATTTCAGAAAAATATTTAACAACTAGTAGGACGAGAAGATCAAAATACTTGAGTTTAATTAGTATAGTAAATATTTAATGTTGTATAATGAATCTCATAGATTATGTACATAGAATCCACCATATTGAGTGTTTAAATACACTTCAATTATTTATATGATGTGTTTATATGTCCATTAGTGAGTTAATAAAATTTAGGAGATAAATATGAAAGCATATTGATCTATATAATCGTGAGTAGAGAAGCTATATAAATGTATAACTATATTTTAATAGGTTATAAACAGGTTTTTTGATGCTTCGTAAAGGTAAAATCTATCTACATAAAGGCCATATTAAAATAATATATATGGGTAATTCACTTATTTATTATTAATAATACTCTTAATAAATTTATTTATAATTTTGGTTATGTCAATATATTGTCTTAATTATTTGAATATTATGTTAAAAAAATTATCATATTTCATCCAAGAATAAGGGAGATCCACTAATGAGTATTTTTTGGATATTGAGAGTGTTACATTCCTTGTAAGAATGAACTATGGTATGAATAGTAATGAAATATTCTTAGACAACATCAAGGTGAACTAAATATCAAAAATTTGAAGGATATGATGAGTTTTAAATCCACCAAAGATAAATTTATTCTTTCTCTATGTTATAAGAAATGTTATGGTTCTTTACGGATTCATGTATACAGTGGAAGGTTTTCAAAATATTTTTAAATTCTTGTAGAGTTTTGGATTTTCTAATATCACAATATTTTTATATTGTGGGAGGAAACAATCGAGTTCTCTAAAATAATTTTAAATAATTAATGTCCATTGATTTTTTGGATAATAAAAATTTTATATTTTAATATCAAATTAGAGATAAATAAATATTGATATCCATGTAAATTGTAATTATGATGAAGACCATTAATTTTTATGATTTTCGAATGATGTTTGAAACTAAATAATGGTATCAGTTTTAATGATGGAATATGAAGAGAAATAGTTATCATATAGTATCCAAAATAAATGTTTCAGAAATAACGTATAGATTTTATTCTTGATGGAATGTGTTAATATAATGTTGTAGATGTTTGAAGAAAAATAATTTGGGAAGATTGAGAACTTGTGGATATTATGAGTAAGAAAATTCTTGGTTATCGATACACATTTAGGTCAATAAAAGATATGACATTTGATGATAGTATTTATTTCAATACGAGGAAGTCCATTGTGCCTGATTATTCCATGATATAATCAGAATCCATTTGGGTAACGAATTAGAGTTTTGTTCAAGTTACATGTATATATCCTGAATAATATTTGGGTGTTCAAGACATTAATACCTCTACACATATATAGAGACTGATCCATCTACTCATTATTGTGGATTGTCATTAAGAGGTAGAGAGTACAACAGAAGTGGGTTGAAGTATTTCATTATTATATAATAATTTTGAATTGTTTTGGTCTATTACAGTGGAACATAAAAGAAATTAGAGAATAGTGGACTCTATATAATACCCGATTTGTAAATAAAATTGAATAATTAATTACCCGGGGTAACCGATAATTGAAAAGTGTATGGTATTATTTCCAAAACGTTTAAATTCCAGGAAATTTTCTATTTGACTATTTTATCACATGATACATGGATATAAGAAATTATTAAGTGGCTTGATAACCTTAACAAGTTCAAAATGTTAAAATAAAAACAAGAATTCATATAATGAAACCACTGACTCACACTCCCCCAACCTCATATTTAATCATCATTTTGGAACAAATATTGATCTCCTTTTGTAAATCCTCATCCCATATATAAATATCACCTTTATTTATCAATTTATTGAAGGTAATTCATTTACCAATGAATATCACTATGAATTTCTTGATATATGTGATTTATCCTTGATCATTCTTGACTCTTAGAGGTTATGACAAAGAGAACATCTATGATTTCCATAAATTTTCTGAGTCCCTATAAATATCATGGAAATAGACTAAAAATTCATGGAACATATAAAAATTGACCAAAAATGCACATTTCAATGGATTCATTGTGAGGTTATGTTGCTATAGTATTTTGAATACCAATTCAATGCTGTAATAGTTTTTACAAAGTAGATGGGACATCACCACCAAGTCATCCATATAACACTCCATTATTTTCCAAATAATTTATTTAAGAATATGCTTTAGTTTACACATATAGGCAGCTCATCCTTTTTATACAAAATGGAGTATCCTATTAATAATAAAACTCATGTGGTTCTCCATTGTTTTTAGAATTTTCTTCTTCAAGATAAGGTCAAATATGATTTCACCAAGATTAACTTTCCATATTGGAAAGGGCATGAAAATATATATTCCTATTGATAAAAAAATAATTTGTTATTAATATTAATCAATTATTTAGGAGATGGTAGTTGAGATCCTAAAGTCAATACAGATCCTTGTTTTCTCATTCTACTTTTTTAATATAAAATGTTAGGGAAACCAATATGCATATTGAACTTCTTGTAAAAAACTATTAAATAAATAATTCACATTAGCCTCTTCCATGAAACATTAGGATTAATAGATTCTTATTATAGTATCTTTATAAACAAGGTCACTATATGGGAGGCTCATGTGGTGAAAACCGACTTTGGGGTTAAAACATAAAATTTCAATGTAAATCTAGGTGAACATTTCCATGATGTTCTTGGGGAATGTAATTTATTATGCCATCTCTATGGGAGTCATTGTTACACTAATTAATATGTATCGTGGTTCATCATTAGTATCTAAATTCACATAAATGGGATCATTTAATGCCTCCATCACACCTTCTTTAATATATATTGGAGCATCTTCATGATCCCCATATGTGAGAGTAGGTAAAGTGGATGGTAGTTCATCCTCTTGGCTCTTATGTGAATTCATTTACATTATGCTTCCCATATTAGGAAAATTATCATTAGTATATTATTATTAGATTTTAATGAAGGCTCTTCCACAATAATAAATATTATATTAATGGTGGTATAATTTAGAAAAAATAGACCTATTGTTGTGATGTTTCATTATTCCATCAAATACATTGAGAAATATTGATAGTGTATTTTTCATGATGGAATATTTGAACTCAAGGTATTGTTGATGTTATAATTACACAAAATGAATGACATGATTAATAATTATGATAGTTCAGTGTTGTATAATGAACACATACTGTTTTCATTTATATTAGAAGAGATTATTCGGAGATTTATTTCCTCATTTCTAGGAGATTAATCCGACTTCCCATGTTTTTATTTATTAACATAATTTAGTGAAAGGAAAATAAGGTAATTATCATTTACAATATTATAAATATTAGATTTGGAGATATACAATCCCTTTATAGATGCATCTTATTGTATATTAACTATCTACGTTTTCATTACCCCTCCCCCTTTTAATATCAGAAAACAATGTATTGGGTCACACATGCATCTAAAGGGATCATTCCCCATGATCTAGATAAATTTTTCCATTGATATATAATTTTAATCATTTTGGTTGTGATGATAGTATAACCAAAATAATGTGAAACCAAAGTCTAGCTATCATAGAATTAAATTTAGTATCCCAACTCAAAACTATTAGTTTAGTGTTAAAATAGAAGAAATAAAATGGCATTCATAGTATAATATTTACAAATAGATTATATTCTCTAAAATGACAAACATAGATTGTTAGAATAGATGGAGTTTAATCATTCTTCTTTAATTTGAGATGTTTGAGGGTTTGATATGTGATGATATTGATCCCATAATCATTATTATCCCAAACAATACAAACATTAACATTATTTTCCATACTAAATATAAAACGGGAATTCATATGGATATGATCCATTATTTATTATTATTTATCTATTATATTAATGGTCATGTTGTAGTTAATGAATTCAATTATATTATTACAGTTATCAACTACATTCACCTTAGTCGAAGGATCCTATTGATTTTTTCAAGAGTCAAATAGTGTTTCTCAGTGTTTCTAAAATAAGTGAATTGAATCTATGATTTATATATATTTTTCTACTATAATTTTTTTTTGAAAACATCATACTTCTAGGGTAGTCATATAGGTGTTAATACATTGACATGTTCTTGATATTTATGTGTCACATTTTTAGGAGATTTGAAGATGGGGCCCTCGATTTATTATGTGATTATTCATTAATATAATTAAGGTTAAAAGTTGTAGGGTCGTAGGGATTAGAAACTAATCAAAATATGGTGTTCCTTATTATTGTCCTCTGATAAAACGGGAGATGTATGGGGTGTAAATGGATTATATTGTTATATCTCTCTTGTAAATATTATTACATTACCATTCTTCTTGTCTTTGTAGAATAAATTAAATAGTTTGAAATGAAACCCCAACTCTTGGCTGTTATAATATTTTGTAAACATCTTCACAATTTCCATTTCAATAGATTAATTGTAAGATATATGCTTCATATAAATATTTTTTTCTTCTATACAATCCACTTAATTGAATAAAATTTAAAAAATGTTTTAAACATCCAATTATAAATTATTTTTAATTTTGTAGAGTGGTAACAATAATTTTAATTATAGGTTAATGAAATATATTAGGTTTTTAACAGTATTAATGAATATTTGGGATTCCTCGAGGAACTCCTTGGAACACGAACACCAGTTTCCTTATTTTGATAAGACATCGTGTACGAACATGTTTCTATAATTACTATTGATTGGGGGTCAAAAAAATTTAGTAAATTTCTTACCTGATGATAGCTCATGCATTATTGAATATGTTTTGAGAAATCAAAATTTTGAATATCCTCATAGTTATATTTGATATTCCTCATGACAAACTTTCATCATTAAGATGGATTGTGGCCATGTTAGTCACATGTGCCTTTGAGATATTTCATGTTAAATTATCATTATCGACCAACATCTATATTATATCTATGAAGTTGAAAAAATACTGTATGATGTCCAATAATATTTAATAGAAATTATAATAATTGGGAGAATAATTAAGAAATTACATATTTGGATTTCTTATCATAGTTTGTATGATCATATTGTACACTATGGATGATAATAAATACCTAGGAAATATTTGAAACAAAATGTAATATAATGTATTCATATTGGATTAAAATTCAATATTGTTTTTATTTAAAAATGGTTAATTTTTATTGGGTATTGGGAACATATATTACTATTCTTGGGTTTTAAGTGTTGGTGTAAATTCTATTATTTTCTGATTTGAAATAAAAACAATTTATGTCCTCCAAATAGTTCTTAATGGTAGTTCCATATAATGTTTTTCATTACATCAATGAATTAATTCTTTGATGCATTATTCTATATCAATGAATTACTTGAATTTTTCAAGTAATTTATTTAGTATAAAAATTATATATCTCATCATTTAAATTCCCTATATATATTTCTAAATGAAACTCTTGAGGAATTTATATCTCTGGAGAATAGGTCCAACCCTTCAATCGAGTGGGGAAATAAAAAAAATGCTCTGTTATATTCTCATGAAACTAGAGTGGTCTCAAATAATTATCATCCCTATAGTCCACGCAATGTTTTATGGGAACTATTGTTGAAGGATATCCTATGTAATCATTTATCATTATGCCAATATGTTATAAAAAAAGAAACCCTTTCCAATATGTTGACAAAAATATTATTATTGGACACCTCATTTAGATCAGGGGTGACATGTATTATGATGCATCAGAAGTATAAATGGTTATAATGGTGAGAAATTTATACTATATAAATGAAATCTATTTATCTGGGGTTATCAATGTGTAGTGGTGGAACAAACAATTTCACCCATTAATGGTAAGAAATATTCTCTAGTTATATGGGTGATTACGTAGCCTTAGTTTCTTATAATTCAATATTCAAAGCTTCAAGTATTGAATCTTTTGATGTCACCTATAATGACCCATACATTACCTACATTGTTAATACTTCAAAATTGAAGCACACTTATTACAACATATAACAAAACCATGAAAGGACCGTATATGTATAGTGTCTTTAGAAACTGGGAAACATAAACAACTGGTTCATAAAGCGTCTACATTGTCCCCCATTTATTTCATCATATCTAGAGTCCCTTTTGGCATATCGTACTTAATAACCTTCTTCCTGGCCTGGGGGAAAGAAAACATACAAAAGGGTGAGCTCAAATTCTCATTAAGGGTAAAAAAACAAAATATCAATCACATCATATTCATAAGAACATAACATTTTTGAAATCATACCCTCCAGAAGAGATCATAATTTCATAACATGGGATAAATCATGGCAGTGAAATGTAATCACAATAATCATAACATAAAACATGAAGCTTTGTGTAATACACACATAATCATAGAGAATCATTTCTTATTAGTCAAGACTCATTTCCAAGACTATCATAGTGGACAAATTCCATTTCTGAACCGAGTTCATTCCTCGTTTCAGTCTTATTTCACTGAACTGGTTTAAATTGCCATTCCAGCCATGTCTATCTCATGAGATATAAAATATTTACCAAATTCATTGTAGGGAGATATAGGTCCCACCCATCTCATAATGATACCATTCTTATGTGTGCCACAAAATCATAAACCATACATCATAGTATAACCCATGAAATAAAAATGGGAATCTTATACATCGTGACATCATAAAACAATTCATATAGGATAAAAGAATTCATAAAAATAATTCCATCACAACATAATCAAATCAATGTAATAATCGGGATAGAAATAGAACCCTTTATTATCTTAGATGGAAAATAATTTTGATAAAACACTTGAACTCCATTCTTGAGGAAAATATTCTTTCTACTTCAAAAACACAATACCATTCTTAACATGTCATAAAATTCTAAACTAAAAGAAGTTGATTAAAAATAAACTTGAAAACTTGTAAATGGATCTTCTTGGAAATAATGTTTTAAAAATCCATTCATGCTATATAAGTTAAAAAAACATTATTCTCGTACTTTTGTCGGAAAAGTCAAAAAGTACCTCGTACGAAAAACGATAAAAGATTCCTTTCATATCTTCTACTAAAAACTCACCGAAGGGTAAAATTGGATTTAAACAATTGTAGGTGGATGGAAATAATATTACATATTGGGGAAACATGGATGTGGACGATAAAATACACCCCAGTAAATACCAAAGTATAAACAATCTCGGATAAAAATGAGATTGTGATATGTTTCCCTTACCTTAGGTCCGATTTGCTTCGTAAGTTTCTGAAACTCCTGTATAATGATTTAAATAATTTCATTGACTTATTCCAGAATCATACTCATTTTTATGATATCATATATGGTCATATTCTTAACTTATTATTAGTAATATTTCATTGCAACTTGTTATTCGGGTGTTTATTACTTTTTGTTCTTATGCGTGTTTTGTCGAATAAATTATTATTATTCTTTTTAGGTTATAGATACCTCATTTCCAGAATGGTATTATTGTAATATATATCATATTTATTAACTCAATTAATTTATGTAATCATTATGAAATGAAAATCATGTAGAACGAGTCGCATCACATCGTGGAGACGGTATTCCGTACGTACGCACGAGCGATGATATCGTTCCCTTGATTGTGGAATTGTATTTGAGTGTATGTATACTATTTCAGAATCAATATCAATTTAAAATAATCATATATATTCATTATTTACACCATTATACCCATCCAAGTAAGGTGGTGGTGGAAAATAGATTACACCACGGCGTGGAGACTGTATTCCGTACGTACGCATGCTCGGTGATTTCGTTTTCCGTAGGATGGATATATGGTGAAATAGGGTTATTTCATACTTATAATAACATATCATTATATGAGTGATAAAGATGTTATTAATTAATAATGAAACAACTAAAGAAGAATAAGTGGAAGAAAAAATAAAGTTGAAAGAATCGGTAACGGACATTACCTCTTCTTTGAAGAGCTTCTTTGAGACCTCCTTTTAGGTCACTAAAATTGGACTTTGAAGAATACCAAGACCTCTAGTATGTTTCTAGTGAAGTGTATAGGATACATTGGCAGGTTTTGTCCGAGATTGAAGGCTCAAAGTGGTGTGAGGAAGAGAGAGAGGAGGTTCCCTTTTATTAGGGAGGAGAGGGGCACCTTTGGAAAAACTAAAAATATATTTTTATTATAAAGTCATATTCAGTTTTAAATAGCTCCAAATTGATTTATTTCGAAGCTAAGGCAGTGATGGGTCGAAATCCTCTCATCCAATAGAATTGATACATGTTTAGGTTCCTATTGTAACCTTATCATTTATATTTAACTTTAAGTTAAATAATTTTACTTTTACCGTGTCTTCTTGTGTTCTTACCCTATAATGTTAATAAACTTACTATAACAAGCCAAAAGAACCCCAAGTTGTTTTTTATTAATCTATATAACCCTATATAAGTCATTTGGGAGAACCTTAGATTTTTAGGAATAAAATAACAATTAATAATATAATATTTGTTTTAAAAACTATTTTTTGTCAATTTTGATACTATTTGGTAATTGATTTTTGTGAAACTCATAACAGAATGATTAATTAGAAAAACGTTAATTTAATCCATACTAACATTTCCTATTAACCTATAAATTAGTGGAATTCATAAAAAGTCTCAAATTACATTTATTTGGGTATTTATAACATCAATTATGTCAATACTTCATTAATAAGATAATTACTACATCATCTTTGTGTCATAAATAAATTATATTATTTAATGTCTAAAAATTAAAAATAAAATACCATTATGTAGGAAATATTTTTATCTTTCTAATTAATATTTATAGTCGAGTTTATCTTACGTACAACCCAATATTAAAAATTATTTACTTATTAAACTTTGATTTTAACTATTTTAAACCTTCTTTAAATAAATTAATAATAATTGTCCTAATCTAATCCATATGGGCCTAAATGGTCATATTTTATTCCTAAGGTTGTTTTTGGTCGAATTAAACTTATCCAATAGAATTAAAACATGTTTTAGGGTAATAATAATATCATTTTTACCCTTAATTACCCTATTTACTTTTAACCGTGGTAAATAAAAGAAAAAAGTTACTATTCACCAAAAATTATTTTCATCTCATTAAACCACATTTTACATAATGATATCAACCGTGTCTCTTGGATTTTTGAAATTCCACTCACAGAAGCGGTAAAATTATGTTTTATGTAAATTTGCAAATTCTCCTAGGAGGTGGGTAAAAGACGGTGAAAAGTTCAATAAAAAATTTTATATATCTAAAATTATTATAAAATTACTCCAATGAATTACATTGAACATATATAGGTATTATGTATCAATTTTGACCTAAAATAAATTTAAATAAAATAAATAATTATTTAAATAAAAATTCAGTTTTTAAATTGTAACCCAGTGTTTTCACTATTCATCAAAAATTGAAAGTTTCCTGAAAAATACCAAAATTTTACGCTAGGATAATTTCGATATTCCGAATCCAAAAAAGAATTCCATTTTGAAAAATAAAATTTAAAAAATTTCAGAAAGTGGTAATTACTATTCATAACGTCTAGTTTTAATAATATTTTAATAGCATATCGTTGTTTAGTGAAACTCAGTATTGCGTACGACGCAAGCTATCATGGAAGGTCGCGATTGCGTATAAATCAAGCCAAGATAGTGTTGTGTGTAGTGAAAGATTCCTTTGATGATTTATATAACATAAAAACAAATTATTTCTCATAAAAGTCTCTAGTGTTACATTCTACCCCCCAAAAATGAATTTCGCCCTCGAAATTCGTCACTTTGTAACAAACAGATGAGGATACCTCTCCCTCATCATATCCTCAAGCTCCCATGTAGCTTCTTCTAATTGGTGGTTACTACATAAAACATTCACCAAGCGAGTGGTCTTGTTCCGTAAGACTTTTTCACTACGATCGAGAATCTCTATCGGTTGTTCTTCATAAGAAAGATCTTGTTCCAGCGGTACAACTTCTGAGCTGAGTACATGTGAAGGATCAGGCATGTAATTTCTCATGAGAGATATATGGAACACATCGTGAAATTGAGAGAGATTCGGTTGAAGCGCCAATCGGTAAGCTACCTTCCCAACACGATCCAGTATTTTGAAAGGACCGATATACCTAGGGCTCAACTTTCCCTTCTTTCCAAATCGCATGACCCTCTTCCAGGGAGATATTCGTAAGAACACTTTATCACCCACTTAAAACTCTAAGTCTTTTCTTCAGTTGTCGGCATAACTTTTTTGTCGACTCTGAGCTTCTCTTATGTGTTGTTGAATAGATCTGACCTTTTCTGCCATCTCATCAACAATATCAGGTCCTAATAGCTTTCTTTCCCCAAATTCATCCCAGCAAGTTGGAGTCCTGCATTTCTTTCCATAGAGAGCTTCATAAAGAGTTATCTAAATACTAGAGTGAAACCTATTATTATAAGAAAATTCCACCAAAGGTAGGTGTTGATCCCAACCACCTTTGAAATCCATAGAGCAAGCTCTCAACATATCTTCAAGAGTCTTAATTGTCCTCTAAGACTGACCGTCTGTCTGAGGATGATAAGCAGTGCTGAAACTCAACTCTGTATCCAGAGTATGCAGAAGACATCGCCAGAACTTTGAGGTAAACCTCGGATCCCGATCAGATATTATAGAAAGTGGTAATCCATGAAATCATACCACTTCTTTTACATATATACTGGCAGGCTGATCGAGATAGAAATCCTCTCTAATAGCAATGAAGTGTGTGGACTTTGTATGATGATAAACTATGACCCAGATAGCATTATTGCCTTTGGATGTTTTAGGAAGTCTTGTGACAATGTCCATAGTGATGTTTTCCCATTTCCATTTGAGTATGGGTAATGGTTGTAACATCCCCTTAGACTTTTGTCTCTCAGATTTAACTTGCTGACAAACCAAGCATCGAGAGACATATTCAGCATCATCTCTATTCATTCCATCCCACCAGAAGTACTCTTTCAGGTCCCTATACATCTTCGTGCCTCCAGGATGAATAGAGAATGAAGAACTATGAGCCTCATCCAGCAGCTCCTTCTTTAATTCGGGGATGGGAGGAAGACAAACCTGATTCCTAAACATTATTATCCCATCACAATCAAGGTTGAATTCAAGAACATTTCTCACCTTCTTTTATAACTCTACATCATCTTTCTGTGCCTCTTTAATCTTCACATGTGTAGATGGTTGAACATTCATTTGAGAAAGATAATATTTTTCCCCTTCCATTATAATTCCAAGATCCATCCTTTGTAAATCCACAAATATTGGATGTTTTGTGATCCTCATCATGGATAAACTGACATGGTCTTGTCAACTTAATGCATCTTCCTCCTTGTTTGCTTTCCCAGGGTGGTAATGGATTGAACAGTCGTAATCCTTAATCAGCTCCAACCATCTTCTTTGGCACATATTCAACTCCTTTTGTGTGAAAATATACTTTAAACTTTTATGATCAGTATAAATGTCACACCTTTATCCATAAAGATAATGCCTCTAAATCTTTAATGAAAAGATTACCGCAGCTAACACCAAATCATGAGTTGGGTAATTTTTCTCATGTATTTTCAACTGTCGTGAGGCATAAGCTATCACCATATCATTTTTCATAAGAACACACCCCAATCCCTTCTTGGATGCATACCTGTAGATCACAAACCTTTCTCCACTACATGGAAGTGTGAGTACAGGTTCACTGGATAACCTTCTTTTCAACTCCTTGAAATTCTCTTCACATTCCTCCATCCACACTAACTTAACTCTTTTTCAAGTCAACCTGGTGAGTGGATTAGATAATCCTGAAAAATCTTTCACATAACATCGGTAATATCCATCCAAACGAAGAAAACTTCAGATCTCATTTACTGTTGTTGGTCTCGACCATCTTTCGATAACCTTTATTTTTGCTGGATCCACAAATATCCCATATTTTGAGATTATGTGACCCAAAAATGAAACTTTTTAAGAAAAAATTCACACTTGGTAAATTTGTCATAAAGCTTCTCCTTTATCAGGGTCTTCAATATAATTCTCAAGTGATCTTCATGTTATTCATTTCCCTTTGAATATATGAGAATATCGTCTATAAAGACTACCACAAACTGATCAAGATAGTCTCTAAAGACTCTATTCATCAGATCCATGAAAATAGTAGGGGCATTAGTAAGAAAAAATGACATCACTATAAATTCAGAGTGTCCATACCATGTACGGAAAGTCGTCTTTGGTATATCCTCCCTTTTGACCCTTAATTGATGATACCCTGAATGAAGATCAATATTTGAAAAGTATTGAGCTCCGCGTAGTTGTTCAAATAATTTATAAATGTGTGGGAGAGGATATTTGTTCTTGATAGTGATCTTCTTAAGTTCTCGATAATCAATGCAGAGTCTCATTGATCCATCTTTCTTCTTAACAAACAGAACAGGTGCTCCCCAAGGTGACGCACTAGGGTGTATGAACCCCTTATCAAGATTCACTTGGAGTTGCTTCTTCAATTACTGCAACTCAATTGGGGCCATTCTATAAGGTGTCATTGAAATAGGTAAATCACCCGGTATGAGTTCTATTGAAAACTCAACTTCACGATTTGGTGGAAGACCCGGTAATTCCTCCAGAAAGACATCATCAAACTCCCGTAAAATGGGAATATTATTAATTATGAGTTTCTCACCAACCATTTGAGATAAATAACCTTCATTTAGTGGAATCAAGACCCATAAGATGGAAGAAATTTCCACTGGAAGGTTATGTTCATCCTTGGATCGATAGACGATCATAGATTGATATGGAATATAAAATGTGACTTCCCTTATTTGGAAATTGATATGAGATCCATATAAAGAAAGCCAATCCATGCCATGAATCACATAAAATTCCACTATAGGAAGGATCACAAGATTTGGAGGTAGCACATTCCCACAAACTTCAATTGGAGAAGAATTATAAACTTTTGATGTGACTATTGTTCCATTAGGGGTTGTCACAGCTAACACAACATCTAATTGTTGAGGTAATACAGTGATACCCTTAGAAAATTCTTCAGAAATAAAATTGTGGGTGGATCTAGAATCAACTAAAACATTTGCTACTTTAGAGTGGATGTTAAGTGTACCTTTCAACACATCATTATCGTACTCCACATCGCTGATAGAAATTGCATGTGATTTTCCTTTGCCTTTAGCCTTAAGAGTTTGTTGACGTCGACCATCATCATCAACCCTTGGAATAGGGCATTGATTGGCATAATGCCCCATTTCCTTACACTTGAAACATTGATGTGTAGTTGGTTCATTTTGTGTATCCCTTCCTTTGTTTGCATCATTAGACATCTTCTTCCCATCATTATGGCATTCAAATGGCCAATGACCTTCCTTTCCACATTTGAAACATTTACTTGTCCCTTTAAGACAACTCCCTCTATGTTTCTTTCTACACATTGAGAATAAGTGAAAGCCCATCTTCTTTTCAGTGTTCTCTTTATATTTTCCTTTGAATTCCATTTTCCTCTTCTTATCAAACCTATATGACTGATGTGTTACTCCAATCTCAATATCAACTTTTAGAGCACATCGAACGATTTACTCATTGCTATTGAAGTCCCTTATGGATAACTCCCTTCGAAGACTTGGTTTTAAGCCACTAAAGAATAAATTGATATTACATTCAGGTTGGATTATAATCCCAGAATCGTACCTTGCAAGTCTTGTAAAATTTGCTTCATCGGTACCAACAGATTCATCATCCTTTTGCTTTAGTTCAAGAAACTCCTTCTCCATCTTTGATTGGAGAATATGAGGGAAGTACTTATTGAAAAATAAGTTCTTGAACTCATCCCATTCCATGGAATCAATTTCATCTCTCATCCTCGTATTCTTGATAAGATTCCACCATTGATCAGCATCTCCTTCCAAACGATACACTACTAAGATGACTTTATCATGTTCATAACATTGAAGAACTGAAAATATCTTTTCAGTAGTATTGATCCATTGTTCAGAAACTAATGGATTAGTAGACCCACTAAATGAAAGTGGACGCTGTCTCATGAAGGATTAAACAGAATGTTGCTCCTTCCTTTTCACGTTTGGAAGTCCAACATGATTCATAGATTGAGAAAGTTGTGTGAGCATGGCTACAAGATTTTTCATTCCTGCTCCCATAACGTTTGGTTGCTCAGGGGGACAATCATTGCATTGCCCGTTGCATTCCGCATTAACACGGTTTCTTCGGGTTCCAGCCATTGACTAAAACCAAGAAGAATAGTGTGAGCAACACTAATTATAATAGGAAAACCACATAATCAAGAATAATGTTTCACACATAAGGTCTTATCCTAGGTTATTCATGTCCATTTCAAAAACTCTACGATTGTGTTCTATACTTAGACTTATCCTTATGATTCTTACTAAGGATTTCACATCCTAGTTTCTAAAGGTTGAATATACCTTTCCTCTGATACCAACTATAACGACCCATACTTTACATAAATTGTTAACACATAAAAATTGAAGCACACTTATTACAACATATAACAAAACCCTGAAAGGACCGTATAGGTATAGTGTCTTTAGAAACTGGGAAACATAAACAACTGGTTCATAAAGCGTCTACATTGTCACCCATTATTTCATCATATCAAGAGTCCCTTTTGGAATATCCTACTTAATAACCATCTTCCTTACCTGGGGGAAATAAAACATTCAAAAGTGTGATCTCAAATTCTCAGTAAGGGTAATCAAAAGAAATATCAATCACATCATATTCATAAGAACATAACATTTTAGAAATCTTACCCTTTAAAAGAGATCATAATTTCATAACATGGGATAAATCATGGTATAGAAATGTAATCACAATAATCATAACATAAAACATGAATCTTTGTGGCATACACACATAATCATATAGAATCATTTCTTATTAGTCAAGACTCATTACCAAGACTATCTTAGTGGACAAAGTCCATTTTTGAACTGAGTCCATTCCTCGTTTCAGTCCTATTTCACTGAACCGGTTTAACCTGCCGTTCTAGCCATGTCTATCTCATGAGATATAAAATATTTACCCAATGAATTAGAGGGAGATATAGGTACCACCCATCTCATAATTATACCATTCTTATGTGTGCCACAAAATCATAAACCATACATCATAGCATAACCCATGAAATAAAAATGGGAATCTTAAACATCGTGACATCATAAAACAATTCATATAAGATATAGGAATTCATAAAAATAATTCCATCACAACATAATCAAATCAATGAAATAGTAGGGATATAAACAGAACCCTTTATTATCTTAGATGGAAAATAATTTTGATAAAACACTTAAACTCCATTCTTGAGGAAAATATCCTTTGTACTTCAAAAACACTTTTTCTTTTTAACATGTCAAAAAATTATAAACTAAAAGAAGTTGATTAAAAATAAACTTGAAAACATGTAAAATAATCTTCTTGGAAATAATTTTTTAAAAATCCATTCATATCGTATAAGTTAAAAAAACATTCTTCACGTAGTTTTGTCGGAAAAGTCAAAAAGTACCTCGTTCGAAAAACGACAAAAGATTCCTTTCATATCTTTTACTAAAAAATCACCGAAGGTTAAAATTGGATTTAAACAATTGTAGTTGGGTGGAAATAATATTACATATTGAGGAAACATGGATTTGGATGATAAAATACACCCCAGAAAATACCAAAGTATAAACAATCTCGGATAAAAATGAGATTGTGATATTTTTCCCTTACCTTAGGTCTGATTTGCTTCGTAAGTGTCCGAACCTCCTATATAATGATTTAAATAATGTCATTGACTTATTACAGAATCATAATCATTGTTATGATATCATATATGGTCATATTCCTAGCTTAGTATTAGTAATATTTCATTGCTACTTGTTATTCAGGTGTTTATTACTTTTTGTTCTTATGTGTGTTTTGTCGAATAAATTCTTATTCTTCTTTTTAGGTTATAGATACCTAATTTACATAATGTTATTAGTGTAATATATATCATATTTATTCACTAAATTCATTTATGTAATCATTATGCAATGAAAATTATGTAGAACGAGTTGCATCACATCGTGGAGATGGTATTCCGTACGTACGCACGAGCGATGATATCGTTCCCATGATCATGGAATTGTATTGGAGAGTATGTATACTATTTCAGAATCAGTATAACTTTACAATAATCATATATATTCATTCTTTACACCATTATACCCATCCATGTAAGGTGGTTATGGAAAATAGATTACACCACGACGTGGAGACGGTATTCCGTACGTATGCACGCGCGGTGATTTCATTTTTCGTAGGATGGATATATGGTGAAATGGAGTTGTTTCATACTTATAATAACATATAAGTATATGATTGATACTAATGTTATTAATTCATAATGAAACAACTAAATAAGAAGAAGTGGAAGAAGAAATAAAGTTGAAAGAATCGGTAACGGACATTACCTCTTCTTTGAAGTGCTTCTTTGAGACCTCCTTTTAGGACACCAAAATTGGTCTTTGAAGAATACCAGGACCTCTAGGATGTTTCTAGGGAAGTGGAGAGGAGAACTTGGCAGGGTTTGGCCATTCGTGAAGGCTCAAAGTGGTGTGAGGAAGAGAGGGAGGAGGTACCCTTTTATAAGGTAGGAGAGGGGCACATTTGGAAAAACAAAAAATATTATTTTATTATAAGGTCATATTCGGTTTTAAAAAGCTCCAAATTGCTTTATATAGAAGCTAAGGTGGTTATGGGTCGCAATCCTCTCATCCAATAGAATTTAGACAAGTTTAGGTTCCTATTGTAACCTTATCATTTAGATTTAACATTAAGTTAAAAAATTTTACTTTTACCGTGTCTTCTTGTGTTCTTACACTATAGGGTTAATAAACTTACTATAACAAGACAAACGAACCCCAATTTGTTTATTATAAATCTATATAACCTTATATAAGTCATTTGGCCGAACCTTAGATATTTAGGAATAAAATAACAATTAATAATATAATATTTGTTTTAAAAACTATTTTATATCAATTTTGATACTATTTGATAATTGATTTTTGTGAGAATCATAAAAGAATTATTAATTCTAAAAAAGTTAATTAAATCAATACTAACATGTAATATTAACCTAAAAAATTAGTGGAATTCATAAAAAGTCTCAAATTACATTTATTTGGGTATTTATAACATCAATTATGTCAATACTTCATTAATAAGTTAATTACTTCATCATCTCTGTGTCATAAATAAATTAAATTATTTAATGTATAAAAATTAAAAATAAAATCCTATTAGGTAGGAAAGATTTTTATCTTTCTAATGAATATTTATAGTCAAATTTATCTTATGTATATCCCTATATTAAAAATTATTTACTTATTAAACTTTGATTTTAACTATTTTAACCCTTCTTTAAATTAATTTATAATAAATGTCATAATCTAATCCAAGTGGGCCTAAATGGTCATATTTTTTTCCTAAGGTTGTTTTAGGTCTAATTACACTTATACAATAGAATTAGGACATGTTTTAGGGTAATAATAATATCATTTTTACCCTTAATTACCCTATTTACTTTTAACCGTGGTAAATAAAAGTAAAAAGTTACTCTTCACCAAATGTTATTTTCATCTCATTGAACCACATTTTACTTCCTGAAATCAACCGTGTCTCTCGGATTTTTGAAATTCCACTCAAAGAAGCGGTAATATTAAGTTTTATTTAAATTTTCAAATTCTCCTAGGAGGTGGGTAAAAGACGGTGAAAAGTTCAATAAAACTTTTTATATATCTAAAATTCTTATAAAATTACTCCAATTAATTATGTTGAACTTATATAGGTATTATGTATCAATTTAGACTTAAAATAAATAATTATTTAAATAAAAAATCGGTTTTTAAATAGTAACCCAGTGTTTTCACTATTCATCAAAAATTGAACGTTTCCAGAAAAATACCAAACATTCACCCTAGGCTAATTTCGATATTCTGAATCCAAAAACGAAGTCCATTTTGAAAAATAAAATTTAAAAAATTTCAAAAAGTGGTAATTACTATTCATAACGGCTAGTTTTAATAATATTTTAATAGCATATCGTTGTTTAGTGAAACTCGGTATTGCGTACGACACAAGCTATCAAGGAAGGTCGCGATTGCGTTTAAAGAAATCCAAGATAGTGTTGTGTGTAGTGAAAGATTCATTTGATGGTTTATATAACATAAAAACAAAATATTTCTCATAAAAGTCTCGAGTGTTACATCACCTATTGAGTTGGAGTGCATCCCATACGGATTTCATTAACATGGGTTATATGACTATTTATAGAGTGAAAGTCCTTCTGCACTATTAGGGAAGTTTTCAAAAAAATATTGATTGGTTCAGCTCTTATCCTTTTTAATTGTCATATTCAACCCTCATTAGACATGAATTCCCTTAAAAATGTGTATATCTTACATATTGTGGAAATGCTTCCAAAATATCATTTCTATTATGTGAATTCCCCCAATAGAGTTCAAACATGAATCCAATAATATTTTTAATCTCTTTTCTACATTTTAAAAGATCATATACAGTGGTTATTATCATAAAAATATCAAGTGGAGGCTATATTATGTGATTGTTAGTGACTTTCCCCTTATCCTTAGTTTGTGTTCATCAACATGGTGTGAAAATAAATTTCTATAGGGAACCTAGATCTTAGGATTTCCTTTGATTCTATGTTAAGAAACCCTCCCCCAATTTTTATTATGAGTCATATTATAAATTTGATTATCCTCCTAACATGGATTATGTTTGGTTGTTTATTTACAGGTCTTAATGATTATTATAGGACCCCCATAAGGATAAGGAAATCTTATTTCTTTTTATTATGCATGGTACTATAGATTTGAGGATCTTTAAATATATATCCTTATTGGGATTATGTTCAGAGGCTTTGAATGTTTTTATTAAACCCACAATTGTTAATATTATATTTTTTGTCAGTATATATGTATTAATATTCTTTATTCATTTGGTATTATTTATGGTGGTATATTTTGGTTATAGTTTGGAATACAATTTTTTATATGAAATCATGATGTTTTATGGGATTTTGAATAAGTAAAGTGTTTATACACAACATCTATGAGTTTCAATAAAAATGTAAAATTCATTTTTAATATCCTAAAGATTAATAATTTGAAAATAATTCATATATTTTAACTATGATACATCATATCCCACATATGACACATTGGTTTTACTTGCTAGAACATAATATCAAATAGATTAATGCAAAAATAAAAAAAACACTTACACTATGATATATAATAATAATTTAATGATACAAAATATCAACCAAGTGATAACTATGTTTTACAATGCATATATGAGATTCTATATAGGATAAATTTTAATGTATAATGATACATAAGAAAAAAAAAATCATATATAACATTTACCAAAGTTATGTAACAATCGACTAATGTTTTGTAATATTCAATAAAAGATATAGAAGAATAAGGGTTTTCATGTGGTATCACATAACAAAATTTTTTATAGATCATAGAATTTTGTTATACATAAATTATATGTATATCAAATGTGCTGATGTTTTGGTATTCATCTTGACATTGACAGCATGGCGATTCAAGTCAATGTTGGTACTAGCTACGATTATTTCATGAATTAGTGATGTAATATTAGTCGAGGTTGGATACTTCAAACCATGATCGTATTCAAACATGCGATCATGAATTCTTTGATGAATATAATTTTGTTTTGTATAAAACAATAATGAAAATGATAAACCAATTGTTGTAAATAATTAAATATGTAAATTCATTGTAAACTATTAGAATGAATGATTCTAAAATAGATTTCAGTTAAATGAGATGTCAAAGATGATGATATGGACGTTCATAATTTTTATATATATGTGATTGATTATTAATGATCATATTATATAAATATATAAATTATTAAATACTTAAATTTAATATTGGATATATTATATCTATGTACTTCTAGTGATTATAATAAAAGTGGGCATGGTATTTTGAATAAATATATCAAAAATGAATAAAAAATTAGATTTTTATAAGGAAAATTTTGAGGTGATAATAAAAAGTTAAATTTTATGAAAATATGTAAAATATAAAAATAAAATAGTGATATCAAAATATTATTGAGATAAAATAAAATAAATTAGAGATCATTGTTTTGTTTTTGAGGAAGAATACAATTATCATCTATCGTTTTGGTAGCCAATGGTCTCAACTGGTGGTCATTCATCATAATGGTTATTTCATTATTCTTGTGTATCTGTGGGTTCATGTATAATCTGATTGGTGACATGAACTATAGATGATCCATGGATAGACCCTTTTATGCATCTTAATATGGATAATAAAATATAATTTTTGTGTGAGTGTGATAATAACTCTCATTCAGAAAAAATGTAGTCATCCATTTTAGATGAGAACCCAATTAACAAACCTATTGTTCCCCATATTTAAATTTCACTTCAATTGTGAGTTGAGAAGACTGTATTGAAATATAAATGTATAATTTACTTCAAAAAAGAGTATCCACACTAATTAACCCCTCTTATTGTTTATCACATCATCAATTGAAACAAACAATTTTTCATAATTCCATGGTTTTCTCTCTAGATATCTACTAAAATTTATATGGATTGTCACAACATAGAAAAAAGGAGTCCCATTATTTTATTGAAATATTTTTCATATTTCAAAGTCACAAATAGTACCCTAAATTCTATCTTTCAGACTTTATTCCCTTGATTATATTCTTAAAAGTTTTTACTATACTAAATTAGTCTACCTCGTCATATTTATATGAATGAAATATATTGAATATGGTGGGAATGAAAATAAATGATTTTTTCCTGTTATTATAGAAAGCATAAAATGAAAATTATGGGCTAAAAATGGTTATGATAATATGATAGGAACATTACAATATTTATAAAGATGATACAAAGGTAGGGAAAAAATTTTGTATCTACATCTAAACTAGTTTGAAGTTGTGATAATGAATGGATATGAATTTATTTATGATTTCTTTACTAGGGTTAATATTATTTCCAACACTATAAGAGGATTTGGAAAAACTAATTATGGATTAACATTAATGTGTAATCCGTTGAGAAAAGTATTGTTTTCAACAATCATAATAATGTTTTTTCAAAGGGGAGATTATTGAAAATATTACTCTATCTCTTTATGATAATTTTGATGCTCAAAAATACCCTTAATTATTTTCTAATGATCTTATTTAGTATTTTATAGGAATTTATTAATTTATTTTACCTTTAAAATTATGGGAATTTATCATTAAAGTATTCGTATTTAGCACGTTCTGGAAACACTGTTAATGCGCTACTTATTCAGAATCTACTTTAGTGTGTTCTG
Source organism: Viscum album (assembly GCA_963277665.1). Lineage (NCBI taxonomy): Eukaryota > Viridiplantae > Streptophyta > Magnoliopsida > Santalales > Viscaceae > Viscum > Viscum album. The sequence goes on along the minus strand of OY728140.1, from coordinate 89,035,217 downwards.
GAATCACTGTTCATAACCTACGTGGATAAATGTATAGTAAGGATGAAAATCGTGTATACATTTTGAGATAAGAGAATATTATGGTTAATTAACCATACATTATCAGCAAAGTATGGAAGAAGAACCTTACGTTAGGAAGGAATATTACATTTGGGTTATCAGTAAAGTATGGAAGGAGAACCGTACGTAAGTACTAAATGTTACATTTGCTTCTCCAAAGTATAGTTCATCAACCTTACTTTTTTAAAAAACCATACGTTCTTGGAAAAGTATAGATCAAGTAAAAGTATGGATCTTTTACCGTATGTTTGAGTGTTGATGAAAAAGTATGGATGATCAACCCTATGTTTATGATCACCCTTACGTTAGAAGAAAGTAACATGAACCCTACGTTTGGAGGCCACGTCATCAACGTTATGTTTGGTGTTGGAAAGTTTGAGAGATGATATTTTTTTATGCAACAGTCAGCAAGCTGATTGTTAGGCGGATTTCAAGCCGGATTTAAAGTCGATTTTAAAATACGACTTTGACTGATTCAAAGCCGTTTTATCAATGGATTAAAGATCGAATTAAAAGGATCTTTTTTATGAAGAGTCTTCAGGGAACATTCGACTACTCTATAAATTCAAATTTTTTATTATCGCTAATCAAAAGGCGACATTTATAGATCTAAATGTGCAAAGGATATGCTCATCTTTAATATATATGTTTTCTCTGAAACACCAGACACATGAGTGTGGTGATCAATATATTATTCAAAAATGTGGAAAATAGAGACTGCAAAAATCACACAGATCTGCTGATTCAAAATGAGCGCCAAATCAATGTTTATTTAAAAAGAAGGAACTCGATAGAAGATTCACTTGTTCTACATCAAATATCTACTGTGGATCTACTACTGATGAAATTGTGAATTATATCTCTATATCTACTGTAACCAGATTGACTCAGAACTACATCGACATGAAAATCAATATTCATAGAGATGACGATCCATCTGTTGTCAATTGCATTCTGTTGCAATTGTGAAGATCTACTAGAAAAGTTCTTTCCAAAATTCTTTTTATCATGAGTAACCAGCTTCTCGTACTATACTGAGTAGGTTCGTGTTTGATTCAGAAGGATTTGTTTTTCCTTGGATTGTAAATGTGTCAACTACCTATACTCAGTTGTGAACCGTTCTATTGAAACGAGGACCAAATAGTGAAAATCACCAAGCTCATGGAGTAGAGCGTTGGTGGAGTGGACTAGGGGCCTTCTATTCCCCGAACCATTATACATCTTGTGTTTCTGCTATTTAAATTTCCGCTACATCATTTTATCTGATTAAAGTTAAAAGGCAGAACACAATCATGCAATGATTTTTGAAAATACACAAATCACCCCCCTCTTGTGTATATTTGGTGTAATCTGATACAAAAATTGGTATCAGAGGTTGAGTTTCTAATAAATCTTTAATAAGATAAAAGTGATTATATATAGAGCAAGATCATAGATATAAGAGAGAGAATGTCTATGGTCAGTGCACCGTACTTCAATAGAGAAAACTATGGATGTTGGAAGTCTCGAATGATCATCTATCTAAAAAATCATAGATACAGAGTCTATTCTAAGATTCTAACTCCATATAAAATACCATAAAAACCAGATACATGGAGTGTAGCTACTGAAGTAGAATATGATATGAATTCAAAGTCAATGAATGCAATTATATGTGGTCTAGAACATGATGAGTTTAATAGAGTATCTCAATGCCCAAAATCATATAAAATGTGGAAAACTATTGTTGTTTCTTAAGAAGGAACTAACAAGCTGATCACGCTTTAAAAGTGTTGAGAGTACTGCCTACAAAATGGAATGGAATCTCTGCAGCAATCAGACAATCGACACCTGTCAAATATTTAACCATGAGAGAACTGATTGTAACATTAATGATGTATAAAGCTGAGATGGAAGATGAAGCTAATGAACATAATGTGCTTATCAAAAGAAAAGATACTTTCTTGGCGGTAACCTCACAACAAAAGAATAGAAAGATGAAGAACAGAGATGCCAAAGCTAAATCAGAGAGCTCTGACTCATCAAACTTAGATGAAGAACTGGCTCAGCTAGCCAGAAAATTTAGAAAATTCTACAGCAAGAAAAGAGGCTTCAAAAAATCCTTTAAGAGAGATGATAAGGATGTAAGATGCTATTAATGCAAGAAGATGGGGCATATTAGACTAGATTTCCCAAAATTGAAAGATGCTAAGAAGAATAAATTCTTCAAAATAAATGACTTTGAGCAAAAACACAAGAAAGTTATGAAAGCCACTTGGAATGTATCTGAAGACTCAGTAGATCTCCTGAATCAATCTTAGAGAAATAAGAAGTCAATATAAAATAAAACATGTGTTTCATGGCCGAAACTGAAGAGGTACACTCATATTAATCCTCTGACTCAAATAATGAATCAAATTCTGAATCCAGCTAGAAAAATGAAAAACTTGCAGCCTACTGCAATATGTTTTAAGAAAGATATGACTCACTATTTAAGAAAAATAAGTCACTGAAGAACATACATAAATATGTTTCAGATGAAAGAGATATAATGCTAAAAAATAAGGAATTAAATGATAAATAAAATTCTGTTAACTCTAACTATATTAATTTTGAATCAAGAATAAAAACACTGCATGATTAAGTAGAATCTTATAAACAGACTGCATTGGTTTTTACAAAAGGAGAGAATTCATTAAATGAAATTCTTGGAAAACTATCATTAAAAATAAGAGATTTGGAATTGGCAGTAAAAGAGAAAAACCTAAGCTATATAAAAATTATTTTTTTTGTAGCTCTAAAATGGTTAATTATAACTTTTTTGGGACCAAGGGACATATAGCTAAAAACTGTTTCATAAGACAAACTCTAATTTGTGGTATTAAGAAAGACTATGTTTCAAAAGACTTATATGATTCAGCTAATTTTAAAAGAACAGATCAAATCTGGATACCCAGATCATTGCTAGCTAACACCCCTAGACCCAACAGAATATGGGTAACAAAGAAATTTGTTTGAATGTCTTTGTAGGTAGTAGGCCACCAGAGTAAAAAAGATATATGATACATGAACAGTGGATACTCAAGAAATATGAGTGGAAACTCATTGAATTTTTCTCCACTCACTCAAAATAAAGGAGGACTTGTCACATTTGGTGACAATGCCAAAGGAAAAAATCATTGGCATTGGAACTGTTGGAGATCCAAAAAAAATCTCAATCAACAAAGTACTTTATGTATAAGGATTAAAACACAACCTGATATGTGTCTCTCAAGTTTGTGATGATGGATATACTGTTGATTTTTCTAACAATTGAGGTTCTGTTCTCAAAAACAAATCGCTTAAATTTAGAGCACCAAAAACGAATAATGTGTATACCCTGGATTTAAATTCCTTGTGTAAACAACAAGTAAATTGCTTAACTTCTAAAATGAATGAATCTTGGATCTGGCATAGGATACTTGGAAATTGTAATATATATGTTTTAAATAATTTATCTAAGAAACATCTAGTTTCTGATTTTCCTAGTCTCAAATTTGAATGTGACAGATTACGTGATGCATGCCAACTTGGAAAAAAACAAAAAACATCATTGAAATCTTTTAATAAAGTTTCTACAACTAAACCTCTAGAACTTATCCATATGGATTTTTTTGGGACCCTCAAGAGTAGAAATCTTATCTGGTAAATTATATGTTTATGTATTAGTTGATGATTATTCTAGATTTACTTGGATTTTCATTTTGAAACTTAAAATTTAAGCTTTTACTTTATTTGAATGTTTCTGCAAATCTGTTCAAAATGAAAAATGTTTTAATATAATCTCATTGAGAAGTGATCATGTTGGAGAATTTGAGAATTAGGAATTTAATTCCTTTTTCTCAAACATGGGTATTAAACATACATTCTCTGCACCAAGAACACCTCTATAGAATAGAATTGTTGAAAGAAGAAATAGGAATATTCTAGAAATGGTTAGGGCTATGCTAAATGAATACAGCCTTCCTACCAACTTTTGGGCAGAAGCTGTAAGCACAGCCTGCTATATAATTAATAGAGTTTTAATTATATCTCTTTTAAAAAAGGCACCCTCTGAACTTTAGAATAATATAAAACCTAATGTTAACTACTTTAATGTTTTTGGATGCAAGGTTCACATCTTAAACACCAAGGATAATCATGGTATGTTCGATCCAAAATCTGATGAAGGAATTTTCCTAGGATATTCAGTTACTTCCAAAGAATATAGATTCTATAATAAGAAATCAAGGATTGTCGAAGAATCAGTTCATGTGAAATTTGATGAATCTGATCCCTTTGAGAAAAGGACATATCAAATGGATGAACCTGACTCTAATGATAACATGATACTTGAGAACTTAAATAACAATTTTGAAAATGATATAAAAGAAATTCAGTCCATTTCAGAGGAACATGATACTGAAGAACCTTTAAATTTTTTTCCTAGATAGTCTATAACCCTAAATAATCCCCCTTTAGAAACTGTGATAGGTGACTTAGAAACTGGTAATCAAACAAGAAGAAACTTAGGAAACCTAGTGGAATTCTTTGCCTTCAGATCCCAACAAGAACCCAAGACTATAGAAAAAGTTTAGATAATGAAAGATTGGTAATATCAATTCAAGATGAAGTAAACCATTTTAAAAGAAATCAATTCTGGGAATTAGTTGAAAGGCCTAAGAATTATCTAGTAATAGGAACCAAATGGGTCTTTAGAAATAAACAGGATGACCAAGGCACAATAACTAGAAATAAAGAAATATTGGTAGCTAATGGATATAATCCGAAAGAAGGTATAGATTATGATGATACGTTTGCGCCAATATCTAGACTAGAAGCCATTAGAATCCTCTTAGCATATGAATCTAATATGAACATTAAATTATTTCAGATGGATGTTTAATCTGCCTTTTTTAAATGGTTATTTAATGGAGGAAGTTTATGTTGAGCAACCTCTTGGTTTTAAAAACTCTCAAAAACCTGATTCTCTTTTTAAACATACTAAAGATATTTATGGACTTAAACAAGCATCTAGATCATGGTATGAAATATTATGTTCTTTTATTTTGAAAAATTATTTTACTATTGGAATGGCCGACCCAACACTCTTTAAAGTAACTGTGAAAAATAATATTTTATTGGTTCAGATTTATGTTGATGATGTAATTTTTGGATCAAATAATAAATCCCTTTTTCCTTAGTTTTCAAATTTAATTAAAAAAGAATTTTAAATGAGTATGATGGGATAACTAAATTTATTTTTAGGACTTCAAATTTATCAAAATGATTTTGGAAATATTTTGAATCAAAGCAAATACATTACTGATTTATTGAAGAAATTTGGACTTGAAAACAAAAATGCGTATACAAATCCTATGAGTACTAATATAAAACATGATTTGGATGAAACAGGAAAATCAGTTGATAACAACTTATGTAGAGGTATGATTAGTAGTTTATTATATCTTAATGCTAGTAGGCCAGATATAATGTATTAAGTATGACTTTGTGCAAGATTTTAGTCAAATCCTAAAGAATCTCATCTAACTGTTAAAATAATTTTTAGATGTTTAAGAGGAACTATTTTTCAATCTCTTATTTATCCTAACTCTTCTGATTTCAATTTTATTTCATACTCATATTCTAACTTGGGAAGTTGTAGATTATATTGGAAAGGAACAACAGGAACATGTCACTTTTTAGGAAAATCATTAATGTCATGGTCTAGTATGAAACAACATTCTGTTTCCCTGTCAATAGCCGATGCAGAATATGTTTATGCTGGCAGTTTCTGTGCACAAGTGTTGTGCATGAAAAACACACTTATAGACATTGGATTGAATTTTAATAATACACCTATTTTATGTGATAATACGAGTGCAATTAATATTTCAAAAAAATCATATTAGTCATTCTAGAACTAATAACATTCATATAAGGCATAACTTTTTAAGATATCATGTTATTAAAAAGGATATAGCTTTATAATTTATAAATACTGAAATTAAATTAGCTGATATTTTTACTAAACCACTTCCCACTTCAAGGTTTGATATTATTAAGGGGGAGCTAGGTTTATTTGATTTTAAATAAAAATTTATTTTACAATGCTAGTTATTTATTTTAATTCTTCTTAAAATAATTTTACAAATTTTTTTTCTTTTCAAATAGAATAAGTTTATTTTCCCCACATAATCAATTTTATTTATTTTTAAATATATGTAATGATTATTAAAAACATGGGAATCAAGGTTGTAAGACACCCTTTCAACTTCTAAACCGTTTCATTTCTAACGAAACCTTTTCGAATCCGCAAACCGCACCTCTACTCGTGAACCCTAATCTTCGAACCTCTGAAACCCTAACCTTCAAACCTTCAGAGATTCTCGCAGAGATGGTAATGACTAAAAGAGTTAGTGAAGACGAGACAAGCAATTCCAAGCGACAATGCTCCGAAGGAAGAAAAATCTTACAGGGCAAGGTAATTGATCTCGACTGGTTATTTCATACAAATCTACTGTTGAAACAAGTGTCGTCGTTTCAGAACCTTGAACAGATGTTCAATAGTGAAAATATGGAATTTCTGTATGTGGTAGTACTTGGATACTTCATCAAATCTGTACAGTTTAGTTTGGGAGATACTGAGGATAGTAAAATGGCTAAGATAGAGAATAGGGATTTCTCAATCTCGTCAGTAGAAATTGGTCAGATTCTCGAATTCCCTCAGGAGGGAGTTTTTCATTTCGATTTGAAAAATATTGGTGATTCGGTGCATAAATCTGAGGACATAATGTTTTTTCTTTTTGTTACTAAATCTATAATGAAAATTTTTATCAAGGATTTAGATCCTGAATAGAACGTTTTGGTCAAATTTGTGCAAACAGGAATTTCACCGAGGATGTCTACGATGGGAAAAATATTATATCCCGATATGTATATAATGTATCTTCTATTAAGTGATATCAAATTAAACTTCCCAATGTACATTGTATGGTACCTCAATTATTGTTGTCAGAGTGATGACTAGATGAACTTTTATCCTTTTGGTCGATTCATTTCCAAGTTGTTTCTTAAGAAGGACATAGTGATATTAGTGGATGCTCGTGTACACTATCATCACAGTAATGTGTTTAATGATGGAACTTTAAAGAATATTGGATATTTTTGGAGCACTATTAATTGAAAACGTTTGCCAGTAGGAGCTGTGGATGACTCAGAGAGAGCTCAGGATCAACCTGCTAAGTCCAAGGAGGGACAAGCTGATTCAAGAGTCAGCAATGTAGCAAGAAGGTTCTGATTTGAAGTAGAAGATGCTGAGGAAGAAATAAGTCATGAGGGACTTCAATCCCGAATAACTAGACCTGTTAATGAGGAAATTACTTCCCCTGTAGTGGAAACAATAGAAGATTTATTTTCTTATACTTTTGTAAGAGAAGCTACTATTGATAAGACCATGGAAGATGTTAGTGAAAGGACAACACCAGTAGGGGGATTAAGAGTTCAAGAAGAAGTTCAAAGGGACACTCTGGAACAGATTGTAGATGGTTTTTAAGTTACACTTCAACAAGAAGAGGATAAAGAGGCACAACCTGGTGAGGATGTGGCCAGACCTCAGGAAACTCCTGAAAATATTGTTCTATAAATTCTAGTGGAAGAAAAAGATGCTTATGTTTGTGAGGAACATCTCCCTAATGCACCAACAGAGGTACTTTAAGAGGATTTTTCTATGTAAGAGTCTAGAAAGTACTCTAAGGAAAAATCTATGGACCAACCTACTCAGGACAAGGAGAATGAAAAATATGATGCTGAATCATTAGCTTTGGTACTGCAGCATCATCTAGAGCCTGAGAATGCAAATCAAGCATAGGGTGCCTCTAATTCCAGGAAGAAAGAAGTTGAAGAACTATAAAAAAGGTGTCTCATTTGGAATATGAGAATATCACTCTGTGAAATTCCTTAGACTTAGAACAATTGAGATTTCGAAAGCTTAAGGAGAGTACAGTCCCAAGGCAAGAAGTTGAAATGTTCAAAGAGGATATGATAAATGCTGTTGCAAAATTGAAATCTTAAATGGTTATGAAGATAGATTTATCAGATATAAAATTGTTTATGGATAACCAATTTGCATTAGTAGCAAATAGTGCAGTTAGTGGATCAGGTACTTCACATGATTTAATCCGAAGATTTCAATCTATCACAGCTGCAATGAGAAACATGCATGACAGGTTGCAATATCATCAATGTAACAGTGCTCCATTATCAGTGATGCTGAACAATTAGAAATTTTTAGTGGATCAACTGACATCTAGCGAGCCACCAATCAGAACACTATTAAATCAGATGTCAGAGAAGTTTTTAGTGTTTATAGAAAAATAATAAAGTATGCATGAGTTTTTCAGGGTCAATTTAATCGAGGATATTCATATGAATCAGTAGAATAGAGAGCTCATTATAAAACTTGGAGATGGGATGATGAAGACACTTTGGGAACAGTTGACAAAAATCAAGTCTGCAATCCAGAGGAGATAGAACCTATTGACCATCTTTCCAAAACCTTGATTCCTGTGTTTATCATACATGTATCTATTTTTTATTTTTAATGAAAATCTATTTCTTTCTTTCTATTTGTTTTACTATCTTTATTTTGATATGCATGTACTCCATATTTAATTATCGATAAATATTTAATAATAACATTTACCTACAGTTCAGTGCAACATTAAATGTGTTAAAATCCATGATTTATCATTATTTTTGATAGCACAAAAAGGTGGAGAAATATGGATAAATAAAACATTTTATTTTGAAAACCTTATTTAAATAATATCCTATATATTTAATGTTTTGTATTTATATAGATTTATACTTATACAGAAAACTATTTTAAGTTATTAATATTCATTTAATATAAAGGGAAATTTTATTTTTCTTTTTATTCAGAGGGAGAAATTTTGATAAAACTAGAAACATTTATTTCTAAAGAAAAATTATTTTATTTTCATGAAGGGGGAGATATTTTTATTTTTTAAAATGATTTTGTTAAAATTAAATATTGTTTTATCCTCTCAAAATTATAAAACATTATGTAACTAATTTTGAAGGATAATTTCATTTAATTAGTCTTATTATTTTATGGGTTTTTTGATCATCAAAAAGGGGGACATTTTGGAGAAAAGTATTGTTTTCAACAATACATAATAATGTTATTTAAAGGGGGAAATTATTGATAATAATACTCTATATCTTTATGATAATTTTGATGCTCAAAAATACCCTTAATTATTTTATAATGATTTTATTTAGTATTTTTCAGGAATTTATTAATTTATTTTACTCTTAAAATTACAGGAATTTATCATTAAATTATTTGTATTTAGCATGTTCTGAATACACTATTCATGTGCTACTTATTCAAAATCTACTTTAGCGTGTTCTGGAATCACTATTCATACCCTACGTGGATAAACGTAGCGTAAGGGTGAAAAGCATGTATAATTTTTGAGATAAAAGAAAAGTATGTTAAATCAACCATATGTTATCAGAAAAGTATTCAAGAAGAACCTTATGTTAGGAAGGTACATTACGTTTGGGTTATGAGAAAATTATTGAAGGAGAACCGTACGTAAGTGCTAAATGTTACGTTTGTTTCTCAAAAGTATGGTTCATCAACCTTACTTTTGTAAACAACCATACTTTCTTGGAAAAGTATAGATCATGTAAAATTATGGATCTTTTACCGTACATTTGAAAGTTGAAGAAAAAGTATGGATGATAAACCCTACATTTTTTATCAACCTTACGTTTGAATAAAGTAACATGAACCCTAAGTTTGGAGTCCACGTCATCAACCTTATGTTTGGCATCAGAAAGTTTGAAATAGGATATTTTTTATGCAACGGTCATCAAGTTGATTGTTAGGAAGATTTCAATCAGGATTTAAAGTCGATTTTAAAATACGACTTTGAAAGATTCAAATTCTTTTTATCAATGGATTAAAGATCGAATTAAAAGGATATTTTTATGCAGAGTCTTCGAGGAAGTTACGACTACACTGTAAATTCAAATTTTTGAATATCGTGAATCAAAAGCCAAATTCTATGGATCTAAATGTGTTAAGGATATACTCAGCTTTAATATATATGTTTTCTCTGAAACACTAGACACAGGAGTTTGGTGATCAATCAATTATTCAAAAAGGTGTAAAATAGAGACTGCAAAAATCACACTGATCTATTGATTCAAAAGGAGCGTCAATGCTCTATTTATTTAAAAAGAAGGAACTCGATAGATAAATCACTTTTTCTACATCAAATATCTATTATGGATCTATAACTGCTGAAGTTGTGAATTATATCTCTATATCTACTACAACTGGATCGACTCAGAACTGCTTCGACTTGAAAATAAATATTTTTTGAGACGATGATCCATCTGTTGTAAATTGATTTTTGTTACAATTGTGAAGATCACCAGGAAAAGTTCATTCTAAAATTCTTTTTATCTTGAGTAACCAGCTTCTCGTACTAAGCTGAGTAGGTTTGTGTTTGAACCAGAAGGCTTTATTTTTCCTTGGATTGTGAAGGTGGCAACTGCCTATACTCAGTTGTGAACCGGTCTGTTGAAATGAGGACCAGATAGTGAAAATCACCAAACTCGTGGAGTAGAGCGTTGGTGGAGTGGACTAGGGACTTCTATTCCCCGAACCATTATACATCTTGTGTGTCTGCTATTTAAAATCCCGCTGCATCATTTTATCTGATTAATGTGAAAAGGAAGAACACAATCACGCAAAGATTTTTGAAAAGACATAATTCACCCCCCCTCTTGTGTATATTTGGTTTAATCCGATCCAACATAGTCCCCTTATAATTATTTTCGATAAATATTATAAAGAAAATTCACCTCTTTTAGATAGATAATTAAATTAAATCCAAATTAATTTATTTCACAACATTATAAATAATTATTATAAGAGAATAATATCCCATCACTAATTCATGGTCAAAATGGATAAATAAATTTATTTTAAATATTTTAATAGCTAAAATGATTAATATGAGTACAAATCAATTGATTATGAAGTTAATATAGAAGTATTTGATGTGATCACAACTCTAATTTTAGGAAACATTTAATGGTGAGATGTATAAATCAAGGCAAACATACTTTAAATTGTTCTCATTTTGGTAAATGTTTTCATTTTTACACCTTGTATCCATTTATAATAAAAAATCAAGATAAATATAATGAAGCAACTAAATGTTTCTTTATGAAAAGTTTTTCTTAAATAGAAATTAATCTCGTCCCAAAGGATAGAAGATTATGTCATCTAATTAAATGAAAAATTAGTTATCATCCCTTGAAAATTGTGTTTTAAAATTTGAAAAAAATTAATGATGAAGATAAATAGAATTAAAATTTACAAAATTTATTTATTGATCAAGAATTAAAAGATCATTATACCTCAGATAATGAAAAAAAAATTATGGTGAGTAATTTATTTAAAATAGTGAATCAACGATTGATTACTCTATTATAATTAAGATCAAGATGTAACTAGAGAAACACAGATATTGGAATTAACTACGAGAAATATGATTCCCACCATAATTGGGATACGTAAGAAGCCCTCTCAGGGCCCGAGATCACTGGATGTCCTATTCAGGAATCTAACCTTAATCCCCTTAATCCAGGCATTCACCTTTGGAATAATCCCTAAATTAAACCCCAAAAATCACTAAGGCATCCTTTTTAAGAAGTAATCCCAAACTCATTTATCTTAAATTACTATACTCTTCCATGAGATTAATCAAACTACATAGGCTTTGATTCCCATCTATACGGGATATGTGGGAAGCGCCCTTGAGGTTCAATCCCAATACATTAAATCAACCATGTTCTCCTTGGACCATATTCCCAACAGGATCTGATCCTACATGGAAATCCATATCATTTCCATGTTCCTTGAGATACTTCAGTATCAGTCCCACACTATGTTTTGGCTAAGAACTTTCCACTTATATGTCCATACCACATGAAATTAAACTACATTACTAGGTCCTTATAACTTGAACTTAAAAGGTATGACATGGTCCATTCAGTGGCACCGAACGACAAGGATTCTGATTCCTTTTTCTAGGATATGTAGGTATCCCATTTTATGGGCACGATCCTAAGATCAAACCAATTCTTTATCTCCCTAGATGAAAATAAATTCTAGAGTGCCCCTTGAGTGGCTTAAAACCCAGTATCATCATAACGATGATTAATAGAATTTATAAGTAGTATATAAGAGAATACCATTGATTCGGAACCTCGAATACATATGGATATCTCCATTAATGAATAAAATCTAATATATACGGATGATTTTAAACTTTCCACATGATAAATAAGTGATTGAAAATTCAAAGGGATACTTAGGTTATACTTGGTAAATTTATAAGGATTCCTGAAAATATCTTAAAATATAAAGAGTGTCCCAGAGTAGACATTAATTTCCCCAAAAAGGGTTTGATGAGTCTTGCCACCCATCCTCTCGACTAGCGTACGTTCCTAAGTATCGTAATGTTAAAACATAATGTACACATACTTTTCTAAACAGGTCCCCTTTCGATAAAAACTGTTATATGTTTCCAGTTCCTTGAATAAATCTTATGGAAACTGCCTGGAAGCTGTGATTCTTAAAAATAGATTACACATTTCAAGGAACTATGAAGAAAAAACGGTGAACCCGACGTGAATCCTTAACAATGTTAATAATGATACCAATGTGTTAGGTCCCTATCAATAAATAAATGAAGGCCAGAAAAAGGAATAAATCACACATGTATCCATCTAAAAGTTGATTCTTTAATGGAGTTTGATGTTGTTTCATGTTTTTCTCAGAATTCCCTTCACTCCAAAATTGCTTTACTCAAGAAAACATCTATGAAAATCCCGACCACTGTAAATGTTGGAAACCCATCCATTGGAAGGATGTCATCACCAACCCATAATCTTAAACGTTGGGTCTCCAATGTGATGGTAATGGAATATTGGCGGCATTGTACAATCTTGACTTTTGAGGCTGCTCGGTAGGCTCTCCATATCAATAACAATCCTCGATCATCTGTACAATGAAGACCAATGATCAAGAAGAAGGTTGTTCCAAATACCATCTTTAACTGTTTCATGTCCTTATCCATGAAATTCCACAATCAATCTCCCCCATACTACATGGAGGTGTAGAAAGAGGAAACTCAAGGCCTCAATTCAATAATGATAGAGTAGGTTCGGCCCTTGACTCTCAGACCCGGGTATGCATGACGATCCGCTAGGGACAATGTCTCATCAATAGGGAGTAGGTTCTCACCTCTGCCTCTTTTGTAGAATATTATCAGCCTAACTTGATGGAAAATAACAAACGTGCACATACACACATCCATCCTAATTTTGTTGTCCAGCAGACCCGTCTGGCAGGAACCCACCAATCCCAGCAGATAAATCTGGTGGAGTACCGTGAAAAGGAACATACACCATAAATTGCACTAGATAATGAAACTACAGCCTTGGAAGATCCACATCAGGATGAGGCAGTCATTAGCATAACACATCATCGGGTGGTTTCACCATTTTTTCATACCAGAATTGAGTTAATTTGTGAAATTAGCTCTGTTTCTGAGCCATATGGTCATACCATGTGATGAAGAACATCCATCATGGAATATCATCAAAATGGAGTATGTCAACCAAATAGTACTAAAAAAGAATAGCTCTGGTGATGAGCATCCAATTTTACTCTTTATCGTAGTCCAGACCACTAAAGGATCCTCTACAGGCAAGGATCTGATAGAATCATCATCAAATGTATTGATGGAGAAGGGACTAAAGTTGTCATGAAATAAGTACATTCAGGAGCTTGTAGAGACCAGTTGTCTGGAAACAAACTTTTTGATCAGATCTAAAGGCATGGTTACTTTTGGACTTCAATGACATAGGATTGCACATATTTCACTATGAAATGACATCCCTTCCAAGTGCATACCAAAGTCCTTCATCCACCCCCAGAGTTTGTACATACAGCTAAATACTCTTGGTTATTTTCTACATGGGGAATGTATGTAGTAGGGCCTCGTCCTCTAGCTATATAAAAGTAGTTCAAGTGTATCCATACTATTACTGACTTCTTTTCAAAATACGCCGAGGCAATACCTCTAAAAGATATCGAATCCAAAAGCATTGTTATTTTTTTCAAAACTAACATCATCACCTGATTAGGTGTCCCTCATACTATATGGATGGACAATGGAACCAATTTTTGTTTGATTGAGGTAAAGTGGTCATATCAAAAGCATAATATCAAATCTAACCATTCATCCCGCTATCATGCAGTGTCCAATGGATAGATTGAGTCCTTTAACAAGACCCTATCAAATATAAAATAGAAGATGGTGGATAAAGATAAGAAGCCATGTCCTGATAAACTTTTGAATGATTTATGGTTTTATCGGATGACTACTCATACTGCCAACCAAGAAACTCCTTATTCATTGTTATATGGAACCAAAGCAGTTTTTTCAATTGAAATTCAATTGAATTCACTTATATTTGAAATATATTATTATTTTCCTACAGATGAGAGGTCTTTGAAATGGTTCAATGAGCTGGAATGATTAAACGATAAAATATTGCATACATTTCATCATTTAGAAGTCTATCAGAAGGGAATAGCATGAGATTTTTACATGAAATTTTTCCTCCATTCATTTTTTATAGAGAATTGGTATTGGTCATTGGGAATCTAATGATACTAGGGAAGAAACCTACAAATCTTGAGCCAAAGACGGAAGGACCTTATTCCATACATAAGCTCTATTCAAATAGAGATTATTCCTTAATATCAATTTTATGGACTTATTAAAACTCCAACCAATGAGAGATTTATAAACAAATACTTTGTGTAGTTGTACACAGTTCCTCACATCAAGACTTAAAACAGTACAATATAATGTCCTCACTACAAGAATAAAAACTGCATAGCCTCCATGTCCTCACTACAAGACAGAAAACTCCATAGCCCCATGTCCTTGCTGCAAGACTAAAAATTGAACAACCCTCAGTTCCTAGTAGCAAGAAAGAAAAATACATAGTACAATGTCATAGTTTTAAGACATTATACTACATAAAAACCCTGAGCATCCATGATGCAAGACGTTAAAATTCACAACATCTTTATCCTTATCGCATGGCGTTAAACTATGTGACTTCATTTGTCCTTATCGCACGACATTAAACTATACTACTAACATTTTCTCTTTTTGATGTTAGAATATTCTCTAAGAAAACATCCTTGAATACATCGCTACTCCTTATTAGAACATGAGTCCCTCTCTTTACTAGGTTTGACTCAGATCTGCATGGAGACTTTATTTTATGAACTATATATGGCTTGATTATCATTGTCAATGAGATATATAGGGATCCTGAAATCACCAATTTTGGGCCCAGCCGCAATCAAAAAATGTCTTATTTTCTTTTCTCCACTTGTATATGAATCAGATCTATGTAGAGTGTTTCCTTAAGATATATGATTTGGTCCTTATACCATTTTATGTTTTAATATTTACTATTATCTTAGAACATGTCAAAAGCCCCCATTATTAATGTCAAATATGATGGGAATGGGGGTGATTGTTTCAAGTACTACATGTGGCTTGATTATCATTTTTAATGAGATACGTAGAGACACCAATGTCTTTAATCTTGGGCTCATCCGTGATAAAAAACCTTTATTTCTTATATAAGAAACAAACATGCATAGGTAATTTTTTAAGAACTATTTATGACTTGATTCTTTTCCCTAACAAGACATATAGTGACACTTGTGTTTTATCCATTAATCACATTACAATATGTCTTTCTTTTCACATCAGTTAATCTTCATCCTTACCGAATGAAGTTAAACTTCATGGAAATCTAACACCCATATTCTTCACTTCTGTCGCCATTATGTTATAGAATAAACCCTTAATACTCCTTTTTTCTCACATCGAGAATATCTCAAGTATACTTATGAATAGGGTAAAAGGATTCTTCATATAAATGATGTAATGTCCTGGTTCGGGAAGCCACCAAGAGGCGCCCCATAACCGGTTGGTCACACGGCCTCAAACACATTTCCCTGAACTCCAGAGGGTTCCGAATAGCAGCGAGGTCCTCCGGTGTGATAGCGGGGAAACTATGACCTAATTGGTAGAGTAATAGAGAAAAAGTAAAACAAATAGCAATAGAAGAGGTAGGAATAATTCATATAAAAATAAACAGCAGAAGACTGGAAATAATAAACTGGAGCACACATATATATATGAGTGATGCATGACACATATTTCTAGGAGAGCATCCAAACAAATCATAATGCGGTAATAAAACAGAACTAAACCAAGTACAAAATAAAGCAAGTAAACAACTCCTCAGCATCAGAAGCCATTGTCTGGTCCCATGCTCCCCATCTCCACAGCAAATCCAGTACCGGAAGTAGAAGGGAACTTTCCCTTATCTATACCTTCATCCATATAATCTGTTTGTGTACAAAAGAATTTCCCAAACATGGTGTGAGACTAAATCCCAGTAGCTAACCACCACAAGATCTGTTCTTAATAGTTAGTGAATATATGGTAGGTTATAAGTACAGAAAACTGTAAACAAGGAAGGGCTCAGCAGTAAACAATCCACAGTTTCAATGTATTCTGTTTCATATATCCTGAAACAGCTAATCAAAACTGGTAATTACAAATAGGTAACCCTCTTGGAAGTACTCATAGCATATACCCTATGGTTTTACCTAGCAACACAAGAAAGCAGCTAAACACAAAAGGTAACTCTCTGGGAAGTACTCACAGCCTATCCCCTATGGTCCTACCTAGAAACACAAGCATGCAGCTAAACACAAAACGCAAACCTCTGGAATGTACTCACAACCTATCCCTTCTGGTCCTATCTAGCAACACAAGAAACCCTCTGGTAAGGACACTTAGTATAACCCCTCTGGTTAAGCTTAAGCATAGACTCTCTGAGGAAGTACTCGCCATCAATTCCTCCTATTGTCTCGTATCGATAACTAATTGCGCACTAGGGAAGAAATTACATCACATTCTCTCTATGGCCCATGTTGAGGAACTACAGACACTCTGAGGAAACACATACCTCAATTACTGCTATGTTCTTGCACCGTATGTAAAAAAGACACTCTGGAGATTCCCTTATGTCCATTCTCCCAATGGTCTACTACATCAGGTTCTCAAAGCCCTGTGCAAGTCAAGAAGGTATAGCAACACATATCGCGCAAAGTAAACCCCAATAACTACTTAGATAGCAGTCAACATCATAAAATCGTGTAAGGACACAAACACCCCATCCTAAAATACTAGACATGGAAGGTAAATAGCAGCCTAATAGAAAAACTAGACCCAATGGTCAAAACATGCAATCATTCATGGGCAAACACTTCCAAAGCATAGAAATTGACCCTATTCACATTAAATTGACATCTACTCAAGCATACGAGCATATCAGACAAAAAATACTATTGAAAAAGTAAACACACAATAACCGATTCATGGGTATTGGTAATTTTTCACATATCACTCAAAGTCTTTCAATATAAAGGCACAAACCACATACCTCTATGTTGGAAGATCAATATACTTGAGTCTTATGGATTGAATCCCCTTAGAATTCCAAATATTGACAATAACATCCATAACGTTCAATAGAAGATAACTTTATAAGGAGGAGGAATTATGGAATGAAGGTCAAGAAGAAGAGAGATCTTACCGAGGAAATCCCATTGCATTCAATGATGGTCGAATCAAAGATCGGATGCTCGATCTGGGCTCACCGGAAGATCACGACCATATGGGAGATCTCAGATGACCTAGGTTGAGAAGAAGGTGTTTTTGGTGATTAGACATGACCCTAATAAATTTAATGGAAAAAAGAAAAAATATGGAGTGTACTTTGGAAGTACACAGCGTGTACATTCCATTTCCGTACTCCACTTTAGGCGGCCTCCAGGTCACCCCCCACATGGTCGTGTGTGTGGCCATCACACGACCAGCACACGACCTCCTGCGACGACCCAGTACTTGGCGTGTACTCATAATGTACAGAGTGTGTACTTCAGAAATTTCCAAAAATTCCCCTTTTTCTCAAATCTGACCAAAAGTAAAAAACATACCTAAAAAGAAGATTTGGGTTCTAAAGAACTTCCCCCTTAAATAAATTCATCCCAGAATTTCCCTAGCATGGCGGCGTAAAAGAAGAAACCCCGAATAGCTCCAACCACTATGCTCGTACATCGGCCTCCCACTCCCAAGTTTTGTCATGTACTCGCTCTTACTGCCATAGCACTCATACCAGAGGGACAGACCGGCCACAGAGAACCTTCATACTTCGATTAACAATCCGGATAGGATTCTCCTCAAATGATGCATCCACTTCCAACTCAACCTCCTTGGGTTGGAAAACATGAGAAATGTTTGAGAAGTAACGTCGAAGTTGTGAAACGTGGAAAACGTCATGCATACCCTGGCACCTCTGAGGTAACTGAATCTGATAGGCAACCGACCCAACTCTCTCCAACACCTCGAATGGCCCGACGTACCTCGGTGAAAGCTTACCCTGTCTCATAATCCTCTTGTGTCCCAACCTCGGTTTGACACGTAGAAAAACCTAATCCCCAACCTCGAACTCCAGAGGTCATCTCTGTTGACCAGAATTAGACTTCTGTCAGGACTATGCAGCAGCCTTCATCTTCTGAATCAAATCTATCTGCTCTGAGGTCTCCTGAACAAGACGAGGTCCCAACAATGCTGCATCTCCTACCTCTAGCCAACATAATGGTGATCAGCATGGCATACCATACAAAGCCTTATAAGGTTCCATCTGAATAGTTTCTTGAAAACTATTGTTGTACCCAAATTCCACAAGAGTTATGTGCTTCTCCCAAGAACCTACAACATCCAGAACATAAAGGTGATCATCATGACCTACCATACAAATCCTCATAAGTTTCCATCATGAATGTTTTCATACTATAGTTTTTTTCGTCTTCATCGTGGATCTCTTATAAAAATAATTTTTAATATTTATATTAATAGCATATATATTATTTTTAAAAATGATTATAATCATCTATAAAAGGAGGAAATGAAAAATGAATTACCTCTCCTAATGGAGGTGGTGGTACACACATACTGACGAGTGATGATATTATTTTTTAAAAAGGAAAAAGGTAAAAAGTTAAATTATATATTATTTTTACATAATAATAATTTTTTCATATATAAAAATTATATTAATTAGTTACATATTTTTATTCATCCATGTAAAATGGTGATGAAAATAATACACCACTACCAGTCTATGGTGAGTCGTACATACGCATTAGGGAAGTTTTCATTTTATGTAGATAGAAAACTAATGATAAATT
Organism: Viscum album; assembly: GCA_963277665.1. Taxonomy (NCBI): domain Eukaryota; kingdom Viridiplantae; phylum Streptophyta; class Magnoliopsida; order Santalales; family Viscaceae; genus Viscum; species Viscum album. The sequence goes on along the minus strand of OY728140.1, from coordinate 89,015,686 downwards.
GTGTACCATAATAATAATAAAATCTCAATATATGTATTATTATTTATTATTTATTTTAGCATTGGTATAATATATTTTATAAAAATTAGAACAAAATAAAATAAAATTTCAATGATTAGGTAAAAATTACTACATTTTCTTTGATGGACCTCCTTTATATCCCTTCAAACAGACCATTGGAGTAGACTTTTAAGAAGTAAATAACCACAAATTAAAGTACATGTGAGTATAAATGATAATTGTTTAGGATTTTTTCTAGATAGGAATCTCAAAGTAGTGTAATGAAGAGAGAGGAGGGGTTCCAATTTATATGTTAGGGTAGGGGCACTCCTGTAATTTTTTTAAATGAAAATATTTTAAAGATTAATTCTTGGGAGAGATGTTACAAATAATATTAATTTTCTATTTTAGATATTAAAAAATACAAATATACAGATACAATATAATTTAAAAAAATGACAATTTTAACCCTTATCACTTTAGTTTAACCCATGTTAACCCTTTTTATCCATAAATACACTAACATTTTTTCAGTCATTAAGTATTATAAATTTAATCCAAATGAAACAATTGACACAAAAATGATAAAATAATAATATTTTTTACCATATCCCAACCCCATTATCCTATTTTATTATTTATAAAAATTTGTAATCAATTAAATTTATTTTATCAACCAAAAGTACCAATAAAGTCATTTTTAAAACTATTTAAATATTTAGGAATTAAATAATTCTATATGGGAATGTAATTTCAATATAAAATAGTTAAATTTATATATATATTATTATTATTATTAAATAGGAAATTATTGTGACCCCATAATTAATTTAAATATTATTATATTTCAAATATTTATAATCACTTTCTTTTATTTTTCACTAGATTGCATAGGAATCGGATCAGGGTTTTGTAAGAATTTATGTTAATTATAACAGCACTAAGAATTAAAAATAAATATCCATATTAAATAAAAGTATGATAAAAAATATTTAGATTCATTTATAATATATTAGTATCCTTACAAGAACTTATAATTGAAATTAATGCCTTTGTAGTGGTATTTTGTATTTATCCTATCTTCAAATTATAAAATGGTCATTATGATAGATTAATGGAAACAATTTGAAATATATTAAAATATTAAGTGGTTATTATAGAAACATTTTAATATAATATGAATTAGTAAGGTTTTAGGTTACTATTTAAATCCATAACACATTATTTTCAACATTAACTACCCAATTTACCCTTATCGAGGAGATAAATTTTACCAGAGTTACTATCCATAATGACCCAAAATAAAAGGGAAATATTTAAAAAATTCAGACATTCTAATTATAAATTGAAAACCTATTTAATAAACTAAAATTATATAATTTGGATAAATTATTTTTAATATAAACCTACAAAACATGATGAAAGCTATTTTTTCTAGAAAATTCATATTTCCACCAAAAAGATGATCATTCATTAACACTATTACTATTAAACCTCATTATATAAATTCAAATAAATATATATAGATTTAAAAAATTGAAAATGCACTTAAATAATCCTTCATTTCAAATATACAGATATTTTAGAGAATAAAACTATGTTCAATAATGTTTATGACATGCAACATCAATCTTAAATGACCCGGGAAATATATAATTATTAATACAAAACTATTAAATTGGAGATTATGAACAGTATAAAATAGTTTATGAAATATGATTACATATATATATATATATTTATATATTTATTTATTTATAAATATAATTTATTAGTAAATAATCGATCAGTTTTTTGTAATGTAATATAATTAATCCGAAAAAATGATTTTTTAAAATATGATTTGTATTATTTTATGCGAGGAAGTATTATAGTTATTAATTTTAACATTAAAAAATATTGTTAAAAAAAGAATAACTTTTCAAATAACAAAATAAAGATAAAAGTAGTATAATGTTTTTGGATTTTTCAGTAATTATTGATTTTTCATTGAATATTGAAAAACCTATTTTTTGTGAAAATGTCATTTATGTTCAATAAATTAAATAATTTAAACTACAATAATGTTTTTAATAAGATATAAAGTAACTTTATTTTTATAAATTTAAATTTAATCCACTTAGTTCATTTTGAAACAACCTTATATTTGATTTTAGTCTTAATTTGTATTTGGGTTTAAAAATTGATTTTTTTGTTAACTACATTAATATGCATAATGTTTCCCCATATTTATTAATTAAATTATTCAATATTGTGGAATATTTTAAATTTAATGTATATATTTTATATCAATAACTATTAATTTATATTCTTAATCATATTATTAATATTCGTACATTTAATACAAAAACATCATTTCCTTGAATAATGGTCTTTTTTAAATCCCACTTTTCCATCATGTTTTCTGGTTTTGTTTTTTTTAAGTCAGATTATATAATTTGAATTTGGAAAATGTTATTCAATATAATAAATAATCATATTTTATGTTTTATATTAATTTCAACATAATTTTTTCAAAAATTAATATTGAAAACGTAATGATTAATTAAAATGTTTAAGGTGTGGATGAGTTTACTATGGGGTTAAACTAAAATGATACAGGAAAAATGACTTCAACCTTCTCTAAATTACATTATATGGCCATATATATTTATTAAAATTTCTATATCTCTAGAATTTCCCATTTTTTAGCCTTCTGGAATGTGAAAAAACATGGCTACACCTTTTTCTTTTCAAAAATTACCAGTTGGCCAGTAACCTCAATTATAAAAGGGAAACCCTATCGTCAACTATTCACAACATCAAAATCCATCTGTATCATCCAAAAAATTAAAAACTACCCTCATAGTATCCCTAAAAACATTCCATAATGATGGTTTTTATCATTAATCAATCTTAAGAATCCTATTCGTGCTAACTGAAAGAAGTTGTCTGAAGAATTGAAATTGTGCTTAACCGGTCGTCTTTATTTAATTTCTTGTCTGAAGTCCATAATATATTCATAAATTATTTTTATATAATAAAAAATTATCTATACTAAACTTATATTTTATTAAGTTAACATCATTTTCTAAATGCATTGTATCTTTCATCTAATGGGATGTGAAATCATCATGTGTGTGTACAACAAACTACCACCATGTGAACTAATGTCGTTTATTTTCAATCAGCACCACTCATGTAATGATACAATTATATATTTAAATAATATATATGTGTTATATGTAACATATTTATAATTATGTAGTTATTATATCACATATACCTTGTTACATTCCATTGCATAGAGGGTACTATAACATCGCTCATGTGTACAACATAAAATCACCTCAAGAAGTGGTGTGATTCATTTTCCACTAACACACTACAAGGAAGGTAATAGGAACAAATATAATGAATATATGTTATATAAATGACATAATTTTGATATTCATTCCATATTTCTCATTCTGAAATTATAACAAAAAATATATTTCTTACAATGAAAAATGATAATGTCGTACATGTGTACGTCTAGATTACCACCTCTACGAAGCGATTTGACTATTTTTTCATCACTAAATATCATATATTTATTATTTAATTAGTATGGAATTTATTAAATTAATAAAATTAATTAAATATAAATTAATACATTCCATCATTCCATAATGATCATTGAAAAATGGAAATGTTACTCATCCCTATGTATAACATTCCATATTCATAATTATAACATAGTTCATATTTCAAAACCATAATTCATAACTTGTTTCTACAAGTATAATTTACAAATAAATATGTTAAATAATCCATGATTGTTATTATGTATTGGTTTAAATAATGACCACTTTGACCAATAGTCCACCCACCAATGTCATTTTTTTATACATAAACCAAATTTCATCGAAACATCTCACATAAACATAAATTATTAAATAATTGTGAATTTCATAGTAAAATATATAAAAAACGAATAAATAAAATAAAATATTCTCTTAAGAATGTAATTAATTAAAAAATATTGATGAATATAAATAAAATAGGGGAAAATTAATACTTGAGGTAAAGGAGTTCATCTCAATTTCCTTCCATTAAGGCATATTTTGATATTATATACCTATATTGTTTTATGAGGTGTATATAAATACCCCCTTGACATGTTATACTATTAATTAATTTATTCTCATAATATTTAATAGTTTGTTAATGTTATTCATTCATTGGTATTATATTTCAAATTTTGATAAATTGGTAGGGTACAGTCATTAGAAAAAATATCCTCTTTTAATGTATTTATTCTGATTCATTCACTTTCATGTCTATATTTTTAAAATGATTTTATAAAAAAACATATATAGACATAAAATATTTAAAAATTAAATTTTATGGTCCCATTTAATTTATTTTAAAGGTTTTCTAAATTAATATTTTTATGTGTTTTATGTGGAATGTTTTGAAAAATTGGAAAATGATTTTTCTATTTTAACATATACCGCTACAATGATTGTTCCCACTACTGTAATGATCATTTGAATTATATATTTTTATCATCTTGTTCAACATATTAACCTATTTCCCTTCTCTTATGTCACATTTATCTCTATTTGGGTGCCTTTTAGGACTCTTAGGGATGGAAAGAATTTACTTGGGGAAATGAATTAATGTTCAGGGGTGTAATTTTATTTGAATTAATTATGTTAGGGTATGAACATGTAATGGATTTGTGGGGTTCTCCCAAATTTTTATAATTTATGAGATCTTTCATTCCATTTTCCTATTTATAGGGTAAACATGCACCATGTAATTTGATAACATTCAATGTATTGGATGCAAGGTAGAATCCAAGAACTAATATAAGGCGTTAGAAGTTTTTATCCCATAAATGTACATTAAAAACAATGTAATTTTGAAAATATGGATTTTAATAATATTATGATGGTCCTTTCATTATACTAGATTCTTTTAGGATTACATGATGTGAAAAGGGATTTCATCATGTGTAAATCTCACTAGTTGTGCTCTTGGGATACTGTAACTACGATCTTTCCATCATTCAATTTTTACCCTCTTCACTCTTGACTGAGAGGCTCTCACTGTATATTTGAGAGACAAACACCACAAAAACAAATGTTATGTTGTATGATTGATGATCATTTCGATTTTGGTTTATTTCTCTAGGTGAGTAACCATGCCTTCCTTTCTATTTATTTTTATCACAATAGTGTAATTGTATAGTGTTTATGTGTTTTTTTATTTGAGGGATGATCTTCTTTATTCCTTATAGATTTGTTTCATAATATTCTACCTAAGGATAACCCATTGGCTTTTTGTGGTGTGTCATGATGGTTTTTGGAGGTATGGGTTTTTTCTTCTTCTTTAATGCCACTTTTTCTAAATTGAATCAATTCTAAGATGTTTGTATTAATTCTCTCATGTCCATCATTTTCATTTATTTCTTCCCCATTGGTGGATCATGTTTTGGGTGTGTATAGCCCTATTTTAAGGTAGGTGGTTCCAGCTATATCCTATAGTGGATGAACTACATTTCTCTTTTCTGATATGTTTTTTATAAATGTAACGACATGATTGAATGATAGATATTTGTGTGTGAAAATTAGTTATTTATAAAATATGGGTTTTTAATTCTTTCGATAACATAATGTGTTATTTTATATGAATTTTGAAATTTATTTCAATGCATGTTTTTGATTAAATGGTTTATAATATAAAAAATGGGTTGTCATGGGAACTTAGGTGGAAGGTATAGTAGTAGGCATCATCTGTTGATATTGATGGGGGTTCATTAATGGGTCATTCCTCTACTCCCTATGGGTATTTTTCAAGGTTCATGGTAGATATGAATGGAATGTTCACTTTATAGAGTGTTCATATTCACTCTTGATTCAATTCATATATCAAGAGGATTGATGCCAACACTCATCACTATTTATGTATGACTTTCCAATATTTTTTTACCAGTATTTATACTTTGTGAGATTTTACCTATGCTTTGGTTGTTAATTTATTTTAAAATTTAACTTTTTCTAACATTGATTTCATATGATATGTTATACATGATTTTATTAGAGTTGATTTTAATTCTTTGAAATATGAAATGATTTGGAACTATTTTACCTTGAATTATATAGAAATATGTAATGGGGTAAATTAAATCATTTTATATTCATTTGGTAAAAATATTATAATTATCATGCCCTATTTTTCTTTAACGTTGAGAGTGTTCATATTATTAAATAGATCATTTTCATAGGATACCTGGGTGGGATCAAAATAATCCTTTTTTCTCACAACCTATATAATCCTTCAGGGGTATATAAAACATTGTACTTATTTTGATGTAGGGAAAGGAAAAGTGTAATAATGAGGTTGTTAGTTTATCCATCAGCTATATTTGGGTATCTAGTGGGGGTATAGTGGGCATTATTTCATTCGACCTCATGGAGTAATCAATATCTTTTATAGTTTTCCTTTGATGTTAGACATGTAATTTTGTATTTTCTAAAAAAATACTTGTATTATTTATTATAATCATATTTCAGTTATGGAATATGTCCTATCTTCCATAGATTCACTCTTATAAATATATATATATATTTGAGGTTGTGGATTTATTTAGGGAGAATTTAACCCCACTAGTGTTTTTATTTCGGTGTAGTAGTTTCCAGCCCATGGGGATTGGGAACTCCATTAGGGTATAAAGGAAATTGGGTTTTGTATATGTTTCAAATAGTGTCTAGTTCAGTTTCATCACAGTTTTTAATCAAATGTGGTTTTCCATAAAGGTTATTTTTATTTTGATGTTTAGTATACCAGAGATAGGATTATAAGGACTTGATAGGTTTCTTGTAGTGAGTTATTGACTCTTGTAGTGATGAGGCTAATGTTTCCATAGGATGTTGGGAAATATATATATATATATATATATATCTTATTTTGAGACCTTAATCTAAATATTAGTATTTTCATATATTTTTTTCTAGTTTGGACTAGGATTTATCTACATTTTGATCATTTCATATATTGTGTGGTGAATTAGTATACCAATGATGTGTGTTCCCTGGGTTCCTTTGGATAGTGTAATAGATTCTCTTCAAGGGAATCCTCTTATATATTATAATCATATAGAGGCTATCATTCTGGAAGTTCATTCTATCGACTAGAATGTACCACAAGTCAAGAACATTGCAGTTGAGATACTAGAAGTATATAGAGGGAGAAATGGATCAATAATGAGTGTTATTTTGGGATAATTCCCAATCCATTAAAGTTACAAATTATCCTCAATATACATAGTATAAGTAGGATAAGATCAATCAGATATTCAACTACCTGGATAAACCTGATATTATCAAGGTGATGTTTGTAGCATCTTAATTTTTGGGTCCTAGTATGTGTTGGTGGAATTCCATGATATAAGTAGATATGCATGTGATTATTGATGGGAATGGTTACAGGATTCTATTATTCAAGTACATTTTGATAGATACACTGATGACAGAAAAGTCTCTATTGTTACTCTATTTAAAGAAAGTATAGTATTTGATGTTGAGGACACCAAAAAGTTTTCTAAATAGGTTCTCTATTCAATATAAGTAGTAAAGAATGTCTCGTTGAAAGCTCCAAATTACCTGTATGGTTTCTGAACAGATACCTGATCATAGGTATTTATAGTGAAGCTATTGAACTGTGCTGACATGGTAGATCGAGATGTGATCGATGAGATTAATATGGTTGGAGAGGTTTGATATTCTTAACCTTCAATTCCCCCCATTTTTATATTTAGTGGTCCATAAGTTAAAAATAGGAATTTTTAGTAATGAATAAGTGGTTGGGGTAGTTCTCAATGGAATACCTCTTCTTTTCCTTCAGTTACTGGTAGTAGTGTGCCTCTGACTTCCTATAAGTGTGAAAATGTTGGACATACAATGAATTATTTTCATGCAGATGAAAAGATGTGTAACAGTTATGGAAAATAAGTCCAATTATTGTTTTTATGTTAGTTTATGTCTATGAATTTATATAGTTATGTTTCGTTAGCTCCAAAGTGTACAACTATTCATTAATATACTTCCAAGACAATAGGTCTCCAGGTATAGGCCTTAGAAATGATGCAGCTTCATGTTGTAGAGGCTTTTTCAAAGATGTATATGCAGGTCCTACGATAGTGAGTGGAACCATATTTATTGAATCTTAATGAGAGAATTATTTTTTTGATATTGGTGGATCCTACTCATTTATATTTAGTTTATATTATGATATGGTTAAAATCCCAATAGAACACATGGATTCTTTATGGGGTTCTTGAATCATCCATGTGATGGATGTTATTGTCTCACATCATGCTAAGGCTTATTCTTATCTTTGGTCTGTCTCACTTCTTAAAAATTATGGGAACTATTAGGTTTCTAATAGAGACTATAATCCAAGGTATGTTCTTTAGGTCCTTATTTTCTATATATTTGGATTTTTTGTCTTTGGTTGCAATTGATCCCCGTAATGTTTCTTTAACAGTCGATATGCTAACTATTGTTCATACATTTCCTAAACTTTTAACAGATGATTTCCTAATTCATCCATAATATAGAGTATTAGAGTCTACAATTGGCCTAGTTATATGTATGTATCCAATTTCTATACATTTTTATCTTATATATCCATCGGAGCTGAATGATCTCATTAATTAGTTGGATTAAATATTGGAAAAGGGTTTTGTTTGACTGAGAGTTTATCAATTGGAAACCCCTATAATCTCTACAAATATAAATATGATTCACTCTATTGTTTGGGGGAAATTACTATTTGAACTAGGTAATGATTAAAAAAGAGTATCATATTCCTCATGTGGATGATGGTTTTGATCATTTAAAGTGATAATATATGCTTTCATAGATTGAACATTGGTCAGGGTATCCTCATCTCAATTTTTGAAAGTAAGATATTATAAAGATGAATTTTTGGAGCAGTTATGACCATTATGAATACTTATTGAGTCTATTTGATCTAACTAAAACTCTTTCTTCTTTTATGGATTTTACAATTCATATATTTCATGAGTACCTCAAAACTTTTTTGGTAGTGTTCTTTGATGATATTTAGGTTTATCAAAGATCTGAGCATGAATACAAGGACCATTTGAGCTTGGATATAAAACTTTTGAGGGGTCATCATTTGATTGGAAATAATTTGAAATTATATAAATAGATTGAGTATGTAATGTTCTTAGGGAACACGATTTTTGAGTATGGATTATCATTCGATCCTATGATGATGAAGGATTTCTTATCATGGGAAGATATGTGGAATGGATTTGAGATTTAGAGTTTGCATGGTCCTGATTCGAATTATAGATTGATTATCAATTATTTATCAATTTTGGTGTTACCATTGATCGATATTAATAGGAAAGTGTATAAATTCTTATAGGTTGAAATATTTCAATCTTCATTCAATGAGTGGAAATGAAGTCTAGAATTAGATCCTCTTCTGATCTTACCTGATCTGAGTAAGTGGTAGGTGGTTTAATTTGATTCTACTGGTGTTCTCTTGGTTTCATACATATGTAGGATGATAATGTGGTGGATTATAGCTCACTTCAACATCATCCACATGAGAATTATTACCCTGGTCCTGATTTAGTTCTTTCTACAGTTATACATGTGCTTATGTTTTGGCAGAATTATCTTTTTGGTGATATAATCATAGTATTTCATTTACTCTAAGATTCATAGATATATTTTTCATAGAATGGATAAATATCATACTGAGGTGGTGATTGGAATTCCATTAGATTTTTCATGTTGATATCTTCAATGCCTAGGGGAAGAGGAATTTTAAAGGAGATACTATTAACAGAAAATTACCATTACCATATGTTCTCGAATCAAAAGAGGAGTGAAACCTATTGGGTCTCTTCACTAATTAACATCTAGGTATCCAGAATGATGCTTTTAGTTATTTTTTTACCAATTTTTAGTAATCATAATCTCTCCATGAGTCTATTCTTTATATTTAGTAGTATAATGAAAAATTAATGTTAATCTGGGAATCTCTTTATATAGGTCCGACAATTTCTGGTTAGCCTATCTCTTCATATGATATTCTCAATTATGTGGATCATTTTTTCATCCCAAAATCTATGGGGATCATCATTTCTTTAATATCATTGTTCATTATGGGCCATTCATCTTGAGGCTAAAAGTATATATAATAAATTACGATGGTAATTTTTTTCTTGGGTATGAAACATAACATTGATGATCATGTGTCCCACTATTACACCTTAAACCACATAAAAACAAGGCATATGAAACCTTTAAATTTTCTCTACCCCTTAAAGTTTCATTTTAGAATTTGGAAGAGGTGTCCATGGATAGTTTTTTATTACCATGGACTTTGTGGGTATATAATTCTACTTGGATACTGATTTATTAGTTAAAAATGATAGCTCATTTCATTCTAATAAGGGAAAAAACTAATGTTGAATATCTATGTAAGCTATATGAGTAGTATATCATGAGGTTACATGGGGTTCATATCTTCCATAATTTTAGAAAAGTATCTGAGGTTTAAATTGAATTTTAGGTGTTCCTAGAGGTTATGGGAACTCTGGTTAGAATAAGTAAATCTTACCATCCCAAAACAGATGGTCAGAAAGAGAATGCTATTAATATTCTAGGGGATAAAATCCATGTATATGTCATGGGTTTTGGCATATCATGGGATATTAATATAGGATATATTGAGTTTTCTAATAATAATAGTTACCACTCATCGATCAGAATGGATCCTTTGTAGGGTCTATATGGTTTCCCATGATACTCCCCCCTTTATTGGGATGTGTTTGGAAAATCATATTTGGTGGGATTGATACTTGATCACGACTTGCTGGTGAGGATTATATATATACATCATTTTCAAGTTATAGGAAAAATTTGGAAAATTTTTGAAGTGGAATGTCGATGTCATTATTTGGGGTTTTCCATGGGTGACTATGTTTGTTTGAATGTTTTACCATAGTTAGGTCACTATCGGCTCAGAAAACATGAAATGTTCTCTCCATGATATGATTGACTATTTCAGGTCACCAATCATCCTAGAAAGGATTATTATAGTGTGTAATTGTATGTTTGGATTATAGGAATTCATGATGATTTATAACATATCACCAATTAAGAAATACCATCCCCAACACACTCATGTTCTGTGTTGGTAAAATATTGTTAGATAACAATGGTTCAGTTGTGGAATCAGTAGTGTAGATCAATGAATCTAAATTTAAATTCTTCAATGGTAAGACAATCATGTTAGTTATAATTTTATGTAAGAATATAATAGATTCTCCTCAGGCATGTGAGTGTGATTTTTTGATAATGGATATGTGTCCTCACCTCTTTTCCCGACACCATTCTTCCACATAACTTCCCATGGACGTAAATTCTTAAAATATAGTGTTTATAACAACTCATTACATAATTTTATTTACTTATATTTTCTCAAGTCATTTCCCCCTTTATTTGGGTCTGTATTGGGACTCTCAATTACGGAGATGGTTTTCTGGAAAAAATGACCCAATGTTCAGGGTTGTATGTTTTTTTTGAATTAATGGATTATATGTATAAACTTGTAATGTATGGGGTTATTCTCTAATTTCGATATTAAATGTTATTTTTTAGCATTCTTGTTGATTTTGGGGGAAATACACTTACACTCATTGAATTGGGGGATAGGAAGAATCAATGAACTAGTACAAGGAGTGACATATATACACAATGTTAATGTGGGTCACACAGCATGTAATGGTGAAAATGTGGTTTATAATAAAAAGAAATTTTTTTTTGTATAATTGAGTTTTTTGGATTATAAAACAATAAAATGTGTTTCAAACCATGTAACTCTCACGATTTTGGATTTTAGGGTTCTGTAAAGATAATCCATCCATAATTTAATTTTCATCACTCTTCCCTCATGTCCAAGAGGAACTTTGGGGTTATATTACATACCTCCACTCCTTCTGAATTTTTTCTTTCAAAGATTTATCATCACTATGTTTTTGGTGCATTTATTTGGGTTAGTAATCCATTATTCTACTTCATTAATTTCGATCATTATATCACAATTTCATTGAGGTTTAATGATGCATTTTTTTGTTGATGATCTTTCAAAAAACATATAGATCCTTTGTGTGATCTTTCTTCTGAGGAAACCCATTGTTCTATTTTTGGTGTTGCATGTGAGTTTCATGAGGATTGGGTTTTCTCTTATTGTTAATTGTCTAATTTTTTAAATAGAATTGATCCTGAGATGTGTGGATTGATTTTAAGGCCTCATTCATAGAGTTTGAGTTGATCTTATTGCGGGAAAGTATGACCCATGTTAAAGTTTTGTGGTTCCAACTCTAGAAAATATTGGAGGAACAATATTTCTATGGTTATGATAAATTAAATTATAAATTAAATGGAACGATTGAATGATGGATTTTTCTATTTAGAAAAGGGGTTTTTATGAAATATAATTTTTACCTTATTTGGGTAAAATCAAATATTTTTTTCAATGTATTGGGAAATTTATTTCTAAAATGGGTTCCGAAAAATATTTTTGATGAAATGTATTATTAAATTGGGAACAATTGAAGATATGGGTACTTACCAAGATTGTATGGAAATATTACTCATTCATTTTTACTATAAATATTTTCTTTCATAGGGTGTTCCTCTTATCCCTGTGATTGTTATTCACGGGTATTGACAGACACCATTGGGAGGATACATTTTTGGGGGATCCCTATGCTCTCAATATTTAATGTATATTTATAGTAAATGGATTCTCACCATAGTCCATATATGGCTATGAGTCTCCCACAAATACTGACCTATAATGATCCTTACTGTAATGTTACCTATAATTTTCCTATTTTTGGATCGTACTATTTAAAATTTACATCCATTGATTTGAAATTATATTTGTTACATATTTATCATTGTTTTTATTTGAAAATGTTTTTATACGAAATTATTTGGAACTATTCTACCTATCATTATTTGGAACAATTGATAAAAATAAATTTTAATTATTTTTCTATTATTTTGGTAAAAAAAACTATATAACTATTTGTCTTACATTTTTTCATTATAGATAATTATGTTAATATTATTTTATAGGGACTTTTTTTGGAACAACATAGTTGGATCCTACTAAGCCTATTATATCATAGCCTAAAACCCCATTAGAGATTCATAATCATTTATATTTCATACGGGGTAGGGATAGGCAGGATGTCGTAGTGAGTTGGAGTTGTATTCGGTCAACTGTATCTGGGTAGCTGGAGGTGATACTATGAGAGTTTCCCTATTCCATCACATGGTGTGTAGATTTCTATTTTAGTTTCCCTTTGATTATGGACTTGTACATTAGGATGATCTAAGTATCTTGGAGTTGTATCTTTTTTGCTAATATTCTTTCATTTATCGAATAAGTCATCTCATCCACTGTTTAATTCTATTATATATATATATTCCATGATTTTCATTAATTTTCTGAAACCAAATCCCATTGGTTATTGTTTAAGGATCACATGCTAGACGCCAACCCATGGGGGGTGGGAACAACCTTTAAGTATGTGAAAATTCAGGCCAGGTAAACGTTTAATAGTGTATCTACATAAATTTAATAACAATATTCCTTTTCATGTTTTCATGTTATCAATAATAAAAAAATAAACCTTTACATTTCCTAGTTGTTTTGGTATATAAAATGGGTTTTCAAACTAATTTGGTATTTTGTTATTGAATATGGGTTTTTGAAGAAAACATTATTTTGATATATTAAATCATTTAGTATTTGGGTTAAAAAGTGTTTTTCACAAGGTTTTTATGATGAAAATGTTCAATCATAAAATTATTTTTCCATGGTATGGTACTTCGGTATGATAGGTATAACGCTTGATTATCATAGATTATATATGATGGGTTGAGCCCCATTATGGCCCATGAGGCATCACGATATAACTAATACAGAGGGTTTCTCTCCATTATAGATCATAAAAATGGGTGAGCCAAATATAACTTATACAAAGGGCGACACCTGTTATAGTTCTAAAATTCATTGGGTAACTACTATGTTCTCTGAATAATTATAATTGAAGTTGGTCGTATAGTTATTAAAAACTAAAGGTTTTGGAAAGGTTGTTTTTTAATATGATACTCTATATTTCAATAAATGTGTTTTATTTTCCATTTTTATAATATAATTATTTTTATAGAGAAAAATTTGTTTCTTTTATATTCGATAATGATTCATTTGTTTCTCTAAAAGAACATTTAGATAAAGTAAAAAAAATATTCATGGGATTTTTGGGTTCTCACTAGAAAAATGGTTTTTCTTTTTCTTTATGTCCCCCACAGAACTTTTTGAAATTTTCTAATTCTTTAAATTCTCTTCATAGGGTATAAGTATGGATAAAGGAAAGCAATAAGTCAATTTAAATGTTTAGAAAATTTTCCATGAATATAATTCAATATTTTTTTCAAAAGTGTTATATTATGGAAAAAATTGATACTAATTATAAGTGTCCACATTAAAATTTATTGTTTTTTATGAAATAATTATGACCCAGAACTCTAAAAATATAAAACTAAAATATTATTGGGACTATGAGAATGTGATTTATTTTTCAACGTCACTATGTATTTTAATGACTAGGTTTGGGTCCTCATAGTTTTTATCAAAGCATAGTTTAGAAAACATTAGAGGTTAGGATAATTATCAAGGAATTCTCTTGAAATATTTTATATTTTGATTATTTTTAATTGATATATAATCTAATTATTACCATGTTTCATCAAGTATAATATTTTTTTCTGAATGGTTTCCCTTGGAGGAAATATGTAAGCTATAGTAGAAAGGCAGGAAGAGGAAAATAACCTTCCAAATTAGTGTCCTTGTATGGTTTTAATCAGAACTCACATGTTTGTTTTTTTCATGGATGAGTTGAAACAAGTTATACATGGTTGTGGTATCCCTAATATAGAGTATTCAAATCTTACACAGAAACATTTTGATCATAGACTATTTAATGAGACAGCATTCCCCATTATATAGTAGATTTTCTTATCCTGTGGTAACCAAAGGATAGATCAATTCCTCAGAGAATATATTTGAATTCATGTGATATTTGGAGAATCAGAATGTAACCCTTTTTATTTATCATTTTGAAGGTAAAGCTAATAAAACATGGTATTTTGATAAAAATACAAGAGATAAATATGTTGATTATCCTATAGAATGAGAAACATTTAGGATTCATTTCCCAATAAATATTCCCCTAAGATTTTTCATCTTGGGATGGAGAAAAAATTCTTGGAATTGATGAATATTGATAAAGATTCAATTGACTCTTATGAATTTAATATTTAAAAATTGTTCTCATATATAACATACATTATTATATATTAGAATAGTGAAATTAATTTATTTTTACTTGAATTTAAATCATGATTACAAAGTGTGTTTACTTTAAAAGTTTTGAAATGTTATGAGAAAGTTGATATTGAATTTTCGGAACCTTATGTTCCGTAAGATGACAAGAGTTTAAAAAAGTCATGGTGAATTTATATGGAGAATCATCCAACTAATATGTCTAGGGATAATCCAAAAACATGTTCCAAGTGTGCTAAAAGGAATTTTTGTTACTTTTTTTCAAGATCTAGAATGTTTCACCAGTGTAGTAAGATGGGAATTAGGGTTTGTTTTTACAATGAAAATATTCATGAGCAATCAAATAATGAGATTAAATATTAACAATCAATGGTGATAAATTATTTTTATTATTATTTTTTACATTAGGATAATTTTTCTACTAATATTCTTACTCATTATGGAAATTATCATGATCAGAAACTGAATTGCCTAGAAAAATCATATTCTACTACTATAGTTGATGTTGAGTCATCTGTTGAAGTGGTGACCACTCCAGGGAGCATGTGATTTTTTTAATTTCAATCATTTGTTTAAATATTTATACACCCCTTTTTATGTCTTATGTTCTTAGAACATTCAGTGATTTTTGATATTTTGGAATATATTTTTTGGGTTTATGTATATGTATTTCTTTTGTTTACCGTGATGTATGCCTTTATTTTTTAGACATGATTTTTAAGGTATCGAAAATCGTTAGCAGTTAGATGAGCATTGAGGGTTAAGGTTATATTTAAGTATATTAATAATATTTCATGTAATTTTTTAAGGATAAAATTTAATGGAAAAAGACATCAAAATATTGGGTGACAACCAGTTACAACATGTATGGAAAGAGGGATTGAACCCGCAACCCAATAGTAACAAGGTTGAAACACCTACAACTAACAAGTGTGATGTCCGGGTTAAATATTAAATCATCATTTTAAATTAATTGGTTTGAAATATATTGATAAATTCTATTTTTGGAACATATCTTTTTTCATGGAGATAACAATAGGGTTGAAATTTGATTTTGTTATTTGGTGATTAATGTTGTCTCAGAAGCGGATCACTTAATTTTGGAGAAAATATTACATTATTTTAACCATTTTTTATGGTTAATTTTGGATGATATGAGGAATATATTTTTATCCTTTTTCCTTTTAAGTAATATATTATAAGTTGATATTAGTTCTTTATCATGGAAAAATAATCTTGGATACACATCATTGGACAAAACATGATAGTGTGGTGGAAAATGATTACTTGAGGAAAATATACTTCACATTTAAGTATATTTAGTAATAATTTTTATCATGATAGTAATTACACAACCCTATGAAAAGTATCATCAAAATGAAAATGTTATCGTATTATGTTGATTATTTATGAATGAAATGGTCATTTAACTCGTCAAATATTTATGGTTCAGAGGTTCTTAATTTTTTATAGATGATTCACATTCTTTTGGTCAATGATATCTATCACTATCCATACCTGTTCAGAGATTAAGAATTTATTCCTTTTAAAAATCATCATTTCCTACCAATGTTATCCTATTTCTCATTTTACCTATGTGTTATTCCAAATGGTCTATTTATATCCTTTTCACTCTTATCAAGAGAATATTTTACTGACCCTTTTTATGAAGTGGGTATTCAAAAAAGTTATTTTAAAATTTCTAACCATTAATTACAAATATTTATTTAAAATTTTGATGATTAAATTTTTTAAATGGGGGAGGATGTAACAAAAATTTATATTATAAAATAAAAATATTTTCTATAGTATAGATTTGATAAAATAGAAGTGGTCGTGAAATGGCTAGATTTGAATTTAAAAAGATCACTCATTTCATTCCAGCATCTCCTTTAGCATGCTCTGCTACTTCAATGTATCTAGAGTCTCCATAATCCCATCATTCTATTTTTTCCATTGTTGAGACTTCCAGATCTAGGCCTCCTCAAGACCCCTCATTTAAATAACATCCTTGTAAGATCCCCTATACTCAATTAGGTAACAATGCTTCTGTGGATTTTCATGGTTATCTTCTCCATTCAGGGGATGGAGTTCTAGCTCTGGATATTCATTGAGAAGCCTACAAAGTAGTGGATTACCAGCTTAAATGGACTTTAATTGAATAATTCAGGTAAAACAGACCAATTTTGGCTGTCTTTCAGAGGTTTGTGAGATCATGGGATCTTCAGTTCCCTGCTAGGCTTTCATTCATTCAGGGCAAGGCCTTTAGAATTGCCCTTTCTTAATGGGAGGAATTAATCTCATCATGATGTAAGGATACCAATTAAATCCACCACTAGATATTCATACATTTTTTATAGTATACGGTAGTCCATCTTCGCAAATACCCCTCCATGTTAGTGATGTGGGATTCTTTTCCTGGTATCACCTTCCCTTAATGAATGGTGGA
Organism: Viscum album; assembly: GCA_963277665.1. NCBI lineage: Eukaryota > Viridiplantae > Streptophyta > Magnoliopsida > Santalales > Viscaceae > Viscum > Viscum album. Next base: position 88,997,802 of record OY728140.1, on the reverse strand, counting down.
TTTTTCTAAGGCATTGATGACTCCCTCAACTCATTCAAGTATGATGATGCTATATCCTTCACTTAGAGGAAATAGTGGTCACTAAAATTTATGTTGAAATGGATTTAGCTCTTTCTCCCTTGGTAATGCTTCTTATTTGGGTGGGGGAATGCTGAAATGTTCTCCAACTCTTTTTTATCCCACCCCTCTGTGCTTATACTCTCACTGCCACATACAAGGTCACACATCCTGTGATTTCTGAAAATCATATCATGTATCATTATCTTGTAATCCAGATAACATTTCCTATAGTATTATAAGGGTGACATCGACGCTAGATGGTGTTTCCCTTATGTGTATATCATATACATCTTCCATAGATCTGGGAAAGGGTGTGCCTCCTCCATCACCCTGTGTTGATTCGTCATATTCTTCTAAATAATATGGTAATCTGGAATTACAATATCTCTTGTGTCATGATCTCATTCCACACAATCTCATTCAATGAGACTTCTTTGTTCCCTAGGTCCTCCTACCATATACCCAGATGCTTCCTCTTCCCTCCTTGGTGGAGTCGAACAGTTCATTACAGCTTGTTTCCTTCTTCCCTCCTTGAATAATATTTTCATATATTGATCCATCTGATTCTCGAAACCCCTGGATGAATTTTTTTTCCAGTAATTCAATCCCCTTATATAGTGTTGGACGAAGTCGGTCCTTATCCTCCACATGGGGCATGGCTTCCCTCTACAGCGAAGGATCATGTTTCACGCCCCATTTCCCTAGATCTATCACCTCATAACCCTCCTTATAATGTGTGTACTTGAATACTATCCAAATCCATAGATGTATCTAGATATTATAAAAAACATTGATTCATATGTCTTGGTCCAAAACCAAGATTAACTTCTCATGACGTTAAGTCGCCAAGTATAGAATTCCTTTGGGTTGGCCACTTTAGAAAAATTGGATTTCATTTCTAATGAGATTCACAATAACTCTCTTGATCTAGTTGTATTGATTGATACTAAAAAATGTACCTCGTAGATCAACGTATTCATTATACATATGAAATATCATGGTTACATACATGGATCATGCAACAATTCTCACATTTAAATTTTCTAGGAGACTTCTTTATCAGTGTATTTACTCTATAATTTGGAACTATTTATTCAAACAAGTATGTCATTGGGTACAAAGACATTCCTTTCCCTTGATATCTACGATAAATACAATTCCCAAGCTAGGGAGAGCCTCTGGGACAACCATAGTTCTCTCAATCATGTAAAAAATCCATGGATAGTTAGGGGGACATTATGATCTTAGCTTGTACAAAGGATAAGAAAGGAATTGGAACATTCCAAGATGTTCTATCCAAGATGTTGTGGAATGTATAACCTACAATGGGTTAGTAGATATTGGCTTCTCTATAGATATGTTTACATTGTGTAACAATCAAAATGAGAACCACTGATCTTGTAGTCCATTGTACCTGTGTTTGGTGAATTATGACACTTTGTCTTCTTTTCCCAACATCATGGTTTCACATATTCTTCATAGTATCTCTACTAAAACAATCCTTAATATTTTCATAATGTAAATGATTGTTGGTAAGGTTTTGTCACTTTTACCTATCATGGGATAATGAGAAAATTTTAATGAATGTTGTGAGGGATTCTTAGACCTTCCCCTCAAGTGCAAATCTGTGGAAAACCCTCTACAATAACCAAAGGTATCTCAATGGTCACCTATATTACTGGTCCAAAAATTTCCCCTATAATGAGTATAAATTAGAGGTTATTAGGGGATATATTCAGAAATTGGAATTGATTATATCGAATAATTAAAATGATTCTCCCATTTTTGAGTAGAGGATTGGAAATAATTCCTTATTAGATTTGTTGCTGAAAAAGGAATTATCTTCCTGGAAAAAATAAAGGTCAAATAACTTCAGCAAGGAGACCATAACACTAATTACTTTCATGCATGAATAAAATAGAAAAAAAGAATATTGGATCCCATCATTGTCCTAGATTATGGATTATTCACTATTGATAGGGATGTGATTGTAGGTATGGATGATAATTTCTTTTGATCCCTATTGGCTTCTCCAAATATGAGCATGGCTTTAGGGTATATGAGTGACTCAATAGATCTCATTGATTTTATACCAACTAGTTTATCTAATGAGGTTAATTGATTGATTAAGGTCATATGGGGTGGACATGTTATACATGAAGTGGTTGGGTCATTGAATTCTGATAGTGCACCTGATGTGGATTCTTTAACAACAATGTTTTATTGAATTTCATATATTGTTGTGAAACTATACCAAATCAATCTTGTCCAAGACTATTTTCATGGGGTCCATCTTCCTCAGTTAACATGTGAAAAAAAATATTCTTATCACCCATGGTCAATAATCCTCAATACCTGAATCGGTAAAGTCATATTATCATGTTCAATGTTTCCTACAATGTGATTGAAATAATCCTTAATAGATGTCTCTCTCCCTTTCTCCCTAGTAGGGTGGATGAGGAATGACATGGATTTGTTAAAGGTCATTCAATATAGAGTATTTTATCCCAATATCAATATGATATTAGTGACATAAACCAAGAAACATTCTGAATAAATTTAGTCATAAAATAGAATTTGAGAAAGGCTATTGATAAAATATAATGCGGTTTTATTAACAAGGTTCATTCAAGCATGGGGTACACATCATGGGACATTGATCTTCTATTTCAGTAGTTTAGCTCTCCATGGATCTCTACCTCTTTCATGGGAAATCAATTTTGTTTTTTCAAATCTATTAGATGATTAATATAGGGATATTCCATCAACCTATCCCTCTTTATTATTTCCCATGATGGGTCGATAAGATAGATTTCTCAATCTATTCAGGATGATAAAATGAGTCCCTATCATGTCACGTATCTTAATGATGGAATATATAACATTATGTATGCATATGATAGAATTATATTTGTTAATGTAACTGTGTGATCCATATAGGGGTTAATGATGCTCTTAAGGTGTATTATGCATTGAGTGGTAAAACTATCAACCATAAGTAAATAAGCTTCTTTGATCCAACCAAAAGCCCGAACAGGTGGATTATATACATAGAAACTAATCTTGGTATGAATAAATGAGTATTCCAAATGGAATACTTGGGTTCCCTGGTTTCCCCAAATGTTATTCACATCAGAAAAATTGATGTGATCATTGAAAAACATATGGGGTTCATCCTAAATTGGAAAACAAATTTTTCACTTTTGGAGGAGTAATCACATAAATAAACTGTGTTCTTTCATAGATTCTCATGTACATACATTCCACTATGAAATTACCAAGGAAGTTTATATCCAAAATAGAGAAACTTTTGACCGCATTTCTTTGGGATGGTCACATGGAGGGAAAACATCATTGGGCCTCCTAGTTTTGGACAAAAAACCTGTCTCGCAAGGGGGTATCAATTTAAGGAGAATAGATGATACCAACGATGGTATTCATCCTATGAAATCTTGGAAAATTATTGAAAGAAGATATTTTTGGAGAAATTAAATGCTCTAAATATATGCATATTAAGGTAATAAATTATATCTCAAACCCTCTGAGGATCAGAAGTTGGTATATCCCTACCGACCAATCCAGAAGCCTCAATCACGATTTATTATTGTTAAAGGAGAAATTTTATACTAGCATCACTACTTTTCTGGCCTTGTCCTAGGATTTCCAAGATTACCCACTCTAGATATATCCTCTATGGAAGCCAATAATTTACATATCCTCATTAATTCCACCGTTGACGGTTATCTAAATAGTATTTATGACAACAATGTTATGATTAATGTTCTAGATCAATGTTTTTCACTAGTCAGCATCTGATTCCTTCTCCATAAACGGTTTTCTCAGTATATGTTTGGTGCACTCTTCTCAAGATCATTGGGGTGATTCTCTATTGTTCAATGAAATTACTTAATAACACTATTTTATAGTTTTCTGTGTTCAGAAAAGTGCCTTCACCACTGATGAAAGTGTTAAATGTAGGGAAGATTCTTTAGATTATAAATGTCTGTGCTTCTAGGAGCTAAAAACATAATCTTCTAAGCATTTTTTCAACAGAGATTGGGAAATATCATTATGGGAATCCTTCAGTTAGTTCACTAAATGGTCTAGGAGTGAGTTTTCCTCTCTTCTCTACCTCTAGTAGAGGCAACATGGTTAAAAAATATTGGGTGCTAGGCGGAATGCAATAGCCATGAACCTTTTTACTGGCTACCGAATTCTTTATTCATAAAGGAATGGAAAACATCATCGCCCTTTACTAGATTCAACTATAGGTATTATCATCAAAAGTATAAACCTTATTCTAGATCTGGTCTGATTGTGTAATGAAGATTCAAATTTCCCCTCCCTCATTCCTATGTTATTTGGATTTTCCTCCTCATTGAATTATCTTTCAAATAAAGGGTGATTGATAAAATGTAACCCCCTATAGTAGGGGCTCAAACATTATGTTGATGTTGCCCAAAATATGGGAGCAACAACCAGTGGAGGATTAATCAAGGATCCAAAGGGTTCAATTGTGGCAATTTTCATAGCCTTCCTCGGTAATATGGACAATCTTCAAGCCAAATCCTAGTACATGCTTACAGGACTCTTAATTTGCAAATAGAAGTAAATTTAGATTCATGAAATTGAGACATACTCTGTAGTTTCTAATTATGAATTGACAGGTAATGGCCCAATCCCACAGTTTATTGAATAATCAATCAGAAAATAAAAGGACCTGATGCACAACAGATTAACTTTCTTCTATACATAGTGTGAAGTGAATGTTGATGTGGACTATCTTGCTTCTAACTCCACCCGGAATGACCGTTCTATTTTCTTTTATAGTATTGGATCCTTCCCTCAAGAAAGTGTAATGTTTTTTAGATATGATATTATTATGATTCACTACATTACACATCCATAATTTCTTTTGTTGTGTTTTTTCTCTTATCTTTATATTAAAAATATATCATGTCATTTTTTTGTAAAACTATTTTTGATATCATGCCCGACATGGAACACCGAGCTTAAAGGAAACATGAAATATATAACTATTATAACATAGATGATAAATTAGTTGGAATGAATAGTATTAAATAATATATATATATATATATATATATATATCTCATACTCAATATGAATTATATGTACATTTATATTAAATATTAATTCAATATTTAGTAATGTAATTTTTTATTGAAAATATTATGTTATTAATAATTTGTTTTTATTGATTTTTTTCGAGGAAATATTACAAAAGACTTTCAAAAAAAATTTAAATTTTGTGTTTTAAAAATTAAATTCCTAATTAAATCATAATTTCAAATCTAACATAGAGGGAGAATCTAGGATTTTTAAGAAAATATTTATTTTTCAATTAAAAGGGAATGAAATGAATTTTTTAAAAGAATTCATTTATTTTAAATAAATTATATAATTTAAAAGCACTATTATGTTTTGAAAATTTATTTATGTAAAATAAGTATTATTTAATTGTATTTAATCTACTTATATTATTTTTAATCATTATTATATTGCATTTTGGTAAATGATCGTTTTTTGGATTAAAAATATTTTTTTTCAATAAAATGTTTGAAAGTGCATAATTTTTCCCCAATTTAGTTAATTAAAATAATCTCTAATAAAAATGGTTTTATGTAAAATTAAAATTTATATTCATAAAAATGTTATTATATAAGGTCACACAAGAAATGACTTCTCGAGGGTAGTAATATTTTAGTATCATTGGAAACCTAGAAAAAAAATATTATATCTCGGTAAATGATTTTAAAAATATCCAATAATGATCTCCACCTTTATTTATTCTATATAAAACCATTCATTATAATGTGTTGGAAGGAACATATGAAAGGATTGATCTAGATGCTCAGTAAGGGAAGATAAAGGAAATTTGTAAGCATCACATCAACAAAAGGGTGTGAAACGTGATCATAACATTTGAAGATCATACCATGCATATTAGTGATCATAAAAAATATTGGAATTTTAGAAAATTTGAATAATAAGGATATAAATAACTTAATCTATGAAATAATAACATATTAATAAAACATAAAATCATGTAAAACACATAAGCATATAAAAACCCTATATCTAAGCGGCCTACATAGGCCTTTGTAAAATGTTAGTCTTTAGTTAATCACTTGGGTACCTACTTCGGGCATGGGAATCCCTCCGGTGTACCCTGTTGTTTCATGATTTTAATTTCCTCCCATGTACCCTCTTGTTTTAGGATTTGGATTTCCTCCCATGTCCCATATTGTTTGGGACTTTTCATATCATCTTGTTTAACATCTTGTTTTGGCCTTAGAATGTCCTCCCGTGTACCCTCTTGTTTTAGGCTTGGGATGCAATCCCATTTCCCCCATTATTTCATGATTGGGATGTCCTCCTAATTTCCCTCTTGTTTTAGGCATGGGATGTCCTCCCATATACCACTTTTTTGGGGCTTGGGATTTCCACCCACGTACCCCCTTATTCCAGGTCTGGTATGTCCTCATGTTTACCCTCTTGTTTCGGGATTGGGATGTCCTTACATTTACCCGTTGTTTTGGGCTACAGATATCCTCCCATATTCCCACTTGTCTCAGGTTTCAGATTCTGACCCATATACCCTTTAATCTCATAATACATTTATCACTTCCTAGTGAATTGAAAGAATATATAGGTCTCACCCATAACGTAATGAAATCATACTTGTTTTTTCTAAAAACTAATCATCATATCATAACCCATGAAAAGATATTGGTTTTATAAAATTAAAATCAAAACCCTAAAAAATTAAATGGGTATCACTAACATCACATCCTAACATATTTAAAATAGATAGGTTTCAAAATAATTTCATCAAATCACAGCCTATAAATAGAAGTTGGTTTCGAATGAATATAACCCATGTAAGTGAAATAGAATTTTTAATAATTATTCCATAAAAAATAAACTATTCAATAAATAATATTAATGGATCATTTGGATAATTTCTTATAAGGGATTTATTAACATCAACTGATGTCATTAAAGATATAAAATAACTTGGAATGATATTTTGAAAACATTTTTTCAAGAATATATGCATTGCTTTCTAAACGAGTATATTTATAACATAAATACACTTTGAAATAAATTTTATGTGAAAATAAATAGAAATCATAGAATAAATTATTTAAATAAATTTGAAAAAAAATCCCTATAAACTTTTAAATGGATCTTGAAATCATTTTGAAAACCATTTCCTTGAAAACATATAAAATAAGATTCAACTCATAAAAATGGTTTTTCATTGAAAACACATTGAAAACCTAAAAATAAATATTGAGATTTTATTTAATCCTTTTTACATAAATATTCAATGAATATTCTTGAAAATTATTTTTAACCCACTTCTTTTAAAATACGTTGAAAACATATAAATAAGGAATGAAAACATTTTGGATACCATTTTCCTTGAAAAAATCTAAAATATGGTTGAAAATTTATTGAAAACCATTTCATTTGAAATACAATTAAATATAAATTCTTAATAATTAACCTTTTAAACAATCTATTTAAGATTCAAAATCATGATGGAGGATAAATCCATACATGTCATATGTGGAAAAAATAAAAATACTTTTTTCATGGTAAAAAGTGTAGAAAATTCCTTATTCAGAATGTGACAAGAATATTTCGTAAAAAACATTGCTAAAAAGGTTTAAAAATTTATTTCTAATATTATAGGAAAACAGTAGTATATTATTGGAAACTGTTTTTTAGAAAACATGGTTTTTAAGGAACACATATTCTGAATTGATGTTATAGGTAAATTCAGTCTTTCTTAAAAACACTTTATTATCTATATTTGGTTCCATACATTGGATAAATGGTACCAATAAATGAAGATATATGAATAAAAATAACATAATAAATTTCATGACTATTCTATAGATACAGAGCAAATGATTTCATCAAAGGAACAACAATCATAATGAATATTGAAACGTGATTATATTGTTCCAATAAACTCTTACCACTTGGTAACTTAGAACCATATTAGTCAATTTAGAAAATTAAATTACATGAATCGTAAAATATCATGAAATTTATGACATTTATTATATAAAATTCTAAATTAAGTGTATAAACATCACTGAAAAATATATATGCATAACGAGGAGTGTGTCTCATTAATGGTAACTAAAGACAAAACAATATTACTAATTTTGTAACATATGAAACATAAATCCCATGAAATAAATATAATATAATGGATATGTAGAAACCCCTTAATTTAAGTTTGATAATCCAAGAATACATCCATGGGTAGTATACACACCCCACAATATTAATGTGTGGTGAGGAAAGAAGGTATCTTATAGAAATAAAAATTGAGATGAGAATCCCTTACATAATGTCTTAACTCTCATCAGACTCATTCAAACCACCTGTATAATAAATATAAATTTATTATTCAAATTTTAAAGAACCATATTATTATAATAATACCATATAATTATTAATTACAAACTTATATTACCCTCTTGTTAATAATCCTATATAAATGTTTCACTTTGGGTAATATCTGATGTGTTCTTCACATGTGTCTTAATTTTTTATATATTCAGTCCTTATATCTTAATTCATGTGTACTAAATATTACAGACTACAGAACTGATGTCATTTGTTCAATAAACAGCTCTAAAGGATTGATATAATGATGTATTTAAAGTATGAATATGATATATATATATATCGTACTTATACATATAAAAAATATAAAACTAATATAAATTTTTAATTTCTATTCTATGGTGGATATTGTAATGTCACTTATGTGTATGGCGGGCTACCACCCGACAAAGATATGTTTTTTTTCACTAATACATTACATGGAATGATATAATGATATATTTAATGAATATATATTATATAAATTACATAATTATTATATTATAGACCTATATAATGTAGCATCCCTCCACAGATTCCACATAATGGTGACCTGAGACGGTGGTCACAATACCACAAGCGTATCTCCTCGAACGCAAGGGGATTCCAACAAGCAGCAAGGGACAAGGGTGTGTTAATGGGGAGAATATTCCTTAAATAATTATAGTGGAGAATTGGAATATATATATAGATGAAAAAATATAATAATTAAGAAAGAATATATTGTAAAATAAAAATTATAATATGATACATAATCTTAATAAAAATAACTAGAACCTGATAACTAGTGGATACAATATGATGCTGATATAGATATAGTGAACAGAGTGTTTAGGGAGAAGAGAATACATGTATATACCATATGATAAAAATGGTCAAAAGGCCAATTTTATTACAATTATCATCCCAAGCATAGGCTTAGTCATCTACCCCCCCCCCCACTCCTTTGTAAAGATGGAAGTCAGACATCGAGAGTTGGTTTCATCCATTTTCTATTCTTTCAATAATAATGTCTCCTAGGGTACCATAGGTGTCTTGAGTATGGTGTGGGGTAAAATTAAAATATTCCACCACTAATAGTGTTTATCTCAATCCATTAATGTAATATAAAATGAATAGGGTGGGATAATTAATAAATAAATAAATAAATAATCTAGACTGGGATCTGAAAGAACACCCATCAAATTTACCTATATCATCCTAAGTTTATGATTAAAAAAAGGGTTTTGAAAAGGTAATTTGAGTGTGATAATGTGTTAGAATTTGGAATTTCACATGATAAGATTATTCCTGGAGGACATGTCCCTATATTTCCAATTCCAATAGTATGTTTCGTATTTGAAAATATCTAGAGGATTATTAATTTAATTAAAACCAATTTGTAAAATATATGGAGTCACACAAATATGAGTAAGTTCAAAAATATTTACTTGTATCTCTCTAGGGGATCATTATAGGTCCAATGCCAAAGGTATCTATCCAAGGTAACCCAAGAATGATGTCTCGGAGGTCAATCCAGGCTTTGTGAGAAATCATCATGAAATGACATCTAAGTCTGTACCTTGTATCCCACATAAGGGATTGAGTTTCTCTTGTGGCACGATACAACAATAGCTCATCCAAGGATTATCTCATAGGGAACTAGTGTCACTCATATGTAGATAAAAAATAGTTCTCAGGGAGCCTATCCCTGGAATATCTTGTGTCGTACCTAGTGTATTTACAAGAATTAGCAATTATAATGAGAAGTAATCAAGTGTTAATCCAAGTGTTCCTTATGTAAAAACCCCCTGTATCACTCCTGAAACTAAGGTGAATGAATTTGAACAAAAAGTTATATCATAATTGGTATTATGAAAAATAAATTTAGTTTGAAAGTCCATTTATGGATCATTGGTAATATTTGATCAGTTTACAAATTTAAATAATTCGACCAATTCATTTACAATATGTGGTGTAAAGGAATTACTCATGTTTCATCACCAAATTCAATCTAGTTTGTACAATTCAGTGTATCAATTTTATGGTGTCACCCCTTAAGGGATGTTTAATGTATCTATCGTAAGGGAGAAATAATGGCTCATAGGTAGATAACATCCATTGTTTGGCATAAATTCCTGATAATTAACTCATTGGGTTTATTCTCAACTACCTCAGGTTAAAAAAGTAATGGCGAGACATTCGATTTAATTTAACTAACAAAATTAGTGCAACACCAAAAATGATTTGCTCACAAAACAGTAGTGCATTTGATAAAGTTAAAATAAATCAGGGGAAATAACCTATACCACTTACCTTAGACTCATAGATATACCCTCATCCAGTGTCAACCTTTGATTCAAGCAGGTAGGAATAAATTGGGGAAATCATCAAATTCCATAAAAATGAGGAATTTGACCTTGTACGGAGATAGTTCAATATATTGGATGAAGAAATTGAAATATAAGGTGGGGGTATTGAGAAAATTATCTCTAGATTCCTGATGGATGTTACCATTATAGAAATGGAGACCATATGATGGAGTTACCACAAAAACTATAAAAGAGTATATGGATAATAATAAATGGGCAGAGAATTTCAGTAGAATAAGAAAAAGGAGGAAGTTAGAAAAACGAGTTTAAAACATTAAAGAGGGTACAAAGTAATTTCACCATAAAATATAGATATGCATGGTTTGGTCACAAAGTTGGCCAAACTGGGTGCCAAATAGGCACCAAGCCACTACTTCAGAGGGATCCCCATATGGTTAGGGGAACAATTTGTTTAACCATATGCAGACCCTGAAAAAATCTTCTACTAAAAACTATTGGTGGATTTCATGGTCAAGCACCAGATGTTTCATGGTTGTAGATAAACTGTTTTAACCCCAAAATTCACACTATCTATAGTCACATGGTATAATGAAACTTCCAATGCTAGGATATACAGTTCCTACTATCTTTATTGCCCAGTATGCCTTTTCCCATTTCGTGGCTCTGGGCTTTGAATGTGCCCTGAACACTCCCAAGACCTCTTTTACTCTATTAGGAATAGTTAAGAGGTCCAAAAAAGGATTTACAACTGAAAAAAATAGTACAATAATTTGGGAGATGTTGGAAAGTTAAATATATAATTATAAAGATATAATATTTTATTTTATTACTTATGCTGAAAAATGATATCTCCATTCATGTGTACATTTGGTCTACCACCTCCACGAACTGGTGTGACTCTTTACTCATCACTAAATCACATGAATGATATATATATATATATATATATATATTTAAAATTATAAAATCATATTTATTATATTTTTATCATTCTTGAAGGATAATATAATTCACCCCTTCTTTCCATAATGTTCAATGAAAAATAGAAATGTTACTCATGTGTAAGTATGACCTACCATGTCCATAATGATAATGTAATTTATATATCAAAACCATCATTCATAATTTTTTTATAAAATATTAATTTATGTTTAAATATGATATATGTTTCAATATTATTATTCTGTATATGTTGAATAGTTAATTTTTTGACCAATTTTCAACCTAACAAAATCATTTTTGACACACAGAGCAAATATCATTGAAACATACAATGTAAACATAAATGATTAAATAATTGTGTATACAATGGTTATAGTTAAAATAAAAGGAATAATAAACATGAAAATGTTATTAATAAATTAGATAATTAACATTTTTTGTTATTCAGGAAAATATGTAACATACATGATGATTTAGACTACAGAAATGGGACTTCATCTCTGTTCACATTTCTCGAGGGATATTTTCTTATTATTCACCTATATTATTTCTTGACATATATATAAATCACGCTTTGACATGTTATATAATGAATTCTTTTATTGTCATTATATTTAAAATATTTTTAAATGTAAATTTTTCATGGTGATTATGATTCAAATGATGTTAAAGGTGTTAGGGACTTACTTTAAAAAAATATTTTTTATAGTATTCCTACAAATTCATTCTCTTCATATCCATGTTTTTTAAAATGACTTTTCGAAAAAATTTATTTTCAAATGAAATATTTATAATGTACATTTTAGTTTCCATTTTACAATATTTAAAAGGATTATAAAATTTAATCTTTTATATTTTTTATATAAACTTTTTTGACAGACAACAAAAGTAATGTCCTATTTTTAACGTATACAGTGAAAAATCATTTCCCACCAAGATATATTTTATTTTATTTGATGAGTAATTTTAAATTATTTTTGATTTCTTAAATAAGAACCCCTATATCCCATTTTATATTTATTTTATTAATTTGGATTTAAATGAAATGGGTATTCTGGTATTGAAAAAAAAATTCAGATAAAATGGTATTTATTAAACTGAACACGTTTTCATTATTGGTTTAAAATAGTTTTTCAAAGGGTATTATTTTAAAAAAGTGAAAAATAATTTTCCCCTTTTATTGTACATGGAAATTGTATAAATAACTGGTGACCCTAATAAGGATTGTATGTTGGGTTGAACCCCACTATAGCTCATAGGTGAGCCCGGTATAACATATATGATGGTTTGATCCCCATTATAACTAATTAAAAATAGGTCATTCTGATATAAAGTGGGGTACTTAGTAGATATTTTCAATTAATTGGTTAATTATTATGATCTATAGGTAATTATATTGGAAGTTATCCTTATGGTTATTCCATTTGAAAGGGTTTTGAAAGGGGTTTTATTAATATGATACTCAATGTTTCCCAAAGCTTTTTTATTTTCATTCATTGGGATTCAAATTTTTTCATTAAGAAAAAAGTGTGTGAGTTTATCATATGAAACTTTTTTATTAATTTTTATAAATTGAAATTTATATATCAGTAATATAATTCATGAGTTTTCATGTTTTTCACTAGAATAATGGGTTTTTATTTTTTTATGTCCCATCCTAGTCTTTTGTGATCATCCCCCAGTTTGAATTTTTTTAAAGGGTTAAATAAGTGTAATGGAAATTAAGGGGTTAAGCTGAATTACCTGAATATTTTCCTTTAAAATAAAATCATTTTTTATTTTAAATGTTTTATATTATGGGAAAATTGATTCAGATTGAAAGGTTCCACTTTTTAATTTATGGTTTTTGTTATATAAATTTATTACCATGATTAGAAAAAATGTAATACTGAATGTTATTTTAGAATTTATGAAATTTATTTCAAGTTCAAGTATATAAATTTTATGGCTCAGTCTTTGTATACTAAGGTTTTATTTTTATTAATTAATAAGGTACAACATTATATGCATAACAATTTCAGAAAAATTGTTTCAATCATAAAAAAACATATAAAAAATCAAACATATTGTTTAATCCAATGTTATGATTTAAATTTATTTATGAATAATAGATCTAATTTAACATTAAAAAAATCCATAAACAGTGTGGTACTATTCACTTATATGATTTATAGAAAATAAATGATAGTTTTTGAAATCATTATCTTCACTATTAATTTAAAATTAATTTAAAATTATATTTGGAAGTGGTTATAATGTGAAATTATATATATATTAATCTGATTTAGGTCATTGGAATCGATTTTATATTGAATTTTGATATTAAAACCATTTAAAATTTTAACTTCTTCCTCCTCGAAAACACACATTCTCATCCCATCTGTAGTACTAATATTGAATTCAAAATTTCCACTTATGTTAATGGAATTTGAAAAAATGGATTAAATGTTTTGAAGAAACATAATATATATTATCTAATACGATCAAATTAATTTTTTACCATAGTGAATAGTAGAATCAGTAAAAATTATTTATCGTAGTTAAGCTAACTAATGATTTCCTACGGTTAAACTAAAAATATAAACATTAAAATGATCTAAATTATGTCTAAAATATATTTTATTGAAATATTTATACCTTTTAAAAACTATTTATCTCCAATTATTCATTTTTTAACCCTTTGGTAATTAATAACACGGGTACACCTTTTCCTTTTCAAAAATTACATGTACTTCACTCATCTCACTTATAAAAGACCACCCCTCATCTCACTTATAAAAATATTCAAAAACTTTTTCTTCATCCAATAAATATACAAATAACTTCCCAAAATCCTGGTTATAATACTATAAGCCTTATTTTTTCATAAATCCAACAATGGAAGGATTTATGTGAAAACCTAAGGAGGTATCCAGAGAAAGGGATAAAGTTCTTCATCGAGGTTTTTTATTTTATGTTATCCTCCAACCCCTTAAATTCTTATTAAACATTGATTATATTATATAATGAGTGTAATAAAAATAATGAGATTTTTTTATTTTAAATTAATGAACAAAAACCATCTCCAATTTTATCAAATTGGTTACGAAATCATACTTTTTCTGTATGGAGGACTACCACCTCACTTATAAATGTCATTCATTTTCCCATTACCAAAACTTATGGTTGGTTATGATAATGAAACTAAATAATAGATATCATATTTCTGACATAATTATAGATGTGTAGTAAAAATATCATATATATAAATTTTTTAACTTTTCATTTTGTTTTGGATATGATAACGTTTCTCGTGAGTAAGGCATACTACCACCTCGCAAAGCGATGTAATTATTTTATCCCTAACGGTTTACATGGACGTTAATAAGGATTATAGTAATGAATATATTTAATATAATTGAAATAATTTTTATATTCCTAGAATATTATAAATTCCTAAAAGATAATATATAATTTTCTTTCTCATACTAAAAAATGACAGTGTTGTTCATGTATGTGTGGACTACATCCTTCATGAAGAGATGTGACTCTATTTTCCTCACCACAGTACATAAATGACATATATATGTATATTTAAGAAATTAATAATGTATATATTATATTATTATAGTGATTTAATGATAAAATATTACTTACCTTCTTTCCAAAATGATTATAAAAAATGGGATCATTAATCATGGGTACATATGACATATTGTCTTCATGATTATAACACAATTAAATTTTTATATAAATATTTCAATATTATTTGAAATTATATATAAATATGATAATTATTTCAGTATTATTACTCAGGATATGTATAAATAATTACCTCTTTTTCATAACACAACCTACCAAATTCATTTTGGAGACATAATTCAAAACTCATCAACACATATGGTGTAAATTTAATTGATTACGTAATCATACATAAAATTGTAAGAAGTGAAATAAATGGAATGATAGAGTTGAAAATTTTCATTAGTAATTATATAATTTTCATTTTTTTATTATTCAGGAAGATAAATAATATATATGATTATTGAGACGCAATGTAAGGGTTTCTCATCTAACTTTTACATTCATGGGACACACACCACATTCACTACAAATTTGACTATTTTGTGAATATTTAAACTTATTTGAATGTTTTATCCTAAATTAAATTTTATTAAAGGTATTTAATTTTAAATTTAATTTTATTTATTTTATAGGGATTTTTATACCAAAGACACCAAATTCGTAAGGGTTTATTCACACTCTCATCATTATTCGTGATTGTTCTTTTATGTCTCCTTGGGGTGATTATTTTATATTTGTATGTTAAAATTAATCTATTATTCCCATATCCTTATTCTAGTAATTTTTAGGTAATAGTTACATTTTCGACACATTGAAACGTAAAATAATTTAGAATATGTTTTTAAGAAAATAAATATTTATTTCCCACTTTGGTCAGAAAACCTTTTTCAATAAAACCAATTTTTAATAAAAAAGTATTACACATTTTTTAAATGATTTTGGAATTTTTTATTAAATTAATTTTTAACCATTTTGAATTTTACAAAAAAAATAAAGTAAACATCATTTCCTTTTAAAATAAATGCTTTTTTTACCTATAATCTGAAAGGGATCATTGTTTTATATGTATAACTTGAAATTAAGTCTCTACTTTCATTACCAATAAATGTTTTTAAAAATTATATATAATATTTAATTTTTATTTTCAATGTAAATTATTTTAAATATGTTTGGGTAACTTTTTTTAATGTTGATTTTCAAAATGCAATGGTTATTTTCCTAAAATCAATAAAAGCTATTTATGGTTTTTTTAATCAACATCAATGTCAAACCTTCATTATACATATGATCCATTGGTGATATTTTATATAGATATTATTAAAATTATTTCATTGAAAAATTATAGTCAGATTGAATTGGGATATACCTATATGATGTGATTAATATTACTTTGGGGGAATTATGATTATGTTTATTAAATGGGAAAGTATTTACACTTTATATGCTAGTTTAAATAAGATTAATTTATTTGAATTATTTTTTACAAATATCATATGAAGATTAAATTTGACTTAGTATAAGATGGGTGGGGCCCACTATAGCCCATCGATGCATTTGTATGTCGCAGGAGATAAAAAATGTTGTGGTTTGGCGTGTTCCTTACACATTTTTATGGATGTAATGGTATATATCCTCGATAATATTATATTTCTTGGACCAATGCCTTAATGTGTTGTTATTTCTTTGAAAAAAGCCTCTTGGTATGTTTAAAATGTCTATATTTATGCATTCCATCATTATTAATTCAGTTATTAATAATATATGTCATTATTCAATTTGTTTGAATATCTGCAGTTATGTTTTCAAGATCATGTGATTATTTTTGTTTAATTATTTTTCCATAATTTATTCCTACGAAATAATTATCAAGTTATTTATTGAAGGAAATTTGATTCAGTTATTTATCTTTCCTTATTTATTAAGCCTTATTTATTCATATATTTTGTTGTATTCTTTTCCTCACTGAGTATATGAGATCACCACCTTCTTTTTTTATTTTCTATATGAATTAAGATCTGTTTTGTGATTAATATTTCATGATATGATAATAGGAATATTGTTATTCTAAAAGAAAGTACTATTTTTTATTTTATTCTTTGAAAAGAAATAATAATTTAAATTCTATGTCTAGTTTACCAAGACTATTAATCCATGCAGTCCATAGTGATGTGATTCCTTGTATATTATGCCAATGTAACAAAGAAGACATCAGATATATGCTACTGGTGTTGGGGTATCTAGACATTGAATTAGAATATTTATAGTAGAAGCCTTGGAAAAATATATTATTTAAAATATAAATTGCGTAATGTAAAATAATCATTAACTTTGTGGATGTGTTTAAATTTTCATTAGAAAGTATTGTTGAGAATTATATTCTATGGTCATCCTTAGAAATAGATCCTTGTCTAGATACTACATGTAAAAATGGTCCTAGTAAAAATGTACCTAGGGGTACAAATATAAAAAGTGATGTATTGACCCGAAAATCACCAAGTGTATGCCAATGTGCCTTACTATACACCTAGTTTGATAATCTTAGGGATATGATTTGGATGAATTGCATTTTTTTAAAACCAATTATGAAGGAGTTGAAAATAAATATATCCCAATAGAAACCATGTTTATGATTATTATGTAATATATAGATAAATCATTATATTTATGTTAACTATTTGACTAGTTGTGGGAATATTCTTAATGTATCATAATGTTCTTATTTAATATAATGTAATCCATTATTTATAAATGTTTTATAGTGTATGTAATGGAAACTATATCAATGCATATAATCTATATATTAATAATGGTCATTAATTTTATGGGATTTAACCAATATTTATAAGGTAACTAGCCTCCAAAACATTATAATCATATTCGAACATAATATCATATACTATAATGATAGACAAAAAATTATAATATTCATATTACATCAAACGGAATAAATATAACTGCAGGATGGAAGATCCAAATGAAGTTACCCAATTAGTATCCAGCTATCACAAAGAGGGTAAGGGTGTGAATCAGCGATATCTTTTTCTTTTATGTTTCATTATTTTTGAAACAAAATCCATCTCATACTAAAGATTAATTTCCCTAATGAACACAATCAAAACCCACATTAACAGAAACACTAGATTTACATGGTTCATTACTAAAAAAGAGTAGCTACATCCTTGGTATGGTATGAAAATAATCAAGTACCACAAAATACACTACAAAACAATCCATTTATGTGGAATAAAATGATTAGGATATATCCTTACAATAGATTAGCACATGGACTACAATACTCAAGTGTGTGCACCGTATTAGCTCTAATTGGTAAATACAATTTTTCATTACTTCTTAATCAGCATTCAAAATTTGATCTTTCAAAAAAATTCTTCTCTTTCCTACCCAAAAGTTGGTATGTACTACATTGAACACTACTTACTTATTTTTCTGAACTAAAAACTTTAATGCTCTTCTTTAGGTGTCTTACGTGAAGCTATTATGCCTTGCATGCATGATTTCACTTTTATCATGAAACACCTCTTGCACACAACTTCATTCTTACGTGAAACTTCCTTTCTTTCATGCAACACTATTTCTTTCACACAACTCACTAAACATAAACTTAATCTACACTTCAAATCTCAGGATTTCTCTATGTTTTGATATTGTCAAATGAGAGGGGGTCACCTATTATTTATATGCATCACTGACCCCCATTCACCAAAACCCTGACACATTTCCCAAGATCATGATGTGTCAAACAAAACCCCTTTTGACGTCAAATTAAGCACATAATTCTATTTTTCATCAACCTCATCTTTTGTTCCCTTCTTGAATCATTTATTCACTTTATTCCTTTTCCATTTATCGATGTTCTATCCTTGAATCATGCCTTACACACAACATTCCAAACTCCCTTCAATCTTGCGTGCAAATAAAAATCTTTCGCACCACCTTAAAATATGTTTTAGAAAGAACACCAATGCAGCTTAATTGTAATCTTCCATATTCAACAAACAAATTTTTTTCATCATAAAACATGTATATCATGATATATAGTCTTTTATCAAACGCATTTACATCATAAAATTTACAACATAATGTACTGCAACTTCCCTATCTTCTAGTAAAATCATTATTTCTAATAGTTACTGTAGATGAATGACGTCATCTTTTCTCCCTTATTCCTTCATATAGCTTACATCAGAAGTTATCCAAACTTATGATATTTGTAAAATACTCATCACCAATGAATCATTTGGATTTCTATGAAAATTATTATAAATATTCAATCTTCCCTCATCCACTTACATAATGTGAAGTGATTTCCTTTCTTCCCAAATATCCTTGACAACAAAAGGTAACCAAAAAAGATACACATCATTATCTTCTTAGTTCAAACAATCTCCCCTTTAAATTTTTTTTCAAACAAGATCCATAAATCATTGAACTTCAAAAAATCATGAAATGTATTAATTATCAACAATTCTACGCCTATGTGATATAACCCATTGTAGGAAATATGAATTATTGACCCCAAGATCATTCTTTACAAATAAAGTGGCTATAAAACCACATCGCACCTTCTTTCCTCCTCAACCTTTTGAACTTAGTCAATATTCCTACAATAACATAACCTTCTTCACTACATCAACATTAATACAATGAATAATGACTACATACATTCTGAAACCATTCCAACAAATAGTTGGTATAGTTCAAACACTTACATGTTTAATTAACAGATTACCCACAACTCCCCCTTTACACATGCTTCCGCGAGGATGGATTTATGAAATAATTCTCCCCCTTGAAAAAACTATGCAAAGTAATATGAGATATGGGAAAGAAAAACATACCTAAACCTTGATGAGAAGGAGGATATACACCCACGTTCAACCTCATTTTAGAAAATGGTTCTTTTGGTAAATGGTTTGTGAAAATGTTATCAACTTGTTCTGATGTAGGAACGTACTTCAGATTCAATTCATTAATATCCACATGATCATTTATGAAGTGGTACATTATGTCAATATTTTTTGAATGAGAATGTTGTACCAAATTCCATGTAACATTTGTTTCACTTTGATTATCGTATCCCAAGAGAAAAGGTTTCTTTATATGAATAAGTTGATCTTCCAACTAAGTCTTTATCCGGAAGAGTTGGTTATAATCATGATTAGAAGAAACATACTCAGCTTTAACCATTAAAAGATTCAATTAAATTTTTTCCATTGTGTTACAAATAACATAACTTTTACCTAGAAAGAAAGCTCCACCAATTGCGAATCATCTATCATCCATGTTTCCTGCCCAAACATCATATGAATACCTGAATATGTCAATATTTTTTAAGCCATCATACCTGATTCCAAAAATTATTATGCATTTGATGTATCTGAGAATTCATTTTCAATCAATAAAATGTGATTCTTTAGGATCACTTTAAAATCATTCACATAAGGTAACAACATAGACAATGTCATTTCTTGTGGTAGTCAAATATAAAAGGAATCCAATCATCTTTTGAAACTCTTTCTGATCAAATTCCATGTCGTCTCCATCTTTAGAAAACATGGTTCCCAATGAAATCATTTTGGAATGTAGTTTCAAATTTTTTAGGACAAACATCTTCATAATTTATTTCGCATACATTTCTTGAAAAAGAAAAATGCATTTCTTCTTTGGTAAAATTTGAAACCCATGAAATTATTTTATTTCTCCCAGCCTGAAAATCTCAAAAAAAAACATCTTCATTTACTTAGAAAATATTTCACAAGATATTTCATTATTCCTAGAAAAGATAATGTCATCAACATAAGTAATTACTATCAAATAGAACTCATAACATTACATGATGTAAAAATTCCCATTAACTCTTCCTTTATTTAAACCCATCTTCCTCAAGCTTGTGTCCAGCTTAGAATACCATGAAATTGGAGCTTTTTTAATCACATACAAGGATTTATTAATCTTACACACATAAATTTCATCTATCCAAACAAAAAATACCAAAGGTTTTTCAATGTAAACTTCTTAATCAATATTCTCATTCATAAATTCTGACTTAACATCCATTTGAAAAAATTTGTACCCTCTTTGTGCAATAATAGCAAGAGATATTCTAATTTTTTCCAATATTGATACTACAGAAAAATTCCCATCATAATAAACACCTTCAATCTATGAGTAACCTTTTCACACTAATCATTACTTGTTCCTTATCACTTCCCCATATTCATTAAATTTTTTCCATAAAACCCATTTTGTACCAATTTCATTTTTTTCATTCGGCTTGGGTATGAGTTCCCAGTTATCATTCTATTATATTTGATTATTCTCTTTATTCATCGAATGAACCCATTCTTGATGCTCAAAAGATTCATTCACATCATTTGAATCCACTTTGGAATAGAAATATGCATGTGAAACATCATTTTTTGTTCTTCTTGTTAAACCCTCTAATGGTGATCGCCAATAATGTTTTGATCATCCACTTGTTTCTTTATCCTAGGATGAGCTGTTTGAATTTCATCCTCATCATATGAAATTGAGAAGTCTGATTCTTCTTCAACATTAAGATTACCACTGTCGGTAGCATTATCAGAATCAATAAAAAACATTATATATCCTTCTCAACATCTATATTTGAAAAAAAATTCTATTCTTTCTCAACATTTTCAACAACATTAACATCATCATAATCGATGACTCTCTATATTTCTCTGTTGAATCATATATATCCTCAACCTTATAGATCATAATTAGGAAACTTTCTCTCATATCCTATTTTCTCAAACTTACCACGTTTTCTACCATTCTTATTTACAATTCATGGACACCCAAAAACTCTTATGTGTTTTAAATGTGGAGTTTTTCAATGAAACATTTTATATAGAGTCATACTTGAACATGGTCTATAAAAAATGGTTTTGAATGTACACAACAGTACTCTTGTCTTGCCTCCAATAGTAATGAGTGAAAACATGTTCAAACAATATATTTGATTCTATCTCAACTAGACATCTATTATTTCTTTCAGAAACCCCATTTTTTGGCATGTATATGGTGAATTAAACGCATTCCAAATTCCATGCTCTAAGAGATAGTTTTATAACTCTTCATTTTTATACTCTACAACATTATTAGTTCTCAACATCATTACTGAATAATCAAATTCTTTCTCTACTTTCATCTTGAAACTCTTAATCATTTTCAGATTATCTGACTTATGTCTCATGTACATAACACAAGTAATGCGAGTAAGGTCATAAATGAAGGTGATATTGTATTTATATCCATTTTTTTATTTCACTCTCATTTCCCCATAGATATCATAATGGATAAATTCAAAGGGTCATTTGGAACAAATTTTAACTCTCTTTTGTAAAGAATTTGTAGTCTTACCTTTCATACAAATAGTGAAACACCAATCTTTATTTCTTGACAAATTAGGAATTTATCAAACACTATCTCATGTTTATAACATTACCATGTTTCTCTGCCACATATTCCCTAAAAGTTTATTCCATAACTGATTTTTATCCTCCATTCTAATGTAACAAGATTTCTGAACTTCACTAGCATGGAACAAGTTACCTTGTGTACATTGGACTCTTAAAACTACCATTACATCATCGTAATTTTTCAAAACAAACCAATAATTTTCGAGGATAAATTTTTTAACCTCATCACTGTGATGTGAAACACTTGATAGATTGTGTTTTATCCCATCAAGAAATAATTTTTTTCTTTTATTTAATCTTTTCTTTAGAAATAATGAATGATCCATCGCCTTTGATTCCCAGAGATTCATCATTTACCAATGTTAGTTTAATTTTTTTCAGTTATTTCACATTATTCAACTACTTTATGTCTCTCTTCATATGAGAATAACACCCAATGTCAAGAATCCACTGATATTCTACTTTTGTAGCTTTCAAAGTGGTTTCTAGAACAAGATCTAACCAATATTCCTTTTCATTATTCAACTTCATCTTTTTGGATTTGTGAAAATACTTCTATTGTGATGGAAACAGGACAAGCCATTTTTTATCAAGATTTCTAGTCTATTCACATATTTCAAAAAAAAATCTAGTCGTTGGAACCTATTCTCAACATTTAAACTCGCCTGCTCAGATTTATTCTGAACTTCATTCTCATACATCTTATTTTGAGGGGATTTACTCACCCTAGAACATTCATTTCCATAAATTTTGGAATAGTATTAGTGTTGTTGATTGAACCAACACATATTTTACAGGTGTCTGAATCCACCATAATACCACTAGTATCTATTGAATGAATATTTCTATCGGAAGCTTCCATACTGACCAGATTTGTGACCATGCTTCTTGACAGTCTTCTTATCACAACTCTTATGATCATCAGTGTTCACATTTTCAATTGTAACTTTCTTCTTCAGCTCATATTTCTATTTAGACATACTAGAACCATAAGTAGTTGAAATCTTTCTAGACTCATGATTTTTATATTCTTATGATTTTTCAGTATTTCAAATATTGATGACATACGTAGCCTTTCCAGAATTGTTCTTATTCGAACCATTTCCATCATTATTTTCAACCTTCAAAATTAACTTTTTTTATCCTTCTAAGGTTCACCCTTAGTAGAACATTCACCAACATCTGTAACATAGTTTTTGATCATTGACTTCCTTTACTCATATTTGGAAAGTTTATGGTGGACAAGTTCCAACTCATCTTCCTTTGCCTTCATCTTCACTTCCAAATGATCATTATGATTATTTCATTTTCAAGATAATTATTCATATCATCAATCTCCTTTTCAAAATTTTATTTATCATAAGTAAAACCATCTTTGTTATTTAGTGAAGAGTTTTAATTTTTCAATTTACTATTTTCCTTCTCATGCCTTATGATTTTTATAAAACATTTCTTCATCTTTTCCATAATATACTCTTCATGTTGAGATTATTCTTCTTCATAAATAATTCTCTCATAATATTCATTATTCACCGTTGAAAAAAAGTACTCTCTCTAGCTTTCTCAGTAATAGATTTTTTCGATTTAGTCTCATTATCATCATGTTATTATTTTCTTTACAAAAATCAAAAAAAAATTCATTTGAAGAACATTTTATCCTTACCTCTTCCAAAATATTTATCTTTTTCAGCCTATTTCTTCCATGACCATCCTGGTCATCTATCTTCTTCATCAGAGTCTTCATTTTTCCCTTTTTGATTGAAATTCGCTGCAAAGTGGGCAACAGCTCCACATTTGAAAAATGAAAGGGAGTTTATATTTATATTTACCTATTCATATTTTCACATTTTTAGAAAAAAAATATTAAATTTTTATCAAAATATTTACCTACCTCATATATAGAGTCGTATTCACCAGCTTCATCTTCAATATGATTTTTTTCGACTTCTGTTTCATTGCATCCTTGAAATACATTTATCTTTCAACATATTCTTTGATATTAATAGTCTTATCCATTATCATTTCATATATGAAGAGGGTGATATGATAATAAACCAAAGATAATGTTTTAGGGTCTCTATCTTCTAGTGATGAAACTTTATCATCAAATTCATCAGGCCGAATTCTCAAGATCTTTTCAAAAATTGTAGAATCCTCCAACTTTTATCAAACACATATGATTGTACTGAAAATGTAGTTTGTCCTAGTAATTAAGTCCCCAACAGATTCATGATCACCATATTTATTTATTCATACTTCAGCCTCCATATTTTTAGTTTTTCCATCTTCACTTTTCTATTTCCTTCATAAACGTTTTTCATTTTTTCCCAGATTCCTTTGGAAGTAGCGATACCATTCACTCTTAGAAATTCACTCACATAAATTGATGATATTAATCAATATTTATCTCTTCAATCATTCCCATGTTTCTTTTAATCGACATGAGTAAGAGGAACCTTGTTATCAATAGCAGTAAATCCATCTCTTGTAGTTTCAAGAACTTCATACCCAAGAGACATAATATAAGGCATCATTTTATCCTTCCAAATATGATAGTTCTACCCATAAAATATTTGAATCCCCTTATTATTCACACAATTCGGATTATTTATCACATCTTCTCTTCAATACTTTTTCAAAGAGAAAACAAAGATAACCTAGCTCAAATACCAATTGAATTTATTCAATCAGCATCTAATTAACAGTGAAGGGGGGAGGGGTGAATCAGTGATATATTTTTCATTTTTGTTTCCTTATTTTTGAAACAACCTTCCCCTCATGTTAAATATTTCATTCCCTATTGATCATGGTAAAAACACACATCCATAGAAACACAAGATTTACAATGTTCACTACTCAAAAGGAGAAGCTATGTCCTTGGTATCGTATGAAATCAATCAAGTACCATACAATCAACTAGAAAAAAATCATTTGATGTGGAATACAATGAGTAGAATATATCCATAGACTAATTTAGCACTCATAAAAAAATCCTCAATAATGGTTTCACTCTCTTAGCACAAAAAATAAAACTAAGATATAGTTCTTCCTAATCAGCATTCACAATTTGATCTCTCAAAAAATCATTCTCTTTTCTACCCAGAAGATGGTAAGAACTACCTTGCACACAACATACTTAATGTGAGGAACTAAAATCTTTTGCACACCCTTTTTGATGTCTTGAATTCAATTTTATGCCTCACATGCAAGATTTATCTTTTTTCACAAAACATCTCTTATATGTATCTTCATTATTGCGTTCCACTTCCCTTTATTTTTCACAAAACTATTAATTTTTCGCAAATCATTTTACAAAAAAAAATCTTCCATGATTTAGAGATTGATATTTCTCTATGTATAGATATTATCAAATGAGAGGTGGTCAACTCTTCTTTATAGGAATTACTGACCCCCGCATGGAAAACCCTTAATGCATCATGTAATTTCATAAAAAATCTTGTAAAACCACGTTTGACATCGCATTGAGTAGGTATGTCTCGTTCATATAAACCTCATATTTCACACTTCATGAATCATTCACGTGCTTCATGTATTTTATATTTTTCAATATTTTGACTTTGAGTCATTCCTTGCGTAAGACATTCCAAACTCCCATCAATCTTGCGGGAAAATACAAATTATACACGTGACTCATTCCATTTCATGATTTTCGTGTTTATATTTTGTAACTTTACATGAGCCGAACATAAAAATACATATTCAAAGTTGAACTCAACATTCTTTGACAAAAACATATTACTCTATCTCCTGATTTTCAGACCCAAAAATTTGGCAAACACTGGAAAATGATTCCACCTTAAATTATGTTTCAACAAGAACCCCATTGATTATTCATTGTCATTTGACGTATTCAATAGAAAAATAATTTCATCATGAACCATGACTACCATGATATATAGTCTTTTATCAAACAAATTTAGCGTCATAAAATTTTCAACAGAAAGTACTACAACATACCTGTCTTCAGGAAACATCATTCTTTCCAATAAAAACTGAATATAATTGGCATCAATGTTTCTCCCCATTTCTATCATAAGTCTTGAATCACAAGTTATCCAAACATTTGATATTTTGGGAATAAAAATCAGTAACTTATTTTTTTTCTATAGAAAGTATTGTAACCTCAGTTTATTCCCTCATCCACTTACACTTTGTGAAATTATTTCCTTCTTCCCAAACTTTCTTGACAACAAAAGATAATAAAAAATAGATACTCCTAATTATCACCTTTTTTCTACCAGAAAAACTGTTAAACAGAATAGTAGAAAGATGGATTTTATTAAATTTTATATTTGTGGAGGGGAACACCTCTATACAAGATTAAACAATAAATGCGTTTTCTTCACGTGTGGAGAAAAATTCCACCATGATCATGATTTCAAGGAATGATAAAATTATCCAATGTGAAAATATTTCACTATAAGGATGTGGGCCACTAGTAAAACGAATTCCCTAAGAGGAAATAAAATATACCTAAAAATAAGTTAAGTAATAATGGTTGTGCTTATTATATTACCATAGATGCAGAGGATTGATTAATGTGTATGTGCTTGGATTCAAGAATTATTTTATATGATTATGGTAGCAATAATATTCTGTAGATAGGAATTTTGAAATGTGTAAGGATTTTACTGTATTATTATTTCATAAATAATTCTTGGGCATATTTTTAAAATTAATAATGAGCAAGAAAATTGATTTAGTTTCAATTTGAAAATCATTGTTAAAATATAATTATTTGGGGGGAAACTTATTATATTCCATAAGATGAGATAATAATGATAAAGTGTTTTATAAAGGTATTGGTAACCTTTAAGGTTTAATTATTCATTGGTATTTTTGTAAATAAGGAGTATTAATATTTGGTAACATTGTAGAAATTATATAAATATGTTTTTAGAAAATGGAAAACCCCCAGAATCCATGAAAACCTATCATATATGGGAAGCTTGCAAGCCTAAAAGACCAAATTGACGATTGATTTGGGTTTAGCGCTTATCACTGACCTATATAATGTCCAAGTAAATATTCTATTTTTTAAATTAAAATATTTGATGGAGATATATTAATATGAATTAGTGGTGTGACTGATGAGGTTTAGGGATTAATATATTATATTGGATAACTTATTATAACAGAAGTAGATTTGGAGAATATTTCTAAACATATGGAAATACCTGTCACTCTTTTATGGAACATATGATCTATTAAAAGTTAATTTTAGTGCTTCATGAAAAAAAATAATTGATATTCATTTCTTGTAGAAATAAATGATGTGGAAAATGTTTTAATTTCATCCAAAATAATAAATCCTTCATATTAAATATAATGATAGAAAGTAAGTATATTTTCAAATATTATCAGTAAAGATTGTAAATTAATTCATCTACTCTATGAAAAGGATATTGAAATGAAATTTTATCAAAATACATTCATTTATGTATAATTGTTGGTCTTTTTCATCATTGTAGTTTTTTAGATTTTATATCCTTAACATTCCATTGAAAATTAACTTTTGTTTCATTGATGACCTCCATCACCCGCTATAATTTTTAATTCTTTTCTTCTATGTCAACATCTTTACTTTCCACCAATGATATCTAACATAGAAACATAGTTATGTGATATTCTATATGGACATTATACTAACATTAATCTATAATTAAGAAGATTTTTTATTATACCTTTATATAATGTGAGTTTTAGACAATGTTATCTTCAAATATAAAAACCCTGATTATCGAGATCAAGATTGAATTGTTGGGACACAATTTTTTTCAAGTTTATTTAATGTAACACCACAATATTTTAAAAGACGAACATCATGTTAGATAGTGTGTAAGAAATGAAAAAACAACATCCAAAGAGAATATAACACCCTTATAATTTACTATATATTTATTTTTAAATAAATTCAATATCTTTGATTTAATTCAATAAACACAACTTTGGGTTTGAACGAAACACAATACTATATTAAAATACAATTATTCAAACATAACCGTTATAAAATAGCTGTTAAGGTATTGATAATGAATAGTGTTTATATAAATTAGTAAAACATTATGTTTTAAAAATTTATAAAATAAATTCATTTCTTATATATTTATTTTAAATAAAATAGTAATTATTGGAATGTGAAAAAAATGATTTCAAAAAAATTAATTTTTATAAAAGACACATTTATCATGAATTGTGAAATTAATTGAAATTACTTTTACCACTAAAATAATATTTATATTTATAAGTAAACATCATTTATGATCTAATAATATAAAAATCTTCTTAAGATAAACATTTGGGATTTTCTTAAAAGTTTCATTTTTTTATGAATATTGAGAAATACTGAATTAATATTGAAACATTCCTTTTGATTTAAATTATCGATAATGATAAATTATATAATTAGTCGTTATTAAAGTAAAATTATTTCAATTATATATCTATTAATACAAATTAGGTCATTTTAATCAATTTAATATTTAATTTTTTAATAAAAAAACCTTCAACATTTGAAAATTTTCTCTACAAAAACTATATTTATCATCATGTCTTCTACATTAATTTTAAATTTATATTTTAAAATTATGATAAAGGAATTTTTTAAAATGGATTAACTATTTTTAATCATAATAAATAATATTACCTAATAAGATTATCAAAAAAATTTACCATAAGTAATTGTAATATTGTAAAAAATATTTATGGTGGCTATGGTAAATACTTATTTACTCAGGTTTTAAACTGAAGATTAGTGATAAATGATAAAAAAAATGTATAAATTTCATTTTATGGACATATATATAAATTATAATGTATAATAATATATAAAATACCATTTTTATACATTTTTGGAATGTTAAAAACGTGGGTGAACTCATTTCTTTACACAAAATACAAATATTCCACTCATCTCACTTATAAAAGGCCACCCCTCTACTTTCTTCTGGACGCCTTAAAACCCATTGGTATTTCTTAATAAATATAAAAATAGTTTATCAAGTTCCATATACTCATTCTATAATATTTATTATGTTCATAAATATATCATTGGAAGGACATTAGTGAACCTAAGGTTGCCACCTGAGGAAGAGGCACCATTCATCATCAAGGGAATTTATTTCATTTCTTACACTATATCATTCAATTACTATTAATCCATGAAGATATAACAGTTTTAGTATCTTTAATATTATAACTTTTTTTATGTTAATGTAATTATCTAAAACTATCTCCACTTTCATCAAATGGGTAACAAAATAATTGTTCATGTGTATGGCGGACTACCGCCTCAACAACTGATGTTATTCATCTGTCATTTATCATCAATCACGGTTGAATATGATGATCAAAATTATGTATATATGTAATACATATAAAAAAAATTGTTCTTATAGAGTCATTATATAATATTTTCTATATTCTATACCATATGTGATATGATAACATAGCCCGAGTGTATAGTGGACTACCACCTAGAGAAGTAATGTGATTCCATTATCACTTAGGCTTCACCTGGGATTTAATAAGGATATTCTAATGAATATAAGAGATATAAATGATATTATTATGATATTAATTACATATTTAAAATTCTAAAAAAAATTATATATCATTTTCTTTCTTACACATAAAAATTATAACATCATTCTTGTATGTGTGGACTACCACCTTCACCAAAAGATGTGACTATGTTTTCACCACCAAAATACAAAGATGATATATATAAGTATATTTAAATAAATAATTAATATTATATTATATAACTATCATTACATTAAGATAAAATATTATTATACATATTTCCAAAATGATCACTGAAAAATGGAAACATTACCCATGCATATGTACGGCCTTCTGTCTTTAATATTTTAATTAAGGTCATTTTTTATAACAATATTTCTTGATTGGTTTTAAAATAATAATTTATGAATAACTATTTTGATTATTTTATTATTATTATTTTGTAATTTTTTAAATATTTACCTCTTTGACGATATTAAATTTACAAAATCCATTTTTGAAACAGAAACCAAATACCATCGATGTAAATTTTATTGATTATGTAATAATAAATAACATGGTAGAAAGTGAAATAAAAGAAATAATAAAATTTAAAAAGGTAATTCAGAATATAAATAATTAACATAACTTTGTTATTCAAGAAGATGATGAATTTATGTTTTGATTCTGATTCAAGATAAGGGTTTCTAGTCTCACTTTTACTTCTATGAGATATACATTGTTTCCACCACATATTTATTTTTTGTGGTGTTTATATGATCACCTAGTGATTCAATATTCATTCCAACCCTTATTTCACTATTTTGAAATAATATTGAATTGAAAATTGAATATTTTATGATTAATTAAAGTTCCAATTTGGTACATTTAGATTACTTTTATCACTATTAAAATGGGTAATTATACTTATTTAGACTATTTTATTGTAGGATTAGGTGATTTTTAGGGTCCCAAGTTAACGTTTAAGCATAATGGACCAAATATAATAGAATCACATGAACTCTTCCCACTATTTTTCACATTTCATGAAATTTTTTATTCCAATTGGGAAGCTATTTAGTGACAGTATTGCGTCCCTAGTGGGATACAATGCTTCTCATGACACAAAATCCCAATTTGTCCAAATGATGGTCTAAAAAATTGATATGTTTAGAGAACCAAATATTCTCTATGTCAGTGATTAGGTTTGATATTTTGAAAATATCCCTTATATAACCCCTGGTTTCTAGTATTTAACTTTTTATTTATATATTTTATGTATATAAAGTGTTTATGTTAATTTTGGGAAAGTATATAGGTGTTTTGGAGGGTTTTTGGGATTTTATAGCGGTTCAAGGTTTGTGAATTTTTATTAGAAACATTGAAACACATCCAATAAACCATGGAATGTGAAATAAGGGGATTTCGGTATGTTTATGGTTACAAACATTATTTGGAAAAACCGTGCATCCAACTAGATGGAAACCTGTTTTTATGGGATATAGTTATTATGCATGGTTATCACTCAATTTTTCTAGCTGTGTGAGCCAATAATTTGAGGTTCTTCATGAGGTAGAAGTTTCTTCACAATTATCACACCATTTTCATAAATGCTCAACCTCGCTATTCACAGTTTATAGTTAGAAATTTATTTTTTACCTGACAATGTATTCCCCATAATTCCTTAGTTTGCACTTAATACAACCCTATATCCAATTCCACTCTTTCCAAATACTGTGAATACCACTCCCTTGGATTTGAGAGTGATCTGTTAGAATATTTTATTTCTTAGATGTCTATATTCGTTGTTAAGTTTCTATTTCTTGGTGTTTTTTGATATTTATTCATTATCCCTCTCCTATAATGATGTATCCAATATTATGTGGATGGATAAAGGTAGTGTGATCCCAATAATAATTTTATATGGTCATGTTTTTTATAAGTAAAAATCTATAAGGCAGTGTTTTGGATTTTCAACCCTTGAATAATTTGTGTCATTCTTCATTTCAAACTATGTTTATATGGTAGGTGGATTCACTCTGGAAACATCTTATTAGATCATTAAGTCTTAATTTCAAATTAATTAACATTATTGAATGATGTTTTAAAATTTCAGTGAAAATATTAATAGATTCCCTCTTTAGTGATGGTTTTGAAATTTATGAAATTTGTTGTTGTTGAAAGTGATATGTTTCATGATTTTATAATGATTTTTTGGAATATGGAATTATTTTGATTCATGTAAATGGTTTAATTGAATGGTTTTTAATAAAATAAATGTTTCATTGAAATTGTTTTTAAATTATTGGATTGGAATGGAATGTGGATTACTTGGTTAGAGTCTGGTCATTTTCAATGACGTGACACTTTGCAAGGGGTGTGTTACATTGGGGAACTATGTATATGGATACCTTGTGATGGCATGGTAGATCAAAAATGGTCATGAGTATGGAACTATCACCTAGGAATGAATGCATAGTTGTGTGCAATTGTGATAATATGTAAGGGGTATGCCAATGAATTGGGTGATGGTTTAAGGGGTTTTTTTGGTTTCATTCCAGGGGAATGGTTTGGGTTTGGAAAACTTTTTTTGAATGAAAACTATTTTTTATGATGGTTTTCAATTGATATAATCTTTTTAAAAGTGTTTTATATAACTTTTCTTATATAAATAGTTTAACATATCATATCCTACTGGCATGGGTATGGAATTAATTTGGTGAAAACCTACTAATTTTTATACTCGCCTCCAACATGAGTACTTTGGTTGTTTTTCATGTTTTCCTATCAAAACATAGGCACTAACAGTAAATCTAATTTCATTACAGTTGCTACATCATATCATCGTAATTGACTGTGGATTTGGATCTTGTAAATGTTGGGAGCTACATATTTTATATCTATATTGTTTTAGGGTTTTGTTTGTTTTTTATTCTACATTGGGCTCTAATATGGTCTATGCTTTGGTTGGTTACTTTTTAGTTATATTACATTATTATCATGTATCATATAGTTTTATTTGGTTAAGATTATGATGGTTGTGGTTGTTTATTTAAGGGAACATAATCCCCCAAATGTGTATGAAGACCTTAGAATTTATTTCAATTCATTACTATCTTGGGGATGTCACCAAATTCCAAGTAACACCTCACCTCCTTCCCAGTCCAATGGAGAAGGGTAGGAGGTAACAAATTGTGTCAGCCTTTAAAGTGTATCATTATTTTTAGAAAAAATGGTTCTTGTTTTTGGTCTTGGAGTTAGAAAAATAGTTTTGGTTTAGTCCATGAGTTGGGTTTCTAAAAAGGAGTAGGATTGTAAGAACATGAAATATAGATCATAAAAAGTGTAGCTGACCTATTCATGTTGATCCTCATGTTACCATGGAGTTGGGTACATGAATATTTCAACACACTTCATGGAGTTGCAACCTCATTTTCAAGGGTTCATCCAATGAAAATATCATGACATACACTGATAGAAATTACATCCCACTTAGAGTGAATATTTAATTTTTGAGTCCTAATTTATAATTTGGGGGAAAATGTTTTATTTAATGTAGAAAATGGATTGATTTTCCAAGAGCATGATCGATTTTAAAACACTGGTTTAAAAGAGACAAAATGTGTAATTTTGTAATAACTTGTTATAATAGTAGTGTTGTAGTAAATTTGAAATTGATAAACCTTCTATTTCTAATGAGTGAGAATTATGACATTTTGTGTGGACTATTAAAAATTGAACACATTAGGCGTAGAAGAACCAAATTAGAAGAGATGGATGGGAATGCAGTAACAAATGAGCCACATGTGAACCAATAGGATGTTCAAGGTATAGTCCAAGCCATTCATGTTGTGGATAGAGGGAACATAAGGGATGGATCATGTAAAATAGATCATTCCATTCAGTTCCCAATGAAGAATCCACCCATCTTGTGGGGTGATTCCGAATTATAAAACGATGGGGTGTTCCTGAATAAGATGAATTGAATCTTCATTATACTATTCACATTAGAAATGTTGAAATTCATGTTTGAACCATATATTCTAGAGGATATTGCATGCGGGTGGTAGGATTTACAAGTTCATACTAAATTAGATCATGTCATTGAAAGGTAGGATTTAGAATAATTTTTCGACGAACAATTCTATTGTCAAACATTTAATACTTATACAACACCATCCTTTTTCATCTTGAAGCATGAAAACTTTTTAGTGATATATTATATTGATAAATTTTATAATTTAGTCAGTTATTCACTCAATGTTGTTGCAATTTCATCTTCGAAGACACACATTTATGAATCATGGTCAAGGCCATAGATTAACTCAAATATTGATGTGTTTTCTATAAAGCATCATATATTGATAGTAAATATAGACAATGTGGAAGAAAGATAAATCATGGGAAATATGGGATGGAGAAGTAAGTAGATACCTATGAGAAATTTATTGAACTCTAATTCTAGAAATATTAATAAGAGGGACACAAATTTCAAATGTACCAGTATGACTCATAATCAGATAGCTGGAATAGTGAATCTTCCTCCTAAACCCAAGAGTTAGCATGATGTTTTTAATGTGGTTCATTCAACCACATGATTCGATCTTTTATAGTCCCAGCAATATAATTTTATTATTACATCTAGATAGGGAATCTTCAGTTCAATTATCATAGTCCTCCAATATCGGGTGGTTGGGACATATCTCCTATTTCAAAACATTTGTATGCTTTGACAAAATGAGTGTAGTAGAATGTCACTTGTCAATAGAACCAAGATTTATATGGTGATTCTATGATAAAAAATAATCCTCAAAAATGAAAACCTCAATAGCATGAAAAAGAGAAATTTACAATGATTAAGAAATTATATAAAGCTTAGAAGGTGATTTTGGATGATCAATATGGACCATTGATGGTGAGAGGTATGATTCTTTAGAATTCTAACCTTATTATGCATGGTTTGTTAGATACAGTTGTATCCCATTGATTTTTGTATTCTTATGTTTGTTATATTATACTTTTTCTTGTTTAGATGATGCCTTCAGTGTAAAAATATCAATATTCTCATGGTCAAATAGAATGATAATCCTTTACATGAAAATCTTGTTCTATAAATTTCAATTGGGATTAATTTATATGGGATTTATCTAGCCTTGATTAGAATTTATATGACATAATAATGGGTATTGATTGATGTATATTGTTTAAATATCACATATATTGTTGTACCCAAAGGTTCATTTTAATACTGATCATGGTGTTGAGAATCTCTTTAGAAATGACCAAAATGTTATAATGTGTGTAGTAGGTCCGCTGGAACCAATAGTTGGGATGATCTCATATCATTTGGAAGCTTTTAATTTGGCATTATTGGATGAGATCAGGGATAGCGACTTTATAGCTGTTCTTGATCTATTTTTGGATTTGTTTCTTGAGAATTTCCCTCTGTTTCCACCCAAAAGAGAAGTGGAGATTATGATTGATCTATTATCAGGGACCAGTCCAATCTCACATTTGTCTTATCTGATGGAACCAAAAAAATTAAAGTTATTTAATTCCTAGTTGTAATAGTAGGAATCCAATGGGCTCATTTGGATTAGTACGTATTTCTGGGTAGTGTATATTTTTTGAGTGAAAAAATGTTGATAGAACTATAGGGATTTCAGTGCATTATCATAGGATTAACCAAGTTATGATAAGGTATCATCATTCAATTCCACAAATTGATGAACTGGTCAATCAATTTAGGGAGCCTAGTGGTTCTCTAAAATTGAATTGTGATTTGTATATCATCTTATATCGGTTAAAAAGGATGATATTCTAAAAACATATTTGAGAAGTATATATGGCCATTACACGTATGAGGTTATGAATTTTAGTATTATGAAAGCGCCAGCTGTCTTTATAAAATTGATGAATAAAATATTTCAAAGGTATCTTTAATAGTATATGTATGTTCTTGTGGATGATATATTTATGTATTCATGGATGGACATTGTGCACGAACAACGCCTAGTTACATTGTTGGGAATGTTGATGGTTCACTAGTTGTATTTCAAATTATCAATGTGTGATTTTCAGAAACAATTTGTATGTTTCCATACCCTTGTAATTTCATAGAAAGGTTCAACCATTGTTCCAAAAAAAATTCAAGGATGTAATCTCTTGGAATCCACCAGATAATTTCTTTGAGATATATAGTTTCCTTAGATGATCTAGTCATTACCGAAGCTTTTTCCGTGAATTTTCACTACAAGATTTACACAATAAAATCTTTGAAAAGGGAAGAATGGTCCATTTCAATAGAATGATGAATGTAATAATAATTTTAAAGAGAATATTGTTCACTTTACATTATCACTGGTCCAAATATTTTGGGAATCCGGAAAAGGGTGTGTGGTGTACTATGATGCTTTAGGTTTGGCATTGGGATGTGTTCTGATGCGGGGAGATCATTTCATATCTTATGGATCATGACAGTTATGTTTTCATTAGAATAGCTACTTGAAAAATTATTTTGAGTTTTTTATTTTAGTTCATGATCTGAACAATTTTCATCAATGCCACTTTGATGTGAAATTTACGGCATTCCCAGATCATAAGAGTTTGAAACACATTTTCTCAAAATGTGATTTGAATCTGAGTACAAAAACAATGGATGGTGTATCTCCAAATGGTTGTGTTTGAGTTCATGAATACATTGAGTAAATGAAATATGGTTGAATATTCCTTAATTAGAAATTCATTTGGTACATTTGAAAATGAAGCTTCATATTTGTGGAATCTAATGTCAGTGATAACCGACATGAACATGAATTATTAAGATATAGGTATTTTTTATGTTTTCAATCTAGTTTTATTCATACAAAATTGGGTTTAGAAATTTATATTGGCTCAAACATATGATTCAGATGTTTTTTTATGTGGTTAGAAATTATTAGTATGGAGACAATTGAGGGATGAAATCTCGATAGGATTTCGGTGTTGTGTTTTTGAGATTGGATAGTCGTATATATGGTTTGAAATAAAGAAATACTACATTCATAACATAATATGTGATGAGATATTTATCATAGAATAAAGAAAACCTAAAAGTCAATAAAATAATAGTTTTGGTGGTTTGGAATTAAAATAACGCTATTTAGGTTTGTGATAAGATTTATATCCTGTCAATAGGTTAATGTACAGAACCGATAGCCAGTGGGTATATTGCAATATTTAATAAATATTGTTTGGTAATGGGAGAATATATATGTGTTCTTTATGACAGGACTACCATGTATGATTTTGAATCATTATTACATATGGGTAATGGTGAATCATCTCACAATGTTAGAACATTTCATCCCTATTTGGGAATCTAAAACTGTAGAGGACATGTCTATTATCTAAATCCTTGATGTTATGATATGTAATGGTGTAGCTAGGTCGATAGTATCAGAATGTGAATGGAGGATTATGTTTCATTTCTAGAAAACATTATAGCATGCCCATAGGACACAGCTGACCATGAGTACAGTGTATCATACATGGATAAATGGAAAATCTAAAAGACTTATACAATCATTGGAATTCATGATATGGGCTTGTGTAATGGATTTTTATTGTCTCGAGGGAGGATCACATACTCTTATAGAAGTTCTCGTATAACAAAACTTATCATGACTCAATGCATATAGATCCTTTTGAATCATTATATGTTTTCCCTTTTCAATCATCACATTGTTGTGTGGAAATGTATGAGACTTCACTGGTTAGAATGATCCTTATCTCAGAGATAGTGGAGAAGATTTAGTTTATATAAAATGGATGGATATGGCACAAAGTCCTTAGAAATATTATCAAATTTCATAGTTTACATTCATTTCAATTTGACTTGTGTGATAATGTGTTCTTGATAATATCTTTAAGTATTGGTAATCATTGTTTTGGGAAACATGGAAAGTTATCTCCTCAATACCTATGCCCTTTTGAGATATTTAAATGTGTTGGTGAGGTGGAATATTGGATTTCTATTCCACCAAGTATTAATTCAAAACCTAATTTGTTTCATGCATCTCATTTGAAAAAGTACCATCCTGATCTTGTAAATGTGATTCTAGGGGATCACGTTGTCCTAAAGCCATATTCTTTGTTCTTTCATGTTCTAGTTTCGATTGTGGATTGGAAATAAAAAATTATTTGGAGATAAAATCATCATTATTATTTGAGTTATGGGGATACATTTTCATATTCAAGAAGAAACATGGGAATAAGAAAAGAAAATGGTTGAGTAATGCCCTAAAAATCATCAGGCTAATGGTGGTTTTTAGAATATTGGGGATGGAATAGCCAATGGTGGAGAGAATGTACACACAAGGATTCAAGTAGGAAGCCTATATTTATATATTTTAGGTATATAAAGTATTTGGGTAATGTTTTTCAAGGGTTGGAATATTTTTTCAGTGTTTTAAGTTTTTTTAGAGATTCATGGCTTGATCGTGGTGGGTAGAAACCTTGAAAACCCTCTATTAAACCATTTAATGTGAAATAGTGGGATCTGTATAGGTGCATTGAATGGAAAAACTGTACAAACACCCAGGAGAAACCGTTCATTTCAGGATATAGGGTTTCTATATTATTATCATATAGTTTGTCCAACCATGTGATACAACCATGTGAGGTGTTTATTAAGGTAGTATCATATGCACGGTTAGCACATGTTCATCCTAACCATGTGCCCTAAACATGCATGATTAAATGTTATATCTGACAATTATATATCTTACTCAACATTCTCTATAATTGATTATTATTCTTTTAATCAGACCCTAAATATAATTCCACTCTCCCCAAATGCTTTGTAGACCTCTCCTTTCTATTAGGGAGTGATTAGATTGAATATTTGGTGCATTTAAAGATTGGTTCCTTTGTAATTCATTGTTCATTACTGGGTTCTATAGCTATTCTTCTTCCCTCTCATAGAATGATGATCTAATAAATTGGTTATTAATAAAGG
Source organism: Viscum album (assembly GCA_963277665.1). Lineage (NCBI taxonomy): Eukaryota > Viridiplantae > Streptophyta > Magnoliopsida > Santalales > Viscaceae > Viscum > Viscum album. Next base: position 88,958,503 of record OY728140.1, on the reverse strand, counting down.
TTGTGTGATTCCAATCATGATGGGTTATAGTTGTGGTGTTGGCATTGAACTACATATAAGGTGGGTTTTGTTCTCTCAACCTAGATTTGTTGATGAATTTGTATTGTTCTTCATCTTCACCAATGATTCCAAGGATGAGGGATTCAGTCTCAACAACTCTTATTAGGACATGAAGAACTGATTTCATATTTATTGAAATTATTTAATGAAATTTTTAAATTCATGTACAAATAATATTAGAAACACTATTTAGTGATGGTTGTGAAACTTTGTAAATTTTTTGTTTTGAAAAATACTTTGTTTCATGATTTTAAAATGATGTTTTAAAATATGGCCTGATTTTGATGTAACAACCCAAAAGTTTGTCAATTGAAATTATTCTTGATCTAATTAAATGTATTTTTATGTAAAATGGATTGGTTTTCTATTTTTGGAAATCAAAATATCATTAATAATTGATATCATTGCTAATATAGATGTTGAACAGTGATCAATTGATTAGTATAAATATAGGTCTAAAAATCCAATTTACTCAAACAATGGAAGTGACAACCTCATTTAGTAGAATTCCTCGATACGAAGCCCATTTATCAGAGCACAAAATAGAGGTAGCTACATTGGGAATTGTTCTAGACCAAACCCAATCCCAGGTTCAACATGTTAACATTGAATAGAACCACATACAAGAGATGTTGAGGTTGATAGAGATTACCACCAGGGCGACGTTATCCGAGCCACCACAAGAGTTTTTCACCATCACACACCTTACTCTTAGGTCTTATGTGGGTGTTTTATGGGGTTATGTAACAAGACCCTTTCACTATGATTATTTTAATTTTTTTATATTGAGAATATACATTCATTTTATTAATGATAAATTGTAAATATTTTTTAAAGCCAAAATATTATTTTTGGTTAATATTCAATTAAGAAATATATTTTGATGAAAAAATGGATTTTTGAATTAAATAATAAAATATTTTTACTAAATTACTTTTTTTTAAATATAAATGCCCATAAAATTTTTATGAATACAATTGTGATTTTTATTATGGTTTGAAAGTCATTTTTGTCCAAACCCATGCATTTTTTTATAAATGTCAGTTTTTATTTTAAAAGTATAATTTCACATATTTAGAAAATTATTTATATAAAATGAATACGGTTTTTTGAATCACTGGGTCAAAATTATCCATCGGAGAAATTTTCATATTTTTCTGAGACAATCAAATATTTGGGTAAAATTTAACAACAATTTAATTATATTTTATGTTTTATGACATCATAATGACCCAATAGTGATGTAATAAAATTCAATAAATTGATTTTTCGGCCAATATATGTTTTACCATTAAAATAATTAGATTTTAGGTTTTTTTGTTTTATTTTACAAAGCATTATTGGACCCTCGAAGACTTATAAATCATTTTGTCATTTTAAAATGATTTCCTAGAAAGTGTGACTCAAATCCACATAATCAATACTAAAATTTTAAGACATTAGGCCATTGTACATATAAAATAGTGTTTTCACACCGCTTTGGACAAACCAAGGGAAAACCCATAAGATGGTTTTTGGTTTTGATTAGTTTAATGTGTTGGGTCTAAAACCTAATTAACAATGAATTCCCTCCATTTTACTATGTAAACCAACCCAATCTCCCACGTCCGCTTTACTCAAAGACTTTGGATCTTGACGAACCTTTTCTATACTCTCTCTAGAATCCTCCCAAGGTGCCCTAATATCCCATGAATCCTCTCTCAAGCCTCTCCAAAGCCATTGGTTTTACACTTCCATGTTAGGGATTTCTTCCTCTCTTACTTTTGTTCAAGTTCCATTATATTGCTATACCCATTTATATTCATCTAAAAATGTTAGGGTATGATTTCTAATATTCCCCAAAATACTATCATTATTTTTTAATGATGAGATACCCCTTTTTCTCTCATAAATACATCCCATGTACACTCGTTACCATGCTGAAATTCTGTAATGGATTTCTCACTCCCCATTTACATTCAAGCAGTTCTTTTATATTATGAATCTAAATTCCATTACATTTGATGGTACATGAATCTATATGACAACTATATATTAAATATTAGGTACATATGAAAAGACACCCCTTTCTCACTCATAAACCATTTTTTGAATTCTTATGCCACGTTGTTGCCGAAATCACACTTCGATATTCCAAGCCAAAGTCATTGGGTTGTAAATACCATTTAGATTTATCTATCAATGGTATTCACCTTTATGTACATTTTAATATTGACTATAAAGATTCATGAATGAATTAAACATTCCGTTATCATGGAATAAATTATTATTTTTAATGAATCCATGTTATATGATCCATGTGGCACACTAATGCATTAAATGAAATGATTAATAAGGGTGTGCCCTGATAGAGATCCAATGCATTGGGTAAAGAATAGTATCATGATACATCAAGTGAAATGAGGTTTTACACATATTAATTCAAGTGAAATTAGGGATTACTCATGCTCCATGTTCAATGGGCCTTGGATCATGCTAATATCATGTTAAATATTGTTGCCACATTTCCATGTTATTATAATCATTCTATTTCATGAATTTATGTTCATGTTTCTCTTATGATACATTGATATGCCTATTTATTTTAATGTAATATATTCTTCTTTTTATGCCTTTCTTACTCCCTTACTATGCTTTATAGCACACCCTTTTATTATGCATGTCCTCAGGTTATCCCATACAATTCTAAGTAGGAAGAAATGACGTGGTCATGTAAATGAAGTCTTCAATAAGATGTTGTGTTTTATGTTTTAAGTTTTTATGTAATGTTCATAAGACCCAAATACACTAGACCCATTGATCTTCTATATTGTACCAAGTGAAGGTTTTATGTAATAATTTATGTTAATGTTTCAAATACTGAGTAGAGTTGTTATAGTTGGTATCAGAGGATAGGTTTAGTTATATTTGGGATTAGGATAAGAAAACCCAAATGAAATCATTAGGTATAAGACTATGTATAATAAAAATATCCCTAAACTTTGGTGAGTATTGAGTAAGTGTTTTATCAATAAATTTCATCACTGTTTAGATATGAGCTGGTAAACGCGGCTCTGGAACATCTATATCTAGGGGTAAACCCCAAAAACATCGCTTTGAGGTTGACTCACATGGGAACCAGTTAACAACAAGGGGCCTTGTTGCATTCTTGGTTACGACACTCATAGGGGATATTCTTTGTTAAAATCATAATATTATTATGAACCATTATTAAGGGAATTAAAAAAATTCCCTAAAGAATGTATGTTGGGATGTAGATCATGGATAACATAGATTGAAGCCTATAATTTCCTAAGAGAAAATAAAATTTATTTATAAGTCCTATGTTTTTGTCTACGAATTACACTTTATGTGAAACCCATATCATTCCTTTATTCCAACCAATGGTCTGTAATATGAGGACTCAGGCTTACAACCAATGTGAAGATCAATGTGACAACTTTCCTAATGAGATACCCAAACCGATGGGAGCAAGAATCACAAATTGTGTCATGATACTCTCTCAGTTAACTCATTTTTTTAATAGAATCATGGGTGAAGAGGATCTTTAAACTCACCTAATAAAGAAAAATTCAAAATTGAGAGCATCATGAGACAAAGTCCTCATACTTTTAATGGATCATCTGATCCCTCAATCGCCGAACAATGGATCAACTCCATTGAAAATATCTTCTTCATCCTTCAACGTTATGAGAAATAGAAGGTTCTTCTGGATACTTATCGTATGGAGGGAGAAGATGATTATTGGGCAAACTGAACAAAAATGCAATGCCTAAGGAAGAAGTCGAAGCATTAGAATGTAAGGATTTCAAGAAAATGTTTTTCGATAAATATTTTTCATGAACCCTCTAACATATTATGGAAAGGGACTCCCTAGACCTGTGTCAAAGAGATGATGAATTTATCGGAGTGTACGAGGAAAACCTTAAAAGGATTTCATGATATGCCTTTGTCTTTGTCATTACCCCTGAATGATAGGTTGACCACTTCTTTATATGGCTAAATCCAAGCCTACAAAAATCCCTAGTGATCCGTGACTTCGAGAGCTACGTTGAAATTGACCAATGTTCCCTCAAAGTATAAATGTAGATTAGATAATCTCAAGGGTATTATGGGGATAAGAAGTGTAAAGTGGTCTTTAATGATGTAGGTCTGATGGATTAATCCAATGGTGATAAGAAAATACATCACCACACTTTCAAATGGTGTGAAATGAAGGACCCCAAAAATTGCCTGAAGGGGACGAGGAAATGCTTTAGATGTGGAAGATATGGGATCCTGGCCATTAACTACAGACAAGAAAAATAGGCAGTTAGGATAGAGGAGATGAACACTATGTTTGAATCTCAATGCATTTTTTAATGCTTCAATGGTAGATAACCGGTGCATATTTCAAACTAGTTCCCAAATCCAAGGGTTTTTGGAGGAAACCAAGAACCTCCATGGAAGTAAGGGTGAGCTTTTTCCATCACTACCACTAAAGTGAACACTGAAAACAAAGTGGTGACAGGTACGCCATCTTTTCATTGAATAATAGATAACTTGCTTTTTGATTCTTCTTCTACATGTAATTTTATATACTAAAAGGTTAGTAGAAAAATCCCGACAACACAACATATCAGGGAAGTAAAGATATTGATGAGAATAGACAACGAGTAAATCATTGAATCCCATGAATATAAATCCTCCCCAATCATAATTTTTGGATTGAGACTCCCAGAAATCCTCTTCACATTCCATCTATTGGAATTTGATGCAATTCTTGGAATGGATTGGTGTTATTTATATAGAGCCAACATAAATTTATGTGAGAGGTAAATCACTCTCCATATAGAGAATATACCCCTTCTTCTGTACAAGTGCAAGGATGAGGATGAATCTTCTTTACAATCATCATCTCAAGTGTCGATATTACTGCCCAATGAGCATACATATCTGGATTATATGATTGAGTCTAATGAAGAAACCATCCTTGAAGACATTCCTATTTTGAGGGAATTCACTGAAGCGTTTCCCATGGAATTTCTTGGTCTTCCTACTATAAGAGAAGTTTAATTCTCAATTGATCTTATACCTGGGATGCTGTCAATATCTAAGACTCTATATCAAAAGGATGTTTTGGATTTTGAGGAGTTGAAAAACAACTATAATAGAATCTAGATAAAGTATTTATATGCTCATGTGCTTCATCATGGGGTGAATCAGTCCTCTTCATCAAGAAGAATGGTGGGTCAATGTGTATTTTCATTGATTATCATTAGCTCAACAAAATCATGATAATCAACAATTATACTCTTCCCCGAATTGATGACTTTTTCATCAGTTATGTGGAGCATAGTACATATCCATGGTGGATCTATGGTCATGACATTATCATGTAAGGGTGAATAAGGAATATATCCCCAATAATTCTTTTTGTACAAGATATGAGAATTCTGAATTCATAGTAATGCCTTTCAGACTCACTTACGCTCCATCAATATTCATGGACTTGATGAATTGAGTCTTTATAGAGTACCTAGAAAACTTTTTGGTTGTATTTAGATACGATATTCTATTATAATACTAAAACATGTAGGATCATGAAGAGCATCTAAGAACTATACTACATACCTTGTGAAATGATAATCTCTATGAAAAGCAAACAAGTGTTTATTCTGGTTGAATGAATTCTAATTATTGGGACATATCATCACAAGAAATGAGATATTTTTAGATCCCTCCCTGATATATGTAATTGAGGGATGGTCAATGCCAACATTGGTAATAGATATATATAGCTCCCTGGGGTTAGCTGTATATTATCAACAATATATGAGAAATTTCTAACCATTTCCAAACCCTCTTACTAAGCTAACTCGTAAGTGAGTCGAGTTTTTTTTGGTGTTATGAATGTGAAGATAAATTCAAGGAGTTAAAAAGGAGTCTTATCACTGCAATCTTTCTCACATTACCCACATGTTTATCACTTTTTATTGTATTTAGTGATTATTTGAAGAATTTCCTTGGATGAGTTTTGATGAAAAATTACAAATTCAATGGCTATGATTCAAGGAAATTGAAATTTCATGAGAAAAACTATCCAACATATGATATGTAGTTGCATGTCGTAATCTTCTCTTTAAAAATATGACGACAATACCTCTTTGCAGAGAAGTGTGAAATATATATAGATCACAAAATCCTCAAGTATATATTCACACAGAAAGAGTTTACCATGAACCAACGTATATTGTTAGAGCTAATCAATGAGTATGATTGCTCATTCCATTACCACCCTGGGAAAGAGAACAAGGTGGCAGATGCTTTAATTATAAAGGACCCAATAAATCTATAATTTATGAGAATTGAAAAGGATATAATCTTTTAGATTTGATAAATATTAACATTGGAATCATAAATAACAGAACATCATCAATCCTTTCAATTATTATTGCTTAACCGACTTTTTTGGAATGGTAAAAGGAGGCTCAAAAGGATGGTTTGGGAATTCATAAGAATGTGGAAACTATCATTAAAGGTAAATCCTTAGAGATAAAGGTTAATGAATAAGGAATTGTGAGATTTGTGTCAAGACTATGGGTTCTATCAGTTACAATGTTAAATATAGTACTTTTGGATGATGCACATCATTCAAATTTCTCTATTCACCTAGCAAACACAATGATGTATCGAGATCTCTGAGAGAATTATTGGTTGGATAAAAAGAAGAATGATATCGCTGAGTATACATCAATGTGCCTGGTATGTCAGCATGTGAAGGTTGAGAGGCAGAAGTCTAAGGGAATGATGGAACCATTACCCATACCAGTATAGAAATGGGAGAACATCACCATGGAATTGGTCACCGGGAATCTGAATACATCCAAAGGAAACAAGGATATCTGGGTTGTTGTGGATCATCTTACAATGAATTCACAATTCATCGCAATTTGAGGGTATTTCTCATTGGATGAACCAGAATAGATATACATCAGAGATGTGGTAAGGCTGAATGGTGTGCCACTATACATTTTATCCAATCGATATCTTAGATTTGCCTCTATGTTTTGGAAGATTTTTCAAAATTATGTAACTTATGAGCTGAACTTTAGTACATATTCTCATCTATAAACAATTGGAAAATCTATGCGAATTTTCAAAACACTTGAGGACATATTGAGATCTTTATAAATGTATATCCAAGGGGTATGGGATAAAAACATTCTTCTTGTTGAGTTCTCTTACAATAACAGTTTCCACTCAAGAATCAAAATCACTCCTTATGAATCCCTTTATGGGAAGAGGTGTAGGATACAATAATGTTGGGATGAAGTTGGGGAGTGAAAACTCATAGATCCAAAAATGGTTTAAGAAATGGGGGAGAAGGTTAAGACCTTCCAGCAGCACATTAAAGCTGTTCAGAATCGACAAATGAGCTATGATGATATTAGTCGACCCGATCTAGAGTTTGTTGTTGGAGACATTGTATTCCTCTACATATCACTATAGAAAAGAGTTATGATATTTTGGAAGAAGGTAATGTTTGGTCCATGATAAATCATACCTTTTGATATCCTTGATTTGTATTTGAGTTGTGACCTATAGACTAGTACTCACACTGAACCTATCTCAAGTACAATATGTATTCCATGTATCACTCTTGAGGAAGTACACACCTGACGCATTGCATGTACTAAATCCAGAGTTGGTACCATTGGAGAATGACCAATCCTATGAATAGAAGCTGGTGAAGATCTTAGATCGTAGGCAAGAAGTTCTAAAAAATAAGGCAATGCCCCTCATCAAGGAGTTGTGGTGAAAAAAAAGTTTGAAGATGTAAAGTGGTAATCTGATGAAGTGATGAAATGGAGTTACCCGCATCTATTTTAGTGTGGGAAAAAAATTCAAGGGTGAAATTTCTTAAGGGGGGAATATTTTAATGACCAATATTTTGTTAATGAAATTTTATATTGATCTAATTAAATGTCTTATTATGTAAAATGGTTTGGTTTTATGGTTTTGGATTTCCAAATTCTATTATGAATTGTTACAGTTTCTAATATAGATATTGAATAGTGATCAATTGATTATTATAAACATATGGATTTAATAAATCTAATTTACTCAGACAAAGGAAGTGATGGACTCATCAAGTAGAATTGCTCTATACAAATCCCAATTATCGGAGTTCGGAAAGGAAGTACCATCATTGGGATTCTCTCTAGACCAAACCCAAGATGAGCTTCAACATGTTAAACTTGAATAGAACCTCTTATGCACTAAGTGGATGTTGACAGAGATTACCACCTAAGAGATGTTATCCGAGCCACCCCAAGAGTCTATCACCATCGAACACCTTACCCTTGGGTCTTATGCATGTGTTTTAATGGGTTATGTAACAAGACACTAACACGATGATTATTTTCATTTTTTTGGTATAGAGAATATATATTAATTTTATTATTGTTACTTTTAAAATAGTTTTCAAAGCAGAAATAATATTTTTAGTTAGTATTCAATTAATAATTCTATTTTTATTATTTAATGTAATTTTTAATTAAAAAATTAAAATATTATTACAAAATTAAATTTTAGTAAATATAAATGATTTTATAATATTTATGAATACAATTGTGATTTTTATTACGATTTGAAAGATGTTTTTATCAAAACCCATGAATTTTGAAAAAATGTAGATTTTTATTTTAAAAGTAAAATTTCACGTATTTATAAAATTATTTAGATAAAATGAATATTATTTTGGGAATCATGATGTCGAAATTAAACAATGGTGAATTTATCATATTTTTCTAAGAAAGTCGAATTTTTGGAAATCAAATTAAATACAGTTTAATTATATAATGAGTTTTATAACATCAAACTGACCGAAGAGTGATGTAATAAAATAATATAAATGCTATTTTCGGCCAATATATGTTTCAACATTAAAATAGTGTGATTTTAGGATTGTTTTATTTATTTTACAAAGCATTAATGGAATCTCTGTGACTTATAAAAAAATTTAGCTTTTTAAGATGATTTCCTTTAGAGTGTGACTCAACTCCACAAAATCAACCCTAATATTTTAAGAAGTTAGAAAATTGGCCTTATATAATACTGTTTTCCACTCCACTTTCAAAAAAACGTGGGAATAAACCATGGGATGGATTGTTTTTTTTCATTAGTTTAATGTGTAGGGTCCAAAACCAAAATAATAAAGAATTCCCTCCCTTTTCCTATATAAACCCACCCATGCTACCAGTTACTCCTCACTAAAATTCATTCGAGCTCTACCCACCTCTACCCTCTTCTCTCTAAAATCCTAATAATGTTCCCCAAGCTCCAAATATCCTCTCTCAATCTTCTCCCAAGCCATTAAGATCACACATCCCTGTAAGTGATTTCTTCCTCTCTCACTTTTGTTCAAGTTTCATAATGTTTATATTCCATTGAATTTTCTTTTAAAAAATTTCGGCTATGATTTATCAAATCCCCCATTATTCTTTCCTTATGTTTGACTGATGATATACCCCTTTATCTATTATTAATTTCTCCCTTGTACACATGTTACCATGTCGAAATTCCATAAAGTATTTCTCTCTCTTCATTTACAATCAAGAAATTATTTTATATTGTGAATCTAAATTGCATTAAATATATTGGGACAAGAATATATATAACCCCCTTACATTAAATTAATTTTACATATGATGATACATCCATTTCTCTCTCATCAACCATTTTTATAAATTCGTATGTCAGTCCGTTATACTATCGAAATTACACCGCAAATTTCCATGCCAAAGTCATTGTGTAGTGAATACCATTAGTATTTCTCTGTCAAGGGTATTCACCTTTATGTGAATTTACATTTTGATTATAAAGTTTAATTTATGAATTTTTCATTCATTTATCATGGAATAAATGATTATGTTTAATAAATCCATGTTATATGATCCATGTGGCACACTTATGCATGAAATGAAATGATTATGAAGGTTGCACTCTGATAGTGCTCCAATTCATTAGGTAAATAATAGTATCATGATAAGTCAATTAAAATGAGGGTTTAATCATGATAAATCAAGTGAAGTGAGGGCTTACACATGCTCCGTTTTTAGTGGGCCTTGGCTCAATCTAATATTATGTTAAATGTTGTTGCCACATTCCCATGTTATGATAATCATGTCATATCATGCCTTTAAATTCATGTTTTTTATGATCCATTGATAATCCTATTTCTTAAGATGTATTGTACTCATCATGTTATGCCTTGTTTACTCCTTTTCTGGGATTTATATATTACCCTTTTATTATGCTTGTCCTCAGGTTATCCCATACAATTCTTAGTATAAAGGAATGATGTGGTCATGTAAAATATGTCTCCAATAAGATGTTTCATTTTATGTTTTAACTTGTTGTGTAATATTCCTAAGACCCAAATACACAAGACCTATCTATATTCTATGTTGTATAAAATGAAGGATTTATTTAATAAATTATGTTTTTGTGGGAAATAAAGAGATGTGTTGTTATATTTCATTCATGGATTTTTTTTGATAAAAAGGTTTTAAAAAAATGAAATGTTTATTTGAAATGGATTGAAATAATTGGTTTGGAATGGAATGTGTCTTACATGGTCAGCGTTTACTAATTTTAATTTATGTGACCATGTATTAGGGGTGTGTTATGTTAGGGAGATTTTAATATGGTTAAATTTTGACAATATGGATGATCGATGAGAGAACCCTTGTGAGTATAGAACTATCACTTGAGAATGTATGTGTGGATGTGTTGAATTGTGGAACCATGTAATGGGTATTCCAATGGATAGGGGGATGGTTTAATGGAATTTTTTAGTCACTTTTCTTGGAAATGTATTTGGTTTAGAAAACATTCTGAGTTTGTTTTTTTCTATTCAGATGGTATGCATTAGGAATAAAATGTTTAAAAGTTATTTATCTAAGAAAATTATATATGTTCATTGACATGTTATATCCTAATGAATTTGTTGATATTTAATTTGGGGAAAACCAAATAAGTTTTATACTCAACCCCTTTATGGTAACTTTGGTGCATTTATAGATTTTGGTTATCAAGAAATAGGAAAATTTAAGGTGTGTCAATTATTTAGTGATTTTTCATGATTCCATGGTCATTCATTATCAAGCTGGAGCCTTTAGCATATTGAGAGTTTTGGATTTTATGTCTTTGAAGTATTTGCTTTTTTTTTGTTTTTTCATCTTTATTTTACTGTAGTATGGCCTATGGTTTGTTCAGATACTTTTTAGTTGTACTACATTATTATGATGCATCATAAACTAGTTCTTGATTATTATAATTATTATGGGTTTGGTTGTATTATTTTATATATAGAATATCTTCCTAAAAATTTTAGGAATCCCTTGGGATTTATTTCCGTTGATTGGTGTCTTATAGTTTTCACCGAAGGCCTAGTAACATCACAATTCCTTTCAAATCCAATGGCGAGGAGATAGAAGTTACATATCCCATTACAAATGTCCAATGGGAACCAAATTTTCCATGGTGATAGTAAGGATTCCCGCAAAAAACTATTCAAAATTTTCCCAGTCTGATAAGTTCATTTACTAACCCAAAACTGAGACACTATTGGTATCTCTAAATTTGGGTTCCAAAAACCACTTCCTATTTTGGCTATAGACAGGCACTGGGGGACCTCATAGGTATGTTTTTTTACGGAGTGAATTGATGAAAATGGTTAGTTCCAAAGGATTTTTATTATCACCTTGGGGTTTATGGAGTTCTCTTTCCTCATAAGGAGAGCTGAGATGAAGTTGGAGTTCCACACATTCTTCGTCCGCCTCTTGATGAAGGGAAAATGGTGAGCATTTGTTGTGAGGGAGTTATTCTCATGTAAAGTGAGTTTTTATTCTTAAAATATCTACTTTTTTATAGAAATTTGGGTTTATAAATATATAATTCCTTGAATCTTACATTGTTTCATATTTTTATTCTTGCTATGATGCATCTGATTAGAATTTTTTTAATTTATAACTAGTTGGAGTGAGGGTTCAAATGTTTGACTTCTATTGATTTGATTAGAAAACACATGAATAATTTTCTTAACCAATTTCTTGGGATTTAAATCTTCATTGAAATCTTTTATTCCATACATAGGTACTAAAACATGGTTATACGATTTTTATGTAAAGGTTTGGTTTTTTAAAAAACTGATATATATTCTTTGGTTTTTAGAAAAAACGATATATTTTTTAAATTATATTTTTTTCTATAAAAAAATTCATTAATTTAAGTCATTTTTAATTAAAAATATTTTTAAAACAACCCCTCCCACCACACCTCTTCTAGTAATTTTTATTAATGATATACACTTTAAGCCTCCAAATCTCCTTAAGAGAGAACTTGGGTCTACCTTGTGCTATGAATCGCCTATCAAAAATAAATAAATTTGACATGTAATGACAACACTTTAAAATTCTGGTTCAATTTTCTCTGATCACATTGGATTTATGTTTTTCTTTTATATATGAATTTTTATTTTTTTTAATATAAGTCTTCTTATTCTCTCCCTTCATTTTTATATTTTTTTCTAAAATCATTTTTTGTATGCCTTTTTTATGACATGGTCTTCATTATAGGAACTACTTCCTATTGAACACCAACTAGAGAGGATCTAGATTCATCGACATCATAAAACATTGAATGATACCTTCAAGGAGGACACACCACACCCTCAAACTTTTCTAGACCCCACTTCTTTTGGAACTAAAATATAATCTAATTTTTAACTTTATAACATGAAGAAAATAATAAAACTATAAAAGAACTCACTTCATATGATGTTGATATCCAACCTTCGTATATTCAATCACAAAGAGTAGTACAAAATATCAAAATAAAACTAGGTTAAAATCACTTATTACCAAAATTTCGTGGACTAGCTGGAGAAGTCCCACATTAGAACATAAAGTAATTTCAAACTATGAGTTCAACATTACAATATTTTAATGTGGATAAATCATTATTCATGATTTAGTAATTCCCATTTTCATTAGAGGGCATAAAAAAATATGGGTTATACATTTTTAACTCCACAATTATTGGTTAGGTGAACCTAAAACAACTTTTTTATGAAAAATACTTCCTAGACTCTAAAAATGAAACTGTATGAAATTAAATATGTGTTAGGAGAAAATAAAAATGGGTAAAACATCATGAATACTAGGAATAATTTAAAAGGTTTTGTTCAAGATATCTACACTACTAAATAAGTGATCAAATTTTCGTACAACATTTTTATGAAGGTTTAATTGTTATTGCTCATACCATGATTGATGATGCTGAAGGTGGTTCTCTTATAGATAAGACAATAATTTATAAAATATGATTAATATGAATCATAAAACAAAACACTCAAAAATACAATTCATGGTTTAGTATAACCATTTGAGGTGTCCATGATGTGCAAAGTTCTGAGTTTTAAAAGAAAGATGACATGATGCTTGATGATGTAAGCTCACTTCCCTAGAAAATTTATCTTTCCTAAGGGAAATACCAATATTCTCCTCCCATACACTATGTTATATTTTCTTCTAACACCCACTATCCGGACCAATTCCCTTGAATAAGAGATCATTATGAGGGTTTTTAGGAAATCATTCTAGGATTCCAATATTTCAAAATTGTTCGGCAAGAACCATATTATCCATCTAACCCTTTATGGAAATATAACCAACCCTAAAGGAAAAGAGATATTCAAAACAACCTCAATAACCATGGAACCAAATAAGGAAAAGTATTCATTTTCCTCCACCACTCAGAAATCGTCAACCAACATAATGGACTTTACAACAACCCCATACAATACCCTATCCTATCCTAGAGTACATTATTAAACAAATGGATAAAAATAATATCCAATTCCAAAATGAAACCCAATAATCCATGAAATACCTAAAAACTAAATTACACTAACTTTCCAACTTAGTGGGGGGGGGAATACAAAGTCATTGGTTAGGAAATCTACCTTCTCAACCACTAGTAAACCCTATGGATAAGTGAAATGTTAGATCCATTATCCTTCAAAGTAGAAGAAAACATAAAATCCAAATTACCCCTCAACTAAATTCATCCCCTATAGAGGAAACCACCATCCCACCATTGAAACTAGTTTATATGAGGAATAATAATTTCCTATGAGATGCCCTATTGAATGAAAGAGAGTTTCATTTAATTAACCACCAAGACAAACCAGTTTTCAAATATTTCCCCAAATGTCTACCCAACTATGGAAACAAAAATAAAATGGAAATTAAAATGGAATGAGTAATTCATACATGAAATTATAAAGGAATGAATTATTTATACAGGAAATACATTTTCCATTAATTATCCCTTTGGGGTTTGATTTTTGGGTCTTACACATAAAAATTGAGTGGATGGTGGTTATCTCATCTCTCTAGGGATTATAGATCCTTGCCTCCGATTATATTATATATTTAATAATGTGTAAGTAAGATACTTCTTGAAAATAATATTAATTAGCTTTTCACATCTTGATGCTTGGTATGGAGAATAGTATCTATGAAAGAAGCTGATCAATTAATGCATTGAATGGAAACTAAAAATGAGTTAAATAAACTAATTATCATAGTATAGGGAAACTAATTCTTATTGTGTAAAGAATTTATGTTAATGTATTTTATCTATAGATTAAAGCTATATGAGAAGACACTTGGGAATTAAATGTTATCCTAGGATGTATGAGGGGATTTCCTGTGAATTCTAATCATATAAAAAACAAAAAAAAATTATGAGCATCAATAGTAATGAGATTTATTCACTGGATTATCACTGGTAGAGTTATAGATTCACAGACCCATCACTAGTGAAGAATTAGATTCACTAAATCACCCTCAATAGAGATATAGACTCACCAGTCGGTCACATGGATTCACATGATTAAAACCAGTATATATATGGATTTATTGGCTCATCATGAGTGGGTTTAATGTTTAAATGATTGAATATTTTAGAGATACATATTCATTAAATCATCACCATAGGGTTATTAAAAATAAATAACTCTTCCCTTTAATATTTATATATTAAATATCTCATCACTAGTGGGTTTATGGTTCACTAGATCACCAGTATAAATGATATAGATTCATAATATTTTATCCATAAGGTTTTATAGATTCAATATCCTTTCAATTATAATGATATTGATTCTTAGGGTTGTCACTTGTGGAAGGTGAGGTGTTGTCATACTATTCCATTAATGAACTCTATTAGGACTCAAAAATACTATTATAATCAATTTTAATGTTCTAATAATACAAGTTTTAATAAGGGATGAAAATATATATCAATAAAAAAATCACATATAAGGAATAATGACATGCTGTAAATTCTTATCGGTCATAAATAAATAATAAATCATTTTCCAAAAGTATTACACTAATATAATATCATTTAATTATTTTTAATCATGAATTAAATGTTTTCAACTTGAATATATATCACTTTTCCAATTGAAAAGTCATATTTTCCCTCATATCTTCAAAACAAATGTGTCATAATGACATAAAGGTATAAACTATAGGTAAAAAATAATTCCATGATCATTTTAATTAATTATCATGACAATTCAACAATATTTTCTCAGACTAAAATATATGCCACTTGTTTTAAATACAATGACCCCTTTAAATAGAAAAAAAACAATCATTCTATTATAGAATATAGTACACATGTAATATTATTGTTTAGTTAATTACTTGACATAAAAAATAATCTGAATACAATCTTTATAATATATCATGGTAATGTAGGATTTCCTTATAGTTTTGACAAAATAATGATGGTTTTAAACAAAAATTTCAAATTTAAAATTAAAATATTTACTTTTAGTCCCACATAACATACTATGTGTCATAATTTTGTGATGTTAATTATCACATGGAACAAATGAATATTTCACTTTTTTCATAAAGTTTCATTATATTATGAGATCAATTTCTCAGTATTGAGTATGTGGATCATGTTTTGAACTAATAATTAACTTTTATATAAGAAACGTGAACTCTCCATCCTAATATCCAAAACATGTTCCATATATATATATATGTTTAATTATTAAATGTTAAAAATTATTCATCAATAATATTCCATAATTATCAAAATAATCTAGGTGAATGTTATTCATTCTGAGTATGTGACGTACATTTGAAATGAACATTTTTCTTTTTAATTGAAAAGAAACAACTAAGTCAATCCATCCTATTGTAATGTGTGGTTATTTCCTAAATGTATAAAATTAGTCATTGATCAATTTCCTACATTATTATTGCAATGCAATATTTTATTATTAGTTCTGATCATGTGATGCACATTCTGAACTAAAATATAGGTATCATTTTTTATGTTAAAACATGCACTGTTTGGTATTCTGACCACAAAACACATACGATTGATGTGTTGTTAAGTCCTACAGGTAAATTTTATTCATTAATAAATTTTCCAAAGTATAAACAATCAGAAATAATTTTCTAAATCATGGACTAAAATGTTACTTTAAAGTTATATATACACATTTTTTATCATTTCATCTTCATGGCATGCCAGATTGATGTGTTCTTAATTTATAAATTCCAAAAATAAATCACTGGACATTTAATGAAATTATCATTGTAATATGAGTTTATTATCATGGTTTTCAGTATATTACAAATTATTTAAAATAAAATATAATTTTTTAATTTAAAATATTCACTTTGAGTCTTACCATACAAATTGTCTGATTGATTTTAATTCAGTTAATTCATACATGTAAAAAAATGAATCATCAATCATTATACTAAATTACAATTACAATCTATGATCATTTTAGTTTTCTTTATAATGTGCAAAAAAAATTAACTATGGTAAATATATATACATATATATATATATATATATATTAAGTTGAAAAAAATGCACTTTCAGTCTTATAGGATACACTACAAGTATACATACTCATTTTAGTCTCTCAGCCATTCATGATTTTGAATTTAATTTACATTATGAAGACCAATAAAATGAATCTCTAATAAATTTTCTATTCAAATGAAATATTAATAGTATCTCCATTTTTAATGTTGTATATTGATGTTTTTGAAACCTTAATAAATGTATAAAATTGATTGGTGGGGTATATGTACTATTAGAAGGATTTTTTGTCAAATAAATAATTATTTAGGTGTCACAAACCATATCATCTTTGTATCCTTATTTTATTAGGGATATTATTTTAGAAATTTATCATTAAATATAAAATTTATTTCATAAAAATAAATTGTAAATTTCATAACCATTTATCATCTATGTGTGTTTATAATATTAAAAGACTCTTGTAATAATTTTGTCATAGAATGTGTAACCATGTGGATTTCCAGATCACCAAAGTGAAACTATAGCCTGATGCCTGGCTCGTGGGAAACATGAATCCCTACTCTCACATGATCTTTTTGAATTTGTTTATTATATAGGATATCACATTGAATATTGTACCGCTGGCAGGTCGGGAATGGTGATATTAACTTTTGGCAGCAGGATTGGGCATGTGCGATGCATTTCTTCTAGGTGTATCCAGTTCCATGTATTAATTTTAAAGAGGCCAATATCCATCCAGTTCTGTTTAACAATATCATAAATTATGTTCATATGAACATTTCTTCCATCATCATACTCAACGACGAGCCGTACCGTTGTTTCTTCACTAGTGCACCCTCCGAACGGTTATCCTGTAATAGCTATAGAGATATTTTCGGTGGCCATGGTGTGAGGAATGAGATGGTTGTGACTCTTTGGTGCAAGGAGATTCTGATAAAACTATTCTTTCTCATTTCATGTATCTGTCATCACGCTCTCCCGATGGATGAAAATATATAGCGAATAGGGGTGAGTATAGTGTCCTGCTGCCATTACGGTATTTTCTAATATCAGTAGACAACATAAAATCTCTTTGTTCATGGATATTGGGCAATGAACCTCCGGGGGAAAATAGGAGCGCGCATGAACATATAATGTATAGGGGGCTCATTCAAGGAGGTGTTCGAGAGTTGGTATCTTGACTATGGGTCTGCTTATTTGGAGAGGAAGGGACATGCTTCCACAATGGTAGAAAATTTTTGGATTGTGTGGGATGCCCAAGACAAAGAAAGAGAAGGTGTGGCACCCACTTCCATATTCATGCATTCTCTCACATGATCATTGGTGGTAGAGCTCATTCATATCATATGCGTAAGTTCCGGTTCGTTCAGGTTTTTCTCGCATGTGCTTAGAGCTCACCCTTCACATGGGCCACGAACTAGAAGAAAGGGAAAGTGGGTGACAATAAGAACCTATTTTTTTCTGCGAAGGACTTTGGAATATTCTTGATGTTATTTTAGAACAGCTCCTCTAGAGGGCGTGCGATTCCGAGCCCCAGTGTGGCCGGAATTAAATTTTCAGTGTGTTCACACTTAAAACGCATGATAAATGGGATAACACCTAAACGGTGATCCAGATCAAGGATTTGATGTATGGATGGGTCCGTAATGGGGTGTTTACCCTAGGAACAACATAAAACTTGTCGGAACAGGACTTTTGGACCACTCACCCTCTTTCGGAATGTTAAATGGTTAATTTAATTAATTAATTAATTCGTTTAATGGTGAAACACAAGTATCACGTAAATGGTGGATCAGATTGGAAAATCTAGGGCATTGTTGAGTTTGGAGCGTGTCATTTACCCTAGTAGGGGTGTAAATTTTTTGGGCGTGGGCCGTCAGTGAAAAATGGCCCAAGGGGTGTTTTTGTAATTTGGCAGCTTTGGGCGTTCAGTTTTATAACTTTTGAGTAGTGCCTCGGATAAAAATTCCAAGACCACCATTGTGCTCGGGAGGTGGTGTTTACCCTAAGGGAGGCTTAACCTTGACCCTGTCGAGCATTTCGGATACAGGTGAATTTGGGAGTTTTAAATTAATTAAGTTTGTTTAATTAATGTGTCTACTTAAAACCCTAATCCCCTCCCATCTTCCTACTTTGTTCATCCTCTGGTGGAAGGCAGCAACCAAAGGGAGCTCTCCCTCCCATCTCCTCTCCTCATCCTCCCAAGGCGGTTGCAGATCAGACTGGCGGATCGTCGCGAAGCGTCGGGCAAAGCCCAACAAGGTAGGATCTTGTTCGATTTTGTTTTCCCGCATCCTTTCGCCCAATGTTTTGGGAGCTTGGACCGCATGCGGTGGTCGGAGTTGGGTTCCAGGTGGGGGACCCTTCCAGTTGTTTTCTTTTGTTTACCTATTGCTGGGTTGTGGCACTTTACTGGTTGGGCGTGTATTTTTCCCTTTTCTTTTCAGCTTTTACTTTGTACTGTTTAGAGGTCAATGCACTCTTGTGGTTATTTATAGCAGTTTCCCTTTTCTATTCTATTTACTCTGCACTTTTGCATTGAGTGTCCTGCGTGTGTGTGTACAGGTACTTAGGTAAAGGCCTCCCCGAGTTATTGTGCATTCGGCACTGGTCGCCAACCCCTGGCCCATGGAGGCGAGCTTGGGGTAGTTGTGGCTCGAGCCCGGGTAGGGTTGGGTCATGACAAAGTGGTATCAGAGGAGGTTCGTTCCTTGGGACACTGTTCGTACGTCCCTAAAATAAAAGGAATTGCTTAGGATTTAGGGTAACAGTGTTAATGTGTCTCGAGAGCGGCTCTCAGGCCAGGGAGTCCAGTAATGGTGCGGCGGTCGACGTATCTATTCACTAGGACCTTGATAACCCGCTTGTCGACTCGGTATGCTGAGATGCTTGTTACAGGAAAAATTGTTTTGTGCATCACATAGGATTGAGTCTTTGACTATCCTTCTTGAGTCCGATCCCCATTGTTTTTATTGGTATATACATATATGCTCATCTGACTACGGAACTCCTTGATAATATTCAGGATGTCTCCGTGAAGATAGCCAGCCAGGATACCAGATTTGGTTCATGAAGACGACCCTATGAGATACGAGGCCATAGTCTAGGACCCATCACGAGATCCCCTTTCTCCTGGTGGGCCAGTAGCAGCACCCCCACATATTGAGCAGCAGACACCTTCAGCAGAGAAGACGGGGCTTGAGTGCAGGTTGAGCGCACTCCATGAGTTCCAGTGGTAGAGACCGTTGAGTTTCAGTGGTGATCTAGACTCTCAGGCAGCAGAGGCTTGTCTCGAGATAGTGGTTTTCCTATTCAGGCTTGTGTAGACGCCAACAGATCAGAGAGTGGCTTTGGAAGCCGACTTTTTTGTAGAGCATCTTGGCGTTGGTGGAGTCTGGTGACTCAGTTTCTTGGCGAGCCGTCACTTCCGTGGGGCGACATTCAGTTGTTTTTTCATGGGGAGTTTTTCCCCTCTTGCTTGCGCTCCGTTCGGATTCAGGAGCTCCTGCAGTTTCAACAGGGAGGGATGACGATGGTCGAGTACGCGGCTAGTTTTACAGACCATGCATGCTTTTACCCGGACATGGTCCATGATGACAACATCCGAGCGCGGAAGTTTGAGCGGGGTCTGCGCTGAGAGATTCGTTATGTCATAGTAACCTTGGGCATTTCCAAATATTCCGGGGTGATAGAGCAGGTGCAGGTGACAGAGATCTTCCTATCACTTTCTAGCATTGGTGGTGGCAGCAGGCACGTCGGAGCTGAGAGGTCTGCCGCAGCTAGCGGGCGTCGGCAAGCAGAACCTCGATGAAGGTGGCTTTCTGAAAACCGGACCCAGGGGCATGGTCGTACACCACAGTGGCACCAGAGGGCACTAGTGCATCCTGGAGAGATTCGGTGCTATGCATGCGATGAGCGAGGTCACCTAGCACGGGACTGCCCGACCATGCATGCGGAGAGCTTCGGGCAGGTAGCAGATGCACCACCACGATGGAGGCAGCGCCATGATTGGACTAGTACCCAGAGAGGTGGTTCTAGCAGAGGTGCAGGAGGAGCTGGAAGTGGATGACAACCTTACGAGGTCTTCCCATCACCACTAGGTGGTCCACGTCAGGCTCCGGGAGCTGACAGTTGTGACAACGGACAACCGTGATCTTTGGATGTCTACGACCCTGCAGATCATGGGGTTATAAGAGGTACACTCTATAGCTCTTCTACTTCTGGAAGTAGAATTTTTAGACTCTGTGTGAAATGATTTTCTCCTTGCTCCTTGTTTGAGTTGTTACCAGGGTGGTGCGGGGTGTCTGTGTAACCCTGTGTTGTTAGAGTAGAAGGTGTGTAACCTTCCTCTTTAGTCGATGGCATCGACTCCATCGCTCTCCGAGCATGTAAGAGAGTCTTGGTTGTGAGACAACGACTGTGAAACATTGCACGACTATATATCCCTTGGTGTTTCACCATATGGATGTTCTGAAGGAGGGAATCATCAGGCATTGTTCCAGGTGTGGGTGGTGATTCTAGTCATGGCGTACGGCATAGAGGTTCGATCGGGGAGGTGAGTTACCCTCGAGAGCCTTCGGGTCGTTTGAGACCCTGTGAAGGGATGGGGAGGTTTTCTACGGCCTTTCCCTAACCCAAAGTCTTGAGTGGGTGTACGACATCTCCCACGTGACTCACCCGAGAAGAAGTGTGCGTGCTCTTATGCATGACATCGGTAAGGGCCGACCTCACGTGAACAGAGAAAATCCATTGGTCTGTGTGTGGTGGCGTAGACCTGTGTGAGGTTTCTTCGGGGTATGGGAAAGCCAGGTGTGGGCTTAGTACAATGTATTTCTCCCTAGTATTTCTTTTCTGGGTCGGAAATCTTGAAGGAGGGAATTTTTTAAGAATCCGGTTTTTTCTGTGAAGGACATTGGAATATTCTTGATGTTATTTCAGAATAGTGCCTTCAGACGGCGTGCGATTCCGAGCCCCGGTGTGGCCGGAATTAAATTTGCAGTGCGTTCACACTTAAAACACCAAATAAATGGGATAACACCTAAACGGTGATCTAGATTAGGGATCTGAGTGTATGGAAGGGTCCGGAATGGGGTGTTTACCCTAGGAACGACATAAAACATTTCGGAGCAGGACGTTTGGACCCCTCACCCGCTTTCGGAATGTTAAACGGTTAATTAAATTAATTAATTAATTTTTTTAATGGTGAAACGGAAGTATATCATAAATGGTGGGTCGGATTGCAAAACTGAGGGAACTGTTGAGTTTAGAGGATGTCGTTTACCCTAGGAGGGGTGTAAGTTTTGTGGGCGCAGGCCGTTAGTGAAAAATAGCCCCAGGGGCGTTTTCGTAATTTGGCGGATTTGGGCGTTCAGTTTTATAACTTTTTAATGGGGCCTAGGATTAAATTTCAAGACCACCGTTTTGCTCGAAAGGTGGTGTTTACCATAATAGGGGATTAACCTTGACCCCGTTGAGCGTTTCGGATACAGGTGAATTTGGAAGTTTTAAATTAATTAAGTTTTTGTAATTAATTTTTCTACTTAAAGCCCTAATCCCCTCCCATCTTCCTCCCTTATTCATCCTCTGGCGGAAGGCAGCAAAAAAAGGGAGCTCTCCCTCCCATATCCTCTCCTCCTCCTCCCATGGCGGTTTCGGATCAGGCCGGCGGATCGTCGCGAAGCGTCGGGAAAAGCCCAACAAGGTAGGATCTTGTTCGTTTTATTCCTGCACCCTTTCGCACAAAGTTTTGGATGTTTAAATGCTGATTTAATTTCGATAAAATCTCATACCATAGTAGTTCATATTTTTTGATTTCCATCACACTTTTTCGTTTGTAAATCGGAGTTCGGAGGAGTGTGCAAACATTCGCCAAAGTTTGCGGGAATTGGGGCTCGTTTGATGTTTTTCTGGTGGATTTGGGGCGTTTCGGCGAGGTAGCACGGCGGTCCGGAGAACCAGCACAGCGGAGGTGCGGTGGAGGCCGGTTCGTCTGAGTGAGCGCCGTGGAGGCGCGGCGGCGGCCGGTTCAGCCGGGCGAGCACCGCGGAGCCGCAGTAGAGGTGAGGGCTTCAGCTCAAGCGGGCTGAGCAAGGGTGACCCGGGGCGGCTCTCGCTTTGCGTCATGCTGCGGAGGAGGCTCGGCCGGGTGCGGCCGGCCGAATGGAGGTCACCGGAGGCGACCTATGTTGAGACCCAGACCCACGATCAGAGGGTCTCTCTTTACCTTGACAATGGGGCGGCAACCCCTGTATAGGGGGAGAAGACGATCAAAAGAAAAAAAATAGAGGAAAAAAATAAGAGTGACGACAGGGTTATACAAAAAAACATAATAATAAATAATAATAATATAAAATGTTACTATTATTATTTGTTGTTAAATATTGTTTTTGGGTCGTAACTCCCTCATGCGACGTCCAATTGAAGAGCTGCCAGCGGCGACGTGATCCTATTTTTGAGACTGTCATTTTGAGTCCAATCTTGGATACTTAATTCGGAGTTGAGGCGTGGCCCGCACGGGCTGTCATTCAAGCTGTGTGCAACGTTTTATACCTTTTTCATCAGATGCCTGTTTGGGGTGAATGAATAGTTGTTTTAGAGTGTTTTTCCGAGGTCATTGAAATGATGCAATCCACCATCCTTAATTTCGCATGCTGGTGCGGGCCCCACGAGGGCCGGTTTGGGCGTTGACGGTGAATTTCTATCTCCTTCACCGGCTATCCATTTTGGACAAGTGATTAATCTAACTTGTGTACTTTTTCGAGAGGATCGCAACGGTTCGATCTGTTCGTGGAGTTTCGGGACTGTGATGTTGGTCCCATGGAGCACCGATCGTGTGCGGTGCACCGGAATGCATATTTTTTTCCGGATATCCGTTGCACTCAAGTGAGCAGTCTTTTTGATGTTTTTTCTAGAGGGGATCGCAATGGTCCAATGCGCCCGACTGTTTTCAGGGCTGAGGCTTGGGATCACGGGACGTCGTTCGGGCATGAGGCATTGTTGGTGACTTTTCTGTCAGTTATCCGTTTGAGGCGAGTAAGTAGTCTATCTCACGTGTTTTTTCATGAGGATTACAATGGTGTAATCTGTTCAGATGAGCGGAGCCTCTTACGCGGTCTCATTAAATGTGGAAGATAGTAAGGTGCTCTAGTGGTGGTTTGTCCTACTGTGTTTGTAGCGGACCATTGGCATGTGATCGCATGCACTCCCGTGTGAGTGATGTAAATGCATGAAGAGATGTGGTTGGATGTGCCTCAGCCATTGAGGTGGGAGGTTGGAGTTGTTACATTACGCCTTCACGTTGATGTTGGGTGTCAGGTGCACGTTAACCTTTGGGCTGGAGACGTGGTATACACTGGTAGTATATGGGAGCGCTGGGAGGTACATGTGGATATTGGTACCGGAGAATGTTTCTGCGCTTGGTTGGGGTCGACTTGGGGCCACCCGTCATGTGGGCCCCATGTGCATGCCGTGTTCTTCTTTACGTACTTTTTACCTCTTTCAATGTAGAGGGTTCCTCTATTCTTGTTTGTTTGACCAACAGGGTTGAGTTTTCCCCTGGTCCTCTTCTCGTTGGTTTTGACCAGTAGGGTTGAGTTTTCCCCAGGTTTTGTTCTCGTTTGGCCAGAAAAGATGGTTCGTTTCCTCTGATTCATCAGTTGTGAGGGGTTTCATTACCATGCCCTTTTACCGTACTGCGACACCGTTTGAGACTATGGGTGTTTGTATAGTCTGGGTTTTTTCCCCCCTTTCTGGGATGAGGTGACTTGGTCCACTTCAACGGTGACTTAGTGGATTGGAGCATGATCGCCTTGAGAGGCCGGGGAGTTTCTCCCGTTGTTCCGTGTTCCCCGGTAGACTTCATGTGGATTCGGTGTGACCAACACATTACGCGGGCACTGATCTTCTACCTAGGAGGTTTTTTCCCGCAGGGCTAAGGTTTTTTTCAGCAGGGCTGAGGTCGTTTCCAGTAGGGCTGAGGTTGTTACCAGCAGGGATGAGGTTGTTTCATGCAGGGCTTGCCAGTGGGTTACCATCCAGCAGGGATGGCTAGTACAACGGTGTTCACTGAGCAGTACCATCCTGTAGGGATGACCAGAGAAGTTTCGGGTTTACCTCCAGCGGGGTTGGGCAATGGTCCCCGATGCTGGGATTACCTTCAGCTGGGCTGGGTATTGGTCCCCGATTCCGAGCTTACCTCCAGATGGGCTAGGCAGTTGTCCTCGATGCCGGGCTTACCTCCAGCTGGGCTGGGCAGTGGTCCCCGATGTCTGGTTACCTCTAGTTGGGCTGGGTAGTGGTCATGTTGTCGACTTTAGCCAGGTCACCCTCTAGTGGATTACCCTGTTACGGGACTGGGCAGTGTTACACCCGTTGACTCTTACCGGTTCTCCTTATAGTGGGAACCCGTTCACTTCCAGGGATCCTCCAGTGGGGCTGGGCAGGGGGTTCCCTGTCGACTTTGAGGAGACCTCTCAACTACGGGGCAGTGGCAAGTTGTGGTTTGACGTTCTCCCAGAGCTCTCAAGTACGAGGAGCTTTACCTCCACCGATATGCGTCTTTGTGACACAACCTAAAACCGTGCAGTCGAGTCAGTGTCGCCCAAAGCGGATAGTGTCGAGGTGCGGTGGGTTGATTCCCTTGACTTTTAGTTCATGGCAGACATGCGGGATGCTTGGCATCGATGGTGTTTACTTCTGGGATTGTGGGATACTCACTTTCTTGGGTTGAGCTATGGGATAGAGATCCCCTTACGACCTTATTCGAGTTACTTGACCGAGCATATATATATGTATACGTTGTTCTAGTACCCACTTCTTGGGTTTTAGTTACTCTCCTTCTAGGAGATGCGAATAAGTGCGGGGTATGCCACATGCTTTCTGTGTCTAGCTTCTCGTGGTTGGACGAGTCTACTCTCCTGGTATAGGTAGCGAAGACTCGATGAGAAGTTCATCTTCTCACCGTTTCAAGCTCCTTGTGTCTGGACGAGTCTACCTTCTTTTCTCTTGTTGGGTTGAGTTGGACTCTTTACTGCTATAATCATTACTGCACTTTCGGTTGTACTCCTTTACTTTTCCTTATTCGCTCTACCGCTCACCCTTCGGTACCTCCTTTGTTTCTCCCTCGAACTTTCGGTGTATCCTACTGAGTATTTTTATACTCACCCCTGCATGGGATTTTCCCACACTTGGGGTGCCCTTGCAGATGACGGACATGTTGGTCATGACGTCAGAGGATCTTAGGAGTTTGAGAGCTTAGACCGCGTAAGGTGGTCGGAGTTGGGTTCCAAGTGGGGGACCATTCCAGCTGTTTTCTTTTGTTTACCTGTTACCGGGTTGTGGCACATTTCTGGTTTGGTGTGTGTTTTTTCCCTTTTCTTTTCAGCTGTTACTTTGTACTATTTATAGGTCGATGCACTCTTTTGGTTATTTATACAAGTTTCCCTTTTCTTTTCTTTTTACTCTGCACTTTTTCATTGAGTGTGTTGCGTGCGTGTGTACAGGTACTTAGGTAAAGGCCTCCCCAAGTTATTGTGCCTTCGGCGCTGGTCACCATCCCCTGGACTATGGAGGCGGGCTTAGGGTAGTTGCGGATTGAGCCCGAGTAGGGTTGGGTCATGACAAAGTGGTATTAGAGGTGGTTCGTTCCTTGGGACGCTGTTCGGACGTCCCTAAAATAAAAGGAATTGGATGGGATTTAGGGAAACTGTTTTAACGTGTCTCGATAGCGGCTCTCAGGCCAGGGAGTCTAGTAATGGTGTGGTAGCCGACGTATCCATTCACCAGGACCCTGATAACCCGCTTGTCGACTCGGCATGCTGAGACACTTGTTGGAGGGAAAATTGGTTTGTGCATCACATAGGATTGGGTATTTGACTGTCCTTCTTGATTCAGCTCCCCATTGTTGTTATTGGTATATACATATATGCTCATCTGACCGCGGAACTCCTTGATAATATTCAGGATGTCTTCACGAAGACAGCCAGCCAGGATACCAGCTTTGGTTCCTGAGGACGACCCTGTGAGCTACGAGGCCACATTCCAGGACTCATCATGTGAGGCCCTTTCTCCTGGTGGGCCGGTAGTAGAACCACCACCTGTTGAGTAGTAGACAACTTTAGCAGAGTAGACGGGGCTTGAGCGCAGGTTGAGCGTGCTCCGTGAGTTCCAGCGGCAGAGTCTGTTGAGGTTCAGTGGTGAGCCAGACCCTCAGGTAGCATAGGTTTGGCTCGAGACAGGGGTTTGCCTTTTCAGGCTTGTGCAGACGCAAACAGATCAGAGAGTGGCTTTGGCAACCGACCTTTTTTTTAGAGTAGCTTGGCATTGGTGGAGTTTGGTGACTCAGTTTATTGATGAGTCGTCGCTTTCGTTGGGCGACTTTCAGTTGTTGTTCCGTGAGGAATTTTTCCCCTCCTACTTGTGCTCCATTCGGATTCAGGAGCTCCAGCATTTTTAGCAGGGAGGGATGATGGTGGCTGAGTACACGTCTAGTTTTGCAGACTGTGCACACTTTTACCCGGACTTGGTCCATGACGATAGCATCCGAGCGTGGAAGTTTGAGCAGGGTCTCCGCCCAGAGATTCGTGATTTCATAGTACCCTTGGGAATTTCGAGATATGCCGGGGTGCTAGAGCTGGCGCTGGTGACAGAGAGCTTCATGTCATGTTCTAGCTTTGGTGGTGGCAGCAAGCACGTCGGAGCCGAGATGTCTGCAGTAGCTAGCAGGTGTCGGCAAGAAGAACCTCGACGAAGGTGGGTTTCTGAAAACTGGACACTGGGGCGTGTTCGTATACCACAGTGGCGCCGGAGGGCACCAGTGCATCCCGGAGAGATTCGGTGCTATGATTGTGATGAGCGAGGTCACCTGGCATGGGACTCGCCGACCAGGAATGCGTAGAGCATCAGGCAGGAAGCAGATGCACCACCATGACGGATGCAGCGCCATGATGGGAGTGGTACCCGGAGAGGTGGTGCTAGCAGAGGAGAAGGAGGAGCTGGAAGTGGAGGAAAACCTTACGAGGTCTTCCCATCACCACTAGGCGGTCCACGTCAGGCTCCAGGAGATTACAGTTGGGACCACAGACAACCGCGAGCTTTGGATTTCTATGATCCTGCAGAGCATGGGGTGATAAGAGGTACACTCTACAACTCTTTTACTTCTTGTAGTAGAATTGTTAGACTCTGCGTGAAATTATTTTCTCCCTGCTCCTTGTTTGAGTTGTTACCAGGGTGGTGTAGGGCGTCGGTGTAACCCTGTGTTGGTAGAGTAGAAGGTGTGTAACCCTCCTATTTAGTCGATGGCATCGACTCCATCACTCTCCGAGCATGTAAGAGAGTTTTGGTTGTGAGGCATCGACTGTGAAACCTTGCGTGACTAGATATCCCTTGGTGTTTCACCATATGGATGTTCTGAAGGTGGGAATCACCAGGCATTGTTCCAGGTTCGGGCGGTGATTCTAGTCGCGGCGTGCGACGTAGAGGTTTGATCGGGGAGGAGAGTTACCCCCGAGATCCTTCGGGTCATTCGAGACCATGCGAAGGGATGGCGAGGTTGTCTACTGCATTTCCCTAACCCCAAAGTCTTCACTGGGCGCACGACATCTCCCACTTGACTCACATGAGAAAAAGTGTGTGTTCTCCTATGCACGACATCGGAAAGGGCCGACCTCGCGTGAAAAAATCAAATCCATTGGTCTGTGTTCGGTGGCGGAGACCTGTGTGAGGGTTCTTCCGGGTATGGGAAAGCCAGGTGTGGGCTTAGTACCATGTGTTTCTCCCTAGTTTTGATTTTCGGGGACGAAAAGCTTGAAGGAGGGAATGTTGTAAGAACCCGGTTTTTTCTGCGAAGGACTTTGGAATATTCTTGATGTTATTTCGGAATAGTGGATTTAAGCGGCGGGCGATTCTGAGCCCCGGTGTGGCCGGAATTAAATTTTCAGTGCGTTCACACTGAAAACGTCAAATAAATGGGATAACACCTAAACGGTGATCCAGACCAGGGATCTGAGTGTATATATGGGTCTGGAATGGGGTTTTTACTCTAGGAAAGACATAAAACTTGTTGTCGTGGGACATTTGGACCCCTTGCCCGCTTTTGGAACGTTAAATGGTTAATTAAATTAATTAATTAATTCGTTTGATGGTGAAATTCATGTATCTCCAAAATGGTGGCTCAGATTGGAAAACTGAGGGCACCGTTGAGTTTGGAGCGTGCCGTTTACCCTGGGAGGGGTGTAAGTTTTGCGGGCGTGGGCCATCAGTGAAAAATGGCCCCAGGGGCGTTTTTGTAATTTGGCGGCTTTGGGCGTTCAGTTTTATAACTTTTGAACAGGGTATCAGATTAAAATTCCAAGACCACCGTTGTGCTCGGGAGGTGGTGTTTACCCTAAAGGAGGCTTAACCTCGACCCTGCCGAGCGTTTCGGATAGAGGTGAATTTGGGAGTTTTAAATTAATTAAGTTTTTTTAATTAATTTTTCTACATAAAACCCTAATCCCCTCCCATCTTCCTCCCTTGTTAATCCTATGGGGGGAGGCAACATACAAAGGGAGCTCTCCCTCCCATATCCTCTCCTCCTCCTCCTAAGGCGGTTGCGGATTAGGCCGGCGGATAGTCACGAAGCGTCGGGTGAAGCCCAACAAGGTAGGATCTTGTTCGTTTTTGTTTTCCCGCACCCTTTCGCCCAATGTTTTGGATGTATAAATATTGATATAATTTCGAGAAAATCCCACACCATAGTAGTTCGTATTTTGATTTATCCATTGCACTTTTCGGTTTGTAAATCAGAGTTCGGAGGAGTTCGCAAACATTCGCCGAGGTTTGCGGAAATTGGGGGTCGTTTGACGTTTTTCCGGTGGTTTTGGGGCGTTCCGGCGAGGTAGCGCTGCGGTCTAGAGAACCAGCGTAGTGGAGGCGCGGTGGAGGCCAGTTCGGCCAGGTGAGGGCCAAGGAGGTTCGGCGGTGGCCGGTTCGGCCAGGCGAGCACCGCGGAGGCGCGACGGAGGTGCGGGCTTCGGCTCAAGCAGGCGGAGCAAGGGTGACCTGGGGCGGCGCTCGCTTTGCGTCGTGCTGCGGAGGAGCCTCGGCCAGGCGCGGTCGGCCGAAGGGAGGTCGCCGGATGCGACCTGTGTTGAGACCCAGACCCACGATCAGGGGGTCTCTCTTTACCAGGAAAAGGGGGCGGCGACCACTGTATAGGGGGAGAAGACGATCAAAAGAAAATAAACAGAGGAAAAAAATAAGAGTGGCAGTAGGGTTATACAAAAAAAGAATTATAATAAATAATAATAATATAAAATGTTATTATTATTATTTGTTGTTAAATATTGTTTTTGGGTCGTAACTCCCCCGTGCGACGTCCGATTGAAGCGCTGCCATCGGCGACGTGATCCTGTTTTTGAGATGGTCATTTTGAGTCCAATCTTGGATACTTAATTCGGAGTTGAGGCGTGGCCCGCATGGGCCGCCGTTCAAGCTGTGTGCATCGTTTTGTACCTTTTCATCGGTCGTCTGTTTGGGGCGAATTAGAAGTTTTTTAGAGTGTTTTTCTGAGGGCATTGCAATGACGTAATCCACCCGCCTTAATTTCATACGCTGGTGCGGGCCCCCCGAGGGCCGGTTTGGGCATTGACGGTGAATTTCTATCTCCTTCACTGGGTGTCCATTTTAGAAAAGTGATTAGTCGAACTTGTGTACTTTTTTGAGAGGATCACAATGGTTCGATTCGTTCGTTGTGTTTCAAGACCAGGATGTGGGTCCCATGGATCACCGCTCGTGTGCGGTGCGCCGGCATGCATCTTTTTTTACGGATATCTGTTGAGCTCAAGTGAGCAGTCTTTTTGACGTGTTTTCCTGAGGGGATCACAATGGTGCGATGCGCCCGACTGTTTTCGGGGCAGAGGTTCGGGATCACGGGACACCATTTGGGCGTGAGGCGGTATTGGTGACTTTTCCGTCAGTTATCCTTTTGAGGCGAGTAAGTAGTCTATCTCGCGTGTTTTTCCGTGAGGATTACAACTGTGTAATATGTTCAGACGAGCAGAGCCTCTGACATGATCTCATTAAATGTGGATTCAAGTATGGCGCTCCAGTGGTGGTTTGTCCTACTGTGTTTGTAGCGGACCCTTGGCGTGTGATCTCATGCACTCCCGTGTGAGTGATTTAAATGCATGAAGAGATGTGGTTGGTTGTGCCTCAACTGTTTAGGTGGTAGGTTGGAGTTGTTACATTACGCCTTCGCATTGACGTTGGGTGCCGGGGGTACGTTAGCCTTTGGGCTGGAGACGTGGTATACTCTGCAAGTATACGGGAGCGCTGGGAGTTACATGTGGATGTTGGTACCTGAGAATGTTTGTGATCTTGGTTGGGGTTGACTTGGGGCCACCTGTCGTGTGGGACCCATGTGGGTGCCTTGTTCTGATTTACGTACTTTTTAACTCTCACGACGTAGAGGGTTCCTCTGTTCTTGTTTGTTTGACCAGTAGGGTTGAGTTTTCCCCTGGTCCTCTTATCGTTGGTTTTGACAAGCAGGGTTGAGTTTTCCCCTGGTTATGTTCTCGTTTGGCCGGTAGAGATGGTTTGTTTCCTCTGTTTCATCACCTGTGAGGGGTTTCAGTACCGTGCCCTTTTATCGGACTGCGACACCATTTGCGACTATGGGTGTTCATACAGTGTGGGTGTTTTCCCCCCTTTATGGGATGAGTTGACTTGGTCCGCTTCGACTGTGACTCAGTGGATTGGATCGTGATCATCCTGAGAGGCCGAGGAGTTTCTCCCGTTGTTTCGTGTTCCCTGGTAGAGTTCATGTGGATTCGGTGTGACCAACACATTACGCGGGCACCGATACTCTACCCAGGAGGTTGTTTCCAGCAGGGCTGAGGTTGTTTCCAGCAGGTTTGAGGTTGTTTCCAGCAGGGTTGAGGTTGTTACCAGTAGGGATGAGGTTGTTTCGAGCAGGGCTCACCAGTGGGTTACCATCTAGAAGGGATGGTCAGTACAGTGGTGTTCACCGAGAAGTACCATCCAGCAGGGATGGCCAGAGCAGTTCTGGGTTTACCTACAATGGATTTGGGTAGTGGTCCCCGATGCTGGGCTTCCAGTTGGGCTGGGCAGTGGTCCATGATGTCAGGCTTACCTCCAGGTGGGCTGGGCAGTGGTCCCTGATGCCGGGCTTACCTCTAGTTGGGCTGGGTAGTGGTCCCCGCTGTTGGGTTTCCTCCAACTGGGCTGGGTAGTGGTCTCATCACTGACTTTAGCCGGGTTTCCCTCTAGTGGATTACCTTGTTACGAGACTAGGCAGTGTGATGCCCGTCGACTCTTGCAGGGTCTCCCTATAGTGGGAACCCGTCGACTTCCATGGATCCTCCAGCGAGGCTGGGCAGGGGGTCGCCTTTCAACTTTGAGGAGACCTCTCGACTGTGGGGTAGTGGAGAGTTGTGGTTTGACGTTCCCCTAGAACTCTCAAGTACTAGGAGATTTTACCCCACCGAGATGCGTCCTTGTGACGTGACCTAAAACTGTGCGAGTGAGTCAGTTCCGCCCAAAGTGGATAGTGTCGAGGTGCAGTGGTTTGATACCCTTGACTTGTAGTTCGGGGTAGACGTGTGGGATGCTGGGCATCGATGGTGTTTACTTCTGGGACTATTTGCTACTAACTTTCTTGGACTGAGCTATGGGACCGAGATCCCCTTACGACCTTGTTCGGGTTTCTTGATTGAGAATATATATATGTATACCTTGTTTCAGTACCCACTTCTTGGGTTTTGGTTACTCTCCTTCCCGGAGAGGCGAAGACGTGTGGGGTATGCCATGTGATTTCTGTGTCTAGCTTCCTATGGTTGGAAGAATCTAGTCTCCTGCTATAGGTAGCGAAGACTCCACGAGAAGTTCATCTTCTCACCGTTTCCAGGTCCTTGTGTCTGGACGAGTCTACCATATTTTCTCTTGTTGGGTTGAGCAGGACTCTTTACTGTTGTACTCTTTACTGCACTTTCGGTTTTACTCCTTTACTTTTCCATATTCGCTCTACCGCTCACCCTTTGGTACCTCCTTTGTTGCTCCCTCGAGCATTCGGGGTATCATACTGAGTGTTTTTATACTCACACCTACTTGGATTTTCCCGAACATGGTGTGCCCTTGAAGATGAAAGACAGGTTGGTCGTGACGTCAGAGGCGCTTGGGAGCTTGGGAGATTGGACCACGTGCAGTGGTCAGAGTCGGGTTTCAGGTGGGGGACCATTCCAGCTGTTTTCCTTTGTTTACCTGTTTCTGGGTTGTGGCACTTTTTGGTTGGGCGTGTGTTTTTCCCATTTTCTTTTCAGCTTTTACTTTGTACTGTTTAGAGGTCGATGCACTCTTGTGGTTATTTATAGCAGTTTCCCTTTTCATTTCTTTTTACTCTGCACGTTTGCATTGAGTGTGTTGTGTGTGTGTGTACAGGTACTTAGTAAAGGCTTCCCCGAGTTATTGTGCCTTCGGTGCTGGTCGCCAGCCCCTGGCCTATGAGGTGGGCTTGGGGTAGTTGCGGCTCGAGCCCGGGTAGGGTCGGGGCATGACAGTGAGGTGTTCTCCACCTCAATGTGGACTAAAACATAAAGTTGAATGATCTCTTATTAATGGGGAGAAGAGAGGTAGGGTGGTTTTTCAACTCCTATGGGTCAATCATTCTCAGCTTTAGTGCATTATTTGGTAGGGGTACATCCTTTGGTGATGAGATTGGTGCCATCCACATTGGGCATTCCTTGTTCGAGACCTATAATATCATGTTGGAGGATCCTGAGTCAGATTGAGTAGTTTATTTATGTTTTCTACAAGGAAGGGTATATCACCCTTGAGACCTTTTCTATCTGGTTCGTCATTGAAGAATCAAAATAAAGCAAGGAACTTCTCTCATGAATACATGGCATGAAGGGAACCATGCAGCAAACCTCTTAGCATGAGAGGGAAGACAAGAGAATGAGCTTATTTTTTATAGTTGAGTTGGTTACTTACCAAAGAGTTGCAACCAGATTATTTTGGGTGATGCGCTTGGCCTGCATCACTTTAGACCTCTATAGTTATTTGCAGGTGTCCATCGTCTTTAGGATCTTTTATGTTTCCCATTTCTAAAAAAACAATATTCAGTGAGACACTAAATATTGTACACTGTACATCTCAAAACAAGGAAGTGAGTGTGTTTTGATAAATATAAATAAACAATCAATTCCACCCTATAAAATTTTAATGCATTAAAAATGTAAATAGGAATTTTTTTCATATTGAACATAAACTATAAGAAAATTCTCGATTATGTTAGGTAAGACAACACATTGAGGGGAATTTCTATCCTTGAAACTAGGTTCCTATAGATATTTTTATAATAAATATTATTATGTCGATTCTTATCATTCATCCCTTTAATGATGACAATATTTTATTTTATTTTTGTCTTCTAAGAGATTCTTTTAATGAATCTGTCTCTCACAAAATATCATTCATTAAATTGTAAATATATCTATATTTATGTTATCCCAATGTATTCTCTTTGTGAGACTCCAAAACATGCACCCATAATATGGTCATACTTTTTTGGATGTGCCAAATACACTAATATTACATGGTCATCAGCTATGGTAGGTGATAATTATAATGTATAAACTAAATGAAAAGATATTAAAATATGTAGTCGTTATTATTTAAAAAAAATTAATCATAATGAATTTATAATATATGTTACTTTTACAAGATTATTATACATTCTATGTGTTTTAGTCTACTATTTTTAATTTTTTATTTACACAACACTTCTTCCATAGAAAATGATGTCAGACAGACCTAGATTGATAGTCCAATTGATCAATATATAAATAAATACATAATCATAATAATTTTTTGTTACATATCACATAAAAATATTACTAAATATTTAGAATTCATACCATTTTATCTATTGAATTTTACACCATCCATGATTTATAGTAGGGGTATAGTAGTTTTAATACATATTTTTATTTTTATAATCATTTTATACTAAATATATTAACAATTAAGAATCAAAGTGGAATTCATGTGATTTGGTTTACATATACTATGATTAAACCGTAACACCATGTACCTCTTGCACAACTCCCCAAAATACATATATTATCTAATAGTGGTGTGGTTAATTATATAATAGGTGGGGAAACTATACCTTCATATAAAGATATTTATAAACATAGAAAAAATAACTTAAAAAAATCCAACACATTGTTATAGTATCAGGAAAAAATAGATATCACTATCAAAGAACAGATCAAAATGAATACCAAAACAAGTTGTATCAAACTAAACTGTGATACATGTCATGCGAATTATATGACATAAGTTAGATCTACCATGGGTGGATAATATACTACAAGTAAAAAATAATACTAATTAAAAGTGATTTCCTCATGTAGTCCTAGGTTTGTGTCTAGTCCCATATCCTTGTTGCAGTTAACATCCACCAACTCATCCATCCAAAGTATTGTGGCCTTTTACCTTGCCTTGTTCACAAAAAATGATGTCTTATCATGTTCCAAGGCAAACGAGTAGGTTTTGATTATAACATTATAGGATACTAAAAACAATTTTCCAATCATGTATAATAAATATAGGTGAATTCTCTATATGAAAGGCTAGTAAGGAACCAATAATAAATGAATAACATGTCCCCTTATAGAGTTCCCATGTTCAACCATGGGTCACCATACCAAATTTATCTAGTGCTATAACTGTATTATATACCAATTGTATGAACAGACTCTTCAAGGATTAATGATATATCACTACTTATAAAATAGTCAAAGTGGATCATCTATGATCACCAGGTAAGCTAGGTGAACAATGAATCATTATCTTAGTCCATTTAATTTAATTATACTTTTTCAATATCACATTACAAATGAATGATCCATCACTTGCCGAATGTGGGATCATTGATCATGGGTAGATGATAGACCACCATTATACATGATCTAATGGAAGGTATGCCACAATATCATATATATGGTAGAAAAGAAAACACCAGGCCATCCCAATCAAGTGGATGATTACAGTTGAAATTTTGAGTATCGATATGAATAATTCATCACAACAGAAATATACCTCAGTGGATGAAAACCCTCCCAAACCAACCTCAATTTAGGTGATTCACCAGTATTATCACATCCAGAGTGGTTTATAAACCACAAACATCATATCATAGGTGTATTGCATAATATAATAATAGGACCCTATGTGGATGATGTACCACATTTAAAACTATAAAAATTGGAATATTCTCTACAAATAAAAAATTTAATGATCACAATGTACCAGTGGTAGATCATTTACAAGTAGGCGAGGTTACACTATTTCATCATCATTATGGGGAATAATGATGAAAAAGTACTATTTTTTAGGATGAGATACCACCAACATTCTAAGGGTTGTTTAAACACTGAAACTATACAATTCTAGTTGTACGGGGTACCACTACAAACTATGAAACCAAAAATAAGAACAATACGTCATAAAATTTCAATTTAAAATTTTCAATTTCAATGGACATTCTCCACTAAAGAAATCCCATTATAATGTCACAAGATAAATACATTACACCTCTATCCTAACACATACTCCATCCAACTATCACATATGAGTACATTAATGCTCCAAAGTAGGATTTTATGTTTATTACTAAATACTCGCCACCCATCCTAGGTCATGATTTTATGATCAATTTCATATAAATTATGGTCATTTGTGACCCTGGGTGTCACATTAAATGTCATGTACCTATTTGTGGCCAATTAGGTTCCACTTTAAATATAATAAGTCATGGAAACAAATTTAATTTATTTGTTGGTCATCACTATAAAGAGAGATTTCTTACATTTTATATGGTGTGTGAAAAAGATCAAATAGCATAATGAAATAATGTTCTGACCATACTGGAACTTGTAGGGTGCTACCAATAAAAAAATATAATTCTCCCTAAAATTTTTGGGATTGTAAAACCTAAAAAAACATGAATTATGAAATAGATAATAATAAATGATGAAATGGAGGGAAACATGAAGGTTCAAAGACGTGACTCAACCATGCTTTTAAATACCAACTATAACAAAAAAACCACACTAAACATGGTAGAAAATATAAATCACTAGGAAGAGTGAATAATTAAAGGATAATGACGGATGTGGGCCTATCTACTATGATAAATGAGGAAAACCTCATTTATCGTGTTTTCAATATTAATAAAAATTAACTTAATTTATTATAAAACTTAAAAAAACATATGATGTGGTGTGTACCCATCATCCATGGTGTGATAAACCTGTCTTGTATGAAAATAAGAAAATTATTCCCCAAGTAAAAATGGAAGAGCTAATACATTAATAGAATAAACCCCTACAAATTGGTGATTCACAGTGATGACTCCTTAACTAAGACACAATAACATCCCTTAATAAATCCCTCGAGATAAAAACCATGTGTTCCATGGTATAAATAGATACATGTGTGTGTTTTATTAATTATACATAGAACCCATCACAATGAAAGTCCTTATCATTGTGTCATAATAAATTAAACTATGTAAGATATTTAATCTTACATAGCCAATTTCATGGAATAGCTCTCATATTCTATAAAATGATCATCAACCCTCTAAAATATTTAACCATATACAACACCTCATTGTAGTAAAACCCCCATGTGTTATAGCGTAATGAGCCACCTGAAGTAGAAAAAACTATATTCCTTTGATAACTCATTGAATAAACACTAGGTCCCCTGTGAACACCTCCAATAGCCAAAAAACCATTCAGGATTTGTGGAATATTAAATTGATTTTTTCTGATAAAATGGATTCATTGTTCTAAAACATCCCCCACTATATAACATCATGTCCTAGAGATTCACCACCATGCATTACATTGCATATTTGATGAAAATATCTAGACACTACATCGGAATATCAAACTCTTTCTCCCATGTTTTATTATAGGTATATAAGTTCTACCATTATACCCTTTCTAGAGGTACTTTCTTTAATTGGATATTCTTATCACTACGATCCAGTATCATTACTTATCACTTCTGAAATGATGTATCTAGTACCAGTTTGAACTCATTGACATTGATAACATGTGAAGGGTTGGGAATATATTTCCAAATATACAATGCATTCAATACATTGTACATATCAATATATCACTAAGGAAGAAATAATCTTTTGTACATGGTAATAATCCCCTAAATAACCTCAATTGGCCCCATGAACTTGGTTGTTAGTTTCCCCAATATCTAAATATCCTTATTTCATAATTTATGTGAAACTCATAGAAACCGTTTTCTTCCCACTACAGACTCTAGAGGAATGCATATCTGGTCACTATGGATTTTTACACACTATAAGGGCTCACTAACCTCTTCTTGAGTAACTGTATATCCTTTAATGACTAATGTTTGAGACTTAACCTAATGACCACTAACTCATTAGCCTCTATACAACAAAGATGATATCGACATGGTCTACCATATAAATCCAAAAATGATACTATCAGAATTGATTACTGATAACTATTATATTATAAAAATTCTTTGAGCATTAAATGGTTCTCCCATGAACCATCAAAATCAAGGAAACATGCTTGTAGAATGTCCTATATCACTGATATGGTCCTCTAAAACTATTTTCTAGTCTATGGATTGTTTGGAGTACTCAAATGAATCTATTTAGAAACTAATTTCTGAATCCCTCACTTGAGAAATGATGGAAAATTAGAATCATGATTAGAAATGATTCCCCGAGGCACCCTCAGAAAGATTCACTCTCTTACAAATTTATATTATTCCAATCCCATCCAATGATTCGGTCAATGTGATCAATTGTAAATATGATACCTTCATCAAATGATTCAAAATAATATATACTAAATATCAACTACAATAAAACATCCAAATTTATATCATGAAATTTTTTATCACATTATTTATCGTTCACATAGGAATAAGTAATTAATAAATAAGACAAATGGGTCACTAATGCTCATCCTTCACATATTGGATTGTAAGTCATCAGGAAATAAGCCTTCATATAAATTTAATCATCTTGAGTTACTAGTACCATCTCTAAATATCATGATATATAATTTTAATCATGAGTTTAATATCCCATATCAAGGAATAGGAATCCTACATTAGCTCCTCACACATGCTTATTGAGACCACAAACTAAACTCATACATTAAAGGCATCTTCATCATTTGGGTAAAAAACCTATGTCATATCAACACTATATATATATAACCATATTACTATAAAATATTTGTTAAATATATGACTATACATCACCCTTTTAAGCAGTGTTGAGGAAATTACTCAAGGATATCTGGGTAATTATTCCATTATACTCTCAGACATCAATCCTAAAATCTTGTAGACTACATCAGTCACCAAGATCTAGTGTGTGATCAAATAACCATATATCTAGATCATCATAATGTTATTAATACTTTAAATCATTATCATTAGTCCAAATTTTTATCATCATTAACAATCATTCGATAGGTTTTCATGTTGGCAACCCATTGGTCCAACTATTCTCAAAACCCCTATGACTTTGAAATCCAAAAAATGAATAATTACACTAACTCCACTTTGATAGCCCCATTTGCACTGGCTATCGAAATTGTCCAACTAACCAATCCCATACACTAACATTAAACCTTTTGGCCTATGGAATAATATAATACACTCGACATCACATATGAAGATCGGTCACACATTATCTTCAAATTTCGTAGTCTCAATCCTAGGAGTCTACTTATAACGCATTGGTGCACTATATAATGTCAATAGTTGTACTCTCTTATGAGTATCAGAACTTCATAACCCATAACACACATAATATATCTAACCATTACTATATAGATACCCACATCCCAAAAAAACTATAAAATGCATGGGTTATCACTATTCAATTTTATATGACCATCATCAATGTCATCATTTTTTGGATAATGTATTATATAATATCAAGGTATAACAACATTACCCATATGTCAACTATATAAAGAAGCCTAAAAATATTCCATCATAACAACATATTGGTTCACAAATAATTATTACTAGTAACTAAATTCCATATACACATTATGAACTAGATCTGAGAATTTTTAGAGAATGATATATTATTTAACCACATCAACATTCATTATTTAATATAAAATCCCTACTTCCATATGATCTAATGTGAAAGAGTATATATCTCTCCTAACCCAACCCTCTTAGGATCAAATGGGATATTTCCAAAACTATGGGTGATTAATATTTATAACTTTTAGTATATTAAAATATTTTTCCTTTCTTACCCCTCTACATAATAAATGAATGGATATCTTACTCTTTTTATATCCATAGATTATCATTCATGTAGATTAAGAATGAAATATAAATAGTAAACACACAATGAATTTTGTTAATGTGGTTTGGCTCTAAGATGGATAATTATATCTATTTTCTGTGACACCTCATACCCGATTCACTCATAAGTACCCAAAATCAGTTTGTCACATGGCTTCAAGAGGCCCTCCCCATATGCTAGAGGAAAAAAAATTAAATGAGAGACTATAATGGTATAGTAGGGAGACTATATCCTCTTTATAAGAGTGGATTAAATTGGTGAGAGTAATAAATAAAAAACATCAGAAAAAAAATATAGGGATCATAGTTGATGTAAACATCCATATAAGTATAAATAAACAATACTAACTGGATGTAGTATCATATAAAAAATGATTATTACATGATGTTAAACAAAAATGGGATTCATAATAAAATATAATACATGCTACATAACATATAAAATGTTACTAAAAGAAATATTCATTTTCCTCACTAGCACAAGATTGTCCCTCTACTCCTATACTCTATTATAGTACAAAATTTAAAGAATCCATAGTAGGCCTCATTCCCTTATCCAAACATGCATCTGTAATGTTTATCAAGGTACCATTTGATGGACAAAAATGGGAGTGAGAAAACATAGTAGGACTCTACAAACTGTGTCATAAAAATTTATATCCTATAAGTATATAATAAATTAGTTTTCATGTAATAAAAATAAAAAAATTAATGAAATAAACAAAACCACATATGATCAGGATCCTCACAGGAAACCCATCTGAAACCTACTGCTTCAGACAGTTCATGAATTTATATGAACATTCATGATTTTATAACCAATAAGAAGTATCATGTCTATTAATTCCAAATATTAAATAGTTAATATCATGAGAATTTTTATGAATAAAAAACATAAAACATCATGTTTATAAGTCCCATGTAATAAAAAGGAACATCATTTTCATTAATTCAGGATGAACAATTATAACATCATGTTCCAAAATTCCTGACAATAAACATGGAATGTTGTGTAAATTATAGAAGGTAATCATGATGTAATCCCATCCATGTTAATTTCAATATATATTTTAATTCATATGACTAAAGAGTAATTAGATGGGGGAAATTGAAATATACATTACACTTTATCATCTATAAAGGTTTTAGTGGAA
The DNA here is from genome assembly GCA_963277665.1 of Viscum album. Taxonomy (NCBI): domain Eukaryota; kingdom Viridiplantae; phylum Streptophyta; class Magnoliopsida; order Santalales; family Viscaceae; genus Viscum; species Viscum album. The sequence goes on along the minus strand of OY728140.1, from coordinate 88,916,963 downwards.
TGATCCTACCATTAACATTTATTTGATTCATTTATTTTAATTACTATGGTCCATGTGTAGGTCCACGTTTCTTATCAATTAATCAAGAGAGTTTAAAACATCCCTCTATCCACTTCCAATCTGAACATACCTTAGTGGTGGTTTGGTAAGATGTGAAAAATACTTTATCACTTAATTTAATCAAAATCTCCTAAATGGATGGTTTAGTTTCAGGTTTTCAAACTCTAACAAGTTATCATGGTAAAATATAATTTCATATTTAAGTTCCAAGGGTTTAATTTAATGTATTTTAATTTATAAGAGATATTATTAGAAACTATGGAATTTGAAACAACTTTGATATAATAAAAACACATTAATAATTATGGAAGAGGTATGAACCACCAACCTTTGATATTTATAGGACACTTCATCCAGTATCAATTGTAAATTTAGGCTCAAATTAGTGAAATAAAATAAATAGAGAACTACCCTGCAAATAGGTCATATTATATCACATGAAGATAAAATTTAATATGGATAAATAAACCAAGAAAAGTAAGAAGAGGGTCTATATACGTATCTTTTTTATTCAACATGATGAATGGAATTTGAATTAAACACCATGTGAAGTGGATATCTTAAAACTTAGGAGGAAATGAGAATTAGGAAACACATATGAAATCTTTCGTGCCTGAGTGTGAAATGAAATGGGGGAATTGTTTTATCAGGATATGATGTAAAAAGGTTAATTTATCCTTATTTTAAGGGGATCATGGTTTGCCTAAAATAATTTCCAAATAGTGATCCAACCATGTGGTTAGAAATTTATAAGGTGACATCCCCTCACACAAATAGGAACATGGCTTGAAAAACTATGTGCAGCCCAAGATCGCTCATTGTAAAAAGTGACACCCACCTCACATGGCTAGGCTCATGACTTAGAGATATCATGCACTAATCATGTTACATTATCCTGAAATTTATTATTGGATTCACATAGCCATGTACTCTCCCTCAAATGTCTAGAAACAACCATGCCCCACTTTGGAGCCCCACGGTTGAGCCTCATAGATATACTAACCATGCACTTATTGCGAGCATCTTCCAAATCCTCCAAAATCTATATCAATGTTATCTAAAGAAGATTTGGAATCCCTTGAATCCTTACTTATACCCTTGGGAATGTTTATATAAATAAATTAATATATTTTTACCAATATTTTAAGGACCCTTACAGCCTCAAAAAACTAAGAACATACAACCTCCCCTCCATAAAATAACTTATTGATGAGATTCCCTAATGTTGGATGAGAATAATCTATGAACAATTATTTCTACTATCCACATATGTTGGCCTGTCATTCCCAGGTCATTTCCTACACATGATCATTCTTCTTTAGAGCCCATAATACAAGAATTATCCTACCTCTGATATCATTTATGCTATGATCAATGATACATATGGGTTACTCCATAAAATAAGTATCAATATACAAATAAACCACATCATGATTAATGAAATGGGACGGGTCAAAATTATAACATTATAACAAAGAAATGTTAAAAATTTCCTCCTTATCCATGTATCAATACAAAAGTGAAATGTGATATTCCATTAGTCTCCCCATCTCAAAAATCAAAAAATGTCTAATAAATTTGGGTGATCACATTCCCTACATAATAATTCATCGATGATCCAATCTAGGAAAAAATTCATAAAGACCTGTTATCACATCGCAAACTCTAGAGGTCAGTGGTGATGATCATCATAAGAGTTCTGACATGGATGAGTTATATCCATATTTTTCATGATATGTTGTCCCTGATCTGATCTCTCTTGAATGAGATGAGGTCCCAGTAGGGCTATCTCACATATCTCTAACCAGCGTAGAGTTGATCGTCATGGCCTACCATATAAGACCTCATTTTTAGCTATCTCTGTAGTCACATGGTTGATATTATTGTAAGGTAACAATGTAAGATGTAAATGTTTCTCCATAGAACACAAAAAACAGTGGATAAATTCCCTAATAAAGTCTTTCATCACATATATAGTACGTTGATATTGACCATTATAATGGGGGTGATAGGTTGTGTGCTCAAAAGCACCTATGAACATATATCCTTCAATAACCCCTTCTAGAATGGTGATGTAAAATTTGTGTCCCTATATGATATGATCTTTCATGGATCCCCATGAATGTTTATAATCTCTCAGATGTAAATTCCACAAAATTGAAAATTTAAAAGGAATCCCAAATCGGAATGAAGTGGGAGACCTTTTTCAGTGTGTCAACAATGACAAATATGACACACTACCATGAGGGGATTTCTGAATACTCATTAGAAACTCTATATTGACATCATCGGATGTTCACATTGAAATGTGTAACGGTTTTAAAATCCATACATGCTTCTGGTGTTCTAAATTCGTTTACTACCATGTAGAACTCCATTAAAAATACATATTATTAGCCTCTTCATTCCATTCCACCAATACTAGAGTCATAAATCATGTAACATCTTGATGTGTCTGGATTGTACTACTCATTTGAATGGATGATATTCTCACATCAACTACTATTGAATTTATTAAGGAACCCAAACACATCCATGAGTATGAAATATCTCATCCTCACCAATTACCCAACTAGGATGGGGGTTTTCACCAGATAAGATTTCCCTTCGAACCAAACCTCTAGGATTTGAAAGATATATCTTCTTTACATGATCAACAAGTGAAGTAGTTGTAGTAAATTGTATAAGAGCATGAAATTTATAACACTACTAAGTCTTGATATGAATCTCATAAAATATATAAATCAATTTCCACTCACTAATGGCCACTTTAACATCTTGTGTTTCAGTCTTTCAGCTTAGAGAATCATCCAGATAATTTCCTTTACTATGCATATATGAAATTTCAAAATCGGAGAGTAATGTTATTAATCCCATATTATCTATTTGTGATTATAATAACTTTGAGAAAATATTTATTTTAAATTTTTTCGACCCATGTATATAATGAATCGTTATCCCAATAAATAGTGCCTCTAATAATGCAAGGGATGAACAACTTAATCTAACTCGAGGTCTTGTTATGGATAATTCTAATCTTGTGGCCTCAACCTCTGAGACCAATACGATATGATTCAATCCTATTGCACTAAAATAACTCCCATACTTATACCAGATGCATCCTAATATATTGAATAGCCTATAATAGGATCAGGTAGAATCAAGTTTGTTTATGCGGTATGTTAACCTTTATAATCATGAATGTCCTTTTGACAAGATTTAGACTATGATAATTTAAGACCCTTATTTCCCAAGTTGGATAGAGGTGGTTCAATGGGTGATAAATCCTAAATAAAATGTCTATAATATCTATTTTTTCACATAAAACTCTATATATAAAATATTTTCTTTGGTTTCACCATCCAAATAATGGCTCTCACCTTTTCTAGATACACGGATACTCTTGATTCTAAGATAATGTGACCCAATAAGTGATCATTATCAATCAATAAGTGGATTTGTGTGGTCATAGCATACAAACTATGATATATAAATGTATCTAATAATATTTCATGGTAATAAGAATGATCATATCATGTTTGATAATACATCATGATACAATTTAAAAGACACTATAAAATAATATATGTTCTGGTGGAATCCTTGAATAATCAAGGCCATAAAACAGCTTGAGTTTTTTTGAGACTGAATGGAATTAAAAAAATACAGATAAAGGATATATATAATTAAAATAATTTTACATTGTATATATGAAGGCCTAACTCACACCTAATTTTTTCTCAACCTCAAATCGATCCTTGAGAAAACCCAAGATCCTTAGAGCTGATCAAATATATCATAACAATGAGTTAATGAATACTGGTTCTTAACTATTAATTGATTCAACTGATGGGAATCGAAAGAGATGATAAAGGGTTCCATACACCTTCATATTTAAAGTATAGGTGAAACCCATAGAATAGTATGTGTTCAGAAAAATTATCTTATCAGTCCTCTAACAACGTTTTTTGTTTATGAAGCTATATTGGTGCCATCCAACGAGGAGGAATAGATAACATTGTCACTTCTAAAACTATATCAATAGTAAGATCAATCTATCTAATAAGGTGTAACCCAATAAAATTAAGGCACAAATATATCCCTGAATTAATCCAGCATAGGATGGAATTATGTCTGACATATTCTATGGTCACAAACAAAAAGGCTAGAAATATGCGGTGGCTCCCACCAAGAAAATGATTCTTCGGTCTATCTTGACATTCTTGGGAATACCGTTCACCTTTTTATACATAGTCACTGCCATTGGGTAGTAAGAAAGATACAATATGGTGATAATATTCTATATGGGCATGATTGGTAACCAACTAGTCCATTATAATAATGACATATAATCCTTCCATCTTGAGGATGAAATTATTCTAGAAGAAATAATAGATAACTTTCTCAATAAGAAGCTCATTTCATAGGAACACACTTACTAATAGTACTCCCAATGGAGTATTGAGAGCCATCACTCCACAGGGGAATTTAATTTCATTCTCAAAAAATTATATCATATAAAAATATATTAAGGAGTGTTACAAAGCTATGTAAAACAATGTATATTCAAAAGTAGATGCTGTTAAAAACATAACCTATATTTTATATGTCCTAGTACTCTACACCTCCTGAGTAGGGTGTTCTATTTATATCTATCCCATTCGATGGTTGTATGATCCTGGGTTGTCATATGAGGTTTTGATCCTATATTTTTCAATTTTAATTCTTGTGTGTAGCCTTATGTGAGTTCCCTTGGATTTCATGGGAGTTTTGGAGGTGTTCAGGCTTGTTCGGATCCTGGAAACAGGTTTTGGGATGAAAATTGCATGGAAACTGGTTGGTGAAAACATTATAGGGAATACTACAAAGTTTGACTAAACCATGAATTGTTGAAAAAATGCTAATACATAATGCAATGTTTGAAGAAACTACGTCGGAAGAGGTGCACACCCTTACGAGAAGATCAATAGTTTTTATAGAACTTGATAGAGGATTTTCAAATTGTTTACACACTGTTTGAAAGCTATATGTGTAAATCGTGCAGGTTCCCCTAATCCTAAATGAATAGTGTAGGATCAACACACAGTTTTCTAAATTGTCTGTGTAAACTACGCGACACATGTATTTTGTAGATTTTAATAAAAAAAATTAAATTATATAAAATTATTTACTTAACCTAACTTCTATTTCATTTCAACACAGTAGATAGGAAATGCTTTAGATCTCATATTATCTATCTAAACTAGTATTTGATATTGGTTCTTCATATGATCTTTGATTTGAGCATAGTTTATCACATCAATTCTACATCAGTAAGATCTACATTCCTTTTTATCCATTCTCAATTCTGGTAGTTATAAATTTCAATATTTCAATTTAGGATCATATTCCCTAAATTATCTTTCTTTTTTTGTTCTTCATATTTCTCCAAATATGAATCAAATAAAGACTTGATACTGGATGATCACTCCAATGCCAAGATAATGCTGGTGGTCTATACATTTATTTAAACTTTTGGTTCTTTTTAGAGCTATAAAATGTTATACCTTCCATTGGAATTTCTGGAATGAACCTATAAATTAATTGATTAATTGAAATGGATTTATTGGGGCCTATTAGGTATTCCCATATGTTCCTAGAGATGCGTTGGTTGTTTTTCCCCAACCAGAGGACCCCCATGGTGTGTTCTAAGCCTTTTATCGAGTTTGGAAGTTTTATAAAACATCCAAGGGGTGTGTTTTGAGCTTTACTAGTTCTATGAAGCCAACAATAAATGGAACCAGTCGAATATGTTGATTAGGAGATTGATTTTCTTCAATTACGTCTATATAAAATGTTGAACATGAGTTGGTTAAATTTCAAATTTATCAAATTGGTTATATTAAATGTGTATTTGGTTTTTTGAGTGGGTATACTCAATAACATTCCTTCTTGTGAATTTTTATTAATGGATGGGTATACACATGAGATTTATTTTATGGAAAATGGTTATAAATGTGTCGTAATACCAATTTGACTTGATTAAATGGGAATAGAATAAATGAGAGGATATTCTAATGAGATGTGATTTGTTTGAAATGTATTTGATGAGTGGGTATACTCATTGAGTGGAATTGAATGGAATTGATTGTTTGAGTGGGTAGAATAGTATTTAATTGAATGTTTAAATTGAATGAAATGAATGAATGGTTGTATATATTCCATGGATGGATCTCCATTTATCTGGAATTCTATCAATAATTCCTTGATTAGTGATGCTTTGTGGGTGTTGATTCCATTGGAGGTCATGGCCTTTGCTAACCCTTATATCTTTCTTTCATGTAATCGTGTAGGACTTGTTGGTATACATGTTCCTAGGACACCATCCAATTCATATACTGGGTTTCCATCATGATTCACCATAGACTCACTGATGATTCCTTGGTCTTAGGCACCATGGATATGGACTATAATGGTATACACTTCATTTTATGGAATAACCATGGTTTATATGGAACTTTGGTTCTTACAGAATGCCCATGAAAATGTGATACACATTATTATACAGTAAGGCCATGTGTACAGGAAATGGATGGATGTACAAAAATGCTATGTAACTTTTTTATTTTTCATATAACTACCTTATTAGGATCATACACTTGATTTTTAGAGTACTGAGGGGATTTTTGGTATTACTTGGTCGTTGTAGTCATATGCCTTGGGCATTCACACATACATTACTACTTACACATGTTTAGCATATTTCATTGCACATCTTCAAACTGTATATACTTATAGGTTGTTCCCTACTATATTGTTATCTCACGCCATATTTGGGCCAGCTAAGGGACCCAAAAAGATTATACAGTTTTAGGTGATGGTAGGTGAAACCTCCCTATAAAAGTTTTTTGATTATTCTTTTTGAGCATGGGAGCATGGGACCATGTTGAGGCTTTCGATGCTACTAGGAAACCTTTTCCCACTAATTTGGTCTTTTGGAAACTTGTATTAGACTATATTGAATTATATAGGTTTTCATTGTTTCTTACATACATGAAACAACTATATCATTGTATATGATCCATCTTTTGATATTCTTGGTCTATTCCTACAATGTGTCTATTGGCTGCTTTTTTTCTACTTCAACTATTTACTATTATTACTTTCTGCGATGTTACACTCCAGTAACGAGGGAATAGTCTCTCAACATACACACTAAGGACCTACATTCTAGCCAAAAACCTATGCATTTGGGGAGATGCACTTGAGGTCACATATCCAATTGAGCTCTGATAACTGTTGAGTGGAATCTGATTCTGAGATGTTACAAAGTGGTATCTGAGGCATTTTTTCTGGTTTTCCTTATTTTTTGTGATGATAGACTTGGTTAGTCCTGAAATGGAGTTTGGTAATTGGATGCACTAGGGCGTAGCTAACCCATGTGTAGGTAAAATCCAAATTTCCTTAAATGGATTGTTGTTTTTTTGATTTTGATAATTACATTTGATTTCATTCACCATGAGGTTCGCATGTGTTTTTCTATTAGTATTGATATGATTATTGTTCTTTTTATGATGCAACGTAATGAGATGAGGGTATGTCATATCATGTATCATCGAGTTACCTTTTAATAAATCACATTCCATGCATTATGACATTCTGTTTAGGAGTCATTACTTGATGCATGATGTTGTGATAGGTGCTACGATAGTTGTACCTTCTATTATGAATAACATTGTGCAGTGGATAGAAATGTTACATCAACTTTTAATATAACTATTTTATGGAACTTATAGTTAGGTAAATGACACACCCTTTGACTCTTTGTTTAATGTGAACTTAATGGGATATGTTATGAAATATATTGGAATAATAGTTGAGTGTGTGATGTTTTATGGATCTTCTTGGATTGGAACTTGCTGAATAACAGGTTAAATGAAATAACAAATGAATATTGAATGATAATTTAATAAAATGGAAAATAGATACTTTTCCTAGACTTATCTTTTCAGTGGGAAAGAGGTGGATTTTGGAGTAGGGTTTTGGGAATATTCATTATACAGCCATGGCTTTAGGAATAGGTTATACATTATGACTTGGTTTTCGAAGGGTTTTGACTTGTCCTATTCTTTTGTGTTGTTAACATGGAAATAATTATTTTTTGAGGAATTTGTTTCAAATTTTAGTTACATTCCACCATGAAGACCGCTAGAGGTATTCTAGGAGGTTGAAGGTGACCATGCTCCGGAGGTGGTGGGATATGGGCTACCTATGGATCAAACTTTAGTGAAATCTATTGAACCATCTGTTGTTCCAGACAGATTTGTTAAGGAAATGTTTGGTAACGGTTTATAACACGTTATTGAGACTCATCATGGAGCATAATATCCTTCCATGTCTATGGATGAGATGAAACATGTGTTCTAGAAGTAGTAGCCTCCCACATTTTTTGTGGATGGAGGTCCACATGCTTCTAAGTTTTGGATAGAGACAATTTTTAAATATTAAATTATATGGAGACTCCCCCTAAGAGAACAGTCAAGCTCACCACTTAGATGTTATGTGGATATGAAGCATTCTGGTAGGATGTACAGAACCAGGTTAACGGGATGACAGGTATGGGTTGGTCTGAATTCCAGAACAAGATTTTTGAATATTACCTCGAGACTCTCTGAGAATATATAGAACGTTATTTCATGCATCTGGATCAGGTCATGATGATTTTTATGGAGTACAAAACATTATTTAAAATTGTACATTTTTTTACACATACTTACCATGTTTATGAGCTGTCGCTATTGAAACACTTTGTGGAAGGTCTCTGACATTCTATCAAATCTTAGGGAAACATGTTCAAATTGACCTCTATCACAGGGATTGTGAATCAGGTGTGGATTACAGAGTGGAACCTAAGGGAATCCTTGGGTAGTGAGTAAAGAACTGATGTCTCTCAAACCAAAGGTTTAATGTCTCTAAGTAGGAAGTTTCATTTTGAGTTTTCTCGGGTGGTGAGTTCTATCTATCTATATGGGATGCTCGATTTTTTTTCATTGGGGTGGAAGGTGAGTCCACATGAAGAATCATTATGGCCACGACCCCATTGAATGTTAATATTGAAACATTATGGGACACATGTAATGTTTATATTGGGCCTTCACTTAATTTATGAGTGGTTAGGGTTCATCTCTGACACTAGGTTTAGGATTAGGTTCTTTATCTCCACACCAAGATGGTAGATTGAGCAGTGGTGGTCGGTCAACCCAAGGTATTGGTGGTCATGGACACCATAGCCAAACTCCATTTACATCACGACATTAGTGTGGGGCCAATTTGGGTGGTTAGGTGGTATAATAGGGTCCCGGTGCAATCCATTTTTTTTGTATAACCTACCCCCAAGAAATTGGGTGGATAACCCTCTAAAGTGAGAGGTACGATCATAGTAGCCTCTACAATATCATCTTCTCTTTTTTATGTAGTTTTATATCATAGTTTCATATCTAATAGTAGGGAGAAATCCCTGGGCCTATTTTTTTTCTTGTGAGAGAATTGTGATGCTTGAAACCCCATTGGGGATTAGAAAAAAGGGTGTATACTAAGGGAGTGAGTTCCACCTTAATGTCGGTGGGTGTCACTTGGTCTGAGATAATTTTTTCATAGAGATAGTAGTGTGTGAAATCATACATAGAATGGAATATCTAGTAGTTTATATATCCAATATTGACAAATACTTTTATACAGTGACTTTATCATCACTAGAGTGTACAATATTTACTCACATGGGTGAATGAGATGTTTAGGAAAGCCGAGTGGGATCGGAACACCGTTGGATGGTCAGGATGACAGCCCAGATCACTAGTTCATATCTAGAGGATTAGGAAGTGTGTGAGGTGGAATTTCCCCCAGTGGTTGATTGTTTCATAGACATATTCCAATATGACTTTTTGGTTTACCTACGGAGATAAAGGAAGAGTTATCTATCATGCTGGTTCTAGGAACCTCATCAGTATCCATTCCTCCTTAAAAGAAAGCTACGATGGAGTTTTTTTAGCACAAGAGGAAGTTAGATGATTTTGAGGAGAAGGGGTTTATTTTACCGAATACGTCTCTATGGGGATGTCCAACCCTTTATTGAAAAAGGAATATTATAAAATTAGGTTATGTGTGGATTATTTGACATTAAACCAGTTTGTAATTAAAATCTGATATCCCTTGAAATAGATAGATTATATGATTGATCATTTTTGAGGAGCACGAGTGATCTCAAATATTTACATAAGGTCAGGATATCAGTAGGTGTGTTTTGACCTACAAACATACCATGTTGATATTTTTTTCATTGGTATGGCTTATACGATTATCTAGTTTTGTCATTTCTTCTCACTAATGAACTAGTGGTTTCCATGGAATTAATGAACCAAGTGTCCCATCCTTACCTGGATTCATTTGTGGTGGTTTTTAGGGAAGATATAATGGTGAATCATCATAATCTACATGACCTTTCCAACCATCATGATATCATTTATAATAGACTGAGAGAGAATCAGTTATATGTTAATCTCACAAAGTACACTTTTTGATGGATCAATTTCACTTCCTGGGTCACATCATTTTAGAGAATGGAGTATCAATTTTCCTAGAGAAGGTGAGTGGATTAGTTTTCTAGGAACAACCCAAGAACATTTTTGACATACATAGTTTCTTGGAGGAAAATATTTACTACATGAATTTCATAAATAAATTATCAAAATTAGAATCTCCTTTGACGTTCTTGACTAAGATGGTTGTGATGTTTGTATGGTCAGATTCTTGTGACACAGCCTTTCAGGAGCTGAATGGGAGGTTGACATCAACAACAGTCCTAATAATACCAGAGTATCATAAGAGAAAAAGTGTGTTTTTTAAGCATCATGAATCTGGCTGGGAGTAGAGATGATGTTGGGGATAGATTAGTATCATATGGGTCTTGATAGATAAGGAAACCCAAGAGGAATTACCCGACCAATGATCTTGATCTAGCTACAGTTTTTCCTGAATTGCACTGTTAGAGACATTATTTTCAAGGAGATCATTTTGTGTTGTACACAGACAACATAACCCTAAAGTATATTTTTACCTAGAATGATCTGAATCTCGGGTAGTGGAGATGGGTTGAATACTATAAATCATTAAACTTCGATCTTTCCTATAAGCCTAGTAAAGTACATTTCATGGCCATTGCACTGAGAATGATGACATAGATTATGGTAGTGTAGCAGACTTGTAGTGAGTGGAAGCTTATGGATTTTTTCTCTATGTTTAATTTGGAAGTTCAAAATAGTCTGGGATAGATATATCATTCATCATTGTCTGTGGATTCGTCCCTACATGATATAGATATTATGTGGATGCTTTTGGATTCATAGGGCCTAGTCATACAAGACAAAGTGGTTGGTGAGGATGCTCTTCCAAGTTGGACAGATGGTGAGGATGAGATCCTGCATATCCAGGGTCACATTTGAGTTCTAGTGGAAACACATAAGTAGTTTATATAGACATTTCATGCCTCAAAATTGGATGTGTACCATGATTCACCAAGTTGTACCATGACCTTTCATGTCCGTATTGGTGGTTGGATAGGAAAAGAGAGGTACATGGTTTCATTAGGAGGTGTTCCACCTATAAATAGGTGAATGCAGAACATCATCCACTTGATGATATTTTGCAGTACATAACTATTCTTACGTGGAAATTGATTGATGACATGATTGATTTCCTGGCCTTTTATTTAAGGTATCCTTAATGTAAATATGTTGTATGGGTTGTTGTTGACAAGATCATGAAGGTTTCCAATTTCTTATTGATCAAGGAGACCTTTAGTGTTGATGATATTGAAAGGGTGAACATCTATGAGATAGTACAACATCATGGGGTCCAACGCAATATAATTTTAGATAGTTAAGGAAAAATTATGTACAATTTTTTATTGTTTTAAGAGGGAAGTGGGTACACATGTGCTTCTGAGCACATCATACCACCCTCTGTCTAATTTCCAATCAGATCATATGATACAGGTACTAGGGGACATGTTGTAATCTTGCGTCCTAGATTTTGGGGGCTCTTGGAAGAAGCATATACCCCTTTTGGATTTATCCTACAATAATGGTTATCAAGAAAATATAAATATAGCACCATACAACAATTTATACTATTGTCCATTTCGATTGTACCTTTGCTGGATAGATATAGGTGAGGTAACTTTACAGGGACTATGTCTTGTGCAGGAGACTTATGAGAAGGTCTGGTTGATTTAGAAGTTGATGGTTACAACACAGTATCTTCATATATCTTATGTTGATCACCACAGACGACCTCAAGAGTTTGAGGTTAGGGATCGGGTCTTTTCCATGTTTCACAGAGGCTGGGACATGATATAATAAAGAGATAGGATTAGATTTCAGTGTGATATATTTGGTCATCCAAGATTCTGTAGACAATCTGGTTGGTAGTCTATCATTTGATGTTACTTAAGAGGTACTAATCCCTGCATGACATATTCCGTGTATCTCAGTAGCACTAATTTGACTTATACTAGTCTCGCTATTTTCAATGAGACGAGGTTGAGTTACAGGTTGATGAATCCTTTAAAGAGTATCTAATTTGTATTGTTAAAAATAGAATGAAGGTTAATCATGGAAATTAAGTTCCTCTAGTATGTTTTCTATAGAAGAATGACCATTTATTGGAAGAGACATGGGATAGGGAGGCCTACAAACATTATCATTTGATATATTTTTTATCGGAGATTCATAATCACCCATCAGATAGAAATTCGAAGAAGAATATCTATAATGAGGGAATATTTTAAGAACTTAGGATTTTGTATGAGGAATATATCGATTATTTTTAAATTTAAATGATTAAATATGGACTTATTTGAGTTCCCTTTGAGGTCACAGATGTTTTGGAGGTGTTCGGGGCTTGTTCGGAGCCTAGAACCAGGTTTTCTGCTAAAAATGGCCAGTTGAATGGTTTGTGAAAATGGTACACGGTAGGGCACACATTTTCACTAAACCATATGAATCTAGATAGATGGGGAACATCAGCAACACGTATTATGGAAATCTTGATGGACGAGGGGCACACCCTTGTGTGTAAGTCTTTAGTTTTTGCAGAAATTGATCGAGGATTTTTTCACGGTTTACGCACGGTTTTCAAACCATGCAGGAAAATTGTGTTGGTGACCCATGGCCGACAACAACGATTCATGATCTACACATGGATTTATAAACCATTCACCTAAACCATGATACCACTGTATTTTTTAGATTTTAATATTTTTTTAAAATTATATTATATTTCATTTCAATACACACCAGAGAAGAATATATCAATCTTTCCTTATGTGTTTAATCAAGGATTTGATCCTTTTTATTCATTTGATCTCATATTGGAGAAATATTTTTATCATTTGATCTGAATCAGGAAGATCTACATTCCATTCATAGCATTATTAATTCTTTTCAACATTAACTACTCTATTTGGATTTCGTTTTATATTCCCTTATTTCTTATTCTTCATTAATTCTTCATATTTCTCCAAATCTGGGTCGAATCAGGACTTGATACAAGATTATCAGCCAACTACTGAGCTTAGGTAGGTGTTCAATACTTTTCTTTTGTCTTTTGGTTCTTTTTAAAGTAATCGTCCATTATACCACCTATCGGACATTCCAGTGCGGCCCCAAAAATTAATTGATTAATTTAAATGGTTTTATTTGTGCCTATTTTGGATTACCATAGGTTCCCTGATATGTGTTTGTGGTTGTTTCCCTAACCTAAGGAAACCCATGGGATGTGCATAGCCTTATCAGTGGTTTTGACCATTGATAAACCACCCATGTGGTGTGTTTTGATCTTTCATTATTCTAGAAATCAGATTATAAATGGAACATGTTGAATTTTTATTACAATATGGATTCTCCTCCTTTTCCTCGATATAATTCATTTAACTTGAGTTTGTTTATTATCCAATTGATCAGATTGGGTATGTTATATGTCTAATTGAAACTGTTATTGAGTATACTCCTTAAATACCATACTTTTGAATTCAGATTAATTTCCGGGTATACCCATGAGATTTGTTTAATGGAAAATAGTGATAAATGGGTGGGTATACCCATGTGACATGATTTAATGGGAATGGAATACATGAGTGGGTATAATCATGATACTTTTTTTGTTTAAAATTTATTGAATGAATAGGTATATTCAATGAATGGGATTGAACAAAAATGAATGGAATTGAATATATGATTGGGAAGACTCAAATGAAATTGAATGGTTAAATGGAATGAATTGAATGAATGATGGTATTAATTCCATGGAAAGCTCCCATTGGATCTAGAATGTGGTAGTGGATTCCTTGAGTAGTGATTCTTCTAATTTTTTGATTCCATGGGAAGCCTTATCCTTTACCGACCATCAGATCTAGATTTCTTGGAATCACATACGAAGTGTTGGTATACATGTTCTAAGGACTCCAACTAATGATTATAAAAAGATTCTATCGAGATTATCCTAGGAATCGATGATGATGACTTGGTCATCAAAACCTTGGATTTATCCCTACACGGTCAACAATTAATTACACTGCATGACCATGGGTTATAGGACACTTTTGTTATTACATCATGGACATGGAAAAATGATACACTTTATTATGAGGTATGGTCATGTGGAAAGGATATGGATGGATGTATGGAAAGGACAGGTTACTTGTTTATTTTTCTTATAGCTACCTTGTTAGGAGATAACACTTATTGTAGGGATCCTCGAAATGGTGTGTAGTATTACTTGGTTGTAATAGGTATATGCCTTGGGAATTCAAATGTACATTACTTATTACGATTTTTTTTTTGAATATTTCATTTTTTGCATAAATTAATATAGACTTTTGGTTGGTTACCTACTGCGATGTCATCTCACACCATGTTTGGGACACCTCAAGGACCCACACATATTATATTATTATAGGTGATAGTAGGGGAAAGAACCCTATCACCGGTGGTTGATTGGTTCTTTGGAGTGAGGGAACATGTGACCAAGTTGAGTCTTGTGACACTATTGGGTTGCCTTTTTGTATTTTCGTCCTTTTGGACACTTGTATTGTATTATATTTACATGTAACTATTTTTGAATATTCCTATATACAATAAAAATCTGCAACATTTTTCATGATCCCTAGTTGGAGATTTTTGTCTAGTTTTTCAATGTATATGGTGTCTTCATATTTTACTACTTTTGATATTTACTTTTATTAAATTCCACAATATTACACCTGTGTAATGAGGGAATTGGATCCCCATAGAAACACATAGGAAAATGTTTCTATTTTGTAACATTTGGAATTTAGAGAGATCCACTTGAGGCCTTAAATCCAACTAGGTTTGGGGCACTGTTGAGTGGAATCTTGGTTCGGGATGTTATAATGGACCTAAGTAACATCCTAATTACCCTGAGTCACTTAACAAAATTTGATCTTTATATTAGAAGTAGAGATTACTCAAACTCATCCATCTCCTTGGTCTGAATAGCCGATAGTACTCCAACTCCCTGTATAAAGTGGAGAATATAATCTTTCTCTAAAACCTGGAGCTGTTGAGAACCCTCTTTCAATATTTAATGGAGGAATGGTCCTATAAAACCAATTAAAGTTTATTATCCTTATTAAATACCATAACTACAATAGTTCATTTCAATATTAGGTGTTCTTAAATCCAATATTACCAGACTGATGACATATAACAAGGATACCTGACGACACACTCTAATTACTACTTCCCCATGAGAAAGCTCAATAGGATATTTTTTACCACTAGAATAATTATTTCCCTATCTAAAGAAAACACTACCATGATCCACACCTCCATATTACCTTAGGTGATTCTTTTAAATGAGGTCATGTAACACTATTTCAAAAAATATTAGTAAGATAAAAAACATTCACCAATTACTGGATAGCTTCCACAAGCCCATCCACAAATTGCCTCTCTTTTAACAGATCATCTCTCGCAAGAGTTAGTGTAAACTGCTAAATCGTAGTAGATTGAGATGAATAGTCTATTTTAGATATTGAACCCTTATAAAGGTGAATAAACTATCTATCACGTACCACTCTCAGTGTTTTTAGGAAATTTTAGTCATATAAAAATTATTTCGACCCCCCTCCAAAAAATACCATGATGATGATATTCCTTGGTAATACGATCATGTCATTTCTTAGTAGGATAAAAAAAATGTATGTTAGAAGCATGACCCTCTTTTCTAAAGGTGTATCCTGATTTTCAAACATTTCTAGAATGGATTCGAGCTTGGAATATGTAGCATGGGGTGCCATAATCCCCTAAGAATGTTGTTGTATGATGATACTAGAATTATCACATCAACTCAATCATACTAAGTGTAGTTTGAGGGACACCCTAGATGGTTGGAATAAATTGGTGGAATACATTTCATAACTGTTAATTAGTTCCCAAATAAGGTATAGAATGAGGTTCCATAGGTGGAACTATAGAAGTTAATACTGGTGGTGAAAGTACCACAACTTTTAGATCATGGTCATCAACAACTTCCTATTATTTGACATGAGTCCATCATAGAACCGTATCTCTAAAATTACAAACACACTCCTAAAAACTAGAATTCATAAAAAATATATTATGAAAAGAATATGGTATGTAATAAAACTTCCAATATAAAAAACAATACTCGTCATCCTACTCATAAATCTATGTTTAAGTAGTTAATAATATCATAAAGGAACATGGGATACACCCCCAAAACCCAATACAAAGATCACATCTAATTTATGTCCAAAAATCATATGACATAGGTTCTGGTATATAGAGTTTCAATTGATAGTTGTAGAGGATAACTATCATGAAATTTTCGTACCTTCCATCAAAACTAATTCCAATGAAATCCCCTGGAATTACCAGTTGGGATTTCCCAATCCCCATGGGATGGAAACAAGTGACTGGGCATCCAATAACACCTTTGGTAACGAATTTCCTATATGATCAATAACCAACATCCATCTCCATCATAAATACATAACATTTTTTAACATCACAATGATGATTGTTAATGAAAACATGAAAAATAATAACATAAATTATTCAAAGAGAGCATAAATTTTAAATTATATCTAAACTAAATTGAACAAAAAATGAAGTGGGTGTGAACTAAATAAATGAATTCCTCCTCATTGGATGAAGTTCATTAACCCCCATGATAGCACCATTAACACCTACCAAATAGGAAAGCTAAAAACAAGATTACCAACCACGACCATCATCAAAGCCCTTGAAATGACTTATGTCAGATAAAACATGGTCTAAATATACCCAAGGGTTTATATAGGGTTTGATATCACTTTCCCAATAGGATCCCACAATGTGTTCCACGCATTTCCATTAAAATGTAAATAAATATTCTGGTTTTCGAAGAAAATAAAAAAGAATAATTTTAAAAACATGTTAACTTTTTTAGAGTAAATAACGATTCAAGGATGAATGGAATAAAGAAAAACATGTCACAATCCTAATTGAATATCCTAAGTATATATGGTTACTGGGTTCTTAAGGACACTAGTACTCTCGATGATCAATCCTAGATATGATGTTTTATGCCACTGTTTGATCCAACCAATCCCAATCACCAATTTTTAGTTAGTTTTGTACCATGATACTATTGGTTGGGGTGGGTTATTCCTATAATAATTATTATACTATTCCCACTAAGGTACCCATAATTCCCATGTGCTACACCCCTTTTATCAATCATGAAAAAACATCTATTTGAAAAAACAAGCCATGACAAACCAATGTATACCATTTCAATGGGAAATTACGAATTCCGAGACCATACGAACCCCAAAATATTATAGATAACCCAAATTCAAACATATTTATTTTTATAACACTTTTAAAAAATTTAGTGGCAAAATTTAAATCATCAATTTATAGCACAACCTATTACCAACTACTATTGAATGTGAATCCACCAAAATCCAGTTGGAAAATACATACCAATGGAGGAGAAGATCCTAAGAAAAGACAACTGACAAAATATAACAAGATTCATGATATCCATTTGAAATTCTATCAAATATAATTTAACACAACCTTTGAATAAGTGTGATCTCAAGAATGAGGGATGATGGAAATAATGAAATTGAGGATAGGGGAATATCATGGGGAAGATCAGGATGAACCATGATCAAATCCCTTTGAGATTATGTCCAATATGAGTTTGTTGGAGAAGAGAGGTGTTCCTATGGATTTGGATATCAAATAAGGAAATAAATGGGGAATGAGGGTTAAAATAAAATAGGGTAAAATTCAGAATATCAAAAAACAATATATAGTAGGATTCATGGTTCTCTTGATTATCTTTCATACCATGCCCAACTATGTGGTGCCTCTGTCCAATGGGAGGGGAGGCTGCATGGTTTTTTCAGGACCAGTGCATCACCATGTCACTGGCCATGTAGCCTTGATTGACCCACTTTATTGGACACATGGTTTTCTGGAGGCTAGTTCAAGGATTCTACTAACAGTTCGCTATCTATGGACCACCCTATTACAAGCCCAAAAAAACAATTCTTATTGTAAAACTCAATGAACATTTATATAATAGATGAAAGACCCAAAATAAATGTTAAATATCTTAATAAAACACTATGGGTTTGAAAATTCTCCCTATACAGAAAAAATACACCCTTATATGTTTACTCTATAGATTGATTAAATAATAAGTGAGGGTATTACTCCCATACCTAATATTTATACTCTTATGTATTATGCTTTTCATTCCCCTGATTCCCCATAACTCAAACAAATATATTGGTTTTCCCATGAAGCACTTCCACCTCGGAATCTAAAATATTTGAAGGTTTCTCCGTTAGTGAAAAATAAGGTTCTATCTCAAGATCTTCCCAACAAATAACATGGGAATGATCCAGATTATACTTCATCAACTGTGAGATACAATGAAATTCATGGATCGATGTCAACAGGGAAGGTAACACTAAGTTGAATTCCACCATATATGCCATTTAAATAATTCCAAAAGGTTTAACATACATAGGTGGCAGATTCCCTTTCCTACCAAAATAGGGATGAACTAAAATAAGAGTCACCTTTAGATGTACCTGGCCACCCACTATAAATTCCAAATATCAACTACATTGATCAGTATAAGATTTTTTATGAGCCCAAACTGTCAACAACTACAACCTAATCATATAAATCTTATTAGTCATCTCATACAAAATGATCAATCCCACTATGTCTCGCCCATATCCATCCAACTTTGGGGAGATTGACATTTCCAAAAATATAACACATGAAAAAGATCTATATTTATTAAAAATTAATAAACATTATTGTAATAAAATAA
Source organism: Viscum album (assembly GCA_963277665.1). Classification (NCBI taxonomy): domain Eukaryota; kingdom Viridiplantae; phylum Streptophyta; class Magnoliopsida; order Santalales; family Viscaceae; genus Viscum; species Viscum album. The sequence continues at coordinate 88,897,484 of OY728140.1, read as the reverse complement.
CACCATTCCTATAATATTATCCCATGAGAAACCAATGATTAACAAACATATATAGAACATGTCTTCTTGAATTTAAATTTTCCATTCAGTTTGAACGTTGGTTTGTGGATGGTATCTCTTCATAATCATGGCCTAAAATCCCATTTCATTATGAAGGCCTTACCATAATCAAAATGTAATGTGGGGTACCCTATCAAAAAATATTGCAGATGGAAGGCTATGTAGACTTATGATCACATGAACATACATCCTGGCCAATTCTTCTATTCTAGTGGTAACATTGATCGAAATAATGTTGGAAGACTTAGTCAGATGGTTGAAAACCAATCATATTGTTAATCATATAGTCTGAATAGGGTAGTGTAATGAAAAATCCATGGATTCCTTTTCCCACTTCCATGTATAATAGGGAGAGTCTAAAGAATTTATGAAGGTTAATTTCTCACAACATTAAACTATTGGCAGGTATATCATCATGATAAAAATTTCCCAATGTCACATCTGATTCCTTGTCACTATAACTAGAATAGAACATCATAAAAAGGGCTTTGTGGAAATAGGATGGATGGCCCACTAAGACATATTCCAATCCTAAATCACAACATTCTTCAAAGATGAAGACACAGTAAAGAGAACCTTAATGAATTAGACACCATCAAAAAATAATGATCAATCATTACCCCATCCCCTCCATGGATAATCTAGGTAGAATATTAACATTAATCATATTTCAACAGTTTATCCTGAATTAGATGAAAATATAAGGTACTAACTATATACTAGAAAATAACGTACCACCTCTATGTTCACAAACGTTTAGGTGAATCTATGAGAAAATCCCAATCAAATCCCAATAGTAATTGTGATTATTAGAGTCTTTGATAGGAATTTTCCTATATTCAGAATCAAAATAAAAATTTCCCTTCCCAAATGTGTAGATGACATCAATTTAGAACCATTTATGGTACTCAAACCATCATCATTACTACTGGTTAGGAAAATTCTCAGGAAATATGTAACTCAGACGTTTTTTTCAGAGTAGGCAAAAAAAATTTACCTAAAAAGATAGTGACTCCATGATTTAATGGAATGAATCATATCTATTATCTCAAGATCATTGTTCATGTATTTTCATCCATTTGGTCCAAGTTAGTGAGGTCCATATTCCACCTCATATTTACCCTGGATAATTATGAAACTCAAACCCATACATGATGTATCACAATACACCATGTATTCCATTTTATATTTGGGTAAAATAATGTTAGGTGAAATTTTCAACCATTGCTTTGGCTTCCCTAATTATGGTTAGAATTTAAGAATCAAGGATAACTTCTCCCCTTTCAAATTTGGTGCCATATTCTATAATTCAAGCTAAGAGAAATCTCAAACTAATTGCTTATAATAAAATTCCAAGCCAATAAAAGTGATAATATCAAATATTTTTTTCCTATTACCATGAAATCACATACATGATATTTTCCAAATCAAATGAGACCCTCGGTTTAAAAATTACATGTTCTAGAAATATATCTTCCCAAATCTGGAAACATCACTTTGAGAGTTTAGAATTAATAATATGTTCTCACCACATGCCCAATAAAATTATTAGATGTTATATATTGTCCCCAATTGAACTCAAATAGACTAAAATGACATCCATAAATACCATGAAAAATGAATTGGGGTATTTTTGGAACACCCAATTCATTAGATCCATGAAGAATTTTAGGAATTCTCTAATCTTAAGGGTATTACTAGATACTCCTAATGGTAAAACCTATGTTATAAAGTGGGTTTGGGAACATTTTATTCCCTCTCCCTAACCTGCAGAAACATAGAGAAGAGTTCAATATATAAGAACCTCATTTTCATCTTATGTTGGACAATGAGATCATTGATATGAGTAAAGGTTTATTTCTTCTTGTAGGACACTAAAGTCAGCTTCCATTATAAAATACATAACTTGATAAAACCTTTATTTTAATTGATGAAAAGAAATGGAGGAACCCAAGGAGGGACAATAGACAGAATGAACCATTTGTATTATACATCATCCATTAATATCATTAAAATTCCCTTAAATAGGTGGGGATATAAGATATGAGAGAATAGATATCTGTTGTGTTCAAAATTCCAAATTGATGGTAAAATAAACTTCTTGTTCAAGAGGTAACCCTCATAAATCCTATAGAAACAACTCAAGGAACTAAAATATCACGTGAGGAAACCCACCCATTAATTTTTCCATATAATCCTCTAACATAAGGGAAGGCGCCTAATAAGTAATCATGCTTATCTTTTGGATTGGAGGTCTATCTCATCCTATCCATCGGTAACATTCTCATTTAAAACATGAATTCCTCTATTAGGGTCCACAAAATTAACCCACTAATGATATAAATGGATATGAGCCTCGAAGAGTATCATCCATTCCATTTCTATAATTATATAGAAGCAGTCCATTTATAGGGCATGGGAATCCCATTTCAATAAAAAATTTGACATGGATACAACACATGAAAGATATTGAAAACCCTAGTCCTTTCTTCTACCATGAGGCATAACTAGCTCCATAGAATATTGAAAAATCTTGGATGGGATTTTTAGTAATCCCACTTAGTGAGAGGAAGTAAATGAGTTAAAATCACCCTTATAAAACAATGTAATTTCCATGGATGGTGTAAATAGAACTATATGTCGAACTATCATAGGACAAGTATTTGATTCCACAGGTGCACAGTCTATAGAATCAAGGTACTTCACCTGTATTTGCACCTATGTTAAACTACTGACATATGTATATTCATTAATATAATACTTCCCATAATAATATCCACTATGTCCACCACACCCACTTGAATTTGATTCTATAAATCTAGAGTCATTAAAATTAGTTGTAGATTCCCTGGGTATAGTAAAGGATTCACTACTCTGATATTCGATGAACGTAGTTAGAACCTCCACAATTTTCCTAGTTTTACACACTAATGATAGAGTATTGTTTTGAATTGGACACATAGAACACATCTATTATATCTTCCCATTCTAATAGAATATGATAGATACACCAATTTTGGGTTCTAATGGAGGTGATCATTGTGGACATTCGAAGCTACTACCACCTTTATTCCCTAAGTCTTCACACATTCACTTATTATTAGATGAACTATCCCAATCTTGATTAAAGTTAGAAGCATCCCAGATAATATATACATACAAACCTAGTTAATCTTCATAATTAAATCTTGTAAAATACCACAACAAACATCATTAATTTAAAGAATAATATCTAAGAAAAAATGATTATCCTTAAGCCCAACTCATTCCACTATTCATTCATCATATCATTGTTAACTGCATTTGGAGAATAAATGGACTGAATCTTTGAAATGGTTGGCCTATTACATCCATAAACTCTCCCCCTATGTAAGGTCCAAGAACTCCTAGGACATTGTGATGGATATGGTCTCATATCATTATTTCTCATTTAAAAATTCCTTGATGTATTTCAATCCCATTTTCTATTGCTTCCCAGCACGAACCATTATCTCCCACACAACACACTTATCCTTTTAAGCTTCTGGATTCAAAAGGAACCCAATGATCCTCTTTATATTCTCTACCCAGTCTTCTATTTTATGTGGATCTATGAATCCATAAATCTAATGTGGGTTAGTGTTGAGAAACTCATGAGGCTAATCCATTTCTAGACCTAATTCGACGTTCATTTCCTGAGTAAGAAAAAAGACCAATTCCTCATCCAAAGATAAGACATCCTAAACCACTAAATCTAGTAATCTATAATCTACATGGGAGGGAGAACTCTATACGGCCTCTTCACATTTCCACACAAGAGGTCTCCCATGGATTATAATTCAATAAAATTTAAAAATAAAAAATGACGAAAATCATCAATACATCAATCCATGGAGAATCAAATAAACACAAATAAATACACATATAATATATATTATAATAATAACAACTCGATCAATAATTGAAACTACTCAGCCCTACCTTAGTTCCCATTTCCAGTTCATACCCTATGAATAAATCCTAGAGGAGGATTCAAAATAATTTCAATATATCCCATGGTGAGATAAGGCCTATAATGAGGTGTGTTGGCTAGACATCACACTCACAACTAGAACCTCGAGCCTCAATAACCCTAGATCCAATCAATTTGAATATTCCAAAATGAAATAACCTAAAAATAAGGGTAACCTGTATATAATAAATTTTTTCACAAACAATTGATTCCTTCTATTAAACACGATGCCCGTCCCGAACTCTGGCATAGAGAAAAAGGCATTCCCAATCCCCACTGGCTAGAAACTATTCTCTAGAAATCAAAGAACACCTTGGGGAATTATTTTCCAATATGATCATGAATCAACAGAAATATCCAACAGAAATATAGTAGAAACATATACATCATATTGATCATCAACAATGAAACTATAAAAAAATCATGAAAATTGTTTAAAGAGATCTTACATTTAAAATTATATCCAAAACAAAATGAACCAGAAAGTGGTTAGGAACTACATAATAAAAAAATTATCCTTATATCATGGGGTTTGGTACCCACATTTCTACCTTCATCCAAACCATCCAATGATGAAATATATTAAGAAGTGTAAGTTTTACCACAATATGGGAAGACTTACTGTTACCCAATTTAGTTAAAATAAGGTTTACATACACCTAAGGGTGTATGTTGGGTATGACCCCGATTTCCTAGTATGATCTCACCAACTTCTCCATTCATAGCTATTATAAGACAATTAACCATGCTAGTTTTTTTGAAATTAGAAAAAAATTTAATTTTAAAAACATGTAATATTTTTGAAGGAAAATAATGATGGAAGGGTAAATAGAACTAAATAAAACATAATACAGGCACAATGTGAAATACATAAGATGCTTGTATTAGTGGGGTCTATGGATCCTCATACACTAGATGACAGATCCTAAATGTAACACATTAAAATTATAAAGTACATATTTTTATTCGATTGTGTTTATGACACATAATACCATGATTAAAAATTGAATATCTTAATATTATTCTTTAAAATATATTTACTATATGAAATAAAAAAACTCTATATCTTGTAATGAATGAAACACCATGAAATATTATGTTACATGCAATAAATACCTTCCTATACATCTTGTTTTACACACAAGAGTGAACATGCTCGATATCTTGCGTTACACAGGAGAACAAGCTTCACCAAATAACAATGTATTATTAAAATATTATTATTTAATATAATATTATTTGACCTAGATGTTATGATAGATATTATAAATATTATTAACTAACTTATTAAATTTTATGGTTTATAAGAATTTAAAATCTATTCATTGGTAAAAAATTATGTAGAAACAGAAATAATAATTGATTGATTTTAATGAAATATATATCTTATATGTTAAATTAAATACTTATGATTTTCATCTGTTAGTTTTGATATTCATAAGATATGAACGAGCCCTATTTTACACATAAAACCTATATTTTTATAAAGGTAAATGTACAACCATTTAATGGTGAACACATTTTAAATATGAATTTTCATGCATTAATTTATTTAATAAGTCATGATACACATAATATTTTAAATTGAATTATACTAATTTGGTTAGCAGGAATTTTTGAATTTTTTTTGAAACTTATCATTTTTTAATGAATAGTTAAAAATACTGAATTTTAGTTCAAATATTTTTTTTCATGTATTGATTTTATAATGAAAAATTATAGTTTTATCTGTATGTAATGTTAAATTAGATAATATTTTTATCAATTAATATAATTTATGTCATGGAAATCAATTTTACATTGAAATTGATTATAAAATAATATCCAACATTATGACCTTTTTACTTTAGAACCATGTACAATAGTCCCTCCTAAAAGATGAATTTTAAATTAATTTATGATGATATTGTGATGGGAATTTTTTAAAATGAATTCAATAATTGGAATTATCATAATATATAATGTCTAATTGTACTATCATTTTTGGGAAAAAATATTAATCAAAGTGATGAAAATTAATTTCAATGATTAAAGTTCAATTAAGCTTAATAAGGGACAGAACCTTAAACATAAATCCTAAAATGACCAATAAACTTATAAAAGGCCCATTGGATGTACATATCTAGACCTTATAATCTCTTTTAGATAATTGGTTCCATTATTTTATTCTATTTCAACATGGTTACTTTGGATATAATTCCTTTTCATAATATGACAATTGTGCCACTCCTACTCCACTATAAAAGGCCACCACTTCTCCCCATTCATCACACCTCTCAAACCACATTGGTTTAAAAAATATATACTAAAATAGATTCCCAAAATACCTCCCCACTACCATGAATCCATCATTTTTTCAGAAATTCTTCCATGGAAGACCTTTGGTATACACCAAACAGAGTGACCCAATTTTTAAGGTAATGTTTTCCAATGATCACTTTTCTTTAATTTACTTCTCCACCAATAGAAAAATTATACATACATGTTCATATAATAAAAATAGTTTTCCCAATATAATATAAACTTTTTTTTGTTATGTGGTTTCCCTAAAATAACACACACCTCAATCTAATGGGTAAAGAACATATTATTTCTCTGTACGGAGATCTACCGCCTCACGAAATTATGATTGTTCAGTTTTCCTTACCAACATTCATGGTTGGAAATTATGATGTAAATTTTATTTATATATTATATATATGATATTTATTATTTATTTATACTTATCTACTTGTATTATGACACATATATTTAATATATTCATTTTTTCATAAATTCGATTACGTCATTTGAGGAAGAGTGGACGACCGACCCCTCAAAGCGTTGTGATTCATTCACACTAAGAATAGAACGTAATAAGGATAATTTTAATAAAATTAGATTAAATATATTACATAAATATTTTAATGTATTTATAATATAGATATATAAACATATTTATTGTTTTTTATTCATTTAAAATAAGACAATGAAATGAAGGTAGAGTTCATGTGTATGTACAGTCTATTGTCTCCATAAATGGTGCATTTAATTTCTAATATTCAAACATTATTGATTTTTATAGATAAATATATTATATATATATATGTTATTAACATTATGTTTTAAATTATTTAGATGATGAAATGGTGAAATATTTAAAAACAACAAAAAATAAAAAGTTAAAACATTCTAGACAAACTATGCCATTAACACCTGAAATATGTAAAATAAGGAAAGGTTATTAACAAATGTGTAATATGATATTATAAGAGGATAATATATGATATGATACATATTAATATAGTTTTCAATTACTTATTTATATGTTTAATCAACTAATACTGAAGGATAATGGAACTTCACCTGAAAAGAATGACGTGGTAATGGATTTTCATCACACTTTTGACATCTGTGAGATTAATATCAAATTCAACACTTAATTTTTTTTTGTGGTGTACCTACTAACCATTTTGAAAAATTATATAATAATTTTTATTTTTTCATGATATTAAACAATTCAGTTGATATGAATTTTTCATCGATCCCATGATTGAAAATCTACACAAGTAGGAAGGTATTTTCTTCCCAATTTACATTCCATTGAGACTTAATTGATGTTATGCACCATATTACATTAATATGGTGTATATACTACCTTTAACAAGTTATATCTTGAATCCAATAATTCTCATGATATTATATTTGTTTTAATATTATTCCTTTATGAGGATTATGATTTAAAATGTTTTAATGTTGTACGGGACACTTTGGGGTGTTTGATAATTATTTTACAAAATACTAGTACTAATGATCATTCAGTGGAATTTCCTTTTTGAGGAAATTATATAACCCTTGTTAAGTAAACCCTTTAGCTCTTATATTATTATTCATTTCCATTTTGAAATATTATTATAATTTTTCTACACTCTGGCACTCAAAATTATTTGGAAAATGTTTTCAAAAAAAATTGACTTTATTTATATCTTTAGTCAGAGAAACTGTTTTCTTCCAAAACCCATGTTTTATTAAAAAAAATTATTTTAAAATTATTTCATAAAATTTTTTTACCCATTTTATATTTTACCAATGTTTTTAAAGAAATATTATTTTCCCTTTCCCAACAAGTCATTTATCAAATATTTTTACCGTGAAAAAGGAATGCTCTATTACCTCATATGGCTTATATGGATTTACCCTCCATAATTTTATTGAATCTTACATTTCATATTTAAAAGGTTATTTTTAAAAGAAATGTTTCCAAAGCTGATTTTTAAAGAATGGGTTTCTCAGTATTATAATTTATAATAAAATATATTTTCTTCAAGAATGCTTTTAAAAAATCATTTTATAGAATTTATTTTCATCAAGGAAAACAACCCTTATTTGTAATCCAATTGGTATATATTTTATTTATACCATACTTAATTTTAATATCGATAGATAAAGGTTGATTTTTCCTAGGATATTATTCACATTCACATCATTGATTCATTTTACAACCCTATTAAAATATTAAATCTTCTATGATCATTAAATGTTCAATTCACCATAAATTGTCCATCTTATTTATCATGGATATTACTATTGACTAAACCACATACCATTTTACCTTAGGATTATACTCTGATAGTTATTTAATTATTTGGGGAAAAATTGATAAATATGTATACCTTATTCAACACAGATGTTTCTTAAGGAATATTTTTTATTTAATATTAGAAATGCTTTGGACTTTCAATACACAGGTTGGGGACCATTTAAGGAAATCCCTATAGGTTTTGAAATATTTAATGAAATCCACTTTACTTATTGGGAGACTCATGTGAAAAAGTAGTTTTTAAAATTAGAATATGAAAACTATATCTTGATAGTAATGGTTCAATGTAACTATGAATCATGTCCTCAAATAATTAAGAACTTTCTTTCATTTAGTTTTGGTTATTATTCATCCATGAGATTTAGTGTTAACATATCAATGGATTGATTTCATTTTCATTTCATATATTAAATGGAATGTTTTTTAGTTTCTTAAATTTATATATTTATTTTTCCTTATCTGGTTATTTCAATGGAATTTATATTCAGTTATTTACCTTAGCATATTGACCATTCACAATGATTTATTATTGGTTCCACTATATTTTTACCTTACTGAGAATTTGAGCTCACCCTGATTATGTTTCTCTGGCCAAGAATCCATGAATGGTACTATGAATGTTATGTAGATATTTACTATATGTATTAATGTTGTCATACCAGTTATTTATTTAGAAGAAAAAAATTATGTTGTGATTAGTGTATTCCTTTCTCATTTATGTATCTGGTTAACCAAGTATACTAAAGTGATCAGTCCTTAATGTCTTTATTCCTTGTAATCATGCCAATGTAATTGGTTGTAGACACTGGAACTAGGCTATCTAGGGTCGGGACACTGAATTTGGTATCATGTGAATTTATTGGCAACCTTGGGAACTATATTTAGGAAAAAAAGGATTATAAGACATTACCCTAAGGTAGAATCTGAGGATAAGTATAGAAGAACATCCCAAAATATTGTTAAGGTAGATATTATTTGGGTCTTCGTTATAATACATCTATGTATGGATACATAAAGTATACTTCATTCTAGAACAGATTTACCTATGAGTAATAACATCGAAAAGGTGTTCTAAGACTGACTCGGGGCAACCTAGTACATGATAATGGGACTTACTTCAGGCCAGGATTGAAAAGCTCAGTGATATTCTTAGGATGATTCAAATATTCTTTAGAAACCATTATGATGGATTTAGACAATGAATAAACGAGTTTATATCTAAGTATTTTTAGATTGAGGATATGGTTTCATGATTAGAAACCATACAAATTATATTAGGGATAATACTTGGACCAATGATGGACCTATGTCAAAATAAAATCGTTGATGATTTTTTTATTGAGGTAATATTGAGAACATTAGTTAAAAGTATATTTATTAATTAAACTTATTTCAATGATTTACATCATGTTTATTTTTTAAATTATCTTAATATTGATTTAGAAAAGGAAAACATTTATATTATGTGACAACCTATAAATTCCAGAAAATCTATGGGTCTTGAATCCATGATCGAAGGACGATAAGGGTTTCATTCCAACTGATATCCTATGTAATTTCTTGGTTATGTTTTCCTTGTTTTTAGTTAAATAATTTGACAAATAAATTTTAATAGTGAACCAGTAGTATCACTTTTGAAGATTAGATATTAATCTATTAACCATATTTGTTATAGAAGATAGTCATGGACATATAGTTCGACTTTTCACTCTTTTATTTCCCTTCAGATCCTTCATAGGTTTCATTTAGTGCTTCATGCATTAAAAAATTCATTATTGATAATTAATTTCTAGGTATAAAGGGATGAATTATAATTTTGTCAAAGTACAGCCAAGATTTAGGATTGTTCACATGAAATTGAAAATTATCATATAAGAATATTCCCATATACTCTTGGTCATTAAAGGAGATACCCAACATTTGGAAAATGGTATAGAAATAAAATGGTGTCCTGATACATTAATTTATGTTAAAATTATGGTATCAGAAAAAATCAATTATTTAGGGCATTTAGGTCCTAAAAATTCCCTTGATCATTCTCTTTTTTTTTTTGATTGATGACCTCATTCACTGCCAAAAATAATTATAATTTTCTAACTTGTACGTATCTCTACCATCCACTAATTTACTTCTACATAGAATTCTAGATACATGGTAGTCCATGTAGCCTTTTTAATTAAAATTATCTATTTTTTAGAGGATGTTTTACAAAAAATTCTCACAATATGCGATATAAATGTATGAAATATCAAACAATCTATTACCAATATCGAGTTTAAATTGTGAGGATGAAATTTAATTAAGGTGGGTAAAATGTAACACCACAAAATTATAATATACATGTTTATATTCAAGAGTTTTTATGACCCTCAAGACCATGTGTAAATAGGGAATATATTAAACTTATTATTTAAAATATATTTACAAAATAAAACAAATATAATATATTCTATATTTACTAATTCATGAAAAACAGGGTTAGATTGAGTTACACACAAGAGAGACCTTCATTGATATCTTTTTTCACTTACAATAGTGACCGTCCTTGATGGCTTGTGTTACACGAAAGACGAGTTTCACCAGATAAAAATTTATTATTAAAATTTTATTATTTAATATAATATGAGATAAGCTAGCCATTAGGAAATAAATTAGGTATAATATTAACAAAATTCTGAAAATTTATCATTTATATAAATATTAATTTAATTCCTTGAATACAAATTAATGAGAAAGGAAAATAAGAACCAATAGGATAAATCAAGAAATATTATTATTTTTATAGTTTCAAAGGAGTTTTATGATACTAACCAAAATTAATTAAAATTATTGAATTATTTTAATGAAATAAATATGTTATATATTCAATAAAATATTTTTTTTAAATTCATATATTTGGATTTATATCCATATGGTAAGAATAATCTCTATTTTACACAAACAAATCCTATATTTTTATAATACCAATTTTCCACCATTTAGTAGAGAGCCCATTTTAAATCTGAATAAAGACATATTAAATTATTTAATATTTCAAAATAAAATTTATATTTGAACTATAAACATAATAATTAGGTTAGGTTTAATTTTTTATATATTTTTTAATCATTTCATATTTTTGATAAGTTTAAATTTCATAATTTTAGTTCAAAACTAATTTTATTCTCATTTATATATTAGGATATATTATAATTTTAATTGTTTGTAAAGTTTAATTATATTATATTATATCAATTAATAAAATTTATTTAATTGGAATAAATTTCACTTTGAAATTGATTATAAAAACACAGAAAATGTTTGAACAATTTTACTTTAAAACCAGCATTATTTCCCCTCCAAAGGGCTGATTTTAAACGAATTTCTAAAACATAAGTGATTTTAATTTGAAAAAACGAATTTCATATTATTAATAACCATATTTTAAAAATTATAATAACATTTAAATTGTTTTTGACCAAAAATATTATTGAATGTGATTAAAATTTATTACAATGATTAAGGCTAAATTAAACTTTATAAGGGACGTATGCTTAAACATAAAACCATATTTTTTTAATAAATTTAAAAAGTCCACTGGTTCTTCAGATATATACCCTATCCTCCATTTTTGAGAATTTGGTCAGCTATTGGATCCATATTCTACAAGAATAATATGGGAAGAATCCATTGGTTAAAATATTATTAGAGTGCCACTCCTCCACTGTAAAATGCCACCACTTCTCCCCATTCCTCACACCTCTCAAAAAAATTATGTTTGTCGAATATATAATAAAATATCTTCCAAAAATCCATACCATATACCTATAAGCCACCATTTTATCATAAATATTTCTTAGAAATCCCTTTGGTATAAATAAAAGGAGTTTCCTGATTTTTAAGGTAATGTTTTCCAAAGATCACTTTTCATTCGTTTAGTTTCCCACCAAATCAAATATTTTTCTACCAAGTTCATATAGAAACACCAATATCATTAATATTCTATAATGTTTTCGTATTAAATGTTTAATGTACAGTAACCCACACTTCCATCTAATAGCTAATGAATATATTATTTCTGTGCACAGTGAACTTCCGACTCACAAAACGATAATTGTTCATTTTTTCTTCCCAAGATTCATGTTTGGACATTATGACATAAAATATGTTTATATATATGATATATGATATTTATTATTTATTTATTCTTATTTAATAATTTTATAACACATACATTTATTAATGTATTTTTTTCATTAATATGATAACCTGGTTTGAGGATGTGTGGACCACCCCCCTCAAAGCAATGTGATTCGTTCACACTAGACTTGTAATGTTTTAAAGAAAATATTTAACAACAATATATGAAATATATTAGCTAAATAGTGTACTATAATTATAATACACAACAATATAAATATCAATTATATATCATTCTTCTAAAATATGTCAATGAAATGAGTGTAGCTTCATGCGTTCGTACGGACTATCGTCTCTATAAAGGGTGCATTTCATTTCTTATATAAAAACATTATTGATTATTCGAGATACATATATATTGTATATATATGATATTATAATTATTTATTACATTCTGGTTATGATGAAACAATGACATATTTAATAAGAATAACACATAACAAGATAAAACATACTCAATAACAAGGCAATTAACACCTAAAATAGTTAAAATAATGATATGTTATTATGAAAAGGGTAATATGACATTGTATGATGATAATATATGATAAAATAGTTTTTAATATAGTTATATTATAATTTAGTAACATGTTTAAACCGCTTTCATATGAGGTTATATTGATTTCACTTGAAAGGAAACACAAGGTAATGGATTTTCATCTCATTTTTCACATTTGTGAGATAAATGTCGTATTCAACACTTAATTATTTTTTGTGGTTTACCTACTACCCATTTTGATATATTATATCATTATTATGATATTAACTAATTCAATTATTGTTAATCTTTCTTGTATACAATGATTAAAAATCTACTTAAGTAGTAAGGGATTTTCATCTCAATTTACATTCCATTAAGACTTAATTATTGATTTGGCACCTACAATATTTTATAAGGTTTATATACAAAATTTGTAATGTTATACCATGAATATCATTATTTTCATAATATTATATGTTTTGTTCAATATTATTCTTTTATGAGTCTTATTAATTAAAATGATTCAATGTTGTATGGGACACTTTGGGATGTTTAAATATTATTCTCCTCCAAACTATAATAATGATCATTTAATGGAATTTACATTATATGAGATTATATAACAATTTTTCATTAATCCCTTCAATTATTATCTGGTATTCATGACCATTCTCATGTATTATTACCATTTTCCACTCTTTGGTACTAAAATTTTTTCAGAAAATGTTTTTTTGAAAGCATAACATTATTTCTATCTTTATTCGGAGAACCAATTTTTATCTAATTTTTTATTAAAATGTTTTCAAAAATTCTTTTAAAATGATTATATACATTATTTTTACCCTATTTATTTTTAAATAATGTTTTCAAAGGAATATTCTTATATCTTTCTTGATAACCCATTTTTCTAACCTTTTTACTATGGAAAAGGAATTTTCTTTTACCTCACACAACTTGTACGGATATACCCATCATCATTTCTTTGAAGATTAATTTTCCTAATTAAAAGGGTAATTTTTAAGGAAAATATTTTCAAAAGTGATTTTCAATGGAATTTGTTTTCAAATGTTTGTTCATAATAAAAGGATATTTTCCACAAAAATTTCATAGAATATCATTTTATAGTATTTCTATTCATCAGTGAAAAAAAATCCTTATTTTTACTTTACATGGGTTATGTTGTATTGATATCATACTTAATCTTCCTATTGGTGTTTTATGATTAAATTTTCTAAGGATTGTATTCAAATTCACTTCATTGATTCATTTTTATTACCCTTTAAATATATAATCTCTTACGGTCACTTATCATTGAATTTTCCCTAAATTACACACTTCATTTACGATGGATATTACTATTGCATAAACCATGTACCAATTTAAATATGTTGTCTACTTTAATATTAATTTAATTATTTAGGGAAATATTGATAAATAACTATTCCATATACAATATAGGTATTTGATAATGCTTGTTTTATATTCAATATGATAAATTATTTGGAAATGCAACATACGGGTTGGGGACCGTTTAAGGCAAGCCCTATGGGTTGGGGACTAGTTAATGAAATACCTTCAATTTTGTGGTAGTCTCATGGGATGTATTAGTAGTGAAAATTAGACTTGGTAAAATTTATCTTGATGGTAAGGGTTCCATGTACATAGGAAACATGGTGTCTAATAATTAATCATTTTCCCTCATTTAGTTTCGGTGGTTATTTATACATGTAATTTTTTGTCAACATATACATAAATGCATTTCATATTCAGTTCATTGATTAAATGGAATTTGTTTTAGTTACACACCTTTCCATATTTATTTTTATTTATCTATTTATTTGAATGAAAGTTGTGTTCAGTTATTTACATTGAAATATTGACCATTATTATGGATTCATTATTTCTTCTGCTATATTTTTCCATTACTCACCATTCAAGATATCCCTTATTATGTTTGTTTCCATATGAATCTTCAGAGCATAGTATGAAATATATGCAGGGTTTTACTATATTTATTATTGTTAACCACAAAGTTATTAATTTAGAATAATAAAAAAAATTATGTTATAATTAGTTTATTGTTTTCTCATTTGTTTAACTGGTTTACAAAGACCACTACATTGACCAGTCCTTCAGGGCTTGGTTTTTTGTAATCATTCCAATATAATTTATAGAATACACTGACTCTAATCTATCTAGGGTTTAATTACAACACATAATTTGAAGATATGTCTCCTACTCGATCAAACCAATCCATATCACCATAGTTGAGTTAGTGTTATATCATCATCTAACTTGGTAGGGGAGGTCATACCCAATATACTTATCTTAGTCCTCCATCCTAAGTACTAGGCTTCCCATGTTCTATAAACCATTTATCAACCTTGAAAAGTATCAATTAAGAAAAACCAAACCATCAAATATAAATTCATAATATTCCCAAGGGATATTAACCATTTTAAATCCTTACACACATCAAACCCTATTATATCGCCCACTCTCAGATAGAAATGATTTCAAAACATAATTATAAATTGATTCAATAATATTTAAATCAATAAATAAAATCAAAACATAGAATCACCCAACCATATTTATTAACCCACAAAATACAATTGGAAACTGCAAGACAGTGTGATAGGTGATCCAAATAAAGATATAACACCCTATAATTATATATACACAATCCACCCATTTCATATCTCAACCACGTTCATTCAACCCAACCACTGAATACTAAAGAAGTCTAAAAAGATGGGCGAATGGTCCAAATGAAGATTAGAGGAGGGAATTACATGGGGAAAATTTGGGTGATCCAATATTAAATCAATATGGAATTGGATTCAAGATGATTTTATTAAAAGGAAGAGGTTCACCTAGGGTAATGGGTGTCAAATGGGTAAATAAATTGTGTTAGTATGGTTAAAATTGGTGAGGGTAAATTTTTTAATTTCAAACAAATTAATGACCTTCTACGCCACATTGTTTGGATACATGGTCCACCAAATGTGATAAACCTCTATGGATGGGAAGGGGGACGCTACACATTATTTAAGGACTTGTGAAAAGTTTCATTCCTATCCACTAATCCGTGAATGATCCACTATTTAGATTTCTTAGTTTTTCAGGGGTGGTGAATGGTGTCGAATAAATGATCACTAACTATGTGTTACCATTTTCCCAGACTAAAAACTCCAATATTCTCTAAAATAACCAAAACAAATACAATAGAAAAAAACAATGACAAAAAATAAATGATAAATATAGGGAAAAACACTATGGGAGTGAAAATATTCTCTTTAAGTTACAATTTTCATCCCTATTTAATGAAAAACATTTCTTTTCACAATTCAGAGTTCAAATGTTTCATTTGTTTACATATATATATATATCATATTCCATATATATGAGTTACTATTTACAATTTAGAAATCCATACACTCTATAATTTAAAATTTGTACTTCATGTAACTTTAACTATCCTTTTATGATCGTTTAATTATATGAATCTCTATTCCTAATATATATAGGCCTATACATTTTATAAATTGTAACTACAATCTATTTAATTTAAATCACTAATGTTTCATCCCCTAAAATCAATTTCCATGTCTCAACCAATCTATAATTGGTTAATTAAGGTTCCAATATCAATATATACTTGAAAAAATAATTTTGGTTTATTTTTACATGTGATATAACCAATTATTTATTCCATATAAAAACATTATCACATTAACATGTATATAAATCTAGTCACATATGAAATGATTTAGGCAATTCATTCAATGAAAATAATATGGAATAAAATATACATGACATGTGAGTACATAGGTTCCTATCATGATTCATTAAGAATTATTCCTTAGGGTACTAGGAAAAGGGTAAAATAAATCATTAATAATTATAAATGAAACGCATCATGTTCATCACCATGTATTGAAATTGGTTTAATTATAATAGGAAAAAAATAAAACAGCAAGTCTCATCCCTAAAAAAATGTATTTTTTTTAAATACATGTGTTAGCTACTCCAAGGAAAAGTCTCCATAAAAATTATGAAACTAATTACTCTCATTTATATAAATCCAAAATAGTTATAAATGGAAAATAATTGCTTTGATACCACATTGTGACATATCAAACCAGATTAACATATATGTAACCATGCCTTGTTATCCACATAGACTCAAGAGTGTCCCCCAAATGAAAGGGGTTGGTAAATAGTAATAAATCAATAATCAAATAAATATAAGGAACAATAAATAATTAAACATCCAGAAAAACATAATAATCAACAACAACTAGAAATAGTATTATATAAAATATGACAATGTCATTATGTGAAAATAAATGGGAGCAACAATACAACACAATTTTTTCTAAAAACAATTACATAAAGTCCAAACTCTGTGTACACTACCACCTTGAGAACATGCTCGGTCCACTACTCTTATACTCCATACAATTATATAAATTAATGAGTTTATAGCTAGCCACATTCTCTCGTCTAAACCAATATCTATGAAGTTTGTCTGAGTACCAATCTATGACCTTAACAGGATGTGACTAAAATCCAATTGGACTCCCCCAATAGTGTCTATAACCGATCTATTCTACAAGTATATAATGAATCAATGTGTAGTTAATAATAATAATGAAATAAATAATCTAAAGTAAACACTTTCAACATAGGTTCCTTATAGGACATCCATCTAACACAAACCAAATTAAGACTTTTTTGGACTATCTCTAAACATTCCATATTTTATAACCAATAAGGAGAGTCATGTCCATTACATTAAAAATAACATTATGGATCATAGTTTTCATTATTTATGAATAACTAATATGGATTTTTATGTCTATAAATTCCAAATAATAGTAAAGAGCATCATTTTTATCAATTTATAATAAATGGGATGGAACATAATGAATGTAAATATCACGTTATCAAAAGGAACAACGTGTCAAATAATTGAACATAAAAAAAGAGTGATGTAATTTCCATAAGCTCCATATGATCAAAAATGAATTTTCTTTGACTAAAGAAAGTAATAATAATGTAATAAATTCCATGAAATTTAGATAATTCAATAAATTATTTTTGGAATATGATTAAAGAATTGTCAGAAGGAGGAATTGTGTGATCTACTTACACTACATCATTTAACAAGTGTTAAGTGACATGGTCTTTCCATTCACCTTTTATTTAATTTATTAATAAGAAATCAATGTGTCCATGTATAATTCCATACCATGTCTCAATTCATAAAGTTAAATTAAAAAAAACCCTCTCACTATGGTCAAACTAAAGACACCTTAGAGGTTTTTTAGTTATAGGGTAAAAACATTTCATTATGGAATTTAAGCAAGCTAGCCTAAAGGGGTGGTTTGGATTAAAGTTATAAACCTCTAACTTGTTATCATGGGCACATATCATCTCCAATTTAAGATAAAGGTGTTCAATTTAAGGTATTTTATAATTTAAGAGAAAAATTGGAGACTTTTGGCAAGTGGAACTATGATTCCATAATATAACACAAAATATTATGGATAAAATGTATAGACCTCCTACCTTAGAGATGTATAATACTAATCATCTAATATTCGCCTTTAATTCATGCAAGAACAATTGAATTTCTGAAAATAAAAAAACACCTTGAAAATATTGTATATTAGCTCGTATTAATATAACATTCAATATGGTGGGATATACTGATTAAACAAGAAAAAAGGTAGATATAATTATTATTGGATATTAGAAATTTTGAATGATACTATAATCAGAATCTATATGGAGAGGTTAGCTGAAACCTAGGAGGAAGGGACAATGAAGTGACCCACAAGAGAGCTGTTGTGCATGATTGGGAGTAGAAAAGGGTGAAGAATATTGTATTTATTTATAGTAAAAGGGTAGTTTTACCATTTTTATAGGGTTTTAAAGATTTTATGCATGGTTTTATAAACTATGATTCAACTATATGGTTAGAAATATCCATGGTGAGACCCCCTCTCATTGATAGAAACAAAGTTTGAAAAACTATTAACAACCCATGTATGCTCTTATTCCAGCTTGACACTCTCCTCATTCTATTAGGATAAACAAATATCCAACCTGGTGAAGTAAAACTAAAATTTTTTACATTTTTTTGTCTATTCACCCTCCATCACATAAATAAAAAAAATTTGTGCCTTCTCTTAGTGGTCACACATATGGACGATACAGAACTACTAACTATTCACCAACTATGTGCCAACAGTGTGCATCTGCCTACTCAAAAAACAAGATATTTAGGCTCTGATCAATTCCTGGATGGTCATGAATCATTCCTTACCCATTAAGAATTTCATATAGATAAATCAAAATATTTAAAACCAATATTTAAAGTATCCACATGTCTTCAAGAAATTTTTATTTTACAAGGTGTATGGAGTTTATTATCCCATGCACACAAATATCCATTTATTATCAAGATAAATATTGGGAAAGGGTATATATTTGTCTACTTTTCCAAGAAACAACTAGTTATAATACAATAACTAACATATATTTAATGAAATAACTGATTTTTCCCAATACTACCATGAAATATGATTAGTAGTAGTAAAGTTTCATGTCCCACGTAGAAAGGATTTATCTAATCATCTTCTTATACATTAAATACGCCAATTGGTGACCATTTTATACTTCAGGGCTTAAAACATAGATATTTAATATGTTGTATTCCCTAGAATCATTCTACAGCTTAAATGTGGTTCAACAAATGACAAGTATCTCACAAACCCCTCTCTTCTTCTTCAACGAACAAGATTAATCATTCACTACTGTGTCAGATCCATTTTATTCTTATACTCATATAAAATAAAGAATAGTCATAGTGTCAATACTATATCTTATCTCTTTGATACATATGTTATCCTTCATCCTTTAGTATTGAGTTCCTCTCATATACATCTCAAATTCTACTCGTATATTTTAAATCTAAAATTAATATCATAAATATATATTTTCATATTTGAGTTTTTGAAATTATCCATGGATTTGTAGTAAAATGATATCCTCCGAAATTCCCATTCAAATTTCATTCAAATGAGTCCCTATGGCTTTGTCTTTATTGTGTACATGATAACCAGTATTATCTTGACTATTTTTTTGACAAAAAAACATGTGCACAGATTCTCCCCAGGCTATAATACATGAATATCATTATGGAATGTAATTTCATTTCAAATAAAAGAGATCACTTTCTCAACACTCATCTTGGATCACAATCCTCTATGAATATTTTTTATGTTCAAGTCATTTAAAAATAGTTCCAACATCATCAATCTTAAAAATCATATATATTCACGCATTTCGATATGGTTATTACATTTTATATGATACAAGGATATCATATTATATAACTGTTGATAGATGAATATTTTCTAAATATGAAATTTAATTTATCCTATGAATTACTTTTAAGCACTATAATGTTAATTTTCTAAAAGCATCATTTTTAATTCCAATTAGGTAATAATATTACATACGCTAATGTTTATTTATATATATACATTTTCCAATTTCTTTAATTTTGAAGAAAAATTAATTCTATGTACGATTCAGATTAATTTAACCCATGCTCATGGCTTTTTTTATTTCATCATCACATGTTTTGGAATTTACACTAATGTATTCACTACCTTTTATTATTTTTAATCTATGAATCGTAATGACACTTACATATTCTCATGAATTTCTCATATATATTAGATTCCATTTTGGATTTTCACCAAAAATATACAACTTATTAATCTATTTAATTTGGTATATAAACTTATGAAATCTACCTAATGAATCCCCACACACTTAAAATCCATTCTAAATAGATTAATTGTATTTATAAAAATTTATAAAAAAGTTTTTAATGATTTTTCACATAATTTCAAATCATTTTTAGCATATGATAACTCATTCTTGGGTGCATAAATTAAATCTTACATGTCCATATCCATTTTAATTCGCTTTCATACATCACCAATCATCTTAAAAACATTTCAAATTCTTCGAATATCATTTTAATAACATCAAATCAACATTATTTAAAATCAAAAATATTAAAGTGAATTACATATTATACAAATTCTACTAGGTATATTTCAATTATAATCCACTACCTCAACCAGATTTATGTCCTCAAAGATCATCCATGTGTACTCTACAAGAAACATATATCTTTCCAAAATGATAACATTTTAGATATAACTTCAGTATTATATTTTTGTCACTATGATATTTTAAAATGAAAATAATGTTAGATAGCATATACAAAAAGATACAATGAACCTAAACAAACCATTGTCATTTATTTATGACTGGTATAACCAAGTCCTTAAATTGGTCTGTATGAATAAGATTCACTTATTTATGAAATATATATGTAATAAAACTACTAAATATAAATGTATTGATGAATTAATATAAAATAATAACCCAATTTTTAATTAATATTTATTATTATTAAAAAAAATATGTATCCTCCAAAAATTATTTTTATTGCATTTTGTGAGAAAATGTCATAATTAGTTTTTTTTTAATTTCGATATTTTATTTTATTAAATAGAAAACATTTTTGAAATAATCATATCAAAATTATCATAGGTTTAAATTTTTTGATTTTTTCTAAAATTATTGTGCTTCAATCAAAATTTTTTCATTGGATAAAATCAGGGTGGTGGTCAAGGAAGCCATTCAAAAAAAATTAATGGTGGGGAACTCTAGAGGGCAGTGTGTTTTCCAAGGGTGGTTCTTATTCTGATAGTCCAAAACCCCCAGATATTAATTTTTATCAACCTATATGTCTTTGAAACTATATATTTATGATCCTTGTATGAATTTTGAATATAGTGATATTTTGGGTTATTTAAATACTAGTCATGGAGGAGAAACATGGCTTCGTTCAAGGAAGGATTATTTAAAAAGATATGTGGATAGAAAAGGAAATGGTGGATGATATTAAAAACAATAATGTAGGATCCAATATTATCATAAAATTTGATATGGACAATACATATAACAAGCTATATTGTAATTTCATTTTAAGAGACATGAGGATGTTTGGGTTCAAATAATAGTTTTCTGACCTTCTCTTTATGTTTTATATCTTCCCGTGGCTATCGATATCTTTCATGGAAAAGGGATTTGGATATTTCAAGACTATTAATGGATTAAGGTAAAGTGATCATATGTCACTAATTCTATTTATTATGGATCATAAGGTGCTCACAAAAAATATAAAACATGGTTTAGAGGATAAGAGCATTCTAGCTTTAAAGAATAATTATTTGAATGCCATTATTTATCACATGTCGACTAGCGATCATATTAATTGAATTATTAATGTTTGGGAAAATTATATAAATGGGATGAAATAAACCATGGTTTTATATGGTGCTCAATGTGTTAAAAGAATCAATCTTGGGAAGGGAGAAATTTACATATCAAGAAAATGCTTGGACAAGCACCATAGGATTATTCAAAACAATCTAGGCATATAAAATAATCATCAACCAGTAGAGTACAAGGTTTCACCCATTTTTGATGTTATAATAAATAAATTATTATTTAGATGTGTCATATATCGGATCATGGGGTTCACTTGTAACTAGATAAATTTATTTATCTCATTGATTGGTCACATCGCACTGATGAACAACATACTGTCATATATATAAATTTATCAACTATTGGTCATTAGGGAACGAAAAGGATCATATAGAGGCTTGAAAAAAAAACATAAAAACATTCATTAGGAATGTATACTAGAATGGATGGTTCCACTGGGAATCCTAGAATACAATGGCGAATCAGATAGAAAATGGTGGAATTATTCTATGAATTATTTCGAACTCTATGTAAGAATGTAAGATAAACTGTAATGGGAAATTATTATAGGGAATATGCTTTGGGAAAGGTTTATGAGAAAACAATTTGGTAACAACTTGGTAGAATTATTTGGTTATATCTGAAGATCATCATTCCATTCCAATTGTAGGATGGACCACCTAGAGACATTGGAAGAGAAGGTATGGTGGTCTGTGGGATGAAGAGAGATCAAATACTAGATGGATAACTGGGTTGTTGAACAATTATTAACACTAGGATTGTTATCCCAGTATATTTTTTTCATTCTAAGAAATTATGTTTCATAATTTTAATAATGCATCCTTTCACCAGAAAAGATTTATCACATTTGAAAATAATATTCTGATATATGATCCTAATAGATTTCATTTCTATGAATTGGATTATGGACATTTTGGGGGTATAGTCATTCGATAATTATTTCATTTATTTACAGGTATTTTTTAGTGGGCATTAAAGCATTGACACAAAATGATCTCATAGAAGATGAACTTATCAGTGTGGAATTTAAGGAATCATTCCTTTCCTATGGATGAAATGTACAAAAGAATGTGGTTCTCTAGGCCTCTCCTTTATAGTGTTGTACTTCACCGTTTTCAAAATCTTCTTGACATCTATTTTTTAAAGGGGGATGTGCGACTACTATTGGGAGTGGTCTTTGATACTGCATGGGACTTTATGGATGTGATTAATTTATTTTTGAGTTCTTGTAGTATTTGTTTAAATGTTCTTCCAATAACAGTGTGGAGGTTAATGTATATAGAAAAACTTTTGTTATACTATGATGGGACATTGTGGAGGTCAGAAACCATGTGAGATAAAAAAGATGATACTCACATATATTAATTTGGGACCAAGTCAATATTTTGTATGTAGATCTTGGATAACTCATGTATATTGGGGGATATTTTATTTCTCTGTGATGATTTATTACAATGGTGTTATTCTATGCATATGTAAAATAAAATAACAATCATGGTTTTTGGGTGAATTGGAAACCTCTAACCAAGTGGGAAAAATCAATGTTCATGGATGCTTCTTGTTTGGTGAACTGATAAAGGGATGTTTATTACATGATACTAGTACTTCGTTTAATTTTTTATTTAGTTAATTTTATTGTATAAAACGATCTTTGAGAGTTGAGGTGAGGTCTATGGATAGTGGACTCAGGATGTGCAGACATTCCAATTTTAACATTCTAGAGGATGAATCAGACTCGAAAGTGCTAGTTGGGATTCTATATAGGAAGGATAGTCCTCCATGGTAATTTAAATATTTTATCAAGAAGTGAAATATGATCATCATTATGGCATTGAAGTTCATCACACATGAATAGAAAGAAATTTTTTACCATATGTTTTGACAAGAAATGGGGACCCTAATCAGAGTGTCAGTTTATATTTTTATAGTTGATCCCTTATGAATGATTGTATGTCCATTATAAGGGGAGAAACCATCAGTATGTAACATCCTGTCACCATTATTATGTATTCCTAAAACCTTATTTTAATAAAAATTTCATTGGGGTCAATTTTAGGTTTTTCTGGTAAAATCAATTAAACATTTTTAATTTGTTTGGGTTGCGCACGGTTGACACACTCATTTCCCAAACTATTCGCACTGATAGTGAAAACCATGGAAACCAAGGTAGATTGGATTTCCATGATTATTGTATGGTTTGAAAAATACTTCTCCCACCAAGTAGAAATCATAAACCATGGAAAAGTTGGGCGCATGGTTTGGTTGCACGGTTTGACTAATTGTGTGGCATTTCTAATCTAACCATGCGTACGACTTTCAATTAGTCCAAAATTCGGATTTAAAATCCTGAAACCATACATTTAGGTGCCCAATGGATAGTTAGACCCCTTATACTTCCATCTTCCTCAGGATCACCCAAAATGAAATTTTCCCCTCTATACCCTTATGAATAATAATTGAAGCTAGGTGAATGAAATTTTATTTTCTCTATGTTAGTTTTCTCTTCTCAATCTCTTTCTCCTGCACTCTCTCATTTCCTCCCAAGGTTTTTTAATATCTCTAGGTTTTTGGAGAATCTATTACACTATATTATTTAAATTTAATCTAGGTATTGATTGTTAGATCATAGTGAAATAGTGTTATATGTAGGATTTCTTGGCTAGGGTTTGGTACTTTAATATCCCGTGTTTCTAAGTTATGTGGTTCCATTTTTATCGAAAAAATTAATTAACCATAAATTCATTGATTTAAATTAAATTTTTTTATTTAAATTTGATTTCTTAATATAAGTGAAATTACTTTTTATTGGTTGATTTTAAACCCAATTCCAATGAACTGGGTTTTGAAATTGGATTTTGGAATGCGTTGTAGAAAACCCACCACTTTTATTAAATTGGGATTTGTTATTGAAATTTTCTGGAAATTGGGGAATTTAAATTGTTGAATTTAGATTCTGAAATTATATTGATGGATTTTTTTTCAAATTTTTTTTTGGTAAAATTTTCTTAAAATAGTTTTGATAGAAACCCAGTGGTTTTATCATGGAAGAAAGAATTATTTGATTAAAAACTCATTTATTTTTTTAAAATTGAAATTTTCATATTTAAAATGGATAATGGTTTGAACATCACTTTTAAAAAGATTTATAATGAACTTCAAATAATTAGTCGTATTAGAGGACATGATAGACTTGGTAGTTAGTGAGTTATTGGGATAAAAATCTATTGATCCTAAAAAAACATAATGCAGAACTTTACATCCCCAATGGGACAGTGATGAAGTCCTCATGGCCAGTGTCATAGGGATGTGTGTGTATACATATTTTCATGATTCAAGTTTGAATGTGTGAGGATCTCGTAGCCTAGAAATATTAGACATTTTTTCACATGACCATGATTCTCACTTTTTAATATTGGAAATATATTTCTTTGTTTGATGTAAAAATTTTTACATGCCTTATGAATTAATATAAATTAATTTCTATAAAATATTTGTTTTGAAATTTTATTGAATTATTTCCATCATTTTTAATGTAAAGAATGATTTTTTAAATATTCTTTTTAAATTAAAAATATATTTTCTAAAAAACAGAAAGTTTTATTTGGATAATAAAATTTAGAATCCAATTATTTAATCCTTGGTGAGACCCTACTTGTCTTGTAGGTAACACCCTGCCTCTACCTTATATTATATAGAGATTACCTTTTTCCATGTTTGAGTAAGGGTAAGGTTCCACTTGGCAGTGTTAGTAGTAGATATTGATCCTTAGGATTGCAAAGTAGTTCCCACTATGACAAAGGATTTTATATTTTATTTTTTGGTACTTTGTTTTATTACTTTGGGTTGTTTAACTATATGAATTCATTTATTGTTCTCCCTATGTGGTTCTCCTTATTTTCATACAATCATTTTTATTTTTCATCCAAACTATTTTTTGTAAATTCATTCCCAATATCACTTCTGAATGATTCTATGTGGTAGTCACCAATCAATGGGGGTCGATAATTCCTTTTTGGCTATGTCAGAATCGTCTTGGTTATCGGGTTACCAGGATACTTGGACTTCTTTGTGAAAAAATGTTATCAAAGCTCTGGGATGAGATTTTTTTCTTGATGTCAGTATGTAATGTGAAATATGTTCAGGGCTTAGAAGGTAGTTTTGGTTATGATTTTTTCTTTGTCTCACCACAATGATCGTTAAGACACTAGTAATGGTTAGGGAAATACATCATGAGGATTATATCTATTGTCTTCCTAGTTTAGATTTGGATAAATTGAAAACCAAATAAATTTTGTTTATCTATTACTTTTAATTTCCCAATTTCATTATCTATGTGTTAATCTAATGTCTTCAATGATTCCTGCTAATATTCAGTAGCATCTTTCCTCTGAGAAGATATGAAAATCGGATCCTGTAGAAAGATATTTCTAAACAATAGTGATAAAAACCTCTAATAGACAGATGTCTAGTTGAAGTGATTGGGTACACTATTCTAGCCCTATGACAAGAACTGCCACCATTTATCGTTTAGTCTCCACGTGTGGAACCTCAAAGGTATGTCCTTCTAAATCCATTTTAGGAGTTACTTCACCAGAATAAACTAGTGTTCAAAGGCTCAAATGACCTCAAAAGGATGTGTAATGGTTAATTAGGATGGAATGTTTGTTTAGGTTCTTAGAGGATCTTGAGGAAATCAATGTGAAATGTTCCACCATCAGGCATGGAGGACTATATAAGAGATGGTGGGACATAATGTTGAAGGAAAATAAGGATGAGGGATTAGAGTGGAATGAATTCAATGTTATATTCACTGACTAGTTCTATCCTGATTTGATGTTTTTGGCCAAATATATTGTGTTTTTAAAACATTAATGAGTTGACATAACCATGATAGAATATGAAAATCACTCTATTGATATTGTGAAGTTATAACCCGAGATAGTATCAAATGATAATATGATGACTTGATAGATCAATTTGGGACTATAATATGATAGGATGTTTTGTGTTTTCATACTAAATATTCCATCTTATATTGATATAATGGATGGAGCTTTGAAAGTTTAAATGGACTTCGTTGGAATTTCAGGGTTTATGGGAGTATCTTTCTCTCATAGTGGTAGTGTGAGTTCCATTAATGGGAAGTGGAAGCATGATGATTATCATAGTGGTTCATGATGGTAAGTTCATTATAGACCTCCTATAGTTCATGATAGAGGCCCATTTATTTTTTTACTAGTGTTCCATGATGGGGCATTCAATGTGGGTTTCTACTGTGACACCCAATAATTGGGGATCTAGTGAATGCTCTGGTCACTTGTAGAAATTATTCCATGTGTTTTATGATCCCTATATTAGAATGGTATCATCACCACCTTATCAAACTACAACTCAATAAAATTCTTCTTATGAAAAATGTTTCTATCCATAGGAACCTGGAATGAATTTTCTTCACATAGTGGAAGAGTCTCTAGAGAAAGTGGGTATGGGTCTAGTGACTGTGAGAGGTACCATCACTATAACATCATCATTAGTGACTACATTATTTTAAATTAGTGCATCTGATTCATTTATTTAATCCCATATTTTTGATCTTATAAGTCAATCTAATGATATTCTATCTTATTTGATGGATATTACTACACCCCAAAGAATAAAGAGGTTGAAGAGACTTTGTATACTGACGTGCGTTTTATCTCTATCAGATGTTGATATTTCTGGGAGTTTTTTTGGTTCTCGACATTAAACCACTTGATGTTATATTCTAGATTAATTTTAATGAAGAGGGAGAAAATACTTTGTTGACCAATGTGTGTTTTATCTCTATCATATGTTGAGATTTCTTGGAATTTTTTGGGTTCTCGACATGAAACCACTGGATTTAAGACTCATGATTGATTTGATAATTTAAAAATAAATCCAAAATTTATTTTTATATTCAAAAAGTCTATATTAGTAAACTTGATGGGTTTTCCCAAATCTTTTATATAGAATGGTAGTCGAGGTAAAGTATGGATAGATATTCATATCCAGAATTGGGGAAAGTAATATATGTTTACACTTTTTCTCTGGACTATGAATCATTTATTTGTGATCTCCATCCATCTTTTCTTGAGTTTCCAAAAAATTTACCCTTTAACTTATTCAGTTTTCCCCTGGTAAGGGAAGTATAGTTTTATATTGAATTAGTATTTTTCACAAAAAAAGTTTTAATTCTTTCTTACCACATGGAACCAGCTTAAATGATATATTTGAAGTCTCATTTGGACTATATTTTAGAAAAAATATTTATATGCCCATGTGTGTCACATTGGGTGGTTCCTATTCACTTCACTAAGAATGTTGATGGTTCACTTCACCTTTGTGTCAGTAAATGAAAACTCAATCGAGTTATGGTAAACAAAAATTATCCACTACAATGGATTGAAGATCTATTAGACCAGTTGAAGGGGTTGATGTCATTGTCGAAGTCTGTTTTTCATTCTAGTTACCATCAGTTGAGAATAAAATATACAATCATTTAGAAAAAATAATTTCAGTGAATGTACAACCATTGTGAGTAATTTTTAGTTCCATTGGTATAAATAATCCACATGAATTATTTATAGATTTAATGAATGTTATTATCCATGAGTATCTTGATACATTCATTTCAGTCTTTTTGGATGACATCTTAGATTACTCTTTGTCTAGCGAGGATCATGTGCATCATCTGAGAGAAGTTTTCATTTTTCTGAGAAATCACTGTTATAATTTCAATCTATTTGAGTTTTGACTTTTGGATTTCAGAAGAGAAATTATTAGGATAATTGATGTGAGAACATGATATTTCATTTGATCTTTTAAAGGTTAATGTTATTATGAAATGTGAACAACCACGTAATGTTTTTGAGATTAAGTACTTCTTTGGTTTAGATGGGTATTTTCACTAGTTCATTAAGGACATATCAATGTCATATTCTATAGTAAATTATCTAACTCGGAAGGGATTAATGTTTTATTGGGATAAAAAATTTCATATTTATTTTTTTGAGCTCAAATGCCTTTTGAATACGTCACTGGTGTTTAATATTCTAGTGGTCGGGTAGGGATACAAAGTCTTCTGTGATGAACCAAGTTTAGGTTTGGAATGTGTTCTTATTCTAGGTAATCATATCATTTCTTACCGCTATCATCATATTAGAACACAATTGAAGAATGATCCACCCCATGAACTTGAACATGCAGTTTTGATTCAGGTGCATAAGATCTGGCAGCATTAACTTTTCAAATAAATGTTTACCATGTTTTTAGACAAAAAAATAATGAGTTGTAACTTCTATAAACAAAATTCAAGTCTCTCACATAGGTGTTTGTGGAATACCTACTATCCATTGAAATTGGAATCACTAATACCTGGGTTAAAGGGAATGTCTTCACTGATTCACTGAGTAGGAAATTTCCAATTCAATCAATGAAAGAATCATCAAAAGATTGGAACATGAAGGATCTATTTGAATAGTTTCTCATTGAAGTCCATGAATTAGGGGCCATGGGTTTTTAGCCAGTGTCCATTCAACATCATCTCTACTTGATATGATACTTTAGGAACATAATAATGATTATTAGTTCTATATAATTTGAGAAACTCATTATTGTGGAGAATCCATACATTACTACTCCTTCTCCACCAAGGAAAATCAATGTTATTAGAATCTCATTTTTTTGTATTTCGTGGTAATAAAAGATGTGATATGGGATTTTCAAAATTTCTTGTGGGAAGTGGACCTAAGAACCAAAAAGATATTATATGAAATGTTACATAGATTATGGTGTCCAGTTATTATATGACCAATTTCATAATTTTTCTTGCATTGTTATACCTGCCTATAAGTCAAGGCAGAACACTAGAAACCATTAAGTTTATTTCATCCCCATCTAGTCCTAACTTATAGGTGGTATGACATCTCAATGTCATTTTGTGTTTTGTTTTCACATACCCAGAGAAAGAAGAATGTGATATGGATTGTGATCGAAAGGCTAAAAAAATTGGATAACTTTATAACCATTCATGATATAACCATGGTCGAGGAGTTGGGAAATATCTATGTGAAATAGATTTTTTTCTTGGCATGGAGTCCCATTTTATATAGTTTTTATAGAGATCCTTGGTTCACTTCTCACTTTGGGATAGGGCTGTTTCCGACGCTTTCGCTGGGGCGCGCGCATCCGTCCGTCTGCGGGGGAGGACGCGCTGCATTCTTGCCCCGCATTCCCACTTTCCAAAGGCGGGAGACATTCGCTCCTTATTCAGGGACGTCTTGTCCTTGATCGAAATGGGATGATGGGATGTTGGTTCTTCCTTACATGTATTCCTCCTCGGAACTCGTCACCTAGTCCAGGTCTCCCTCATAGATTTAATACGTTGTTCGTGAAACTCTTCCCAGTGCCATGTTTCCATGGACGTCGGTTAATTACACTGCTTCTGTTAGGACATTCCAAAGGGTCCGGTCAGGGAAGCAACCTTCAGTCGGGGGAGTACTCACGTCGAGGCATCAGTAGCATGTCTGGATGCTGGGGAACTGGCATGTCTGTCTTTTGTCCCTTGTCATGGGACTTCCCGAGGGTGTGGAAGCCCGAGGCATCCCACATAGAGCACGGGGAATTATATGTCACATACATATATCTGAGGTTTTTCTCAGCTTCCTGTGTTTAGCACAGGTTATGCCGCAGGTTTAACGTTCAGCGGGGGATGGATCAGCCCGATCAGAGCACTAGATGGAATGGATAAGATTGAGGGATTTCCCTTGAAGGGGTGCCGATACCGAGACCAGTACATGGGTAGCTGCGAAGAGGAGCATAATGGTATGATCTTGCCGGGACATGGCAGTCCGAGTGAGAATCAGGATGGGTGATGGAGAGTTGAATGAAATGGAGGGGGAATGAAATGGGACCATTGGAGGGGTGACAGTGAAGTTGGGCTTGAGCCTCAAATAGACCTCCTACGCATCCCCATGGTAGTGAATCAAAGTCCGCGTAGTTCGGGATGGTGTCGGAGAGCCGACATGAAGGTGGACCTTGGCCCGATGGGCATCGTCAGTGAACCTACATGAATGTGGACCTTGGTCCAGATGGTGTGGGGCTTACGCACTAGGCTTCCCAGGTGCTGGTGACCTGACGGGTATAAGGTCGGGATGACCAATAGGTGGTGGGCTTGAACCTCTGGTAGGCTTCCAATGTACCACGCCTTGACATTGATCAAAGACCACGTAGTTCAAGTTGGACGCCGGAAGGATGACGTGAATGAGGAGGACCAGGGGGGTCCTAGCGATGGTGGGCTTGGACCTCGTGGAGACCTCTTACGTTCCATCCCTTAACATGGATCGAAGACCACATATTTCAAAGGGGGATTCGTCGGCGAACCGACGTGAAGGTGAACCCGGGGGTCCACTTGTGATGGGTTTCGGCAAACCGACGTGAATAAGGGACCTTGGTCCTATGGGAGAGGGGCTTGAACCTCGTGAGGCTTCCTATGTACCATGCCATGACATGGATCAATGTCCTCGTAGTTCGGGTTGGTCACAACGGCTTTCCGTCAGACAGGAATGCAGTTTAACGTCATGCGAGACGAGGATGAACTCAGCGTGAATAAATGATGTGTGGGATTGAACCTCAGAAAGGCTTTATACGTACCATGCCTTGACATGGATCAAAGACCTCGTAGTTCAAATGATGGAAGTCGTCAGCGAACCGACATGAAGGTGGACCTTGGTCCAATGAGAGATGGTCTTGAACCTCAGGAAGGCTTCCTACGTACCATGCCTTGACATGGATCAAAGACCTCGTAGTTCGAAAGATAGAAGTCGTCAGCAAACTGAAGTAAAGGTCGACCTTGGTCCAATGAGAGATGGTCTTGACCCTCAGGAAGGCTTCCTACGTACCATGCCTTGACATGGATCAAAGACCTCATAGTTCGAAGGGTTACATCGGTGAACCGACGTGAATAGATGATGGGTGGGCTTGAACCTTAGGAAGGATTCCTACGTACCATGCCTTGACATGGATCAAAGACCTTGTAGTTCGAAGGGTGGGTGTAGGCAAACCGATGTGAGGAAGGAGAGACCTTGGTCCAAAGGGATATGGGCTTGAACCTTAGGGAGGCTTCCTACGTACCATGCCTTAACATGGATCAAAGACCTCGTAGTTAAAATGGGTGTGTAGTTTAATGTCATGCTGGATGAGGGGGATACAGTTTAATGTCATGCTGGATGAGGGTATATAGTTTAACGTCATGATGGATGAGGGTATTGCCATGGCTGATGCTTACTCTAATCCCACGTGAGTCATGATCGGTGTGAGAAACAAGAGGCAGCAAGGACCTGACGATCACATAGTGAAGGGTGCATCCGTGAGAAGCGAAGAGGGGCTTATGCGTTAGGTGGCCCATTGGTGCTGGGACTTACTCCAGGATGGAGGCACGAAGTGCAGAAAAGCGTAGCGAAGGAGGGATTTGGGACCAATTATGGGAGGTGACTCATTCCCTACCGCGCCCTCCCCTGACCTTGGTAGTGGGGAAGTACGGAGATGCAGGGGTGTATCCATCCGTTGGGGAACTAGGGTCGCCCTTTTCCAGTGGACATACGCCGCTCCGATAAAGAGAATATCATCCCTTGTGGGGGGAGTGATTCCACTCTCGTGGAGACGAGTGGCATAAAAAATATCCAAGCTAGGGGGACCCTTCGTGCGAGGCATGAGGTCGGGTCACAGTTTAACATCATGCATTGAGGTCGTGGTGCTTGGCAGTTTAACGTCCTGCAGCTCAGACAGGGTGGGTTCACTCCACACCCCTAGGACTTACATAACTGGTACCCTTTGCTCCATGGGGGAGGGAAGGTACCAGTAAGGCCGTAGTCAAGGGGGGTCGTAGAGCGAACCATCGAGGGTTACAAGTTAGCATAACTATGCGGAGAAGCAATAGTCATTAGCGTGTCTATGCGAAGAAGCATTGGGCGAAGCAATGCTATGAGTGGTATTGTCCGTGGGACTTTGAAATTACATCGTACATACCTGGAGGGTCGCACGGGGAGGGGAATTGCCAAGCAAAGGAGTGTGCTTTGCAAAGCAGAGTTCCTTGGCCTTAGCATGGGGAAAAGGTGTGAGTGGAGGGTGCTTCGCGAAGTGGAATAGTATTCGCGGAGCATTGCCTCGCGAAGAGGAGGTGCCTTGCGAAGCAGGGTGCTGCGAAGCAGTGTGCTTTGCGATGTGTAGCGATCCTGCCTTAGCATGGGAATCGCTAGTACAAGATGGGTTTTTTGCGAAGCATAAACACTCTGCGGCTGCCCAGGTTGCCTTGGGAATCCCCCTCCTTCGCGAATGCCCTTGAGCTTCGCAAAGGGCATCCCTCTTGGAAGAGGGTCTCAAAACGAGACAAAGAGAAGGCGTCACGCGAAGTAGAAGTACCTCGCAGAGCTCATGATTCCCAGGGCAAAGGGTGCTTCGCGATTCAGGAGAAGGGAAGCTGAAAGGTCAGATTGTCCATCCCCTGGGCTCATGGGGAACCTAGTATTTATAGGCAAGGGGCGCCGCGAATCAGAACTCTCGTGCCGCCTCCATTTCTTCGCGGCACGCTCACAAACTTCAGGTCGTTCGCAGAGAGGTACCACCTCCGGAGCTTCGCGGTGGGCTCGTGAACGTCACATTCGTTCGCGGAGAGGTACCGCCTCCATTGCTTTGCGACAGTCCCACGAATGTCAGGCCATTCGCGGAGAGGTACCGCCTCGGGAGATTCGCGGCGGGCTCGCGAACGTTAGGCCGTTCGCGGAGATGGACCGCCTCCGGAGCTTCGCGGGACCGCGATGCTGGGGGTGCTTCGCGTCGGTGCTTCGCGAGGCAACATGTGGGACTTCTTTTTCATCCCTTCCTTTCATGCACTATTTTGGCACCAACAAATGCCCCCCCTCATACTTGGAGCCGCGGAGGGCTGAAGGGTCGAAGTCTGAGGGAAAATCGCCAAAATTGTTGGCGGTTCGCGATGAGACTTCGCGAAGGGGGCCCGCGGTGCTGACCGGGGCCACGGATCCGGACGCGCCGCGATGCTACGCGTGGGCGAGGTGCGCCGCGATGCTCCGGGGTCTCCTCCTATAAATAGGGGGTCGACCTCTTTTGTCTTCATGTGATTTTCGTGTCTTTTTGTGCTCTCGATTTCGCAAAGCTCTGCATACTCCGCCCCTACTCTCCACGAATCGAGCTTCTCGGCGAACCGCGGGTCTCCAACTCCATGACTGCGCCAAGTGAACTCTAATTTTCCATCCTAGGTCAGACTCCACGGCTTGGTCTCGCAAACGACCTCCATGAGCCGGCTTCACGATCAAGCTTCGCTATCCATTCTGAAAAAATTCTTTTCTGAGTGACGAACCGAAATGTCCCATCGAGAAGCTTTATTGGGGGTGATTGCAGATGCTGCCCGTCGGGATTAGATGGCCAACTGTCCGAGACTTGGGGAGATGGTCTGAAGTCACTCGGACCACATTTATTTGACAGAGCTGTTATGATAGGGTTAGAAGAATTATACGCAGTGCAAGAAGCTGCCATTGTACGGCTTCAGGTTGAGGGTTGACGTCTTAATCCCTGAGGCGAGTAGGGATGAACCAGCTTGTTTGTTTAGGACCATGCCATGTCAGCACCAATGGTTTAGGGCGGCCGATGGTCATGTGCGGGAGGACTTCACACCTGTCACTTCCGAATGTCTCTACAAACATGTGAACAATATTGACGGGAAGCCCCTACAATCGGATACGTCCCATCCTCTCTATCGTACCATGCTGAAGGTGGCTTTGCAGGATTCAAAGAAAGGGTGGTCCGATGAGTGGGACCTGCGCCAAGGCGGAAACATTACCGATGACTGGGCCTGGGCCTACTGGGTAGGTGCCTCATGTGAGGAGTTTGGGGCCGATCTGAGGAGAGTGGGTTTATACGAGGCGACATGGGCCTCCCAATTCCACATTTACCAACTGAAACAACTGATGCTGGAATTGTTGAGCAGATGGTCATCTAGGACCAATACCTTTCACCTGCACCACAGGGAGGTGGGCATCAGCCTGTGGGATGTTCACCAGATTTCGGGGGTTCCGATCTTGGGGGCCATGTATGATGAGTTCCTCCCCGTCATGAGCACGTGGGAGGATATAGAGTAAATGCCACGAATGGCGTCAGTACTGATGGCACTCGTCCCTGGAGAGGACAAGGAGGCAGTAAGGGATTTCCACTTTAAGAAGTGGTTCAAGTGCTTCCTGAATTTCCCAGAGAATCGAGAGTTCCCTATGAGGCCTCTAACTTGTCTAAGGGCAGCCCAACGGGGTAAGGAGAACTTGTATTGGCGGGTCTTGGAAGACAGCCAATGGAAGACTTGGGGCTTCATTGTCATCACTGAACAACAACTGATTTTCAGGCTGGCGGTGTTCATTGCGGCTCTCATCTGCGGTTGGATCCTACCGGTGAGGGATACCAGCATGGGGGTGCGGCCCAGCTCGTTTATCATGGCATCCATGCTGGCCATGGGTAAGCGGGTCAATCTGGGGATCCCAATGCTCGCCAAGCTGTACATAATGATGTGGCACATTAGCGAGGGCAAGAAGCCTCCAAGGATATGCGGTCCCTTCCACCACCTGTATGGGTATATTGTGTCACACATCAGGGGAATCTATGAGTATCCAAACCCTATCTCGCCGCCGGGATCAAACATCCTCCCCTCCATCCTGAATGCGGCCGGGAGCATCCCGTTCAAACTAACCATGCCGATGGTGTTGAACTGGGTTTGGAGGGCGTATGAGTTTAATTTCCACCCCTTACCATTGCCGATGGGTACACTCACTGATGAAGGGAGGGGAACGGAAGAGAACCGGTCTTACCTCCAAGCCTTTTGAGGTGGACTTTTGGTGGCACGAGTGGATCGTGAGCCGCTCTGTGAACCGTACACCCCACAACAGTTTGCGAGACAGTTCTGGTGCCTCCAGCGGCTGACCCTGAAGGTCTACTAGGAGCTACGTCACGAGGAGCACCCGTGTGTGATGAGGTAGTTGTGGCTCATGTTCACATGGGAAGATGGGAAGATTCGAATTGCATTTCCTCCATCCACCGCCGCTTTCAGATTAGTGAGGGAGTATGCCATTAGTTGGGAGGCTGCTTACCCAGGGGAGATGCTGAAGCAACCAACTATTCGGGTTGGTGACGGTGGTCCTCCTCTATCCCGAGGTCGGGGTCAAAGGGTAGCTAGGGCCTCTCACAGTGGCGGGGCTGCCGTGGTGGTGAGACCCG
Organism: Viscum album; assembly: GCA_963277665.1. Lineage (NCBI taxonomy): Eukaryota > Viridiplantae > Streptophyta > Magnoliopsida > Santalales > Viscaceae > Viscum > Viscum album. The sequence goes on along the minus strand of OY728140.1, from coordinate 88,860,512 downwards.
CACAGGCCGAGGGTGTGGCACCAGCGGCGGATCCGGTGATTCCGGAAGAGCAGGGTCATCCGGAGGGGCGTCCACCGAGGGTATTTCATAGTATATCCACTCAGTCTCAAGGGAAGCGGCTACATCATATCGACATGGCAGAGGATGTCGTCTTCCCGGAGGCCTGGGACATTTGGGATGTCAACCGGAAATTCCTCAGTCCACTCGAGATATGGGCGCACTTGAATCGCCTCGAGATGGAGTTACCGGGCATAGGCCCAGCCCGGGCTGGTTTCATGGTGTCCCCGGTGGAGGCAGAGCAATACATGGACGAGCTGGAGGACTATGTTCATTCCAGTGGTGTCCCTCGCCCAATGACAGATTGGGTGAGGGTACTGCGGGATCGAACGGTCCCCCCACAGTTGTCAGCCGCAGATATGAGGGAGCGCTTCCCCCTGCCGGAAGAATCAGAGGACTCCTCTCGGGAGGATGAGGCTGGAGGAGGGAGCCCGTTGGAGGAGGGTGAGGTCAAAGATCAAATCTCAGATTCTGACGATTTCGCAGAGGCTCTCGAGGTAGCATTCCGAACTTCTTTCCTTATGGTCCATTCTTGGGTCCTTATGGACTTCTCACCGATGTTTGAGCCATGCAGGAGGAACTTGTTCGTAGACCTCATTCTCACCCCTCGGCGGGTGATGATGCAGGGCCTTCAGAACCCACGCCTATGGCTGTGTCCAGTTCCGCGTCTGGTGGGACCAGAGCACCCGGGGTGGCTCCTCTAGAATCTCTAGACCTTCCAACAGTATATGGAGGGCCTCACCTCGGGGTCCCATCAGTATTGGCTCAAGAGCAGCACCAGGAGGTCGACCTCTGTATGTTTCCACTACCGGTTTCCATGTCGTCACATGTAGACTATGCCAACTAACGTTTATGTTCCTCTCTGTTGTACAGTTCTCCAACTGGCATGGGCTGCTGCGGCAAGGCTAGTCGGGATGTCTGGTGGCGTCCCTCCTAGGGTCATTCCGGTGATGGTGGCGATAGTCCCCCCATCTCCCCGATCTACAACACACATCATCACTGGCAGGACCACCAGCAAGGTCGTGCCTGAGGTCATTGAGGTGGACTCTGATGAAGAGGATCGACTAGACGATCCCACTCTTGTCATGCCTGCTTCGGCGCCAGATGTCGCGCCGGATTCAATGCCAGATGCAGATCCTATTGAGGACTTCCTGCGGGCGTATCTAGCGTATGAGCCTGCCAATCGTGCAGACTGGAACGAAACAGCCTCTGATGAGGAAGACAACAGCATAGTCCGCCACCGATCATGTAAGTTAATCATGCGCTTCATCAAGGACACCCCCCAAGCTCTATGGATGGAAGAAATGGATAGACTTCGCTCGCGGCTGTGTGAACTGTGCGCTGGGGGAGTGGATTCCCAACATCCTCATGTGCTCGTCCGAGATTTTATGGCTGAGAAGATCTGGGAGCATGATCGTGGGCTCAGCGTGGGCTGGCAGCGGAGGAAGGATACAAACATCAAGAAGCTCCAGGAGGATGAAAGAGAGGTCCAACAGCTGCAGATCCGGGTGGATGAGCACTCATCCTCTCTTAGTGCACAATTTGATATGATCTCATGGTTGAGGGCCCAGCTGGCAGAGGCAGAGGAGCATATGAGGCAGGCTTCTGGAAAGATGGCTTCCATTCAGGCTGGGGTAGAGAGGGCCAGAGCCAAGTCTGACGAACTGCGCCCTGCCGCTGCTGAGGAGGAGCGGGAGCTGAGTCAGCGGCAGCAAGTCTTGGATGCCACAAGCCGAAGGGTGGCGGAGCTGCAATGCTCTTTTGACGGGGTCAACCCATCCATGGGGGGGAGTCGACCCCCGTGTACTGTAACAAACTAAAAACCTTTTATTGGTACATCCGCGCTTCAATTTCTTCTTTTGTTTTGAATGCCGTAGCATGCACGATTTCCATTGTTAAATCGGTTCGTTACATCACTAAAATGTTTGCAGGACGTTCGGCGCTAATTCCCCAAGCTCACGTGGGTCAAGTCCGATGTGAGAAACAGGAGATAGTGGCCTTCTCGTCCCACCTAACATAGGAGTGGAGACCATGCTCCGGGAATCCGGGATTTGGATTACCAGTCCGGATTTCCGAAAGATGGGAGAGTCTTGGCCGGCGAATGAACTTCTCCAAACAGCTGAATTACCATTTCTTCAGCGTGCCCTCATGCACAAACGGTGCAACACCAGGGGCACTGAAATCGGTCCGAACTGACAGAAATGGGAAGCGTGAATTATGATGCCCAAGGTTCGGAGCACTGTGGGGATGGCATGATAATAAAGAACAGCCATTAACCACAGAGGAGAAGCGGTATCCTTACTGCGTTAGCCTGGAATGGGGACAAAAATGAGGGTCGACTGTTGACCGTGTTCGAAACACGGGACCATGTCACAAATGTTTTCGGTCAATCTTTCGGGACATTGACCCAGGACATTTGGCAGACCATAGGTCGAACATCCATACTGTTAGGGGGTCCTTCCAAACATTACCAGTCTTCCGGAATGTTGGCCCAAGACGGTAGGTGAGCCGATACGGCATGAGACCAGGCCGTTAGGGGTCCCTTCAGACATGAAAGTGGATGAGGGTCCAATTAAGGGGCATGCAAAGCGTGTCATATAGAGTGATGGTTTGTTCTAACAGAATCCGACACTTAGGTAGTTAAAACACCATGGTGGGAGTACGCCAGATGGGTGCGTTGATTTGGTCATGGATCCTTCTTCTTTGGGACAGGGCCTCTCTAGCGAGGGGTCCGACCAGGGGGGCGGAAAGGGGAAGGATGGGATTGATGATTTCTATGGGTTTGACCCTAGGAAAAATACTAGGGTGTCTCTACGTATCCCATGAGGATGGGAATCAAGCCATACATAGTTCTGGAAGCGTAGTTTAATGTCATGCAGGACGATGAGAAGTCTGGCCGTGTTAGTACACATCCTGCCAAAACTACTAAGCCCATGTGAGTCAGGATCGGTGTGGGAAACAAGTAGTGGTGGGACATTCCCGACACAAAAAAGGGGAGGTTAGGGTGGAGAGATACTTGGAGAATATCGGCCCCATGATACTAACCTGCCGATGTGGGGCACTTAGATGCGTGAAGAGATATGGCTGAATATGTTGGAATTCCACTTGAACATGAGGAAGTGGAAATGTGTGAATCATTACTCTCGACATTTGGATCACAATGACGGTGGCATGACGATAGAGGATAACTGTTAACCATGGCGGAAACGCAGCGTCCATATCACGTTAGCCTAGAATGGGGACAAACAAATGAGGGTCGACCGTTGACCGTGTTCGAAACACGGGACCATGTCGCAAATGTTGTCAAAGATCCTTAGGGACATTGGCTCGAAACGATTGGAGGTCCCTTAGCTCCAACATCCATGTAGATCCCTTAAGCCTAGTATCCATGTTGTATGAGGGTCCTTTTGGATGTGGAAGAGGATGAGGATCCATATAGCGAGCTCACAAAGCTTGGTCATGGGACGAGGGGAATGTCCCCATGAAAATCCCACTCTTCAGGCTCTTTTTCAAAACACATCTAAATACGACAACGAGACATATTAGATAGAGGGAGTAGAGTCCTTTCCCATAGGGATATCTTAGTTTAGGGTCATATAATTCGGACCAAAGGGAGGGAGGAAACATAAGAGGCACATGGTGGAGTAACTCAAACACCTGGATTGAATGGGAATAGGGGGTGTGTATGGTGCGGTGAACAACATGACATGAATGAGGACATAATCCCATATCACACCGCACGACCCCCTTGGGAGAGGTTTTGGGTCAAGGGACCGAAAGTGAAAGTTATGCTGGGCCCGCGGGGAAGTGCCCGAGTGCTCCTACGTATCTCATGAGGATGACAATCAAGTTGTACGTAGTTTTTGAAAACGTCTTAGTTTAAGGTCTTAGAGCTTGGACCATGAGTGGGTAAGGGGAGAAAGGGAAGCATGGAATGGTGGTTACAAAACCTGATGTGAATGAGGACCTATGCCCTACTTACCATGTGTTCTCTGGGGAAATGCTCGAGTCGAGGGACTGAACACGAAGGATAGTCTGGGCCCGCGGGGAAGTGCCCAGGCGCTCATACATATCTCATGAGGATGAGAATCAAGCCATGCATATTTCATCAAGGTGTCACGGTAAGGTACCAGTGCCAGGGAAAAACGGGAGTTCGGGCGTGGCCCTTGCACTAAAAGAAGCGGAATTTGGTAAATCTTGTTTGTCCTTTAAGATGAGTGTTTTTTTTTGTGAAGCGACAGGCCTTGGGTAGTAGGCCGTGGTGTCTCCACAAGAATCAAGCCATGATAGGCATTGAAAAATGGCATGGAACATGACCAATACCCAACGTGATGTCCTCTACAATGAGGTCATCACAATGTAGTGATGTTTTTCGTCGTGCGGCCAGGATGATAATTTCATAGTTTAGGGTTATGTGATAGGACCAAGCATGCATTTTAACATCATGCATTGCAGATGTAGAAGAAGCGATGCTAGGCGGGGAATGTATATGGTGTCGTGCGACATAACCGATGTGGATGGGTACATGATCACTCATCACATCGTACAAAGTCCCGATAGAGGAACCTCAGGCCGAGGGGCCTATATAGAGGTAAAATGTGAGAAGAAGGGGGGAGAGACTAGCTCCCTAAATGGGCTGGACCCAAAGACAAGGCGTTCGGGCAGTCCTATGTATCCCATGGGGATGGGAATCAAGCTGAACATAGTTCTGAGGAGATCTTAGTTTATGGTCTTAGAGCTCAGACAGTGAATGGCGACAACTTCCCGAGTAAGCGCAAACGTCAACCTGATCCCTAAGCCCACGTGAGTTAATCTCGGTGTGTAAAACAAGGGGGGAATCCTTATCACAATACTTGGGGCATCCATCAAAGGGTAGTGGGAAGAGAGCCCCGAAGGACACCTTTGACGCGTCTTGTTCCCCCAACGCACAAACGTGCATGGAGGAATAGTACCAAGAGTTCTGAGACACTACTTGGACGTGATGAGAATGGAGAAGGATGTGAATCGTGTAACCGAAATTTTGGGCTTAATGGGGTTGGCGTGGTGATAGAGGAAAACTGTTAACCGTGGAGAAAAAAACAGTCTCCATATCGCGTTAGCCTGAGGTGGGAACAACAAACGAGCATCGACGGCTGACCTTATTCGCAATGCGGTATTTTCTCGATTTGTTGTCTGAAACCCTCGGGGCGTTGGCCCATAACGGTAGGAGATCCCTTGGGCGTAGTATCCAGGCCGTTCTTGGGGGTCCCTCTGGGTGTGAAAGATGACGGAAGCCGAGATGAAGGGATACGCAAAGCCTAGAATGTGGGTGCGGACGTGTCTGAGTAAAGTCTGGCATTCCAGGTAATAAACTGGAGTACCCTTAGGCACATTGGTGAACTGCTGAAAAGGGTCAACGGAACAGCTCGGGAGGGAGAGGTACATGATGTGGTCATTACAAGACCGACGTGAATGATGACATAATCCCACACCACACCATATAATCCTCTCATGGAGGAAGGGTAGACCAAGGGGCCAAATTGGGATGAAGATTCCCGAGAGATGGGGCTGGACCCGAATCCTAGACATTCAGGTGGTCCTATGTATCCCATGAGGATGGGAATCAAGTCATACGTAGTTCTCTAAATGTAGTTTAACATCATACGATATGATGAGGGGAGTAATATACCCCCAAACAAGGGAGGTGTACGGTACGATGAATAAACCGACGTGAATGACGAAATAATCTCACCACAAACCATACACTCCTATAAGAGATGACCAGGGCTAGGGCCCGAAAAGGCAAAGGGGCCTGATGGTTAGGCATTGGTTAGGAAGGCCTGACCTGCTTGCATTTTAACATCTTGCAGTGAGGATGAGGGCAGGGGACCCGAGGAGGCCAAGGGGCCTGAGGCTGGGCCTCATGAGGGAAGGCGTACGGCATGGTACATGATCCCGACGTGAATGAGGACATAGTCCCACACCACACCGTACACCCCGAGTAAGAGGTTGGGAAAAGGGGCCCGAGAAGGCCAAGGGGCCTAAGGTTAGGCATTGGTCAAGAAGGCCCGACTGGTTTGTAGTTTAACATCTTATATGAGGATGGGGAAAGAGATAACTGTATCTAATCCAGGGGTGTGTACGGTATGTAAAGTAACTTGACGTGAAAGAGGTCATAATCCTACACCACGCCGTACATTCCTTATAAGAGAATCGGGGCCGTGGGCCTGACCGCTAGCACCACCCGGAGGGATGTTTGTCACTTCAGGATGGGGTAGAATGAATCACTGCACTCGATGTTTGGGAAATCTCGGGGTGGACCCGAAGATCCAAGACATTGTCGACCATGTTCAAGACACAGCGTCCTAATGGTGACCTGATATGGGAGCAACAAATGAGCATCGACCATTGACCAAATTCGTGACACGAGACTTGTATCGGCTTGTTGCTCAGAAACCCGAAGGGGTGTTGGCCTTTATCGGTAGGAGAGCCCTTGGGCGTAGTATCCAGGCCGTTCTTGGGGGTCCCTCCGGGTGTGAAAAATGATGGAATCCCAGTCAAGGAGTGGGTGAAGCATAGCTGTATCCATCAATGAACGAGGCGAATGTCTCCAGGGGGGACGTGCAGCCGGGTCGAGGCTTGCTTGATGTGAGTTGGGGCAAATGTGTGCACCCTACCATATTTCTTGACCCGAGGGGAAGATTTTGGTTTTTGGGCTGGGCCAATGGACGAAATGCCCAGGAGTTCCTATGTATCCCATTAGGATGGGAATCAATCCATACGTAGTTCTTGAAGGCCATGCAGTTTAACGTCATGTGGTGAGGAAGTGGGAGGATAGAAGAACGGGAGTGGTCACATGGTGCAACCCTTACAATCCTTGTATGAGCGGGGTTGTATGAGTGGGGATAAGAAAGCCTACTCCTCGCTACACAAGGACCCTCTAAGGAAACTATTCCCAGGGGGATATTGGAAGAGAAGAGCTTGGGGTTGGGCTCAAGATGAGGTGTCCGAGCTTTCCTATGTATCCCATTAATATGGGAATCAAGCCACACGTAGTTCTTGAAGCGCAGTTTTAGCATTGTTCTGGATGAGAAATGTATCTCAACTGGGTGTATGTACGGTACAGCGGGTAACCCGACGTGAATGAGGATATAATCCCACACCACACCATACAATCCCATAAGAGAGTCTGAGTCGATGAAGGCCTAGGGGCCCGAGGATGTGCATTGGTCAGGAAGGCCTGACTGGCTTGCAGTTTAACGTCTTACAGTAAGGACGGGGGGTCGGGGCCCGAGGAGGCCAAGGGGAATGAGGATGAGCCTCGGTTAAGAAGGCCTGAATGGCTTGCAGTTTAATGTCTTACAGTAAGGACCGGGGCCCTAGGAGGCCAAGGGACCTGAGGATGAGCCTCGGTTAGGAAGGCCTGACTGGCTTACAGTTTAACGTCTTATAGTAAGGGCGGGGGATGGGGGCCCGAGGAGGCCAAGGGGCCTGAGGCTGAGCCTTGGTTAGGAAGGCCTGACTGGCTTGCAGTTTAACGTCTTATAGTAAGGACGGTGTGAGATCTTAGTTTAATTTCATAGAGCTCGGACCATTTTGCGGTTTGTCGTCCTGTAGGATGGTGGTTTGTAGTTTAAGGTCGTGTTGGACCATACAGATTAAGGTCATGTCGGACCGTACAGTTTAAGGTTGTGTTGGACCATACAGTTTAAGGTCATGTTGGACCGTACAGTTTAAGGTCATGTTTGACCGTATAGTTTAAGGTCGTGTTGGACCGTACAGTTTAAGGTCATGTTGGACCGTACAGTTTAAGGTCGTGTTGGACCGTACAGTTTACGGTTGTGTTGGACTGTACAGTTTAAGGTCCTGTTGGACCGTACAATTTAAGGTCGTGTTGGACCATCTAGGATCAGGAAAAGTACTTCTTGAGGAACCTGGCATTGGTGGGAGGAGTTACGCGCTCACCATCCGTGGTCACCAAGGAGTATGCCCTGTTGGGGTAAACCTTATGGATGATATAAGGCCCTTCCCATTTGGGTTCTAGCTTGGGTGGTTTCCTACCGGGGATCATTGGCGCTCGAAGGGCCAGCACTAGGTCACCCTGTAGAAAATAATGGAGGAAAACCTTCTTGTTGAAGGCCCTCGCTATCTTATTCCGATGCCTTTCCATATTGTGCAGGGCACGAAGCCGGTTCTCATCCAGTGCTTCTAATTCAGCTAGACGGATTTCAGCCACCTCATTTGGCGCCTGCTGGTCATAGACTGCAGTGCGCAGCGATGGCAGCTGGATCTCAAAGGGTAGGATAGCCTCAGCCCCATACACCAGGGAATATGGGGTTACCTGGGTAGAGTTGCGAGTCGTCATCTAATAATCCCAGAGGGCATTGGGGAGCTTTTCCAGCCAACTTTTCTTGTTCTGACCAACCATATTCTGCAGAATGATGGAGAGGGTTTTGTTGAACGCCTAGATATGTCTGTCTTCCTGCACGTGATAGTGGGAGGTATGGTTCGAGCGGATTTCGTACATGGCGTACAATTTCTTCATCTCAGCTGCTTGGAAGTTGGTGCCGTTATCGGTGAGGATAGTGTGAGGGACCCCAAATTGGTGGCTAATATTGGAGCTCAGAAAGTCGAAGATGGAACGGTCCTTGACCTCTTTGAGTGGAACTGCATATGCCCACTTGGAAAAGAAATCTGTAGTAGTCAGGATGAACCTACACTGGCGAGCCGTTGCCGGTGGATATGGTCCCACTACATCAAGTCCCCATACTGCAGATGGCCAAGAGTACATGGTGGGGTGGAGGGGCTCTGGCGGCCGATGCAGGGAGTTGGAATGGACTTGGCACGCGTTGAATCTCTTGGCATACCCGATACAATCAAGGATCATAGAGGGCTAGAAGTACCCCAACCTTTGGATTTGATGGGACAGCTTCGGCCCAGCTTGATGGGCACCACAGGTACCAGCGTGGACCTCTTGCATAACATGAGGAATCTCCACCCCCTGAATGCAATGGAGGAGGATGCCATTGAAGCCCCGCTTATAAAGGATCTGTTCAAGACTGGTACTGCTCTGGCGGGTAAATTGTAGCACACAACGTTGGATTTGCTCGCGCTCGGCCCGGTCATCCTGGAGGTGACCATTTTTGAGATAGTCGACAAAAGGTACCCTCCAGTCAGGAGTGACTTCAACCATTGTGTCTGACGAACCCGGGACCCCTGATGTAGAGGGCCCAGCGGTGAGTTGACTTACCTACAGGACATAATTTTCCTCTTGGGTGACAAGGGAAATGACTCTCTGGTGTTCCACATGTATGATCAAATCATCTTGCTCGGGTTCTACGAGTGATGCAACTAAGCCAGCCAAGGCGTCTGCTTGACTGTTCTGTGACCGCGGGACATGGGTAATCTCTGGTCGAGAAGAGAACTGGGCCCAGCGGTGAATTGACTTACCCGCAGGACATCATTTTCCTCTTGGGTGACAAGGGAAATGACTCTCTGGTGTGCCACATGTATGATCAAATCATCTTGCTCGGGTTCTACGAGTGATGCAACTAAGCCAGCCAAGGCGTATGCTTGACCGTTCTGTGACCGCGGGACATGGGTAATCTCTGGTCGAGAAGAGAACTGGGCCATTAGGTGGAGGGTGCACTCCAGCAACAGTACAAGCTCTGGCTTCCTGACGACATAGTCACCATTGACCTGTTTGATTACCAGCTCAGAATCTCCTTTAACATGTAGATGGGGCACGTCGATCTCAAGGGCCAGCTCAAGGTCAGTGATGAGAGCCTGGTACTCTGCCTCGTTGTTGGTACAACCTTCTGACAATAGGAATGAGTATGGTAGGACCGCTTACGTCGGGGTAATGAAGATGATACCCAGGCCCACTCTGTTGAGCTTAGGATCGTTGAGCCTCCTACCGGTGGGACTCCGGGAGGCACTATCGAAGTGCATTTGCCAACATGGGATGACATGATCGACTGAGAGAATCATCTCATCAGAAAAATACAGGTCCAGGGATTGATCCGCAGAGGTTGTATGGGCAGCTAAAAATTCTACCAACGTCTATCCTTTAATGTACTTCTGAGGTACGAACTTCATATCAAACTGCTGGAGAATCACCGCCCACCGTGCTAGTCAGACAGTCAACATGGGGCGGTTCAGGATGTACATTAGTGGGTCTACCCGGGAGACCAATTGTACCTCATGGTGCTTCAGGTAATGCCGCAACTTCTATATGGAAAGGACGAGCGCAAGGCAGCTCTTTTCGATAGGGGAGTATCTGACCTCTGTATCGAGAAGCATGCAGCTGAGATAGTAGAGACTGTTCTCAGTACCCTCGTTATTCTTCTGGGTGAGCAGTGCACTGAGGGATCGTTACAGGGTGGTCACGTAAAGGACTAGCGGCTTCCCAGAGATGGGTGGCATCAAAACCAGATGTTGGAGTAGATACTGCTTGATTTTCTCAAAAGCGGTCTGACACTCCTCATCCCATTCGTAGGCGACGCCCTTCTTCATGAGCCAGGAAAATGGCATACACTTGCCGGCCAGATTCGTGATGAATCGGTGTATATAGGCTAAGTGTCCTTGGAGGCCTCGAAGTTCCCGAATATTTCTCGGGGGAGGCATTTGGCTGATGGCCTTGATCTTCTTTGGGTCGATCTCAATGCCTCGGTATCTAACAACAAAGCCATGAAACTTACCAGAGGTGACCCTGAAGGCACACTTCAAAGGGTTCATCTTCATGTGATGGGAACATAGGAAACTGAACACTTTCTCAAGGTCTTTGAGATGGTCCTGGCGCTGGCATTATTTTAACACTAGGTCATCTACATAGCATTCCACCAACGTCCCGATAATTGGCTTGAATATGCGATGCATGGCCCTCTGATAAGTGGAACCCGCATTTTTCAAGCCGAAGGGAATAAACTGGTAGAAAAAGGTACCTTGGGGAGCCCTGAAGGCAGTGGACTCATCGTCCTCGTGGGCCATCCGGATCTGGTTGTACCTGAAATACCCATCCATGAAAGAGAGAGCTTGGAACTCAGCCGTGGCATCAATCAATAACTCAGTCACCAAGAGTGGGAAGTCATCCTTTGGGCGATGGCGATTAAGTTTGCGGAAGTCAATGCAGACTCTGATTTTCCCATTCTTCTTCCTGACTGGCACAATATTGGCAAGCCACTTGGGGTACTGGACTTCCTTAACGAAGTTGGCTTTGATAAGTTTGTCAACTTCGGCCTCAACCATAGCACCATGAGAAGGGTTCATCTTCCAGGGAGGCTGCTTTAACCCACGATGGTCTGCTGGGAGGCCCAGACGGTGAACGGCTACCTAGGGATCTAGTCCTGGCATCTCGTTGTAACTCCAGGAAAACACGTTATATTGTTTTTTGAGAATGTCTACGTACTGCTGCTGCTCCTTGGGGGACATGGCTACACTGATCAATGTGGGTTTCAGATCTTCCTCGCTACCAAGGTTCACCTGTACCAGTTCATCAACCGTGGTAGAGACGCCTTCCTCAAAGGCGGGGAGAGCATCCTCCAGGTTTTCCTCTCCACCCGTGGGGGGATTTCCCATGACGGGAGATACTTCTAGGCTATCAAAACTTGAGGGGAAGCTGGTGTCGGCTTGGGAAGCATTGTTCATCATATTAGGAGGCTCATTGCCATTGAGACCATAGCAATGAAGGCAGTCGACCCTATACCATCTGGCCTTCAGCCTAAGGGGCCACGTTTGATGACATCAAAATAGTGGTGACGTGTCGGCATGAGTCGGTAGATTCCATCCCGGTGGAAGAGACACATATGGTGTACCGCCATTTTTATAAGCTTCACATTCCAGTACCGCACAGGGGTAGGAGGCTCCGGGATCACCTTATCCTTATTGGTGTAGGAGTATGAGGTGATTTCCCGCCGTCGCTTTGACATGGGAACATGCCTTCCTTGCGTACCCGAAACAACAAAATTGTGCCCCATGTTGGGGGTCATCGCCTCCAATTGGTGGATTGGGAGGATGTAGGTGTCATCCATGCCTGCCCAGGGATCACTTGTGATCGGGGCATGTTCATCCTCACTTACTATGATTTTCTTATCTTTACTCTTGTAATAATCAGCATCCAGATAGCGGGCCTCACAAGAGGTGAAAGGAGACCCATCTCCTTGGAGCACGCCTACTCGACCATTGAGGGAGTATTTGAGGCACTGGTGATACGACGAAGGGACTGCTGTGTGCAGATGGATCTATGGCCTACCCATCAACGCGTTGTAGGCGGTGTACTGAGAGATGACCATGAACTCGGTGCTGGCAATTAGGCCACCGAACTGAGTCTTCAGGCAGATCATGCCGACTAGGGTTTGCTCGGTCATGTCGTACCCATGGATTCTGAGGTTAGAGGGAGTTAAATCATCTTCAGATAGACCCAGCTTTCACAATGTCTAAGTCGGAATTAGGTTGATTCCAAAACCCGTGTCAATGAGGCAGCGGTGGACTTCCACACCATTGAAGTGGCCAGTGATGTACAGCGGGCGAATATGACCCTGTATAGGAGGGTCCTCATCTTCACCGGAGAACAAGATAACCACCTAACATTTGGCGTTCTCAATTGCCTCAGCATGGAAGGCTTCTGCGGCTGCTACCTCCATCTCAAACTGTAGGGGGGTCCTTAGGGCCTCGGCAAGTGCCTCACGCATTTCAGACGATAGGTGAAGGGCCTCAAGGATATAAATCCTTTCCAGAATGTCGGCCAGATGTTTCAGAACATCATACTTTCATGCCAAGCATGAACCTCTGCTTACAGGAGGTCGTTCGGAAGTTGGAGGCATAGCGGGTCCTATCGGTTGAACTGGTGGTTGGCTAGTGTTGGGTACATCCTGCTGCCTACTAGTTGAAGCCTAGAGAGTGGTCGCCGGACTAGGATCGTACAGCGGAGACTGGCCTGTATCCATGCAAGATAGGATGTGATACGAACAAGGTAGCTCTCCCTGATCTAGTAGCACAAACGGCGGTGGAGGTAGAGCTGAGGGTGTCAGATGGGGTTTCATGTGCTGATCTCTGCACTGAGCCTGCTGTCTGGTCTCAGTAGCATGCACGTCTTGTCTAAAAGTGCCTGCTAATGTGCCTCGACGACCGGCATGGTTGTGGTTCCGCTGATGTTGACGTCGGCTGGGGACGTTGGGGAGGCTCGTCGGGCGTTCCCCTTCGTCGGGAGTCATATAGGGCTTTACCAGATCCACGGTGTTAACCGAAGCGTACCCCTAGCTGTCGCTCGACGAGTCATCCACCACCGGGTGGATTCGGGGAGGAATCCCCATTTCAGGGGGCATAAAGTCACTGAGATTGTGGGATGAAGACGACACCAGTGGAGCAGGTTGTTTCTTATTGCGTCGTCGCTACTTACCCTTTTGGGCAGAGGTCGACTGTGAAGGCGATGCAGAGGTACTGGCTACCTATTCTAAAGGTTCTGGCTACTTCAGGGGTGCCCGGATGATGCCATGGGCATGGATGAAGGTTTTTCGAGCCATCCAGTCATCGTATCTCTGGGACCCGCGGCTGGGAACCTGCTTCCACTCGCCTTCGCTGTCTCTACCGATCTCTGACCCTGCGAAGACACCTGCCACTTGTGTTGGTGCAGGGCCTAACCTGACTATATTGTTGTTGACATGGTTTTGAATTCAGTCCTTAAACACATATAATTTCTTTAGGGTGATCCCCAGAATATGATGATAAGGACAGTAGTTGGGGTGATCGGTGAGATTTGCCTCTGTCGGCCTTCTGCACTCGGGCAGGCGCACAATCCCTTGCTCTAGATCACATCGGAAGTAGCCAGGGACCTGATTTTCGTTGAACGAATAAGTCTGGTGCCTTCTTTCCGGATAGGGGACCCTAGGGTCCTGGCCCTGATTAGGGTCCGGAGGGGCCTACCGAGGAGGTGGCGCCTGATTGTCTCACCTATGTGGAGGTGGCGCATTGCGCGGGGAAACCTGTCGATTCTGAGGCAGTTGCTACTGGGTAAGAGCCTTTACTTGAGGTGGAGGACCTCTGCGGGGTTGCGAGGATGGTGTCACTGGCAGTAATTCCAGTTTCCTAGGGGCTTCTATTTGGGCCACCGCGGCGGGTTCATCTCTGGAAGTCCTCCTGGATGGGATCATATGGGGTAATGAACCCGCCTGGCTAGCCTGTTGTAGAGCCTCCTCAAGGCGCTGAGCCTTATCTGAGAAATCCTGGAATCCTCCAGGGTAGTTCTAGGTAATCAAGGAAGGCACCTTCTCTGTTTTAAGTTCCCCACACACATCGACAGTAATTGATCCTGATTCAGTGGCATATCGAGGGAGTATGTAAGTCCCTTCCACCGGGCGATGAAATCTTTGACTCGCTCATCGGGCCTTTGTTTGCACTTGAAGAGGTCTACAATGCTGGTCTTCTATGTGGTGGAGATGAACTGATATAGGAACTTCCGGTGGAGATCCTCCCAATCGGTCACTGATCCGATAGGGAGATGGCTATACCAGACGAATGCGGGACCTTCCAATGTCTTTACGAAACATCGGAGCTTGGCAGCTTCATGCTGGGCCGGAGTCCCCAGTATGGGGCCACACCTAGAGGAAAAATGGGCCAACTACTACAGCGGGTCCCCTTTCCCGTTGAAGGGCAAGAAAGTGGGGTTCCCAAAACCCGGGAGTGCTGGCATATCATCCACCGATGCAAGATACGGCATTCCATCCGGTGGGACTGCCACCTGCCTCATTTCCAATGCTTCGAGGCGGGCTATGAGTGCCGTTATAAGATCATTCGGGTGGGGGTCCCTATCTTGATGGAGATCCCTAATCACAAGTGTGTTTCCATGTTCTTCAACACGCTAGATGGCTTTGGCGGCTCGTGGATCGACTGGCGGAACCGCCTGTGGGGCGACTGGGGGAACCCGGACCGGGTTCTTCATATTGCCCCATCGTTCAGGGGGGTTTGGCGAGACGTATCGCGCCCTCTTGCCGTAAGTTCCGGCTTCTGCCATATCCGCATAAGTAGCATGATCCGGGTTTCCCGGAGGCATCTAACCGGGGGGAATTGGTCCTGCCCCTGCTGCCCCAGCTTGGGATTACCATAGTCGGGTCGCCACTCTGCAGTGCGCTCGTCCAAGAGTTCGTCAACCAACCTCTTCTACTCAGCAAGCTGCTGGCGTAACGTGGCCTTCTCGGGATCTTTGTCCGTTTTCTATACGGAGGCGGATGGGTCGGAGTTCTTGACGGTTCTGACATGCTCTTTACCCTTACCGGCATTTCGACTGAGTACCTGCGACTCGGTGGGTACATGGAGGCCTAGAAGGTTCCTCTGCTGACGGGTAACCCTCCATGATGGGTCCAGCAGGGGCGGTACGCCCTCGGGGGGTAATTATCCATAAAGAAATGAAATCTCGTCCTCCTTTTACACTACGTCAGCCATGTGGACCGCGACCCCTCTCGAGGTCATGTCCTCAATGTCGCATAACGAATCGGGCTTCCGTCAGATAGGGTCGAAGAGGAGAGCGGCATAGTGTCCCCAGCCACGGACTTGCACATGGCGGGTAGCTTCCCTGATGACTCTTCAGAGTACTTTGAAACTCTAAACACATTTTCGTTGAAGGGTGCTCTGACGACCTGGTGACTCAGGGTGATGGGACACAGGGAGTGTGGCCAAATCGATCTGGCAGCATTGCTCTCCAATTTCTTCAAAGTGCTCTCGACTTTTGGGGTACATCACCCGCTCGTAACGAAGGCGGAAGTGTGTCGCCCATAGAGTTTGGAAAAAATAAACCCACTTCTTCTAGGTTAAGGGACTCTGGTGCGTGAAATTTCGGTGCTGCCGTCGGCCAGAACTTCTCCGGGAAGTGATCCACTGCGAGAATGCTCCAGAAGCTCCTGGGTTCGGACTCGGGGTCTGGCCCTGTATTCCCCAACTCGTCAACCGGGGGCTGCTAAGGGACCAGTAGCGGTACTGAGGCAGACCTATGGGACCGTAAACTTGGCATAGAGAATACGACGAATGAGCTGACTGGCCACCGAATTCCTGGCCATCCTCTGAAGAGTGAGGTGACCTGACCACGATATCATGATAGAATGGGTTGATAGACACAACTTCAGGTGCAGGAGTTGCGGTTTCTGGTGATAGGTCATGTCGTTGCTCTACCTCCGCGGGTCCCCAAAATAGCTCTCTGTGACCTCTGGTAGAGGTAGAGGACACTTCTGGTGACAATGGTGGTGATTGCACGGTAGGGACCTCCAGAATTTCCAAGATTTCTTCCCCCTGGATGTACCTGCGGAGAGAGGTGGGAATTCGGTGGACCTCACATTCTGGGAGAACGAGGCTTACTTGCCTGGTTCCTTCCCCAGTCCTTGATACGGAGGTGCGAGGAGAAGGTTCCATCACTGAGTCACATTCTGCTTCAAAATCCGAGAAATGAGCTGGTTTGATCTCCACCCACTCCCCCCCCAGGATTCTTCCTGTGGTGGCGACGACTCGCTCTTCTACCCCAGGGTGGCTCTTCGGGATAGGGTTGATTATCAATATGTAGTCTTGGGGCGGCGTCGTGGCAAAGAGGGCCCCCACTCGAGGTGGCCGGGGTGCGAGGGGCACCAGGGAAAATGTTGAAGGGTACATGGGGAGGACCTCCATGGACGGTGCGTGTAACATCCCCAAATGATAAAGGGTTAAATGACTAAATGATATGACTCATGTCAACAAGGTGCACCTTCCTTTTCGGGAGCCTGTCTGATTAGAACTCCACAGTTAAGCGTGTTTGACCTGGAGTAGTGATCAGGATGGGTGACCCTCTGGGAAGTTTCCCAGAGTGTGTGTGAGTGAGGACAAAGCACACTGGAAAGGACATGTGTTGGACTGTGGGGAATGTCATTAGTTAGATGACCCGTTCGGGCACGTGGGTGGACCCTGGGTTGGGCCCCACGTGTCTGCGGGGCAACTGGTGGTACCTGGTGGGCCAGGACCCGACGACCATGTTAAGGCGGGGTGCCTGTGCTGTCACCGGGACCCGGTTGTCACATTTGGTATCAGAGGAGGAACCCAGCCTTAAGTGCGCGGTGCACTGCCTGGGTTGACATGTAGGGCCCACAACGAGGGCGTTGTGCTCTAAAGGGGGGGTGATTGTAACATCCCCAAATGATAAAGGGTTAAATGACTAAATTATATGACTCATGTCAACAAGGTGCACCTTCCTTTTCGGGAGCCTGTCTGATTAGAACTCCACAGTTAAGCGTGCTTGACCTGGAGTAGTGATCAGGATGGGTGAACTCCTGGGAAGTTTCTCAGGGTGTGTGTGAGTGAGGACAAAGCACAATGAAAAGGACATGTGTTGGCCTGTGGGGAATTTCATTAGTCATATGACCCGTTCGGGCACGTGGGTGGGCCCCACGTGTTTGCGGGGCAACTGGTGGTACCTGGTAGGCCAGGACCCGACGGCCATGTTAAGGCGGGGTGTCTGTGCTGTCACCGGGACCCGGTTGTCACAGTGCGGCCGGAGCGAGGCTGACCTTCACCCCCCAAGTTGTCGGGGCGAGGAGGAACTTCGCCAGTTGCTGAGAGGACGTAGGGAGGACCCCCACATTGGAGAAGGACCGGATGGACAGTAACTTCAGATCGGCAGTCGGGGGCAGGAGGATGGAATCCATACCCTGTATAGTGGGCGCAGGAGTGGTTTTCGTGCCGAGTGTCACCGCTGCAGGGTGGGTCGTCCTTCGGGATGGGGGTAGCGCGAGGCATACCTCCGTGACGAGCTTCGGAGTGGGGAAAGCCCACACTCTGTGTAATGGTGGTATGGAGAGGACCTCCGTATGGAGTGACGTTACCGCGGATTGGATCACGACAATCATCGCTCGGGACTGCGACCTCGAGAGTCAAACTAGTCTGCCCGTGGGGCGGCTGAGGCCTTGATCCCGTTTGGGTGAAGGAGTGCCCCTAATCAGTGTGTGCAGGAACTTCCTGATGTGCGTCGGCGATGGATTGGGCCACAATAGTTGTTGAAGTCGACGTATCTTGGTGAGCGTCCTCAGCCTGGGCCCAACGCTGACGTCGGGTCAGACGAGCTGGCACAGGTGGTGCAGGGGCATGGCCTACCTGCTCTCCCTGTGGAGTCGGACGGTGGTGTTGACGTGGCCGAATGGGAGCCCTTGACTGGAGCCCTTGGGTCGGGACCCTGAGCGGGCCGAGACGGACGTCACCCGTCTCATCAGTATAAGGCGAGGAGTTGTCGAGGCATTCCTGGTACAGGATCCTGAAACGATTGAACGTTGGGGTGGGGAGTAGGGGCTCCCTGCGCGGCCTGTTTGGGCGGCATTGACGGCGGGGCCTGGATGCCTCCAGGTCCAGGCAGGCCATATCCCGATTTGGGATGACCCCTTCCTCCTCGTACATGTGTACAAGGTTGTTTATCACCCTTTTCTGGATGATATCTAATTGGGAGAGGGGACGTGGGCGCCCCGTATTCACGGATGTAGAGGTCGTCGTGGCGGTAGCGGAGCCATGCGGGGTGGCAGTGCCGGTATTTCCCCTACCCCTTCATAGGTGAGCGGGCAGTGATCGTGTCTCCATGGCAGCAACCTGGTTCCTAGGAAATGGAGAGATAAACTCATCATCACTTCGAGGAAAAGGATTGACATCTAGTACCCCAACGTCCTTCCATTCTCCACGTCTGTAAGAAGGATCCACGCCAACACATTGCAAAACGGAGTGCCCCGCGTTCCACTGCCCTGATATCCGGTGAGTTTCATGCCAGGCCCACTATTTGCTTGGCGGGACTAGGCATCGGATATCTGGATCTGGTGAAACTTCAATCTACTGGTGTCTCAAACACTTCTAATCTCCACATTGAGGAGAAGACTTTCACGTTGGGTTCACCATTTCTGTTTCCGACGCTTTCATCGGGGTGCGCGCATTCGTCCGTCTGCGGAGGAGGATGCACTGCATTGTTTCCCCACATTCCCGCTTTCCAAAGGCGGGCGACATTCACTCCTTATTCAGGTACGTCTGCTCCTTGATCGAAACAGGATGATGGGATGTCAGTTTATCCTTCCGTGGATTCCTCCTCGGAACTCATCACCTAGCCCGGGTCTCCCTCATAGATTTAATACGTTTTTCATGAAACTCTTCCCAGTGCCATGTTTCCATGGATGCCGGTTAATTACATTGCTTCTGTCAGTACATTCCAAAGGGTCCAGTCAGGGCAGCAACCTACAGTTGGGGGAGTAGTCACGTCAAGGCATCAGTAGCATGTCTAGATGCTGGGGAACTGGTGTGTCTGTCTTTTTTCCCTTGTCATGGGACATCTCGAGGGTGTGGAAGCCTGAGTAATCCCACATCGAGAGTGGGGAATTATATGTCACATACATATATCTGAGGTTTTCCTCAGCTTTATGTGTTTAAAACAAGGTATGCCGCAGGTTTAACGTCCAACGGGGGACGGATCAGCCCGATCAGAGCATTAGCTGGAATGGATTGGATTGAGGTATTTCCCTTCAAGGGGTGCCAATACCGATACTAGCCCATGGGCGGCTGTGAATAGGAGCGGAATGGTTTGATCTTGCCGGGACATGGCAGTCTGGGTGATAATCAGGATGGGTGATGGAGAGTTGAATGAAATGGAGGGGGAATGAAATGGGACCACCGCAGGGGCGACAATGAAGTTGGGCTTGAGCCTCGAAGAGACCACCTACGTATCCCCGTGGCAGGGAATCAATGTCCGCGTAGTTTGGGATGGTGTCGGCGAGCCGACGTGAATGTGGACCTTGGCCTGATGGGCATCGTTAGTGAACCGACGTGAATGCGGACCTTGGCCCAGATGGTGTGAGGCTTACGCACTAGGCTTCCCAGTTGCTGGTGACCTGACGGGAATAAGGTCAGGATGACCAACAGGTGGTGGGGTTGATCCTCTGGGAGGATTCCTACGTATCATTCCTTGACATGGATTATAGCATCCCACCTTTTCATCACATAAACTTTCATTACATTTTACAAAACCGAGGATCTTTAAGGTTTAGTGTCTTGGAAACCAGGAACATAATAAATGAAAGAAAAAAAACATTTTTCTTAAACACTTGAAAGGCTTCTCCTCAAGTTCATCCTAGGTTCATTACTGCATCTCATAACCTGGGAACACACATCAAAATAAAGGGTGAGCAGAAGGCCCAGTAAGGGAAACAAGAGGAACATTTTACATGTGAGCTTGATATACTTCAATAATGACATGAAAAGAACTTTAAGGCATGAGAAAGAAATCATGAGGCATTTCATAATAAAAACAACATTTTTCATAACTTGAATATGTGGCTACATCATTTAACATAGAAAATCATGAACATATCACCAAGGTCCATCCCCAAGGTGTCATTTGAAAATTACCAAGGTTATTCACCAAGGTATCGTGAAAATTGTAATCTCTAGTGGTTACATCATTACCCAATGCATTGGAGCGCTATCAGGGCGCACCCTTAAATTTGCCTTTATTATCATGTGAGCCACATATATCATCATCAAACATTTCATAAATAACCCACATAGCATAAAATAAATGGGTTTCATTTCATAATCATAACTTTTTAAAAACTGCTTTAAAGACATGATCTTTACGTCACTTTAAACCCACGGAAAGGGAAAGCGGGTCTCATGTATGTAAATCCCAGAATTTAAAATGGAACATTTTGATATATATGTGAATACCCTTGTATAAATAAGAGCTTTGAGTATTCACTTTATAACATAAAATAATTTTTGAGAAAAGAGAGAGGCATTTTGAGGGGAAAATTCTGCAGCATAACGGCTAAGTTTCGGGGTTTTAGAAAACATTGAAATGAGAGGGGACATGGGTCACCCACTCATAAATGATCCATAAAACAGTAGGGTGAAGGAATAAGAAGGACATATGGACATGGTAATGAAATTTTAGGGACATACCATTTGAAATGAAAAACATGGAAGAAAAAAAACGTTTAGATTTCTCTTATGAAAATTCGGCAGCCTTACGGCGTCACTTAACTTCAAAAGAAAATGATTTGACAAGATCAAATAGGGTCCCTCATCATATGATAATAAGAGATCAGTATGATGGATATATAGATAATTCCCCAACATAACAAAAAGGAACTTGAAAGAATTGACATGAAAGTAGAACTTCAAAACGAGAAGGGTGAAGAACCACTTAAAAATTCGGCAGCCTAACGGCGCCACTTAAAACTTCAAAATACTGAATTGAAGCGATCAAATGGGGTCTCTCATCATATGAACATAAGAGTCCAGTATGATAGATATAGAGATCATACACAAATATAACAAAAAGGAACTTGAAATAATTGACATGAAAGTAGAACTTCAAAACGAGAAGGGTGAAGAACCACTTAAAAATTCGGCAGCCTAACGGCGCCACTTAAAACTTCAAAATACTGAATTGAAGCGATCAAATGGGGTCTCTCATCATATGAACATAAGAGTCCAGTATGATAGATATAGAGATCATACACAAATATAACAAAAAGGAACTTGAAATAATTGACATGAAAGTAGAACTTCAAAACGAGAAGGGTGAAGAACCACTTAAAAATTCGGCAGCCTAACGGCGCCACTTAAAACATCAAAATACTGAATTGAAGCGATCAAATGGGGTCTCTCATCATATGAAAATAAGAGTCAAGTATGATAAATTTAGAGATCATAGCCCAACATAATAAAAAGGAACATGAAAGACTTGAATGAAAATAGAACTTGAAAACGAGGAAGGTGAAAGAATCCCTTAAAAATTCGGCAGCCTAACGGCGCCACTTAAACATTCTTAAAACGAATTGATGAGAGCAAGGGGGGTCTCTCATCATATGAACATGAAATAGGCAGTAGGATGAATATAAAATAACATCCTCCAACATAAGAACATGGAGTATAAAAGAAATGACATAAAAGAGATTACTTGAAAAGAAAGAGAGAGGTCGGATCCCTTACCTTAAAATGTAACTCTTAAACCTCAAAGGTTGGGAACCTGAGGGCTTGGGGGCACCTTGGGAGGACTCCTTGGGAGGTAATGAGACCAGAACTTCGTTGGGTAAGAGTGGGGAGTCTAATTGATGAGAGGAGGGCTTGGTATTTATAGGGAAAGTGAGGGGACAAGACATTAATGGCCAAGGGACACCTCACATGTGTTTTTCTCAAACCCATGTGCTCTCCCTTGGCATTTATCATGGAGTTAGGCCACATGGGGCCCCCAAAACAATAATTCATCACCCTTGGCCGGCCAACCCTCAAAAGATCTCATGACATCATCATGACACCATTATGATGTCATTAAACATATCGAAACCCTAAAACTGTATTTTTACTATTCACTAAAAATTCAACCTTCTCATAATAACCCCAAAATTTCACCTTAACCAAATATCAATGCTCTGATTTCAAAAATGAAATCCATTTTATAAAAATAATTTTCTAAATATTTTTAATTTAATTTTTAAATAAAAACACCATTCATCGAAAATTCACATTTTTCAGAAAAATCCCCAAAAATTACCATAACATAATATCGATGCTCTGAGTTCAAAAATGAAGTCATTTTTATAAAAATAATTTTCTAATTATTTTTAATTAAATTTTTAATTAAAAAACACTATTCACCCCGAAAAAACTAATACTTGAATAATAATTAATGAAACCGTTATTTAACTATTTTATTGAATCACTTTACTTAATCAAGGTGCCTAGATTATTTTAAAACATTCTTTAAGTGAGATTACTAATACATTTGGTCATATTACTAATCCTAATCATAAAATCACTATTCATAATTTACTATTCATCAAAAATCAAGTTGATCTTATTAGACTCTAAATTTCGTACTGAACATAATTGTATAAGACCATTTTTCGAAAATCATTACACATTTTTAATTATTTAAGGTTTACACAACCATTTTTAAAATATACTTTTTCTAAAATTCATTAAAAACATGCATACAATATTTATCCGGTCATTTGAAAATTCATAAACATCATCATAAGAAGAAATCCAAATTTTTATTTAAAAAAAAGATTACACAAGGCAATTACTGTCTCGTTACATAACCCCTTTTAATACCAGCATAGGACCTAAGAGTAAGGTGTGCTAGGGTGATAGAATTTTGGGGCGGCTCAGTCAACATTGCCCGAGTAGTAATTTCTATCAGTTTGAACTTCTCGCGAAGGCGATTCCTTTCTAGCTTCACATGATGAAGTTCGGCTTGGATTTGGTCCAGAGCAAAGCCCAATGGTGCTACCTCCTTCCCAATCTCTGTTAGATGGGCTTCGATCGGCCCAAGGCTACTAGGTGTGGCCATCAAATCTTCTTTCTATAATAATTAACCAGGATTACTTAAATTTAGAGACAATAATAAAAACATTTTGTTCACGGTGGTCATATTGACCGATGGTCATATAACACTCAAAAACCAATGGTCTCATTTTATTTATAATCATGTTTATCAAATAAAATTATTATTTTTTTGAGTATAAAAAATAACACATGAAATTAGGAAACAAGATTTATTCAAAATTTCGGGTCGTTACAATCTTCCCCCCTTAAGAAATTGCGTCCTCGCAATTTTTTTAAATTGGGTTTTGAAATTTCATAGAAAGTCCCACATTGGAAAAAGAGTCAGTAACACCATTACTTTAAAAGAAAGAAAAGGAAGTACAAAGGCCACCCGAGTTAACCCACACTCGGGTTCCATGTAGGAAAACATGGACATGGAGGAAAAAAAACAAAGGGTCAGTTCTGAGAGAGAGTGATAGAGAACATGATTAGGAGAAAGTTAACCATGAGAAAATCCCAAACTTATGATGTGTGTAAACGGTCATTGATTACCTAGTAGGAAACGTAAACCAACAACATTTTTGTTTTACATTTCTTTTCATAATTTTGAGGATTTCATTTACTACATAGAACAGAAACATAAGAAAATATATCTACCTTCATGTAGAGTTTCACCCTTTAATAAGTTCTTACCAAAACTAATCCTTTCCCCCAAACGATGAGCATTCAAAACTACTTGGTCTCATCAAAACACAAGAATCATCTTCTAGAGAATCACATAATCCATAAAAGATTAACTATCTATTTCTTCTATCTTTAAACATTATCCCAAAACAGAAAGGGTAAGGTTAAACAACTCTTCAAAAAGGAAGAATCCCATAGGAATGGAAACTAATTTTAAATCTTCAATGTTCCATGGTAATACCCAAAGTTCATCATAGACCATTCCATAAATAACAGTCCTTAAAATTCCTCGAAATAAACCAAACTAAGATTGAAACCCAAATACAAGAAGGACTTGATAACATAGTCTTCCAAAATAAACTTCATTGTTCATCTCCAAACAACATCAACCACTCCTAACATCTTATAACAAAAATAGCTAACCTAAACATATTTTACCCAAGATAGTTTAATAATTCCCGTAAGTAACCTAAATTACTATAAGTCCAACTTAAATTCATTGATAAATCAAAATATAAATCAACCTTACTCCTCAATGAAAATACCGTAGTAATCTATTTACCTTGATCATATATGGTCCTCAAAATAGTGAACGTCTTCCAAAATAATAATCATCTTTTAATCCCCTAATCATCTCGGTCGTATTAATACGACAATCATAGCATTTCCTATCACATTGGTTGTTGGGACATGTTCTTCCATTTCCCGCCATTAACTAAGAAAAGAAGCTATAATTAGGGGCTTAAATACATAGCCAATAATCATGCAAAGAAACTTAAAGCATCTAAGGATAACATGTATAAGTAAAGTATACCCTAACTTGTGATCCCCTAGGTTCCCTTCTAGGTTATCCATGATCATATATTCTTATGTAAACCTTTATTTTATTTTATCTTTGTTCCTTTAACAATGGTTCATACTAAGCTTATGAATTTACCAAAGCATATCCCCCGGGAGTGTCGTAACCAAGAGTGCAGCAAGGCCCGTTGTCGTGTACCAGTTCCCGTTCGAGTCTAGCTCAAAGCGGTGTTTTCGGGTTTTACCCCTATGTACATCTGTGCCAGAGCCACCTCTACCTGCTCGTATCCAGACAGGGATGTATTTGCTTGGAAACCCCTTACTCAATACTCACCAAAATACCAGGAAGATTTCCTATATTAAACTTTTCTATAGGGTTCCTCCTAGAGTTTTCATATCCTAATTTCCACAAATAACTAAACCATCCTTTGATACCAACTATAGCATCCCACCTTTTCATCACATAAACTTTCATTACATTTTACAAAACCGAGGATCTTTAAGGTTTAGTGTCTTGGAAACCAGGAACATAATAAATGAAAGAAAAAAAAACATTCTTCTTAAACACTTGAAAGGCTTCTCCTCAAGTTCATCCTAGGTTCATTACTGCATCTCATAACCTGGGAACACACATCAAAATAAAGGGTGAGCAGAAGGCCCAGTAAGGGAAACAAGAGGAACATTTTACATGTGAGCTTGATATACATCAATAATGACATGAAAAGAACTTTAAGGCATGAGAAAGAAATCATGAGGCATTTCATAATAAAAACAACATTTTTCATAACTTGAATATGTGGCTACATCATTTAACATAGACAATCATGAACATATCACCAAGGTCCATCCCCAAGGTGTCATTTGAAAATTACCAAGGTTATTCACCAAGGTATCGTGAAAATTGTAATCTCTAGTGGTTACATCATTACCCAATGCATTGGAGCGCTATCAGGGCGCACCCTTAAATTTGCCTTTATTATCATGTGAGCCACATATATCATCATCAAACATTTCATAAATAACCCACATAGCATAAAATAAATGGGTTTCATTTCATAATCATAACGTTTTAAAAACTGCTTTAAAGACATGATCTTTACGTCACTTTAAACCCACGGAAAGGGAAAGCGGGTCTCATGTATGTAAATCCCAGAATTTAAAATGGAACATTTTGATATATATGTGAATACCCTTGTATAAATAAGAGCTTTGAGTATTCACTTTATAACATAAAATAATTTTTGAGAAAAGAGAGAGGCATTTTGAGGGGAAAATTCTGCAGCATAACGGCTATGTTTCGGGGTTTTAGAAAACATTGAAATGAGAGGGGACATGGGTCACCCACTCATAAATGATCCATAAAACAGTAGGGTGAAGGAATAAGAAGGACATATGGACATGGTAGTGAAATTTTAGGGACATACCATTTGAAATGAAAAACATGGAAGAAAAAAAAAGTTTAGATTTCTCTTATGAAAATTCGGCAGCCTTACGTCGTCACTTAACTTCAAAAGAAAATGATTTGACAAGATCAAATAGGGTCCCTCATCATATGATAATAAGAGATCAGTATGATGGATATATAGATAATTCCCCAACATAACAAAAAGGAACTTGAAAGAATTGACATGAAAGTAGAACTTCAAAACGAGAAGGGTGAAGAACCACTTAAAAATTCGGCAGCCTAACGGCGCCACTTAAAACTTCAAAATACTGAATTGAAGCGATCAAATGGGGTCTCTCATAATATGAACATAAGAGTCCAGTATGATAGATATAGAGATCATACACAAATATATCAAAAAGGAACTTGAAATAATTGACATGAAAGTAGAACTTCAAAACGAGAAGGGTGAAGAACCACTTAAAAATTCGGCAGCCTAACGGCGCCACTTAAAACTTCAAAATACTGAATTGAAGCGATCAAATGGGGTCTCTCATCATATGAACATAAGAGTCCAGTATGATAGATATAGAGATCATACACAAATATAACAAAAAGGAACTTGAAATAATTGACATGAAAGTAGAACTTCAAAACGAGAAAGGTGAAGAACCACTTAAAAATTCGGCAGCCTAACGGCGCCACTTAAAACATCAAAATACTGAATTGAAGCGATCAAATGGGGTCTCTCATCATATGAAAATAAGAGTCCAGTATGATAAATTTAGAGATCATATCCCAACATAATAAAAAGGAACATGAAAGACTTGAATGAAAATAGAACTTGAAAACGAGGAAGGTGAAAGAATCCCTTAAAAATTCGGCAGCCTAACGGCGCCACTTAAACATTCTTAAAACGAATTGATGAGAGCAAGGGGGGTCTCTCATCATATGAACATGAAATAGGCAGTAGGATGAATATAAAATAACATCCTCCAACATAAGAACATGGAGTATAAAAGAAATGACATAAAAGAGATTACTTGAAAAGAAAGAGAGAGGTCGGATCCCTTACCTTAAAATGTAACTCTTAAACCTCAAAGGTTGGGAACTTGAGGGCTTGGGGGCACCTTGGGAGGACTCCTTGGGAGGTAATGAGACCAGAACTTCATTGGGGAAGAGTGGGGAGTCTAATTGATGAGAGGAGGGCTTGGTATTTATAGGGAAAGTGAGGGGACAAGACATTAATGGCCAAGGGACACCTCACATGTGTTTTTCTCAAACCCATGTGCTCTCCCTTGGCATTTATCATGGAGTTAGGCCACATGGGGCCCCCAAAACAATAATTCATCACCCTTGGCCGGCCAACCCTCAAAAGATCTCATGACATCATCATGACACCATTATGATGTCATTAAACATACCGAAACCCTAAAACTGTATTTTTACTATTCACTAAAAATTCAACCTTCTCAGAATAACCCCAAAATTTCACCTTAACCAAATATCAATGCTCTGATTTCAAAAATGAAATCCATTTTATAAAAATAATTTTCTAAATATTTTTAATTTAATTTTTAAATAAAAACACTATTCATCGAAAATTCACATTTTTCAGAAAAATCCCCAAAAATTACCATAACATAATATCGATGCTCTGAGTTCAAAAATGAAGTCATTTTTATAAAAATAATTTTCTAATTATTTGTAATTAAATTTTTAATTAAAAAACACTATTCACCCGGAAAAAACTAATACTTGAATAATAATTAATGAAACCGTTATTTAACTATTTTATTGAATCACATTACTTAATCAAGGTGCCTAGATTATTTTAAAACTTTCTTTAAGTGAGATTACTAATCCATTTGGTCATATTACTAATCCTAATCATAAAATCACTATTCATAATTTACTATTCATCAAAAATCAAGTTGATCTTATTAGACTCTAAATTTCGTACTGAACATAATTGTAGAAGACCATTTTTCGAAAATCATTACACATTTTTAATTATTTAAGGTTTACACAACCATTTTTAAAATATCCCTTTTCTAAAATTCATCAAAAATATGCATACAATATTTATCCGGTCATTTGAAAATTCATAAACATCATCATAAGAAGAAATCCAAATTTTTATTTAAAAAAAAGATTACACAAGGCAATTACGGTCTCGTTACATAACCCCTTATAATACCAGCATAGGACCTAAGAGTAAGGTGTGCTAGGGTGATAGAATTTTGGGGCGGCTCAGTCAACATTGCCCGAGTAGTAATTTCTATCAGTTTGAACTTCTCGCGAAGGCGATTCCGTTCTAGCTTCACATGATGAAGTTCGGCTTGGATTTGGTCCAGAGCAAAGCCCAATGGTGCTACCTCCTTCCCAATCTCTGTTAGATGGGCTTCGATCGGCCCAAGGCTACTAGGTGTGGCCATCAAATCTTCTTTCTATAATAATTAACCAGGATTACTTAAATTTAGAGACAATAATAAAAACATTTTGTTCACGGTGGTCATATTGACCGATGGTCATATAACACTCAAAAACCAATGGTCTCATTTTATTTATAATCATGTTTATCAAATAAAATTATTATTTTTTTGAGTATAAAAAATAACACATGAAATTAGGAAACAAGATTTATTCAAAATTTCGGGTCGTTACATGGATCAAAGACCATGTAGTTCAAGTTGGACACCGTAAGGCCGACATGAATGAGGAGGACCAGGGGCGTCCTAGCGATGGTGGTCTTGGACCTCGTGGAGGCTTCCTACGTACCATGCCTTAACATGGATCAAAGACCACGTAGTTCAAAGGGGGCATCACCGGCGAACCGATGTGAAGGTGAACTCGGGGGTCCACTTGTGGTGGGTGTCGGCGAACCGACGTGAATAAGGGACCTTGGTCCGATGGGAGAGGTTCTTGAACCTCATGAGGCTTCCTACGTACCATTCCTTGACATGGATAAAAGTCCTCGTAGTTCGGGTTGGTCACAACGGCTTGCCGTCAAACTGGAATGCATTTTAACATCATGCGGGACGAGGATGAACTCGAAGTGAATAAATGATGGGTGGGCATGAAACTTAGGAAGGCTTCCTATGTACCATGCCTTGACATGGATCAAAGACCTCATAGTTCAAATGATGGAAGTCTTCAGTGTACCGACGTGAAGGTGGACCTTGGTCCAATGAGAGATGGGCTTGAACCGCAGGAAGGCTTCCTACGTACCATGCCTTGACATGGATCAAAGACCTCATAGTTCGAAGGATGGAAGTCATCCGCGAACCGATTTGATGGTTGACCATGGTCCAATGAGAGATGGGCTTGAACCTCAGGAAGGATTCCTACGTACCATGCCTTGACATAGATCAAAGACCTCGTAGTTCGAACAGTTTCAACGGTGAACTGACGTGAATAGATGATTGGTGGGCTTGAACCTCAGGAAGGCTTCCTACATACCATGCATTGACATGGATAAAAGACCTCTTAGTTCGAAGGGTAGGTTTCGGTGAACTGACGTGAGGAAGGAGAGACCTTGGTCCAAAGGGAGATGGTCTTGAACATCAGGGAGGATTCCTACATACCATGCCTTAACATGGATCAAAGACCTCGTCGTTCAAATGGGTTTGTAGTTTAATGTCATGCTGAACGGGGTGGGATACAGTTTAATGTCATGATGGATGAGGGTATACAGTTTAACGTCATGCTGGACGAGGGTATTTCCATGGCCGATGCTTACTCTAATCCCACGTGAGTCATGCTTGGTGTGAGAAACAAGAGGCAGCAAGGACCTGACGATCACGTCACGAAGGGTGCGTCTGTGAGAAGCGAAGAGGTGCTTACACGTTAGGCAGCCCATTGGTGCTGGGACTTACTCCTGGATGGAGGCTCAAAGTGTGGAAAAGCGCAGCGAAAGAGGGATTTGGGACCAATGATGGGAGGTGCCTCGTTCCCTATAGTGCCCTCCCCTGACCTTGGTAGTGGGGAAGTACGGAGATGCAGGGGTGCATCCATATCTTGGGGAACTAGGGTCGCCCTTCTCCTGTGGACATACGCCGCTCCAATAAGGAGGATATCATCCCTTGTGGGGGGAGTGATTCCACTCCCATGGAGACGAGTGGCGTAAAAAATGTCCGAGTTGGGGGGACCCTTCGTGCGAGGCACGAGGTTGGGTCACAGTTTAACGTCATGTGGTGAGGACATGGTGCTTGGCAGTTTAATGTCCTGCATCTCAGATGATGTGGGTTTACTCCACACCCCTAGGACTTACATAACTGGTACCCTTGGCTACTTGGGGGAGGGAAGGTACCAGTAAGGCCGTAGTCAAGGGGGGTCGTAGAGAGAACCATCGAGGGGTCCACATTAGCGTGGCTATGCAGAGAAGTAATAGCCATTAGAATGCTTATGAGAAGAAGCATTAGGTGAAGCAACGCTATGAGTTTTATTGTCCGTGGGACTTTGAAATCACATCGTGCATACCTTGAGGGTCACACGGGAAGGGGAATTTCCAAGCAAAGGAGTTTTCTTCGCGAATCGGAGTGCCTTGGACTTAGCATGGGGAAAAGGTGTGAGTGGAGGGTGCTTCGCGAAGTGGAATAGTATTCATGGAGCACTGCCTCGTGAAGAGGAGCTGCCTCGCGAAGCGGGGTGCTACGAAGCAGTGTTCTTCATGATGTGTAGTGATCCTGCCTTATCATGGGAATCGCTAGTATAGGATGGGTGTTTTGCGAAGCATAAACGCTCTGTGGCTACCCGGGTTCACTTGGGAATCACCCTCCTTCGTGAATTACCTTGAGCTTCGCGAAGGGAATCCCTCTTAGAATAGGGGCTCAAAACGAGACAAAGCGAAGGAGTCAGGCGAAGTAGAAGTACCTCGCGGAGCTCATGATTCCCGGGGAAAAGGGTGCTTCACGACTCGGGAGAGGAGAATCCGAAAGGTCGGATTGTCCGTCCCTTAGGCTCAGGGGAAACCCAGTATTTATAGGCAAGGGGCGCCGTGAAGCAGAACTCATGAGCTACCTCCAGTTCTTTGTGGTGTGCTCGCGAACATCAGGCCGTTCGTGGAGAGGTACTGACTCTGGAGCTTCGCGGCGGGCTCGCGAACGTCACATTCGTTTGCGGAGCGGTACAGCCTTCGTTGCTTCACGGCGGGATTGCGAACGTCAGGCCATTCGTGGAGAGGTACCTCCTCGGGAGCTTCGCGGCGGGCTCGCGAATTTCATGCCATTCGCGGAGATGGACCGCCTCCGGAGCTTCGCGGGACTGCGATGCTCGGGGTGCTTCGCGTCGATGCATCGTGAGGCAACGTCCGAGACTTCTTTTTTGTCCCTTCCTTTCGTGCACTATTTTAGCGCCAACAAGTGCTTTGGGAGGAACTGGGATCTAAGGTCTGTTTGATCATGGAATACCACTCTTAATCACATTAAAGAAAAACTATAAATATTCGAGAGGATATTCTCTATGATTGTGTCCAAAAATTTGGTGGGGATTGGGGGACCATATGGGGATATATGAGTTTTTTTATAACATCAGTTACCATTCTGTGATCAAAATTTCTCCTTTTGAGGTTTTTTATGGCTGGTCTTGTAGATAACTATTGTGTTGTCAAAGATTTAAGAACATTAATTGGTTGGATCAGGCTTTGTTCACTAGAGAACATAAAATATTCAGTTGATTAATTAGAAAATGTTGATAATGTTGATCTAGTAAAATTATTATGCTTCTCTTCATCGCATGTCGTTGAATTTTTCTGTTGGTGACTAGATGTTTTTGAAATTTATCCTTGATTGGGTCATTGATGGCTTTGGTGGAAAGGGAAACTCTATTCCCATTTTTAGGGAAATGATCAAGTTATGTAGAGGTTGGGGAATGTTTCTTTCCATTTACCACTTCTACCATAGTCGATAGTAAAACATAGAGTGTTCCATGTATCTCGTCTATGTAAGAATCTAGCTGTTCCATCTCATGTTATGAGATAGAGTGATCTTGATATTGAGACTAATTTATCTATGACTGAAAGGCCAGTCAGGATTGATGATTCTAAATTGATGGTACTCTATGGGAGGATGATTCCTTTGGTTAAAGTGCTATATAAGCATAGTTCTGATTCTCATGAGACTTGGGAGAGGGAGTCAATGATGAGAGATCAGTGTCCTCATCTTTTTAGAATGGATTATTTTGAGTAGGATTTATAGGGATATAATGTTTTTATAGAGAGTAGGTTGTGACATACTATTAAGATTTTCAAGTATTTGTTTACCAATATTTTAATCTTTCATTCATAGGGTTTCGTTTGGGGTTTCTTCGGTTAAGAACTTTGGAGATTTTGAATTTTCGATGTTGTACATGATTGGTGCACGGTTTCCCCAAACAATGCATTCGGAAAGTGCATATCCTGTAAATTGATGAAATGAGCCTATTCACGAAAGGCACACCATTTGATAAACCATCTACCCACCATGTAGAAACTATGAAAATTTGAAAAATAGGGCACATAGTAAGGGCACATGGTTGGACTAATTTTGTAGCACTGCCAATCTAACCGTGTGTAAGTGTATTAATTAATTATAAATTTGGTTTAAAAATCCTAAAACCCTATGTTTTTGTGCCTGAAGGACTTAGATCAACCGCCTATAATTTATTCTTCTTTAAAAGAACCCAATAGGCTATTTTGTCCCCTCTAAACCCTTCTATAAGGGAATCGAAACTAGATAAATGATTTTTGATCTTTTCCTAATAGGTTTTATATTTCCACTGTCATTATCCTACTCTCTCTCTTTTACTACATTGGTTTATATAGATTTATGTGTTGTTAAAAATTCTAATACCATCCGTTTTAGATGTTGAATCAAGGGATTGATTATTTAAAATTCGTTGTCGACATTCTTCATATGATTTTCTAGCAAGGGTTTTCTATTTTGAGATACCGGGTTTCTAAGGTAGGTGGTTCCAATTTGACTATCCCATTTAATTAACCCTAAATTTTTTCATTTAGATTCAATTGGTTTGAATTAAATTTAGTTGATCGATATAAAAAATTTATTCAATTTTTTAGTTAAAAAACTAATTCTATTGAATAGGGGTTTTAAAATTTCATTTTGGCATGAATTTGGGATAACCCCCAATTCCACTGATTTGGGGTGTGTTTGTGAATTTGATAGAAAATTATGGAATTTAAATTGTAGAATTTAAATTTTGAAATTTAAATTTTGTAATTGATTTGATGGAATTATTTTCCAATCGGTATTTGGGAAAACTGGGCTAAAATGGTTTAGAAATAATCCTTATGGTTTTATCCTAAAAAGGGATGATTTGATGGAAAATATGTTTGTTTTGAAATGAAAATTGGAATATTGGAAACCGAGAATGGGATGAATTGCATTTTTTAATATTTTAATATGGATTTCCCATCATTCGTTGTATTAGAGAACATCAAAGACTAGGTATTTAGTGAGTTTTTTTGGGTAATAGTATTTTGACTCTTTACAACTAAAACATAGTGCATCACATCGCATCCCCTATGGGATGGTGATGAAGTCCTATTAATTAGTGTCATATGGAGGTGTGAATAAACATATTGTCATGATTCACCTGAATGTGTGTAGGGATCTCATAGCCTAGTACTATCATACCTGTTGACACATGACCATGATGCTAAGTTATTTGTGTTGGAAATATATTCCAACATTTGATTTAAACTGCTTTATTAGACTTCTGAATTTATCGAAAAAATTTTATATAAAATTTTAATTAATCCATTTTTAAAATTATTTCCATAAATTGAATTTTAAAGAATATTTTTTTAAATATTATTTTGAAATAAAAAACCTTTTTATTTAAAATTGAAATTTTTATTTAGTTAATTATATGTGGCATTATATTATGGGATCCTTGGTGAGACCCTACTTGGTTTTAACTCACACCTTACCCCTGCCTTAATGTATTTATAGATTATCTTATAATAAGTTCAAGCAAGGGTAATTGGCCACTTGGACATGGGATTATCTATTAATACTTTGGATTTCATAGTTTTCTCTGTAGGGACTTGTGTTTTTATACAGTTTTCTAGTATATTGTTGTGGTATGTTGGGTTGTTTACCAATTTTAATTATTGTACTTCTCTCTCTATGGTGTTTTACTTGTTTTCATATTGTCTTGTTTATCTTTCTTCTGCAATGACTATGGATAATTTGTTTCTATTTTTTTACAATGCCAGGTTCTTGTCACCAACCTGTGGGGATCCAAAATTCCCTTTGGGCAATGTCAGGAGCGACTTGGTTTCTGGCTTACCAGGGTATCCAGGCTGGTTGAAGACACAGTTTACACATCATTCTCCCCCATTGATCTTGGATACGTTATCTTAATAATAAAAAATATATAATTTTCGATCAGTCTAAAATTGGTGTTTTTACTGAATAGTGAAAATTAATTATCTTTCCAATACTTTCATTTCTTTTCATTAAATCAGGTAATTTACAATTCCGAATAAATTTTTAATTTGTTTTTAAATCTAAATTTGAACCATTTTATCTATAATAATATAATTATTTTCAATTTAATCATCAATTCATATGATTTTTAATATGTTTATTTTTAGGCTTAAAATTATGTTTTTATTTATTTTTAATTTCATGAAGATTATTCACTTAATTATATGAAATAAACCATAATAAAAAATATTTAATTTAATTTTATTTATATTATATAATTTAATAATTGAAATTCATATAATGATTATTGCAATTCACAGATTTATTATATGATCAATTATTGCTTGAAAATGCATTTTCCTAAAAAAATATATTTTCATCATGTTTTTTGGGAATAATTTTTAATTAAATTTCAGTATTTCAAGAAATTGAATTATGAAATATTTATTCCATATTAGGAATTAGGAGGTCCCTATTTGGAAAAAATTCCCCATTGTTTTGGATATTATGAATGGTAACCATAACAAATAATTGTTACTATAATAAGGGTAAATCAGGTAATTAAGGATAAAAAGAGTATGATACGAACTGAAAATTTACCCTAAAGATATATTTATCCTATTGGATGATTGTATTTTATCCATTTCTATACAAGCTCATAATATATGGCTGCTCATTTCCATATTTCCTTGATTTGGACTTTTATAATATTAAATAAAAATATAATGTCATGAATGTTACTTTCTTCCTTTTAATACAAATAATATTAATTGATATGGATAAAAAAATCATATTCAGTTATAAATATTATTGTGAAAGATAATTATATTTTTATCATGATATGTTATTTCTAATTTTTGTGATGAAATATTAACCTCATATCATTTCGCGACATGGATACAACATTTATTTATTTAATAGGAAATAAAATTATTGATATAAAAATTATTTAATGTAATATAATTGGAAATATTTATTATGTTTTCAGATAACTATATAATTATGACCTATTATATATGTGTTAAATTATTACATTCTAATTCATTTTATATAATGTTTTCCACAAAGTCAAAATAAATTAAAAGATCCAAAAATTGCATTAATGTTATTTAGTAAAACAAATTAAATTATTAAAAATTATTATAAATAGATTATTCCAAAAATAAGTTTTTATATTGTTTATAATATCAATCATGGTTCATTTTTGTTCCAATATAACATTTATTGTAGCTATCTTGACCCCAAAAGGTAAAAAAACCTTGTTATAGCGGTAATCATAAAAAATGGTTAATATGGGTTAAAACCAAAAGATAGTGTTAAAAATCACATAAAACACTCCAAATATTATTTTATGAAACTATTAGGACCTATACCAATATTACATATTAATTATATGATATTTATCCTTTTTTAATGAACATTAATTAATTTTAATTTAATATTTTCTAAAAATTCCAAAGTTTTCATCCCCTTACTTCTAAATAGGAACCACCTCTTCTCTTTTATTCACATTTAGAAATCATTTTTCATTATACAAAACTTACCAAAATACCTTATTTACATCCATTCCCATGTCTTATATGCCTTTATTGAATTATAAAACCCTCATAGGTAGGATTTTTATGAAAACCAAAAGTTTTTATCTAAAGAATTTGTAATATTCATAACTGACTATTTTTGTTTTATATCATCTTCCACCTACTTAAAATCATATTTTAAAATGATGATATAATAACATAAATATATTTAATATAATTTTATGTTGTTATGTTAATGTAATAACCTATATATATCTTCGTTTCCATCAAATTGTAAATGAATCAATCATTTTTGTGTACGGAGGACTACCACCACGTAAATCAATGTAAATCATCTTCCATCATCACCTATCATGACTATTTACGATTATCTATGTATTTATATATATATGATATTAATTAAATATTTATCTCCTCTGAAAATAAATGTATCATATATTTTCATAAAATTCCATTTATTTAAATTTGATGATGTCATTAGTACGCACATCTCAATTACCACCTTCATGAAGAGATGTGATTTTCTTTCATTACCACATCACGTTATTGGTATATGAAAGTTCATTTAATGAAATTATATTATATTATATTATTTAATTATTATTCTATAAAAATAAAATAACACTTAAATTATTTCCATCATGATCATTGAAAAATGGAAACCCTACTCATGTGTACGTACGAACCACCGTCTCTAGGATTGTAACAAAGTTCAATTCCCATAACCATAATTCATATTTAGTTTTAAAAGTATACTTTATGTATAAAAATAAAAATTATGTCATGATTATTATTCTATATATGATTAAATAATAAATTTTTTTACTTTATTCTACTCATCGATGTGATTTTTTACATATGAGTTGAATATTGTCTAAATGTTGGACCTAAACCTTATTGATTATGAAATTGAAACTAATATGATAAT
Source organism: Viscum album (assembly GCA_963277665.1). Lineage (NCBI taxonomy): Eukaryota > Viridiplantae > Streptophyta > Magnoliopsida > Santalales > Viscaceae > Viscum > Viscum album. The sequence goes on along the minus strand of OY728140.1, from coordinate 88,823,408 downwards.
AAAAAAATAATGAACATGAAAAGGGTTCTTAAAAACGTATATAATTAAAATAGGTTTATTATTCAATAGGATAAATGATATACATTATAAGTTAAAGTTCACGTAAGGGATCTCTTTAAACAACCCTTTTCCCTTTAGATAGTGACATGTCACACTGTCTAAATGAGATTCTTTATGTTTTTGATGTAATGTAATTATTATGAATTATATATTTATTTCTATTAAATATATATCCATTGTATTATACCTTCGTTTTGAAGGCAATACATTTATTATGTTCATTTATCAAATTCATTCTTGACCAAATATCTTTTGATTGTTTAATGAGACAAGAATATGTAACACATTTCTTTCCAAGGGTTTTTCTTGTGTTTATTACCTATGATTGAATTACCTTTGTTGAACACATAAAAATGAACATTTTATGGTTGGTGAACTCAAATGTCACTTCAATTAAATGGTTATAGAATTTTTTCACAAGAGACATTATGTATGGGATCATGTGGTAAACCCAACTCATTATAGGACTATATTCCCCACATAATATTGCCTTAGATATTATCCTTAACATATTCCTATATCATGCTTTTTATTTTTGAAAAAATTTCTATATTTAGAATATCATATTATAACATTTTACTTAGGTTATTATCCTATATGATTACTCATGAGATTTCTTTTTTATGATATCATGTTATACCTTTGACTTAGTGGTTTTGTTTTCTTGTCATTTTTATTCCCTTACTGAAATTTTTAACTCAACCTCTTTATATATATTCCCTAGGTTATCCAAATATATTATTGGATCTCAAATATATTTATGAGATAATTATGGATATTGAAATATAAAATTACTTATCTCTATATTGACGTTTTATTTAATTAGGCTTAAATATAAAATTGTCCATTTTGATCAAAGTTTTATATTGATGGGTATTTCTGTTAAAAGAATTCTAATCATATAAGTAAAAGGAATTGGTTTTCTATATTTTTTATCAATGAATATTCTAGTAATTTATTATTATTATTAATTGAATAATTTATTGATAAGCCCTTCGATAAGTCTAATTATAGTAAAATATCATGGAATTTTTTTGAAGAATTGAGCGAGCGGATTAGAAGATATTATATTCCTTTTTAGATACCACACGTATATGTAGAACTGTAATAGATTTACATAGTGGTAACAATATATAAAAGGGTTTATTATGAGTATTCTTTATTAGTACAAGGTAACGATAAATATTCATTGTTACACTACTACATTTACCCTCTCATGAGATATTCTTTGGAAATTCAAAAACTCTTTATGAACCATCATGAAGGGATTGAACAATTTATCAGGATAAAAAATAAACAATACTATGGATAGAAATAATTTAAATATAGAGACTTATAAGAGTGGATATACTTTTCTTTTATAAGCTATACCTTCTAAATTAGGATTTTTTCCGTTTTTATATTAAAGTATTCTCATATTGTTTTTTAATTAATTTTAGTTAATTTCATGAAAATTGATAAATCATGCCAACATCCAACCTGATAGTCAATGTGATAATTTAAAAAATTATATAAAAATACTAATTGTAAAAGTATCATATAAATTTAAGCTATTACTTTCTCAAGTTATTAATAACAACTATACTCATTCTCAACACCCTTTATCTCAATATAATGAGAATATTGTAAATGAGTCCTTTATGCAACAAAATGAAATTGACCTTTAGTGGGTCATTTGATACCACAACTGATAAATAATATATTAAATAAATTTAAAATATATTATATTTCCTCAAATTCACCAAACAATTTAATTTTTTATTCCTTCTTATTTCATTGAGGGGGAAGTCTATCAGTGGTTGACAATGATCAAGAACATGAAGTCGAAAGAGGATATTAATTTCATGGAATGTGAAGAAAAAAATGAATATTTTTCAATAAATATTTACTGTGAACTCTATATATTAAAATTGAAATGGATTTCTTCATAATTATGTAAAAGGAAGATGATTAAACCATGTTTTATGAGGAAATCATCACCAATCATTCTTTATAAGGCTTTGCCTTCAGTGTCAGAGTTGAAAGTACTGTAGACAACCTCCATAGTGTATTAAAGACAAATATATGAAAATAAATGGTGAATCGTGACTTTTATATTTTTTTAGGTATATTTTTGGTCCCTCAAGTTCAATATGGATATTGGAGACTATTAGTGGTCATAACGTCTGTGGAATAAATAGTTTAAAATGGATTTTTGTTTACAAGGATCTATAAATATAACCCCTGGTGGAATGAAAACACAACAACACACTTGTCAAAATTTTGTTAATTAGAAACATAGAAATTATATAACTGAAATAGGGATATTTTATAAATGTATAAAAGAGGTTCATCTAGCTAATTATTGTTGGATGGAAATAAAAATTCCCCCAATTATGGAAGAACAAATATGGTCCAGATCAACACCTGGTATATGGTAAAATGTTTCATCTAATTGTAACAAGGACATTATTCATGAAAATTCCCTAATAAATGGATTTTCTAAGAAACCAAATTCAAAACACCCTCAATGCCTCATGATATAAGGTAATATTTTATCACTATGACTGACGTGTATCTTAGCAATGTTGTAGTGATAAGAATGCTGGTTATTTATTTAAAAATGTGGAATGTACTTTTGTATTCTAGTTTTTTGAATTCTTTCTTATATTTTATATTTATAAGAACCATTCAAACATATCTTCAAAACATGTGGGTTGAGCTATCTATTAATAGAAAATGTGAAAAGTATTACATTACAATTATATAACTCTCCTTGTAAATATTTGTGTTTATAGTCTTCAGGAAAATTTCATCTTACTTACTTTATTGGATTTTGTTTAAATATTGTGAATGTATTATTTTTACTTATATAAATCCAATATCAAATACATATACATATATATATATAAATTAAATTAATCATCGCATCATAAACCATCCAATGATATTGTTTATTTTTTGGAAGGAGGATGAATCTCCCATGGAATCCTCTACTCAATCATGAATATTACTAACTTATGATCCAGAATATATATATCCAATGATTGAAATAATAAATTGAAAAATCCTCCAAGACATTCTCATTGTGAAGGATTATACCTATTTATTCCCTGAAAAGTTCCATAGAATTCATCTATACTAGGAGGTTGAGTTCTCAGTCGAAATTATACCTAGATCTCAACCCATATTGAATACATCATAGGTAATGGACACCATTGAGTTGAAAGATCAAAAAAATATGTTATAATAGATTCTAGAAATTGGTTTCATAAGTTAGAGTGCTACCCCATGGGTGTTCCGGTATTCTTGATCAAAATGAAGGATAGGTCAATTCACCTCTTCATTGATTACCATGAACTCAAAAAACCTGATATACTACAAGTGTCCCATTTTAATAAATAGACAACATATTCAATAAACTATGTGCTGCCCAATATTTTTTTATGGTTAAGCTTTGGTCAAGATATCACCAATTAAGGGTGAAAAAGAAGGATATTCCCAAAATTTTCATTTGAACTAGGTATAGACATTATGAGTTCTTAGTGATAACTTTTAGACACACTAATTCTACAAAAATATTTATGGACTTAATAAAAATAGTATTTAGTGATTACATTGAAAAATTTGTTATAGAATCTATAGATGATATAATGATATCCTCAACTATAATGGAGGATTTAGGAGAAAATTTTTATAATGTGATAACGACAATATGTGAAGATAATATATATGAAAAGAAAAGTAAATGTGAGTTATTGATGATGGAAGTATCATTCTGGGGGAATGTTATCAGTAGTAAATGGATATTTTTGTACTATTATTAGACAAAGGAAAATAAGGAGTGGCCCAGACCAACATTTGTAATATAGATCTATAGTTTTCTTGGGATATCTCAATATTAGTGTTTATTTGATAGAAAATTAATACGATGTTTAATCTCAAAAAAAATATAATGGAACAGAGTAATGTTTTTATGGACTAATAAATTTTAAAATATATCTTAGGAGTAAAAATGTGGTTAATCACTGCACTTTTCCTCACACTACCATCAAGTGGGTATCCTTTTATGGAATCTAGATATTCTTCAATGAAGGTTTTGGGCTATGTACTATTAAAAAATGAATAAGTGATAGACTAGACCTTAAGGTAGTTGAAATTTCATGATAAAAACTATCCAACACATTATTTGGAGTAGGACATAGTGATCTTTTATTTTAAAATCTTAAGAGATTATCTATAAGGGTAGATGTATGGAATATATATGAATTATAAGATCCTAAAAAACATGTTCAAAAATAAGTTTTTTATTATGGTCCAATGAATATGTTTATACCAAATCATGTAATATGATATCTAAAAACATTACCATCCTGGGAATGAAAATATTGTGGTAGATGTTATAAGAATAAATGTTCTATAAAATTTATCAATAATGAAAATTGAAAAGGATCCGGTATTTTTATACTTTAAGAGTATGGACATGGGAATTATAAAGGAAGGAGTAATGTAAATACTTTCATAAATGATTTCTCAATAATCCCCTCTAGAGAAAAAAAGGATGCCTAAATATATGGTGTGTAAATTTATAAAAAGGTGGGAGCTATAACAAAAAGGAAATTATTGGAGTTCAAAATTGATGAAGAATGAATTGTGATGATTTGAGATATGGATATGTATAACATTAAATATATAGATAAATAATGGGATTTCAAATGATACACAAATATCTATCATCTCCAACCCCCCATAGATCATGAGGATGTATCTAGATCTTCAAGTGAAACATTTGTGGGACAATATAAATTTGAATATCGAAGAATTTATGTAATATTGTTTGTTATTTCAACAAGTAATGGTTGAAAGGAAAAAATTATATTGGAATAATGAAACCATTTCCCATACATATGTTGAAATGGGAAAACATCACCATAGAATATGTCATTGCTCTTAAATTGTAATAAAGAATAAATAATTCTGTATTGGTTTTTTTGGATTGTCTTACAAATACATAATGGTGAATGGTATTTCTTTTGTTGAGTTTTCATACAATAATAATATTCACCCAAGAATCCAATTTCCACATTATGAATTAATTTATGGGAAGAGATATAGAAAACCTATGTTTTAGGAGTCATTTTATGAAAATGTGTTTTTGGGACCAAAAATTGTTTATTAAATGGTAGAAATGGTTAAGTCCATTCTATAACACATTAGGTATACACATTTCTAATAGAATAGCTAAGTTGAAATTTTTTTATGAGACCTAATATTTGAGGATGGGGAAAAGTGTTTCTAATAATACCTCCATGGAAGTGAGTCTTGAGATTTTGGAAGAATGGAATGAGAATCCCTAGTTAAATAGGACCCTTTGATATTAGCAATCACATTGGAGTTATTTCTTATTGACTAGAACTCCCCCTACATTTTCACATGTACATGATTTATTCTATATATCCATATTATGGAAGTAAATAATAGATAGCTCAAATTATTGGATTATTAGGTGGTGTATCTATAAAATTATATCTCTAATGAGGAGTAGATAGAAAATATCTTGGACTACAGAGATAATTTTCTATGCTACAAGATAACTCACTTAGTCAAAGCACCATGAAAAACCCATAAAAATGAAGTGGCATCCTGGGAACTGCAAGAATCCATGAAGAAGCAGAAACCTAACAAATTTTTACCTTCGTATGTAATAAAAAAATTCATGGTTTAAATTACATATGTGTGAAGAATTTAACACGCTAGTATTTAAAAAAAACATTGTTTGATAGAGTATACAAAATCGAACATTGAGCCTAAATGAAACATAGTTATTTCAATTTGATCATTATAACCTATAAATTAAATTAGAGGGTGTTAATAGGATTAATTACATTGTGAAATATATATACATATCCTTATTAATAGAAAGTTATTTGAAAATTCATATGAAATAAACCCTAAATATTTAATAACGATATTTTATTCTTTAAAAAATATGTTTCCTTCAAAAATGATTTTAATTTATTTTGGGGATCAAATTTTATAATTTGTTTCTAGAAAATTTAAAATGGATATTTTTTAAAATGAATATAATTTATCCAATCATCGTATCAACATTCAAATAGGGTGATTTTTTTTGGTTTTCGTGAAATGATTTATTTTTATGTTAATAGTGAAAATTTCATATTTTTCAAAGTATCATCTATTGTCATTAAATAAAGAAAAATAAAAGTCCCATTATATTTATTTATTTTATCATAAATTGAAATTTTAGACACATTATTTATAATTATATAATTAATTTCATTTCATCATAAATTTTCTTGATTTTTGAATAAGTTTAATTTTATGCATGAAAATAAAGATCTCTGAAAACACTTTTTAACAGGATATTGTTAATACATTTTAATTAATTAAAATAACCCCTAATAAAAATATATTGAAATTAAATTTTTATATTATATATCTATTTATATTAATTCAATTTAAAAAATGATAATTTCTAGTCATATAGTTAATATAAGATTATCAATTTCATGGAAAATATATTTTACTAAAAAGTAGATGTTCATCACATTTTGTGAGTATAAAATTTAATTAAATTATGAAACATAATTTAATATAATATTTATAAATAGATGACATATTTTTAATCAAGAAATCCATATTTTTTAAATATTTTCTAGTTATGTTTTTTTCATTATTAATAATAATTTTAATAAATAATTTTCATCATAGTAAGTGCAAATCACGTAATTATGTATATAAATAATATGATAAGGACTAATAACTCAAAAATTACTTTATCCTATTTGAGAGTTTATTTTACCATATAAATTAAATTATCTTCTATATGGCCACTTGGTTCCATATTTCATTGATTTTTACCTTTATAATATATTGGTAAAAGATAGAGACCAAAATGACAATTTCTTGGTTTTAAAATTTAAAATATTTTTTAATAGGGATAAAATACTAATTTTAGATAATAAATATCCATTTTACATTTAAGTTATTTCTTTATCATGGTAACTTATTTATGAAATATGGTTTTGAATTAATAATCATAACTAACACAACACTTACTTCATTAAAAAAATTAAATATATGATTTTTTAAATATTTAATGTAATACTAATTTAAATAATTATTATATATCTTGAATTTTATATATAACAATAATATATTATATATGTGATAAATTAAAATATTCTAATTCCATTGTCTTTATTTTTTAACATAAAAAATCGATCAATAGTTCCAAAAATGACATTGATGTTATTTTAAAATAAATAATAATTTATTAAATGATTTTAAAAAACTGAAAATACAACCATCATTCAAGGGATTTATATATGGATTAATTTATCAACCATGGTATAAGTATTGGAATGTTTTACTTTTATATTAATAATCTAAAACCCTAAAGTGAAGAAAACATTCTTATAGTGGTAATCATCAAACGATATGGGTAAAAACATTAGAAAAACATGTAAACATTTTATTTTATGGGAATATTTAGACCTACCATATTCCTATATTCTAATTATAACATATTTTAACCTTTTTTATATGATAAATATTTAAGAGTAATTTAATATTTTACAAAATTATAATAGTTCCCCACCCATCACTTATAAATGGTTACCTATTCGTTTATTTTCTTACGCTTCCAAATCCTTTTGGTAAATCCATGACCTACATAAATCCCATAATTACATTTATTACCTCACCCTAAAATCCTTGGCTTGATTATTAAACCCTCATATGAAGTATATTTGTACACACATAAATAGGTTGTCGAAAGATGATGTATAATTATTAACCAAGCATCATTCTTTTATTTCATCATCCACCTCATTCAAAATTTATTCAACCACGATGATATAACAGAATCATTATCTACCATATACAAAGATTTTATTATTTTAATAGAATAACCTCTATCCATATCCTCTTCCATTAATTGGGAGATGAAACCATCTTTCTTGTGTTCGGTGGACTACCGCCTAGTGAACTGATGTAACTTATGTCTCATCGTCGTCTCTCGCGACTATTTCTAATTAAGGATTTATTTTATATATATTATTATTATGAATTTTTTATAATTATTTAAATTAAATATTTATTATTTTTTATTAGATTTGGATTCACTAAAATATGATAATTTCATTTGTGGGAATGTGTGGAATACCTCATTCACGAAGTAGCGTGATATGATTTTAATTACCAGATCGTGTTGATGGTATATATAATTGTATTCAATGAAATGGTATAATATTAATTAAATTATTATATTTATTTAAATTTAACAAGACACTTAATTTATTTCCATCCTGATCATTCAAAAAAGTAAAAGTTACTTATGTGTATGTTTGGCCTACTATCTCCATGATTGCAACATTTTTCATTTTTCATAACCATATTTCATGATTAGTTTTTAAATTATAATTTTTGTATGAATATTATTATTATCGCATTCTTATTATTCTAGAGATGAAAAGATTATAATCATTTCACACTTATTCAACATACAAAAGTGGATTTCGACATATAATTGGAATATCATTCTAATGGATGATACGTACCAAATTCATTAAGTAATTGAATATAACATGATAATAAAAAAATAAAAAATAAAAGTGTTCTTATAAAAATAAATAAGTAAATTATTCCTGTTGTTCAAGAATATAAATAATTTATATGATTAGTTAGATACACAATAAAATATCTCTATGAAACCCCATTTTTTCTTTAGGTTATGACCTCTCTATCTTTATCCAAAACTCAATTTATATATATCATTATTATTATAAAATGAATATAAATTATTTATACTTGTATATCACATATAAAACTAGCTTATTATACCATCTTATAATGGGGTAATAAAATCCTTATGTCCATTTCTCAAATTCATTTTTTATGAAATCTCTTTGGATTATGATATAAGGCAAGATTATGTAACCCATTTATTTTCAAGGGTAATTATTATGTTTATTCATTATGATTGATTTCCTTTTTGGAATACATAATCATTAATATGTTATGACGGTTGATGAAAGATAGATCTCCAATTCATTACGTAAATCATTTATCTCATTAGACATTATGTATTGTATTATGGAGTAATCATAATCCATGATGGGACTCTATCCACCATGTAAATATTTCTTAGAAGTTATCCTTGACTTAGGATTATGGAATATTGTTTGTTGATTCCAAATTTCATATATTTCCATGATCTTACAATACAATATTATTCATGTTACATTCTCATGTGATTAACCATGATCATTCTATTTAATCATTTATTTTTATACCTTTGAATCACACACCTTATTTCATGATAATGTGTATTCCCTTTCTGGTATTTTGAGACCACCCCTTTTTTCTAGGTATTTTGAAGGTTATCCCATGATGTTATAGGATCAGAAATGGATCTACTATATTATTATATAGAAAAATTAAATACACATTATTTTGATGTTGATATTTTACATGCCTAATCATCCAAAGAAAATAGGTCTTCTCAATACTTTTCTTGTATCAATGGGTATTTATGTTAAAAATCAGTAAATAATATGTGTAAAATTTATTAGGTATCTACAAAATACTTATTTATGATAATATATTCATAAATCACAATATGCTATGAAACACCATATCTTAAAACCTATAAAATCTACTTAAATATATTCTATATAATAAATTTTAAGTAGTAGTCCTTCAAATAGATTCTTCATAGAGGTACAATTACCATCAATATAAACACTACATTGAGCTCTTCTCATATTTTGAAATTCTCAATTATAGTGAATAAAACATCCATCAATACTAAAATGTCACATGAGTATGAAAAATATCATTTTACACAAGGTAACAAAATCCTTTCCATATTTCATCCTACTTTAAACACTGAATAACTTCCATACAATATTATTACTATAAATAACTATAATACATTTCAAATTATTTCTATGTTAGTGGATATCCAATGGAATCATCTCATTTCCATCCTTCATGGTGGTTCTCCTGATATTCTGTATTATTCAAAGCTTAATAGATAATGATAACTTGCTTGATATATCAACACATAATCTATTATACTACTCTAACATCCTTGAAGTCTATTTTTTACTTAATACGTCATATTTAAAATATTTTTCACTCTAAAAAATACTAACATGTTTCATATTTCATTAATAATAATCCAAAAATATATATATCCCAAAATAAATCGAGTTCAATAATTTACCCCTTTATATTTATTATTCACATGCATTTCAAAAAATCACATCAAAATTTTGGATTTTATTTTCTTCTCTCCCCACCTTATTTTCCTTAAATAAAATGTCACTTGACATGAGGTGGCATAAAATCACGTACTAAAAAATTCTATAAATTATTACACACTCAGACTAAGTGATCTATTCTTGGTATAAAAAACCAAATGGTCTAATATAGACAAAACATTTGTTCATAATCCCATAAAAATGATACTAAATCAAAATTTATTTCCTGGTTAATTTTAAAACATGTTTAGGCTGATACCAATTTACTAAAAATAATTATATGGGATTTTTAAAACAATAATTCTAACATTCATCTTAACACATGAGATAAAAACATTCCCAATGGTTAGAAGATAATGCTTCAGAAATTAGACCATGAAATTATTAAATTATCATCATTTTCATATCATTGATTAGTTCAATATAACCCCCTTAACATCATATTTTTTAATAAAACATTAATGATGAGTGAAAATGGATACATACTTTTATAGATAAATAATTTCAACAACATTCCTAAATTCCATATTTTGAAGAATTATATGATTATGTAATATTCAAAAAAATACAAGATAACAATGTATAAAATTAACCTTCACATCATCAAGGAAGATCATTTTCATAACAATTACATCAAGATATAAAATTTTAAATAACTTATAAGATGTTGAGTTTAAATATTTTATCTATATATGGTAGCATACTCTTATTCATTAGTTCTACACATTAATTATTTAATCAATTTCAATTTTCATCATATAACGAAAAAACATTGTGAAGGAATTAAGAAGATCTCCTTTCACCCCCAAATGAGACTATAAATGATAATATTTTATTATTAGAAAAGATAATCCATTAAATTTAGATCTATCTTAAGGATAATTCATTATTCCATCGCCCTTATTATTCTAGATATAAATATTTGGAAGCATGATTTCATTAATTCATATAGCTACATATTGGAGTGGAAACTCATTCTTCACATAAAAAATAAATGAAAATTAAATTCTTTGTGACATCTTCAATTTCATCTATATCTACTCTTAAGAAAGTATTATGATTGAGAAAATTTAGTTTTTTTTCTTCCTAAACACACCTTAATCAATGATTCTCACATGTTCTTAGGTCACCAATTATTGAAAAATTCTCCTGTAATTTCATTTCTTAATCAATTGAAGTACATTGATTCAATTTAATTATTTCACATTATTTTTTTCCTCTATCATTTTCACTTTTCAATTAATATTCAAAAAAATTCATGTATTATTTAGTAGCTTGATTAGATTTCTTAGAAATTCCATTTGGATTCCTTGAATTTTATGATATAAAATCAATCATTATGTTTCTATATTGGATTGATTTCTCCTTTTCCTTATGATTTACCCTATCATTACCAACACACGTGGATGGTTTGGTAAAAAATTTTGTTTTTAGACTTCTTCCATAAAAAATGAAGATCATTCTATTTTGTGTGGTATTTTTCTTAGACTACTTATAGTCTATTTTATCAACATTATTCTTTTACTTATAAACAAAATATAACTCAACTAACTTCATTATTGAATTTTTTATATACATCCTTCTTCATTTTAGTACACATGTTGTATGCATCATTGCTTTGAACAAGGATTTCACCACACTCTCATCACATTTTTTGAATATTCCATAAACAATTAATGCGTTCAAATATATTTGAGATAGACAAATTGTCATCTTTAATTTACAAACATTTATTTAGGTTATCTTTACTCCATATTGACATAGTATTCTATTGATTTACAATGGTTAAAATATTATAATAAATATCATAAGCATTGTTCTTAAACCAATCACAACACTAGAAATAACCAAAAATCATAGTCTCTTCTCGGGGGATATATTCTAGCTTGAATTAAATGATTTATATTTTGTGATATTTGATTTTTCATTTAGGAGTCCTTTAATAATCAACTTCATAAACTATTTCCATCATCCACCATTTAAGTAATTTTGGTAAAAAAAAAATTTCTTTTTCAATTTTTATTTATATTTTGTTTTTAAACCTACACAATACATTAATATAGAATTAGAATAATCACAATTTTCATGATTAGGGGGAAATGTTACCTTTGATATTGGTATATAAATATCATTAGATGTTATTAAGATCTATTTACAACATATTAGATATATTTTAGTATAATAATACACTTTAGAGTCATTGAAATATTATATTTTCATAAAAGTGCATATTCTAGAGACATTGTCTTCATGTATTCTTCTTATAAAATGATTAAATCCTAAAAATATCACTATGGTTGATATTAAATAGTATAAAAAATGATGGATTATTATATTCTTATTGTATATAGCGATTACAGAACTTACTAACTCCACCTTTGTATAAATCATTCAATTAACTAAATGTTAGTTTAGCTATAAAACATTATGAAAATAAGGATATGTTTTAATCAACCTTTTATTAATAGAAAAATGATTGAGACTTTGATCTCAACACATTGATTTTTTCCATTTTTTCTATATTTTATTTAGATATAATCATGTATGGTGTATTTTTTATTTCTCTAATTTTTCATTCATTTGGAAAAAGTAGTCTAAAATATATTTTCAGCTTTATATATATGTTTAATGGGCTTAACCACATTTGATAATAAAAAAATTAATATAATGATTATTTTTCTATATATTTTCTATATTTAAACATCTATTCTTAGGTTGGAAATATAATCATATCATTTTTTATATTTTGTATATCTTTATGAAACCATGAATACCGATCTTTTAATTACAGATAAGAAATAACCATATTTTATTTCATAATTCTACATACTTGTGGGTTTCCATAAGTTATCATTATCATTATTGCATCTTGGAAATGGATAATCCAATGTTTAGGCACCCTTTCCTATTATATTAAATTTTCATGGAGATTCCACATGGTTTTATCAATACATTGTTGTTACCTTCCTAGAGTAAATCATCCAAATATTATTATAGGATGCTAATAATTAAACCAAAACTTATATCACTTTCTTAGATTTATTCCCTAATCAATTTTTTCATGATTGATTTAATTTTAATTTAAATGGATTTCATGCACAGGTCTATTGTGTGGCCTATTTTTTCATAATATAATTATAATTGAACTATAGATATATCCTTTATAACCTTATTCTTATACCTCTATATAAATTCTTACTCAGTTTTAATATTTTTGTAAGAAACTTTCTTAAATTTATTTTCTCCTAATGTTTTTATATTTCCCATAATTATTTTATTTATTTTATATTGTTGTATTTGTTCACAATTGGTAAATTAATAATGGATTATGGTTCAATAATAGCACTTCTAATTTCCAGGTCATCCTTGTTATTAAAAATCATATAATCTCCCACAAAAACCAACTTAAGGTGTTATGAAATGGATCTGAAATCCCTTGGCTCTTAGTTCTCTACCGCTTGATCACTCTGATAGGATTTATTCTCCCCTGTATCCTTGCCCTCATCCTTATTTACTTCCTATAATATAAATATTCTAGGGTTTTATCCCCGTATTCTCTCTAGTGGTTGGTCGGCTCAGATCTGATCATAGGTTCTGTCCTCCTTTTTAGTGTTGAGGATGGTGTGATGGTTCTTTACCTTTTTCTTCTTATATGCTCTAAATTCATTTTCACCTACTCTATTCTAGTTTAGATTGGGAGCATCAGATATAATGAGTTTTTGGGCTTTACAGTTTGGCAGTCTTGGATCTCCTAACGTCTTCTTCTTCCTCTTTTAGGATTTTGATCCCCCTTTTCATATTCTTTTCTAGTTCATTTTCAACTTTTTACTATTTTCTTCATATTTCTATTTTCATTAGGGTTTTATCCTTGGTTCTATTATCATATTTTGTTCCATCCTCGATGCATTGTTCGACCGTTTTGGGGGTTTTTTGAAATGGGTTTGGTGTACTGTTTTTTATGTTGGTTGTTCAGCTGTTACGACTATGTTGGTGTTGGATTTCTACAGCATTGAAGGTTTATGAAGGTTTTTTACCATTATTTCATCTTACAAAAGCTTTATTCTTTTCTACTTTGGATCCAAGGGTCCTCCTCTCTCTCAGAGGAGAATCTGTGAGGATGTCTTCAAGTTTCATTGGGATGTGACTCTGAGAGGGCAGCTCCAGGAGGTTGGCGGTGATGATGTTTCAATCGTCGATGTCGAGGTTGGGTTCGGCTCAAGCAACGATGATGATAGTGCTCTAGGGATATGGGATGAAACAATAATACTATGATGGGTTTTTTTGTTCATGTATTAGATGTCGTAGAAGTAGTCAGTGGTGATATAATGGTGAGGGAGATTTCTTGGTTGGCATGAAGGTGTGATGGTAATGACAGTGATGCGATGTCTAACTAGTGATATGATGATGGTGTTGTGGTACGGTTCGAGGTCCCTGTGATGTGTAATGATGTGGGTATCCCATAGTTCGATGCTAATTTTGGTAGTATTCTGTATTTTCATTTTAAATTTTTAATGTGGTAATATTAAATTTTGAATGTGGTGTGCAGTGTGGATGTGGGATATGCTTGACTATGCGTGAACTGTGGATGTTTTTTTCAGTTCCTACTTTTCTATAAGTGGATTCTAAGAAATTCAAAAAAAATGATCTCAGAGATTGTTACACCCATTATTCTTTCCAAGGAAACCAAAAATGTTCTTGGTGAACATATTATTCTATTTCTATGAATTTTTCATCTGAGTATAAGGTTTTCTACATTCATAATATTTTATCCCCTAAAGGTTTTACCTCCTACTATTTTAATAATATTATATATTCTTTCAAAATTATATATTCATATTACCAAAACTCCAACTACACAGTCATTGGCCAATAGACCTTCTTCTTCTATATGAGAATAACTCAGTATAGAAATTTCAACTTTCCACTTTTCCCTTTTTAGGTGGTAACTCCACCCTTTTGGACTCCTCTTGTGGAGTTACTTTTCTTGGATATTCAAACATACACCTTTTATGACATGATGATATTTTCAAACTTTTTATCCATCCATATTTTTTCTTTTTTTTAATTTTTTTATTCTTAAAATTATTATAAATAATAATTAAAAAAATAAATTTTACTAGTACATTGGGTTTTCTTTTTCTTATTTTTTGTTGTAGGATAATAAAAATAAAATTTAAAACTAAAATGACTACTTTTATTATAACTTCATGGGGCTGGATAATTTTTAATATTTTGGGAAGAACCTACTTTTTTTAGTTCATGATTTCTCAATTTTCCATCAATCTCAATTCATTTTTGGTTGATGGAGTTATTCTATTATCTAATAGATGTTATGTTTATTTATAATTCATTATTCAACTTCTTCATTTGGTCTTCATTCATTTTCATTTTTTATTGTATTATATTATCAATTTTTTTATTATTTTTCTAATAACCACCATTTGAGAATCCTTGACATGAATATAGTTTTTATTGAAACAATTTGTGAATGGATCACCTCATCATGAACACTTTCTATCATAACATTCTCATGAATATTTATTTTTATTTTTTTCATCAATCAACTAAATATTTCAAATGAAAAGTAATATTTTGTATTCCTTGTCATTAAAAAGTTTTCTTTGAACATTACACATTCATAATTTCCACCCTAATGCATCCTAAATTTCATTACTTTTTTTTTCTAGTTGTGAATTTTCTTATAAAATCCCTTAAAAATTTATATATTTAATTATTTCAACACGTAAATTCTTCAAAAACATTCGATTTATGAGTAAAATTTATCATTTGTTTTGTTAAAATTACAATATTCATACTCTCCACGGATTGAGATATTTTCTTCAAATATATCACTTTCAAAAGATTTAATATAATGTATTTAACCACTATGATCAGATTATTATAGTGGTTGATCATTATTATCCTTTGAAAATATTCTCTTATCATTTAACTCTATTTTTCTTTCGGTCCATAGAGTTTTGATGGAGTTTATATATTTTTATAATATAAGCAACTTTATTTTTCTCTATGTGAGGGAGCTAAAAACATTCGTAAATCTTCAGTTTATATATATTTTTTTAAATTTTGGAGAAATAAAAATTGATCCAATCAAAGTTAGACATATTTAAATAAAATAACACTTATAGATCCAAATTGATCATGTAGGGATACTGAGATGGGACAAATTATTTTTCCCACATTTTACTAGGTTTTATCTTTTCTCTAAAATTTCACATCATAGTACGTGAAATTTTATATCGTTTATGGGATAAAAAAATTTTGATGCACCCTCAATTCTCACGATAGTACGAAAAGTAGAATGTAAAAGAACATTATTACACTATATTTTTACAATGTTTGGATCCTTCCCAAAAAATATACTCCTTTTCATGTTTGAATATGTTGAGTATATGGATTTTATTATCACAATAATTTTTAGTAATTATATGTTTTCAATGTGTAGTAGAAAAGGCATGGTTAAGTCTAATAATAATTCATTGGGTACGCCTCATCCACTTCCCTAATTTTGGTTGTATCCCATATTAATTATATCTTGATAGAATGGAATTGCTAAATTGGTACCACTAGTCATTCAAGTTTCATGTCTTGATCTAGTTAACTTATAGTGACCCCACTTTTATTATATTACTTTTACATCATTTTAACTATAAACAAAATAAAAATATTACACCATGAGGATCCTAAGGTTTAGTTTCTTAAGAAACTAGGACCATATATAACTTTTACAACATAAGACATAATCATTTATTTAATTCCTTCTTCTATAACTTCTTATTGGCTCTTGACTTCTCCATAGTACAAGTAGTCACCTAAGAATATACATCAAAAAGTGGGTGAGATAAAAGCCCAGTAAGATGATAGATAAAAACATGTACCAATATAAAATGGGTTGAGCTTAATCATTATCATTGTAACATTGGAATAGGATCATAATCATGAGATAAAGCATTAAGAAAAGACATGGAATGTGGAAATGCATAAAAATGAAACATAATGTCATATCGGTTAACTTCCACACATAGTTTTGAACAATGATAGAATCATGTTCATGCATAAATAAATTTACACATGAGTTTCCTCACATTACACAATTCATTGGAGAGATATATGATTATGATCATATACATCACATCATAAAATTTTAATTGCGCTATATATTCTGAGTGAACCCATCACAGCATAATATTTACATTATCATGCATGACACATAGAATATATATCAATATTTAACATAAAACAACCCATGTAATGGAATCTGTTTCACTTTATAACGCATGAATTCATAAAATATGGGTTCCCAAATGAAATATGGAACAACATACATGATACAAGGACCATCAACCTTGAGTGAGAAGTAAAGGGTGTGTTTTTTGAAAGAATAGTCATTTAGGAAAACTTCATGTTCAATAGAAACTCTAATGGAAAACATGTATATCCTTGAAAAGGTATTATAATGATGGATAAATTATTTTTAAGGATAACTCATACTGAAAATGGAGTGTAATAGGGAAAACCCTGAAGAAATAAATTTGGGTTCAAGAATTCCCCTTACCTTGTATCTGAATGATTTCTTCAATTTAATGGAATGTATAATCACATTAGATTCATTAATTAACAATTCCTGAACCATTAATAAATTAATATGATTCTTTAGAGTGTTATTATGTTCTTTTATAAACCATCTTATGAGTTATTGTGTTTAAATTCATTTTTCGGGAGTGTTCACTTTCATAGTTTTCATGAACTATCCACTTGTACACATGAATGGAAGTTTGTGTACAACATGGATAAAAATCCATAATTTATATTACATGTTATTAATGATATTACAGAAGTTTATATGATGTTATAATTAATATTTTCACATACCATGTGGACTAATAATTTGTTAAAATTTAATGATGATCGTTTAGGGTTAATTTAGACAGTTTTTGGATCACTATGAACAAGTTTTGGTTTATCAATTAGTATTCTATATAAAATATTTTTCAGAAACATAAATTGTGTTAAAATATACATATCAAAATCCTTTTTCATAAATTTAATGGTTTTATGGATATCCTTGAATGATTTTATGGAAAATGGATGTGCATTGCCCTTGATGTAGGTAAATTAACAAATCACAGACACCAATTTCATTTAAAAAAAAAGAAAGAAAGAGTGTGATTAGTATAATGAATAATATTCCATTGACATAAAATAATACTATTAAATCAATAATAATGGAGTTATCATGATCTTTTGATAAAATAAGTTCAGTATAAGAGAAGAAAATAAATGAATTTTGAAAGCAATTTGAATGAAATGAGAGAGACAAATTACCTCGTGAAAATATCTTCTTTGAGAGCCTATTAAGGGGAGTTGTTTTGGAATATAATTGATCCTAGGGGATGATAGAAATGGGGAAGGATCATGTTAATATATTTTAGACTAAATTGGAGTTGGAAAAAGGATTTAGAAGTGGGAGGAAATTATGTTGTGATGGGTTGTATTTATAGTGTTGGGGAGAGGGGTTTTCTCAATATTATAATCATTGATTTATTATTTATCCACAAGATAAGAAATACTGTGTATTATTATAACTAAAAATAGTAATAACTTCATAGGATATTTAACAAATGTTCATTTACATCATTCATGACTTATGCATGATGTAGAAATTCATTTGTCTAGCATATTTTGTAAATTATCGAATTTCACTATTCAACAAAAAGTCATGTATTTCAGACAAATATCAAAAATTCACCCTAAAACTTTTTCTATACATAGAATTCAAAAATTAACTTCATTTTATTAATATAATTTTCTAAATGTGAGTAATTTAATTTTTTATTAACATCATAATTTACTTGAAAAATAAAAATTCAAAAATTAGAACTGTTTTTCTATCAATTTGAAAAATAAATTAAGGTCTCATAAAATTATCATATAATCATAAGAAATATAAATACTAGTTTAGGAATAAATTTTATGAAATTAATTTTTTTTTATTTTCTTAAAGTAATCATTAAATATTCATAATTTAATAAAACTCTAACACTATAATAAAATTATATCATATTATCACTTATTGAATGTATAAATTTTATTTTATATTATCATTGATAAGGTTTCCATTCACATGGACACATTACTATTCATAAGGGTCATATTACTATTTAAAAGGGTAATAGGACTATTCATAAGGGTATGTTACTATTCACCAAAAATTAATTTTTCCATATCCGACTCCAAACATCTTACTGTTCGCATCCATATATGTCATATTTTAAAAATTCAAAATAGAGAAGTTTAGAATTTTAGGTTTAATGGTCTCATAGTAGTTAATTTTAAAATGATGTGGAATTGTGTTTTATAATGATATTTTATGTGATTATGAAATTACTATAAGAAGGGAGAAATTTCATTGATAAAGTATTGGGTTCTTCCATTCTTCCCAACATTTGAAATTTCTCCATTGAAAATTCATTTTACATAAATAGATGAGGGTACTTATCCTTCATTGCATCCTCTGGTGTCTATATTTCTACTTCATACTTATTGTTCCTCTACAACACTATAACAATGTGGGTTTCCTCGTGGTGTATAATCTTATCTTTCTAGTCTAGAATCATTAGTGGTTTCTCCTCATAATAGTGATCATCTTCTTATGGTACCACCTCTGAGTTCAGTACATGTGAGGGATCCAATATATACTTCTTAAGGAGTGATGCATTAAACACATCATAAAATTCATCCATATTTAGTGGAAGTGAAATCCAATAAGACATAACTCCTATGAGTTCATGGATCTCAAAGGGGCCAATGGACCTCGGGCTTAGCTTCCCTTTCATTCCAAACCACACGACTCTCTTCCTTGGTGATATTTGATGGAAGAATTTGTCTCCGATGTTGAACTCCAAGTCCCTTCGATTGATATCAACATAGCTCATTTTCTAACATTGAGTAGTATTGATGAGTTTTTGGATGACTTGAACCTTCGTTGTCATCTCTTGTACAAGATTGGGTCCAAGTAGTTTTATTCTTCCAAATTCATCTTAACTAGTTGGAGTTCTACATCACTTTCCATACAGATCTTCATATGGAGCCATCTGAATACACTAGTGGAAGATATAATTGTATGAGAACTCAAGCAATGGCAGATGATGATCCTATCCACCATTTAATTCTTGTGAGTAGTCTTTAAGCATATATTTGAGATTCTGAATAGTACTTTTATATTATCCATCATTTTAGGGGTGATAGGTTGTGCTGAAATTCAATTCAATACTCAAATCATGTTGAAGACTCCTCTAGAATATAGATGTGAACCTGGGATCATGATCAGAGATGATCAAGAGAGGAACCCCATGCAGTCTCACCACTTCACATATATCTTTGAAACTTTTTCAAGAGAGATTTATTCCAGAATAGTGATAAATTGGGTTGTCTTGGTTAGTCGATCAACCACAACCCATATCAAATTATTTCTTTTGGATATATTTAGGAGACTTGTGAAAATGTTTATAGTGACATTATCTTATTTCCATATGGGTATATGAAAGGGTTGCATCATCCCATTGGAATTCTGTCGCTCTGCTTTTACTTGATTACATATCAAGCACCTTGAGATATTCTCACCAGTATTCTCCTTCATATTGTCCCAGAATAAGGGATCTCACATATCATGGTTCTCTTGTAACTCCCAGGATGGATAGAGAATGTGGAGTTATGTGAATTGTCCAATAAATCCTTCTTTATCCCGGTTGATGAAGGCACAAAAACCCTTGTTCCAAACAGAATCACACCATCATCATCGATATGGAACTCTTGTAACTTAACTTCCTTAAATACATTCAACTTATATTGTCACTCTATGTCATCCCTTTTTTCATCCTTATTCGTCTCTTAGATATATGGTTGGGAAATCATTTGGGCAAGGTAGGATGTATTCCCCACTGTTATGATTTCTAAATCCATCCTTTTAAAATCCATGAATATATATTCTTTCTCAATCAGCATCATGGATAGAGTAGAATGTTATTTTTTTCATAGAGTTGTAGATACCTTGTTCATATTACCATGATGATAGTGAATAGGGAAATTATTGTCTTTTATGAGCTCTAACTATCTTATCTGACGCATATTGAGCTCTTTTATTTGAATATATACTTTAGACTCTAGTGATCAGTATATATGTCATAGTTCTCACTATAAAAGCAGTTCCACCAAATTTTCATGAAAAAATCACAACTGCTAGCTCCAGATCATGCGTCGGGAAGTTCTGCTAAGGGAACTTCAACTGTCATGATGTGTATGATATAACATTATCATTTTTTATGTGTAAAAAATAGAAGCCTTTCTTACAAGCATCACTGTATATCATAATAATTTATCCACTTTCCTTTAATATGAGTATATGTGTATTGATCATCCTTCTCTTTAGCTCTTTGAAACATTACTCAAATTCTTCGATTTAGACAAACTTTACCCCATTCTTTGTTAACTTAGTTAGCGTGCTGTAAAATTGTGATAAATTTCTCACAAAACATCATTAGTACATAGAAAATCCCTAAAAACTACATATTTCTGTGACAAAAGTGGATTTGGTCCATTCTTCAGTTTCCTTTGTTTCTAAAGAGTCTACAAAATTCCCTCACTTCTGATCACATGTCCCAAGAACGTGAATTTCATCATCCAAAAGTCCCACTTTCTGAACATAGCATAAAATGTATCCTTTATCAATGTTTCAACATAAGTCTTACATGTTCTTCATGTTCCTCCTTATTCTTTGATAATGTGACATTGTCATCAATAAACACCCCCAAATGTTTTTGAGGTAATTTATAAAGACTTTATTCATCAAATCCATGAAGATTATAGGGGATTATCAATCCCAACGGGCATCACCAGAAACTCATAGTGCCCATTCCTTGTATGGAAAGTAGTATTCTGAATGTCTTCCTTATTCACCTTTATCTCATGATTTCTAGTTCAAAGATCCACATTTGAGAAGTATTAATCTTCTATTAAATGATAAAAAAGTTCACCAATCCTTGGAAGAGGATACTTGTTCTTTATGGAGATCTTGTTGAGTTCCTGATAATCGATATACAACCACAATGTTATATCCTTCTTCACAAATTGCACCGCCGCACCCAAATGTGATGCACTAGGGCGTACGAACCCTTTTCCCAAATGATGTTTCATATCATTCCTTTACTCTTCTAGTTTGATAGGATCCATCATATAGGGACACTTTGAGATAGGTGTATCTCTGGGAGTTATTTCTATGGAGAACTCTACATCACAATCTAGGGGTAGTCTGAGTAACTCTTGGGGAAATACACTACTATGTTTCATCCCGAAGGGAATTTCCTCTTGGTTGACACTTTCATTTCACTCAACCATTTAAGAGAGGTATGACCCTTCATAGTGAATCAACACACACACTATTGAAGGATTTTTGAAATGAGATTCCTGATCTTCCTTTAATTTGTTGAGGATTATGGGATAGTTTAGAATATGAAAATATATTTCCTATTCCTGACAGTTTATCTATGATCTATGTAATGAGAGCCAATTCATCCTCATTATAGAATTGAATTCCACTACGGGGTGTATTATGAGATTCACTGGGAAAAAGTTCCCACATACGCCAATAGGAGAAGAGTCCAACTATTGGGTTGCAATGTTTTCACCATTCATTATATATATATATATATATATCACTACTTCACGGTATTGGGGTTTTGATTCAATATTTCACGAAAACATGTGAGATAAAAAGTAATGCACAGAACCAGAATAAAATAATACTTTTTCCATTCATGATTGTATAGGAAGTTTACCTTGTAATAATTCATTTTCTTTCTCAACTTCAATGGTATTGATGGAAAAATCATTCCCTTTCTTCTTTGGCTTTTGTGGATGATGACGCTAATTAACCTCATGGGCTCGAGGTTTAGTGCACTCGCTTGTATAGTGACCTTGCTCCCTATAGTTGTATCAGGTACCATGGGTGGATCTCTAATTTACTCCACCACATTATCCAACCTACTAATGTTTTTTAAACACTTTTGATCTTGGTGTACTTTTATTCCACATATTATGTATTACCCCTGTAACACCCCAAGATTTCATAGTGTGTTATTTCTTCAAAATAATTCAATAACTTGCACTACACGCAACACTGAGTTCAATTGCACCATGACTTACCAAAAAAAAAGCCATTAAAAGAGGTCATGAATAGTATTAACTAAATTTTAAACTTTATATAATCCTTATAATTTTAGAATCCATATTATGAGTTTCTTAGTCATAATGCAAGAACAGATTCATTTTCAGTATTGCACTTTTATCAACTTTTGATAGTGAAACCTTTTTAAATACAATATTTTAAACTTTTTGACTAAATGGAGACATCAAAAAATTTAAAATGAAACATCCCAAGCTTCCACGGTACGCTTTCCTTTGAATAAAATAGTAGCGTGTGTTGTACGCAACTTCGAGTTCTAACACACCGTAACCAATCAAACTAGCTGTTATGAATAGTAATACCTACTTTTTGAAGTTATATATATTTTATATTTTAAAATGGACTTCATTTTTGGATTCCGAATATCAAATTTAGCCTAAGGTGAAATTTTGGTACTTTTCGGATAACTTTCATATTTTGATGAATAGTGAAAATTACTAAATTTTAATTAAAAACAACTTTTTTAATCAAAATAATTAATAGTGATAAATTATTAATTTGAGTGGTTTTAAAGTATATTTAGAATATATTTTTACTATTTAATATAATGTTGGTCATTGGACATAATTTTACAATTAAACCGAACATAAACAAGTGTCAATCTTTTGATAGTTATTATCTCTTAAAAACACGCTTTTTGTTTTGACAGCGGGAATTAATTTTAAATTAATTTCTGCCACTTCTGTGTTTAGAATTTAGGAAAATGGATTCCATATTTGGAATCAGGATGTTCAAATTGTGTAAATAGGTAACTTTTATTTTTAGACATTTTGAATAATTACTGCGGTAAATATTTTATTTACCATGGTTAAGGGTAAATCCGGTAAATAAGGGTTAAAAAAATAATATTATAATAATACTAAATTACCCTAAAACGTATCTTAACCCTATTGGTTGATAAATGGTCGACCATGGGCATATTTGTGTCTATTTTGGGACCCCATGGATCCACTTGTAAGTGATAATGACACTTTATTTTAATTAAGTCAAAATGAATACAAAAATGACACAAGCATATATCTTTTAGCAAAACAATTTTTACATAGAGTTATATAAGTTGGATTTTAGATTATAAATATTCATTAGAAAGATAAAACGATTTACTACATAATGATATTTTATTTATAATTTTTATACATTAAATAATTTATTTTATTTATGACACAATGATGATGCAGTAATTACTATAATAGTGAAAAATTAAAATAATTGATATTATAAATACCCAAAAAATATAATATGAAACTTTTAATGAATTAAACTAATTTTCTAGGATAATATGATATATTAGGATTGATTTAATCGACTTTTTTCGAAGTAATGAATCTGTTATGAGTTTCACAAAAATCAACTATTGAATAGTGTCAAAATTGACATAAAAGAGTTCTTAAAACAAATATTATATTATTAATTGATATTAAATTCCTAAAAATCTAAGGTTCGGCCAAGAGGCTTATATCAGGATAGTTTCATCATTAATGGACCACTTGGGGGTCTCTTGGATTTATATAGTAAGTTTATTAACCATATTATATAAAAATACAAAGAGACATTGTAAAAGTGAAACTAATTAACTTAGAGTTAATACTTAAAGATAAGGTTAATATAAGTACCCAAACCTGTATAAATTCTATTGGTTGAGTGGTTTTCGACCTATCCCCACCTTAACCTTTGAATAATCAACTTTGGAGCCTTTAGAAACCGAATATGAATTTAATATAAATTAATATTTCTAGCTTTTCCAAAGGTGCCCCTCACCCCTCTTATAAAAGGGCACTCCTCCTTCTCATTTCTTCACACCTTAAAAGCCTTTTGGTTCGGCCAAACTCTGCCCAAATACTCTCCCAACATCCCTCACTACAACCGAGAGGCCTTAGTTTGATCAGAAAGCCAACCTAAGGAGCCCTTTTGATCAAATCAAAAGGAAGAACCCGAAGAAGAGGTAATGTTTTCACCACCCCTTTTCAAGTTCCATTCTTCTTCCACTTCTTCTTCCTTTGTTCTTACCATTCTAAAGTAATAACTCCAGTATCTCACATATACTGTGATGTTATTATAAATATGGTACAACCATATTCAGTATTATATCCACCCTTTGAATAACATGTCACCATACGTGCATACGTACGGCTTACCGTCTCCACGTCGTGGTGTAATTGTTATTCAATATATTATTATTTGGATGGGTATAATAATGATGTGTAACTCATGTAAATAATAAATATAACATGTTAATGATTCTTTATATATGATATACCATCCATTTATATATTATTTTAATATCAAATAATGATATTGTCGCTCGTGCGTACGTACGGACTACCGTCTCCACGAACGCGATGAGATTCATTCTCCATCGTATCCATTCAAGTATAATTATCATTTGATGATTTAAAAATAATGTTTAAGGACATGATATCATTCTGGATATGAATAATATACAACCTATCCTTTATAAAAAGGTCTTACGTAACAAAACATATAAAAGAAAACAAGTAAGTTAACACCCGAAACAACGATAATACTAAGATATTATTATAAATCGATATTAAAAGATCATATATGATATCATATTAATGTATATGATTCTTGTATAATTTAGTAACAATTATTTCACCATTATACAGGAGGTTAACCTACCCCAACCAAGGAAAAATTACAAGGTAAGGGTTATTTCACAATCTCTTCATTATCCGAGGTTGTTTATACGTAATAACCTACTGGGATATCTTTATCATCCACAACCATATTTCTTAAAAATGTATTTCAAAACATTTTTTATGGGTTAAAGTCATTTATACCCTTGTTTTACTTTTTATAAGAGGTTTATAAAGTAATCTTTCCGTCTTTTTCAAAACAAGGTCCTTTTTAACCTTTTCGACAGAATTGAGGTAAGAATGTTTTTTTTAACTTATACGGCGGGTGCGGTTATTTTACGCCGTTATAAAATCTTCAAAGCTTTCCTTACAAGATTATAAGAATATTTTCAAAGAAAATGTTTTATTTTATATGGATCTTAAATGATTTCAAAATAAAAGGAGATATTTCTTTAAAAAGAATTTTGATTTCATCTACGTCAACATCCTTTGATGTATTTTAAGATTATTTGAAGTTGATTTATTATGATACAAAACTTCTATATTGTATTGAAGGTTTTGTGATATGTTTGACTATGGATGTGCTAATTTTTATACCATTCATAGTTTATGGTGAAATTATTGACATTTCTTACGCTAGTTTTAATACGAATGTTTATGTTATGTTTAAACCTTTTCATATGGGAATGCATTGGACTTAATAAGTGACGGGTGGAGCCGGCTATAGCTCCTCGATGCATCGGTAGGTCTCATGAGACAAACTAGTGTCTTGGCACAAGGCCTTTACAAAATCTTATTTGTAGTCTTGGCACGAGGCCTTGGCTATGTGGTTATGATAGTCTGACATTATGCATTCCAACATTATGAAAATGGTTATTGATTTTTGCATGTGATTATTCGATTAGTAGAATATCCATGTGAATAAGTAAATGGAATTATTTCATTTTATTTATGCCGTACCATGTTGAAAGTTCATGTTTGAAAGGATTTTGTTTTAGTTATACATTGCCTTAAATGTTTATGCTTATTTTTGAATGTTCCGCTATATTGTTATCCTTACTGGGCATTTGAGCTCACCCCTTTTCTATGTTTTATTTTTCCCAGGAAGTGAAGAAGTAAATTATGAATGACCTGCAGGGATATTATATGGGGATATGAGTGTGGATTATGGAGACATTATGTTGTTGTATTAGTTTTTCATTTTATGATGTAATGTAAAACTTATGAATATATCTAGTGTTTCCAAGGCTACTAAACCAATCGGTCTTTCGAGATTTGATCTTTCTTGTGATCATGCCAATGTTATGTAATTAATGCACCGACTCTGGGTAGCTGGGGTCGGGGCGTTACAGTTGGTATCAGAGGAAGTTTAGTACAAACCTTGGAAGCTAGATTTAGATAAACTCTGATTAGAGCATGTAGACCTAAGATGAACTTTGAGGATTAGTATAGAAGAACTTCCTAGAATTTTGGTATTGTAGAGATTTTGTGAGTTTTCCGAGCAATACATCCCTGTCTGGATACGAGCAGGTAGAGGCGGCTCTGGCACAGATGTACCTAGGGGTAAAACCCAAAAACACCGCTTTGAGCTAGACTCGAACGGGAACTGGTGCACGACAACGGGCCTTGCTGCACTCTTGGTTACGACACTCTCGGGGGATATTCTTAGGATAACTCTCATTTTCTTTACAAATCATTTTGAAGGGATTAAGATTTATACTTCCTCAAAGAAAACATTCTTATGATTATGGATTATATCCATAAATAGTTCAATTTATGTTAGGTGTTTTATAAGTATGGGATTATGTATTTTGATTCATAAACTGATCTAGTTTATGCCATTGTTTAGAAATGGCGCCCAGTAGAAGGAATGAGAACTCTAGAAATGCACATGATCCAAAGAGAAGGAAGGATCATATCTTTCATGGTCTTAAGCTAGAATTTATAAGAGAAATAGTCTCCCATGTATTATCATCATATGAAGAAATAATATCATGTATTGATAAGATAAGTAAAGAGTTTACTGAGTCTTATGGCTTTGAAGGGAAGCAAGAGAAGAAAAGGATGGAAGAGAGAAATATGGATAAAGGGAAGAGGGAAAAGAAGAATTTTCCCATATGTGGTAACTGTGGAAAGAAACACCCTGGAACTTGCCTGAAAGGAATGAGAGTTTGTTATAAGTGTGGAGGAAAAGGGCACAAAGTATGTGACTGCAAGGGTAAGAAAATGGTTTCAAATGTACAATGCTTCATTTGCAAGGATTTTGGACACTACACGAACCTATGTCCCAGTCATCAGTCTATGACGCAAATGATTCTATTGGATAATAATCAAGTTATGATACTACCACAGATGAAGAAGAATGATTAGAGTTCTTATGTTGATTATGTCAATTGAGTGTTGTATCAACAATGTACTTGTTATAATAATTATGGAGTATATAAGGATTGTACTGCAGTACTATTTCATTAAGGACTTGAGATTGTGTGGAAAAAAGAAAAGTGACTCAATAGCAGGTTAAATTTTTTGGAAAATATATGGTTGAGAGAAAGATAAACCATAATATGGTTCAGATACCGAGGTGGTGATTTTAGAATAATACATGATTGATTTGGATAAATTATATTGGATATTATTGACTACCTTGAAGCTGATTAATGATTTGTATATTCCATCATTGTTGGGGTTTTAAACATTTTTGGATTAATGAAGTATATCCAGCATTCTATATGGAATAAGGGATCATGAATGTAATCAATAAGGAATATGGTAATACATGATGAAGGTATTTATATGCTATTATGGGGTAAAAAGGATCTATATTATGTTTACCTTCCTTATAAATGTTGGACTGTGAGTTTGGATAGAATTATTTTGGATAGTTCTTATTTGGATTATTTTGGATTGCCATAAAAGGACAACCTGGAGGTCGGGCAGCAACCTGTTGCGTCCGGCAAGGCTGCGAGACTTGAACCCGCAACCGAAGGGCGACAAGGGTGTATCACCTACCACTGGCCCAAGAGATGTCCTGGATTAAATAATGTAGTTTTTTTAAAAGATCTGGTAGATGAATTATAAATTCGTTTATTTTGGAACCCTGTACGAATAGTATAAATATAATTTTTTTTACGAGTGAAAGATGAGTTTATGGTAGAAATTTATTAATGGACAAAACTCTAATTATAAAGTAAGTATATCTCCTTATGATCTTAGCCAATCTCATAAATAAATTCCTCAATGTTAAGAAAAGCAACTTAGAACAAAAATGTTGTCCTAGATGGTACCTTAAATCATCACTAATTTATGGCTTTGGGATTGTTGGCCTTTTCATAGCCATGTTCTCTACCACTCTCCATCAGATAATTGATGGTTAGATTTCTCTTCCATATCCATATTTTCCTACATGGAACCCTAGTATGTGTTATTTTCGGTAATCTTCATACTTTCCACTCTTTATTTTAAATAGAGGCCTCATTAATTCATTTTTCGATGTGGGATTTCAACTAAGATATTTTGAAACGTCAAAAATGTGTTATCCTAATACCCTATGTTTTGTTGAACCGATGGTATTTCAAATCATCATAGATTGATGAATTTAAGGACCTCAATTATACACTTATTTGTGATTGATGACCTCAATCACTACCTATAAATATTTACGTTTTTCCTCCGATTATATGTCTCTAATTTCCACCAATGTTCTCCTAATCAAGATCATAATTTGGTGGTGACCGTTACATTTCTCTTTTCCTCATATTAAGACTAAATTTTAGTAACCCAATTTCCGATGTGGGTTTTCCCACAAATATATTTTCTACTTTCAACCTTTTATTTTTGAAGAACAATTTCAAATTGTGAGGACGCAATTTATTGAAGGAGGGGAGAATGTAACACCCCAAGATTTCATAGTGTGTTATTTCTTCAAAATAATTCAATAACTTGCACTACACGCAACATTGAGTTCAATTGCACCATGACTTACCAAAAAAAAAGCCATTAAAAGAGGTCATGAATAGTATTAACTAAATTTTAAACTTTATATAATCCTTATAATTTTAGAATCCATATTATGAGTTTCTTAGTCATAATGCAAGAACAGATTCATTTTCAGTATTGCACTTTTATCAACTTTTGATAGTGAAACCTTTTTAAATACAATATTTTAAACTTTTTGACTAAATGGAGACATCAAAAAATTTAAAATGAAACATCCCAAGCTTCCACAGTACGCTTTCCTTTGAATAAAACAGTAGCGTGTGTTGTACGCAACTTCGAGTTCTAACACACCGTAACCAATCAAACTAGCTGTTATGAATAGTAATACCTACTTTTTGAAGTTATATATATTTTATATTTTAAAATGGACTTCATTTTTGGATTCGGAATATCAAATTTAGCCTAAGGTGAAATTTTGGTACTTTTCGGATAACTTTCATATTTTGATGAATAGTGAAAATTACTAAATTTTAATTAAAAACAACTTTTTTAATCAAAATAATTAATAGTGATAAATTATGAATTTGAGTGGTTTTAAAGTATATTTAGAATATATTTTTACTATTTAATATAATGTTGTTCATTGGACATAATTTTACAATTAAACTGAACATAAACAAGTGTCAATCTTTTGATAGTTATTATCTCTTAAAAACACGCTTTTTGTTTTGACAGCGGGAATTAATTTTAAATTAATTTCTTCCACTTCTGTGTTTAGAATTTAGGAAAATGGATTCCATATTTGGAATCAGGATGTTCAAAGTGTGTAAATAGGTAACTTTTATTTTTAGACATTTTGAATAATTACTGCGGTAAATATTTTATTTACCATGGTTAAGGGTAAATCCGGTAAATAAGGGTTAAACAAATAATATTATAATAATACTAAATTACCCTAAAACGTGTCTTAACCCTATTGTTTGATAAATGGTCGACCATGGTCATATTTGTGTCAATTTTGGGACCCCATGGATCCACTTGTAAGTGATAATGACACTTTATTTTAATTAAGTCAAAATGAATACAAAAATGACACAAGCATATATCCATTAGAAAAACAATTGTTACATAGAGTTATATAAGTTGGATTTTAGACTATAAATATTCATTAGAAAGATAAAACTATTTCCTACATAATTATATTTTATTTATAATTTTTAGACATTAAATAAGTTATTTTATTTATGACACAATGATGATGCAGTAATTACTATAATAGTGAAAAATTAAAATAATTGATATTATAAATACCCAAACAAATATAATATGAAACTTTTAATGAATTAAACTAATTTTATAGGATAATATGATATATTAGGATTGATTTAATGGACTTCGTTCGAATTAATGAATCTGTTATGATTTTCACAAAAATCAACTATTGAATAGTGTCAAAATTGACATAAAAGAGTTCTTAAATCAAATATTATATTATTAATTGATATTAAATTCCTAAAAATCTAAGGTTCGGCCAAGAGGCTTATATCAGGATAGGTTCATCATTAATGGACCACTTTGGGGTCTCTTCGATGTATATAGTAAGTTTATTAACCATATTATATAAAAATACAAAGAGACATTGTAAAAGTGAAACTAATTAACTTAGAGTTAATACTTAAAGATAAGGTTAATATAAGTATCCAAACCTGTATAAATTCTATTGGTTGAGTGGTTTTAGACCTATCCCCACCTTAACCTTTGAATAATCAACTTTGGAGCCTTTAGAAACCGAATATGAATTTAATATAAATTAATATTTCTAGCTTTTCCAAAGGTGCCCCTCACCCCTCTTATAAAAGGGCACTCCTCCTTCTCATTTCTTCACACCTTCAAAGCCTTTTGGTTCGGCCAAAATCTGCCCAAATACTCTCCCAACATCCCTCACTACAACCGAGAGGCCTTAGTTTGATCAGAAAGCCAACCTAAGGAGCCCTTTTGATCAAATCAAAAGGAAGAACCCGAAGAAGAGGTAATGTTTTCACCACCCCTTTTCAAGTTCCATTCTTCTTCCACTTCTTCTTCCTTTGTTCTTACCATTCTAAAGTAATAACTCCAGTATCTCACATATATTGTGATGTTATTATAAATATGGTACAACCATATTCAGTATTCTATCCACCCTTTGAATAACATGTCACCATACGTGCGTACGTACGGCTTACCGTCTCCACGTCGTGGTGTAATTGTTATTCAATATATTATTATTTGGATGGGTATAATAATGATGTGTAACTCATGTAAATAATAAATATAGCATGTTAATGATTCTTTATATATGATATACCATCCATTTATATATTATTTTAATATCAAATAATGATATTGTCGCTCGTGCGTACGTACGGACTACCGTCTCCACGAACGCGATGAGATTCATTCTCCATCGTATCCATTCAAGTATAATTATCATTTAATGATTTAAAAATAATTTTTAAGGACTTGATATCATTCTGGATATGAATAATATACAACCTATCCTTTACAAAAAGGTCTTACGTAACAAAACATATAAAAGAAAACAAGTAAGTTAACACCCGAAACAACGATAATACTAAGATATTATTATAAATCGATATTAAATGATCATATATGATATCATATTAATGTATATGATTCTTGTATAATTTAGTAACAATTATTTCACCATTATACAGGAGGTTAACCTACCCCAACCAAGGAAAAAGTACAAGGTAAGGGTTATTTCACAATCTCTTCATTATCCGAGGTTGTTTATACGTAATAATCTACTGGGATATCTTTATCATCCACATCCATATTTCTTAAAAATGTATTTCAAAACATTTTTTATGGGTTAAAGTCATTTATACCCTTGTTTGACTTTTTATAAGAGGTTTATAAATGAATCTTTCCGTCGTTTTCAAAACAAGGTCCTTTTTAACCTTTTCGACAGAATTGAGGTAAGAATGTTTTTTTTAACTTATACGGCGGGTGCGGTTATTTTACGCCGTTATAAAATCTTCAAAGCTTTCCTTACAAGATTATAAGAATATTTTCAAAGAAATTGTTTTATTTTATATGGATCTTAAATGATTTCAAAATAAAAAGAAATATTTCTTTAAAAAGAATTTTGATTTCATCTACGTCAACATCCTTTGATGGATTTTAAGATTATTTGAAGTTGATTTATTATGATACAAAACTTCTATATTGTATTGAAGGTTTTGTGATATGTTTGACTATGGATGTGCAAATTTTTATACCATTCATAGTTTATGGTGAAATTATTGACATTTCGTATGCTAGTTTTAATACGAATGTTTATGTTATGTTTAAACCTTTTCATATGGGAATGCATTGGACTCAATAAGTGACGGGTGGAGCCCGCTATAGCTCCTCGATGCATCGGTAGGTCTCATGAGACAAACTAGTGTCTTGGCACAAGGCCTTGACAAAATCTTATTTGTAGTCTTGGCACGAGACCTTGGCTATGTGGTTATGATAGTCTGGCATTATGCATTCCAACATTATGAAAATGGTTATTGATTTTTGCATGTGATTATTCGATTAGTAGAATATCCATGTGAATAAGTAAATGGCATTATTTCATTTTATTTATGCCGTACCATGTTGAAAGTTCATGTTTGAAAGGATTTTGTTTTAGTTATACATTGCCTTAAATGTTTATGCTTATTTTTGAATGTTCCGCTATATTGTTATCCTTACTGGGCATTTGAGCTCACCCCTTTTCTATGTTTTATTTTTCCCAGGAAGTGAAGAAGTAAATTATGAATGACCTGCAGGGATATTATATGGGGATATGAGTGTGGATTATGGAGACATTATGTTGTTGTATTAGTTTTTCATTTTATGATGTAATGTAAAACTTATGAATATATCTAGTGTTTCCAAGGCTACTAAACCAATCGGTCTTTCGAGATTTGATCTTTCTTGTGATCATGCCAATGTTATGTAATTAATGCACCGACTCTGGGTAGCTGGGGTCGGGGCGTTACAACCCCATCCCTTTGAGGAAATTAATATCATGTATCTTCACACATTTTTGACATGTTGGTGGTTAAGTTTTCTTTCCACATTTCACATCATATTCTCTATCATGAAACTCTATCTGTCTTTTATTATTACCATATCCTTAGGACCATTCTCCACACTCCATCTCCACTTTGAGAGCACACTGAACAACTTATTCGTAACTCCCAAAGTCTCAAATTTTAAGAGCCTATTGATAGTGTGGGTTTAATCCACTAAAGAATCTATCTATTTTTCTATCATTGTTGATAACAAATCCAAAATAATATCTTGAATACATTGTCAAATTATCTTTGTAGGATGTGATAGACTCAACATCCTTTTTATTTATCTCTATTAATTATCTCTCCATTTTAATGTGAAGAGTTAGAGGGAAATAATTGTTACGAAACATTATCTTAAAGTCTTCACACTCCATCACTTAAATTTTGTCTCCAAACATGGTGTTCCTAATCAAATCCAACCATTGTTGGCCTCTCTATAGAGACCAAAAATGAATAGAGTCGGCTTCTCCATCTTAAAATAATGAAGCACAGAAAATATCTTCTTTATCAAGTTGACCCGCTATTCTACCACTACTGGATTAGAAGATCCATAAAACATTGATTGTCATAGACTCGTAAAATACTTGATATCCAGTTTATCCCTCTTATGTAAAGGGGGTTTTTCTTCATTTTTCAGGTTTTTATTCATAACCTGAGACAACTGGGTAAGCATAACCATGATGTTTTGAACTCAACCTCCCAAATCATTGGGGATGTCATTCAGAAAATCGATGTATTTTCCCTCAGATGGGTTTTTGGCATTGTTTCTCTTGGTTCCCACCATTTTCATAAATAGAAAGGGTTAGAAGAAAACATAATTAATCAAGTAATAAATAAATTATTTATTCCTTTGTGCAATAAACAATAAAATCCTATCTTATGGCATCCATATTTTTATAAAATATTCTTGGGTGCTTAAAAATACTTAGTCTCATACAATGTTTTTAACTAAGGTTCTCTTATCCAAATTCTCAAATTAACTAAATTGTTCTTCCAAGACCAACGATAGAGACCATACATTTAATACATTACATTTACATCATTTTAATGATAATAAATATAAAAACATTAAATCATGAGGATCCAAAGGTTTAATGTCTTGGAAAAACTAGCACCATAAAAAACCTTTATAACATAAGACATAAATACTTATTTAATTCCTTATTATCTATCTTCTTATTGTCTCTTGACTTCTCTTTAGTACAAGTAGTCACAAGATGATATACATCAAAATGGGGTTGAGATAAAACCCCAAAAAGAGGATATATAAGAACATGAACAAATATAAAATGGGGTGAGAATAATCGTTATCATCATAACATATTTAGAGGATCATAATCAGGAGTGGAATCATTAAAAAGGACTTTACTGTGGCAATGCATAAAAATGAAACATCATATCTTATTGGTCTATAACCAAACATGTTTGTGGAAAAATATTGAATCATGTTCACATATACATCACCTTACTCATGAGGTTAATCACATTTCCCAATGCATTAGCCCTATATATAATTCTAGTTACACCTGTCATGTCATATCATTTTTATTACCCTATATAATTTTGGGCGCACTCATCATAACATAACATTTACATTATCATACATTACACAAAGAACATATATAAATTTAAAAAAAAACCCATGGAAATGAATTTGTTTTTCTTTATAAATAACAGATTCATAAAAAAAATTCTCAAAAGAAATATGGAATAACATACTTAATACAAGGACCGTCAACCTTGAGCGAGTAGTAAAGGTTTGGTTTTTTAAAAATTAGTTCTTTTTGAAAAACTTAAGTTTGAAAAAACTCCAGTGGATAACATGTATATCATAGAAAAATTAAGATAATGATTAATTAATTATTTATAATTAAAACCATATTGAAAATGGGGTGATTTAGGGAAGCCCCCAAAGAAATAATGTTGGGTTCAAGAGTTCCCCTAAACTTGTATCCGAATGATTTATTCCATTTAATAGACAGTATAATCACATTAGATTCAGTAATTAAAAATTAATGAACCATTTATACATGAATATGATTCTTTATGGTGTTATAACATTATTTTATGGGCCTTTGGATGATTTATAGAGTTTGAATTCATTTTTCGGGAGTGTTTTTCCTTGTTTTCATGAACGGTTCAATCGTACACTTGAATCGATGTTTTTGTAGTAAATTAATAAACATCAAGAACATCTATTACAAGCTACTAATGATATTATATAAGTTTAAAGGATATTATAATGAACTTGGTTACATAAAATGTGGATGAATTATTAGTTAAAATTTAATTATGATATTTTTAGGTGTATTTGGGCGGTTTTTGGATCACTACAGACAAGTTTTGGTTTATCGATTATTATTATGTATAAAAGTTGTTTCTAGAACATAAAAGGGGTATAATTATACATATTATAATTTCTTTCAACAATTTAATGGTCTTATTGATATCCTTTAAGGAGTTGAAGGAAAATTGAAGTGCATCACCAATGATGTATATAAATTAACACATCACGAGAGACAATTTTATTTTTATAATGAAAAATATAGGGGGAGTTTAATGAATAATATTCCATTAACATGATATCATTCTAGTATATCATCTATAATGTAGTTATAATGGCATTTTAAGAAGGTATGTTGAGTATAATAGAAGAA
The DNA here is from genome assembly GCA_963277665.1 of Viscum album. Lineage (NCBI taxonomy): Eukaryota > Viridiplantae > Streptophyta > Magnoliopsida > Santalales > Viscaceae > Viscum > Viscum album. The sequence continues at coordinate 88,786,520 of OY728140.1, read as the reverse complement.
ATAAAAATGAAATTTGAAAAGAATTTGAATGAAAAGACAGAGGGAAATTACTGTCGAATATATCTTCTTTGAGAGCCTCTTTAGAGGATATATTTTGATATTTTTATGATTACAGGGGTTTATGTAAGTGAGATATGAGCTTAGTATGATATTTTTTTAAATTTTATTAAGCACGAGGCTTGAGAGTTGTGAGGAAATGATGTTGTGAGCATTGGTATTTAAGGTGGAGGGGAGAGGGGTTTTCTCAATATTATATTCATTGATTTATTATTTCTCCATAGGACAGTCAATAGTTAGGATTATTATGACTAAAAATAGTAATAAATTCATGTGAGTTAAAACTAATCTTCATATACATAATCAATGTCTCAAGCATGATGCATGAATTCATTTATTTATCATATTTTGTAAATTATTGAATTTAACTATTCATCAAAAATTCAAGTATTTCAAGAAATATCAAAAATTCACCCAAAACATTTTTCAATGTATAATGTTAAAAAATTAACTTCATTTTATTAATATAATTTTATGAATATGTGAAATATAATTTTTAATTTAAATCATAATTTATATGAAAAATAAAAATTATAAAATTAAAACTCTTTTTCTAACACTATGAAAAATTAATTAAGGTCTCAAAAAATTTTCATATAAGAATAACACATTTAAATAATATTTTATAAATACATTTTATGAAAAAAAATCCCTTTAAATTATTATGTTATTCAGTCAATATTCATGAATTACAAAAATACCAACACTGTAATGTAATTATATCACAATGTCACTTATAGGATGGATAAATTTTATTCATTCTATCATTGGTAAGGTTACTATTCACTTTGTTGATTTACTATTCATATGGGTCATATTACTATTCATAACAGGAACATTACTATTCATAATGGTATGTTACTATTCATGAAAAATTATGTTTTCCATATCGGACTCCAAATATCTTACTGATCGCAACCGTGCATGTAATATTTTCGAAATTCAAAACACAAAAGTGGAAAATCAATGTTTTAAGGTCACAAAGTAATTTATTTAATAATGGTGTGGAATTGTGTTTCCTAATGTGATTTTATTTGATTATGACATTACTTAAAGAATATAGAAATTTCATTGATAAAAGTTTTGTTCATTACAAGAACTTTTCTTCAACCACAATGAAATTATAAGAAACTCTCTAAGTGGGTTGGTCATGTTCCTCACCTCATATTTATAATGACCAGTGTAAAATTATATCAAAATGTATCATGTTTCTTTCTTCCTAAAAATATTTATATATAAGTTTTTCAACAACATCAATAGTTTTGGTCCCTTCTCTCCATTCTCTTATTCTTTTATATTGGAATATTTTTGTCAATTACTCTTCTTATTATTCAATGAACATGTGCACTTCTTAATGAATTGAGTTCTTATTTTGATATATAGAAATATTTCATGTCATTAGTAGAATTAGGATATCACTTTTCCTTCTTCGATTAGCTGAATATTTCTATTATAGTAGCACTGTATGATATTTTACTTTTTTATCATCTTTTCATTATTATTTATACTCACACACTTCATAGACAGTAGGTATATAAAATATACATTAATTATGGAAGGATATTCTCATTAGAAATCTAATTTATCTATGATTTAACGTATTTCCTTAAGACATGGACTCTTTATTACGACGAAATAATATGAATACCATACCTTCTATTTATCCATATAATTCATAATTTTAATAATTTTCAAATTTCTAAACTTATTCATGGAACTATGCAATATTGTGACATGGATCCTCATCTTCCAGCATGTTACTCATCTCAACACAAACATATTACTCAACTAGATAGTCCATTGATCTTATTGTGTTGATAATTAATAAAAAAATCTATATTTAATTATTTATATATTTTCTTATAGTGGAAAATGATTTAGTATAATATTTTAAAAAATATTATCTTCTATAATTCCAATTATTTTCAATTCTAATTTATTTTATTTTATTCTTGTGAAGGTCAAGCCAATTTTTGAAAGATATGTTTTATCTTATGATTTTCATATCCTATGAAGTTAACTATCATATGTAATATTTATCTTATGAAAAAACATCCTACACTACAGACATTATACATTATCTAGATAAGTAATAATATGTCTATATAGGAACCTTATGAAGGTTTCTCCTTCATATTTTACTATTTTTATAAGGTATACTAAATTATCAAATTCATTGTAGGGTTAATTGTACCTTAAAAATGTTTTACCATATGAGTTATCCTATACCCAATGATGTATCTCTAGCTAAATTTCATATTATTTATTGGGTATCTTGTATCATTTAATTTTTCAGGGGTTTTATTCTACCAATTGAAAATCATGATCATTATGGTGTTATCTACCCTATTAATGTACCCAATAAAGTCGCCAAAAAACTTTTAAACTCTCTTTAATATGGTTCATATGCCCTTTGAATCCTATTTTACCTAACTAATTTTTTGTTTGTACATTTTTATGAGTTTTTTTGGAACATTAAAACACGGAATGTACCCTATGAATCCTATGAGAGGGTTCAAGCCATTAAAAATGTTCATTGTTTTTTTATAACATGTCACTTATAAATTAATAATACTTGTACCCATTTAATATTATAGTTTAATCAACAATGTTCATATGGTTTAATAATTTTCTAAATTTCCTTTTCAATTTAAGAAAAAAATATATTTTTTCAAATTTGATGAGAATGTATTTATCTCAGCCTAAAATCATCTTAAGAAATTAAAAACTTCTTCAAACCTCAAAACATTAGTTTGTAATATTCTATATTAATATTAATGATTCATTTTCCCTCAAGTTCTTAACTATTATCTTCCATAAAATAGTATAGAAAATACTTATTCATAATCTTTACTAGATTGTTTTCTTGAATAATAACACAAACAGGCACTACGTGTGTAGATACATTAATCTGTCATCACAATTTACTCAAGAAGCAACTCCAACATATATTCCCATTAAATATGGAAAAAAAAATCATCATATAATATCAAAAACTACCCCTATATTGGCTGTTTTTCCCTTATATAAATAGCCTCAACAATTTGAAAAAATACCATTTATTTATAGAATCATCAAAAGTATTCATATTTTCATCAAAACAAAATTATCTATAGTAATAAATATGATTCATTAATATTTAACCAAAACATGGTTATATTAATTTCCAAAAAAAATAATATGGATTTTATCACTAGTCTACATCACCAAAAATTCATAAGAAACATTAACTATAGTTTTTATACATGAGAAACCCTATTATAGTATGATGGTTTACTTAATAATTTTGGGTGGTAATGCAAATAAAGAGGTCATGAATTATATCAATAGATACCATTAGTTAAATCTCTCAAAATAAAGAAACAATAATAATCACATTTTTAGAGTATTAAATGTTACACAATACCAAATGACATATAACATTTTCTGTATGAGAGAAAAATAGTGGTGAAATAATACAAAAACATATAAAATTTTGTAACATAGTTGTAAAAACATATTTGTCTCCAACAATATCTATTTCAAGGGAAGTAAATAGTTAATTGAAAAAATTAATTTTAAAATAATTAAAAATATTTATTCATTTAATATAAATGAATTTAATGATATAAAATATGGATTAGAAGATAAAAATATACAAAAATATAATTTAAATCCCTTTATTTATTCTTATAAAACATTTAAAATTATTTTTAAAATAAATAAATCAGAAAATAATGACAATATAAATTAATTTTTGAAATAATGAAAACATGAAGTGGAATATTTTTAAACAAAAATAATGAAAATGTACTCATGTGGTAAAAGAAAAAAATTATTTTTTTACACTTTTAAAGATAGTTAAAAATGACCCGTGTGGATATACTTAAAATGGTTATTTTGATACCTTATTAATGAAATTAAAAGGAAATGTTATATGAATTCGAGTAATAATTTAAGTATATAGTATAATATTCTTATTACAATATAATGAAAATGGATATGGATAGAAAATGATTACAAACAAAAAAAATAAGTGATATGATTGAGTTTACAAATAAAAAAACATTGGGTTTAATTATGAACCAATGGAATGTGAACTGTCAATAAGGCTTACATAACCCATAAATAAAACTAATTATAATAATATAGATGGGGTTTTAGAAAGAAGTTACTTATTAATTTTCCAAAAATTAATTAAAACATATTCCCTCTGATATTCAATGTGAGATTAGAAAATAAGACCTTACGAACAATATAATATATTATGTAAAAATACATATGTGAATAAATAAAGCTAAAAATTAATTAAAAAAATAAATTTAAATCATTAATTTATACATTCATGAACATATATTTGATCCCTAGAATAGAAAATATTTAACTAGAGAATAATACTTGAAAATAGTAGAGAAATTGAAAAGAAAAACATACCAAGAATATAACATGAATAGTACGAATTTATCAAAATAATATTATGTGAATGAAATGTAAATACACAAAAATATTTAAGAAGTAAAACTTTAGAAAATCTGATGTTATGATTCACATGATCTTAGAACAATATAATTAATGAATGAATGGTATAACTCAATGAATGGAAATTCATTTATAAATCCCCATCCTATTATTGAAAGGAATTAATCACTTAGAAATAGATCCTAAAATATAATTTTAAATAACAATAATAAAAGATGATTTATGAAAAAATAATAATAAAATTGATCTAAATTACATCATATAAACTAATAATACGTTCATATTTTTAAATATGTCTCAAAGGATTGAAATTGAGACAATGAACACTTACCTTGGATTTCTCGCTTGCTCAAACATACATTCACATCCTTTATAATAAAATAAGAGTAATTAATAATTTATTTTATATAATTATTTATGATTAAAAGATTTTATATTAATCCATTATAATAATTTATTTTGTATTTATTAATTATTTTCACTTAATATTAATAATTAGATGTTAGTAGTTTCAACCGTTCTTTTCATTTTTTGTATAAGTTTTTCTCATCACTTCAATTTAATGATTGAATAATCACTATAACTATATATTTTTTATATTATTTTTCAGTTCAATAGAACAAAATTTATACATAACAATATATTTTCCATAATAAATTCAAATTTTGAAGATGTATTAATGTTCTACTTCGTTGGGTGGTTAAATTTACTATGATTATTTATTATTAATATAATTAATATAATAAAAATATATTATTATAAAACATTAATAATGTCATATTTATTTATTTATTAATTAAATATATTTGTTAAACAGTCAATGTAAGTTGGTGGTGGAATACATAACTATGTTTCACATAGAGGCTATGAACTAACCATAATATGGGAAATGTTTACATTTTTTATAATAGATGAGACAGAGATGGATAAAGGATATTTTATTAACATAATAATATTTTAGTATAAAAAATTTACCAGCTTTATTATATTAGGAAGAATAATTTTTTGGTATTTAAAGAATAAAATAAAAATGAAAAAGAGTAATTAGATGCTCTCACTTTAATTCCTTGGATGAATCGACTAATAATTGGAAAATGTCTTGAAATGGTGGGATTTTAGGAGAGAAAAACATTTATGTGGTGTCTAAGAGAAATTATAGGGGTTTTTAGATATAGGATTATATTAGTGTCTTATGGTTTGAGTATAATTAGGGGTATGAGGGGGTCCTTTCTAAATTTGAGTGGTGTCATTTTTATAAATATTATTTTCTTAATATAAAAAAATAATGTAATATTCAAAGTGGAACTATAATTGATAATTAATGGAGATAATATGATCAATGGTTTTAAATCCTTTATACATTTATTTAATTCAATTTTTTGGTAAATTTTTTGAGATTATCTCTTAGTTTTACCTGTTAAACTTATTTAAAATTTATATGGTGACTAAAGTTTTCCTTATGAAGCTTATTTTAATGGAAAAAATTTAAATTCGGCTTACCAATTAATCATAATATGCTAATTCTAGATATATAACCCATTTTTTTAAAATTAATTTTTAAATATGAAAAAAAAACAGCAATATAAGTACCCAAAACGCAATAAAAAAATTTATTCAATGGTTTTTTTAAAATAAAAAATACATTTTTTTCTCAATGATTATGTATAGCTATAGTACCAAAGATATTTATTTTTTAATTATTAAATAATTTATTCTTAGTTATCATGAATTCAAAATTATACAAAATGGACTCTTGTAAATACTTGTTTAATGGAAAATGTCCAAAAATAGTTTTTTATTATACTAAAATATAAGTTACATACCTAAATGGAAATCATAGAATTATAAATTCAACATATTATTTAAAAATGATTTATTTTTCCCCGCAATACATATTTTTTGATAAAAAGGTATCATTTTTTTATCCATCCATATATCATGATTATGTCATTAATGTTATGATATTTATAAATACTATATTTTTTACAACTATCTAAAACATTAATATTTTAAAAAAATCCTAAAAATTCACCCAATCATAATTTGGAGATAATGATTCCTAAGAATAATTTTATTTTATAGAATTCAAATTATAAAATTTGATAATTTAACTTTAGAAATATATATATAATATACTATAAAAAAATTTATATGAGGCTGACATTCTACTAATTAAGTGTTTTTAATTTTATTTCTTATAAATTGCCTATTTAATGTCTGTTAATATATTTTTTTAAATTTGAAAAATTCTATTACAGTTATCATTAAAAATTGAACTATTTAATAAAAATACAAAACTCATATAAAAAATTTCTTTGGAAAATAGACATTTTACATTAAATGATTTTAATCAAAGACTATTAAATTTAATTATTTATCCTCTAAACATTAAATTTCATTAATTAATTAATATTAGAAGATATCAAATTATTAATTAATCCCATAATAAAAAAATTATTGAATTAAAATAAATTATTTTTACTACCTTTTTCATTAGTCGAGGTTTCACTCTTCATATAATTTTCATAATGATATTTCACATTTTATTCATGTGATGTTTTTATGTTTATATTTATTTGTAAAATATATAACAAATCATTTTATTTTAGGGTTAAGTATGATATAAGAAAATAAAAATAGTAGTTATTTAATGGAAACCACCAAATAAAATATCATGGTGTTACAAGAGGTCTGAATTTAATGATGGGGATAAATTTTCTGAATTTTGTTATGTAAATTAGTTATAATTGAATTCTGCTTAAAAATGTATTATTCATCCATATAATGGATATTTTTAAGAAAACAAATCAATACATATAACTATAATGAAATAAAAATATACAATAAACTATAAAATACCTCTAAAAATGTAACAAAAAAATTAATCTATACCAATTGGGATAAAGTAACAAATATGAAATGTCACAAATATAATCAACATCACATGTTAGAATATGTATGATGTAAGAATTAATGTATATTGGTTATCCACTAATGATTTCTCAACCCACATAGTAAAAAATTATTTTTATTCTAGAGAGTTTTATCTACTTTATATAGATACCAAAATAATATTTCTAATCACGTATAAAATAAAAACATTACATTCTAATTTAAAGATCACTAATAACTAAAACTATTATATCAGGAAATTTCATACCCACAAAATCCTACTTCAATCCAATCACTCATGATCTTGGATGATCTATGCAAGTTAAACATAATTCATATTTCATAAAACCTAGCACAAGGAAATCAAATTGGATTTCCCAACCCATATGGGGGAAACATAATATGATGTACTAGATTGAATGAATTATAGATACTCATTGCTTAAAATAATGGGTAAGGGTTATATTATAGGTAGGTCATTATAATCTCATTCATTAATAATTCGTTATATAAGTTCAACATACACAAAGAACAAATAATATCAGTACATACAATCTAGTAAACTCCATATCATTCAGAGAAATTTTTACCCAGTAGAAAACATTAATAGTTATTTCAACCACTATATTAAACATAATAGAAAAAAATATGATAAATATAATAATGAAATTTCTATTCTCAAATTGTAATTAATTCTTAATAATCATCATGCTCAATATAAAAATTCATAAACATGCTCATGTATCAAATATTACATATTTTACTAATATATAAACATTTAAAGTTACATGTAAGTAGGACATACATCATTAGGGAGTCATTAGTGACTAAATGATGAGAATAATCTGATATAAGAAAATTAATACAAACATGTCATATTCCATGGAAGAACATTTTATTTATAACATGCTATTGATAAGTCATACAAAAACATATGATATGGTGTATTTTTACAACATATGGTTCACTACAAACTATTCAATAATAGAAATTAATAATATTTGGATAATTAATAATTTATAATACTAACGAACATGGGGAGAGATTATATAGTTTATTAGAAAAAACCAATAAATACTCAAAGTAAGAAAAATAGAAAATAAAATGTTATAAGAATGTTTAATTAAAAATCTAATTTAAAAGTAAGTTTATTTTTAAAATTTTGTTATCCATATTTAATCCCTGCATTAAGGAAATAAATATTTTAATAAAGGGTAATTTTTAATGAATTTTTCAAACCTCACACTTCAGCTTATAAAAAATTACAATTCTTATACCTTGAAACCTATAATTTATTCAAACATATTAAAGATTATATTTTTAGAAATAAATAGTTTCAAAAAATTAAATTTAATTTTAGAGGTTCATTATAAAACCCTAACTATTTTTAATAATATATATAATTGAAAAAATAAAGATTTAATAAAAATATGTTTGGAAATAACATGTCAAAAGAATTTTAATGTGTTTTAAAAAACAAGTTAGATCTAGGGGAGATCACTAAGAGGGTGTTGAATAAATGATCTTTATTTATTTATTTTTTCAATTAAAAAATACCTTTACTAACTATTAATATAATTTATATTTATTATACACACACATCCATCACACACTAATATAAATAGAATAGTTATTTATAAGGTGCACCACTTAGAAGAAGATGGTTGATCCTTAGTGTGATTTAGATTCCACATGAGAACCAAAACCACTAGAATCAAATATTTGTGAAAATGGGTAGGGATTATTATGAAGACATGTTACACATATCTCCATAATGGTTTTGTAAAAACATAAAAAATTGGATCCTACACATTTCCAGGATATGAATAATAGATAAAAACAAAATATCATTCCACCAATAGATTTAGGTTGAGTTTTTGAGTGTGTTGAAATTTTATTTTTATTCTCTACTTTAATAGTATCAAGATGTCTCTATTATTTTAACTCATAGAACCATATTCAACAAGTTATTACATTTATTTTATATTTTTTATGAGTATTTTTGTTAAAATTTAATTGCACTAGTAACTTCTTCTCACTCTCTATCTCTTCATTCTCTATTTTCCATGATTATTCAACAGAGAGAAACACCACCATTATTCATTCATGCTTGAAATATATCTTTAATCACAATGTATACAGTAAGAAAATAGATTTCAATTTGAAATGAAAATTTAAATTCAAAAAAATTAAATATTCCTAAAAAATATTTCAACCTATTCTTCTTCTTCAAGGTTCTTATTATTATGATTTAAAACTTCTATCAATGAGAAAAAGGTTCATTGGGTCTCAATTTATTATTTAAAAAGTATCATAATTTTGTTTTTTTCATGTTATGTTTTATCTCTTATCTTTAGAATAAAATAAGAATATCTGATTATAATGTTTATATACCATATTAATTATTCATTGAACTTTATGAAGGTACCCTACAACGTTTAGTGCGATTAAAATGTTCCAAAGTCCATTATAAAGGAACTCTATTAAGAATCTTCATACTCAGTGTAATTAAAATCTAGTATTGGTTTCCTTTAGTATGTTCTCCTCTTATTACAGCATAAAACTTTTACAACTTCAATAGAAAAAAATTATTATTTTTTAATATGGATTCATGGTATTACATATACAATTGATACAGACTTATTGAATTGTGTTTAAACCAATCAATAAATAATATATTCTTCACTTATATATTTCATTATTCAATGATCACAAATATAATACCAATGATTTTTAATGAACCACTATTATCAAATTTCAGTAATTGATTACTAAACTACATAGTATTCTTCCAGATAATCATATATACATTCTTATGTGAGAACCATCCACTATCTGACATCAATACGAAATGAATTTTGATAAATTAAGTGCCACTTCCAAAACCAAATCATTATATATTCATTTTACATTCTAATTGTTATACTATTTAGTGTTGTAACTCATATTTTTCATAGATTTTATAAGAATGAATAATTAAATTTTATGGTGTCAAATATGCTCACATATTTCGTAAACATATTTAATAAGTACAAACTAATTTTCAAATTTGTGTCCATAATATATAATATATTATTGATAATTGCTATTTTATGAGGACAAAGACCTCATTAAGACAAGACTCCTAGTCCTATTAGTCTTTATATGAAATTTATAATTAACATGAAAATATTTCACATATTCTCAAACTATCCACAATACTAAAAGAATCTATAAAAATCATACATACCTTTATAAATAGCATGGTTTCTAGAGGTTGATACATTGCTTGCGTCCTTATTTAAGTCATAAGTCATGGTTAGTTTTGTGAGATAAAATTACATGGAAACCTAAAACATTTTCCTTCACATTATTATACATATCAAATTTTTATGTCACTATTATTATTTGGTTTTCAGCTTATGTTTGGGTACTCATAATTTCAAGAATTTTAAGATTCACCTAATTTTTCCCCATTCATTTCATTTTATTGTTGATTCTTATTTAAAAAATAAAATAAAATATTTTCAACATTATTTTATCCATTTTATAATAATTTTTAAAATATATATTACAATTATTCCTTTTTTAGAATTTTAAAAATGATGAAATGGAATTCTAAAAACATGATCTGGAATTGTTCAGTTCATCCTCAAACTTGACCAGTTTCTTTTGAATATATTCAGTATATTTCAATTTCTCTATTACCATTTGTTACATTTAATCATTAATAGTTTTATCATAATATATAATCATAATTAAATATTCAATCAACTCCTTTTACTTTTATTTTTCCCCAGATTAAAATAGATTCATTTTTATTGGAAGCCTAATTAAAATTATTCAATTTTTGATCTATTTTCCAAATTTAGAGATCTTTAAATGAAAATATATTAAATATATATTCAGAATGAATTCAATATCTATTTATTAATGTTAAATTTAATAAAAAAAAACTTTCAATAGTAATTAAATTTTCATTATTCACTTAAGAAATAATCATTTTCTCATCAACTTCAGTAGTATATGTCTCAATATCCTCTTCATCTCCACTATCATCACTTCCTTCACACCAAGATAACATATTTCTATTTCGATATGTTAGATAAATTACTATCATTAAATTAAGAATAATCCTTTGAATTTATCGATCTACGATAATAAAATTTTCATGTTTTTCGTCTTTTAATAAATTTCTTCAAATACGCCCAACTTTTGTTTGTTTTCTATGATATTACTAATTCATATGAATATAAAATATTTTAATATATGATTATTCATATATTATTTCCATCTTCTAACTATTTTTGATATATGGTATATTAAGTAAAAAATTTAAATCTTCCTATTTATTAGAATCAGAACTACTAATTTCATATTGAATAAATTGTTTCAACTTCTTATCTTTCGTTTTATTAATGGAAATATCATTTGCATCATTTAAATTCATGAAAATATAATATTTTATCTATGTAATTAAGTATTAAATTATTTTTCAATTCATAAAGATTGATATGACCTGGATAATTGTATTTTGTTTTTTGATACATTAGCATTAACCATATAAGGTAGTGTGCACAAGATCTTCTATATAACCCTAGAGTAATCAAAACATTCACAAAATCCCCCCATCATATTTAAAATATAATTCAAGATTATAAAGAACCTATATATAGTTTCATCACAATTCATTATGATTTCTTCATGATTCAACATCAAAATCAATAAATTTACCTTCTTTTCTTTGGAATTGACTTTGTAATGTTTCTTCAACTTACATGAAATTCCATTTTCTATTTTGATACTTTTTAATTTTAGAAATTCACTATCTATAGGGTAATTAAATGCACAATTATAATAACCTACCCCATTATTAAATAAATTATATGTTGATATCATGACAACACATTCATCACAAGGAGTTAATCTATTAGTTTTAGCTCAATATACAACATAACTAATAGATAAATTGAATGGAATCATTTTTTCCTTAAAAATATGATATATTTTACTTTCAAAATTGGGAATATCCATGTAATTAAATAAATTTAAATTTTTCTTTATACACAATTAAAAAATAGTAACTATTTCTTCTACCATAAAGAGACTTCAAATTCCAATATTCATACTTTTACCTAAAAATGAATGGAACCAGGCTCTTACACCACTTGTGGAACCCCCAGAAAGTTCCATGGGAGATCACTATGGGGGTTAATCAATCATCCTAATTAAATTCTTTATTTTGTTCAAAAAAACATAACCACCTATTAATACGATTGATTTTTATATTCTTACACATCTAACACACACATTTACAAGGACCACAATGACTTATAAGGTTCACCACCCAAAATTAGACTGCTAATGTTCAATGTGATTAAAATTCTTCATGATCACACAACCCACTATAATCACGTGTTAGTAAAAATTTGTATTGATTATTCTAAAACCATGTAACACTTATATTGGTAGTATTTATTGCATCTCATGAAAAAGAAAATCAGTCTCTTTGCTGTGATATGAATAATAGTTAAAAACTAAATATTATTACATCGAGATAACATATTACAAGTTGTCTAGGGATTAATGTTCTTATTATTTTTCTATTCAATCGTAGTATAAAAATGTATCTTCATCTTTCATAAAAAAAAGAATGATAAAATAGATTACTCCACTACATACATCTCTACTATGAGTACTGTCCCTAAAAATAATAGCAAAAAATTTTTATCACTATATCATTCTTAATTATCTCTATAGTTCTGATTATTTTAAATCGATAAAATCCAATATATTTCATTAAACATGATACATTTTTTTATTATTCAACATGAAAAAAATTGTTTGAATTCAAATTTAGAATTTAAATTTAAATTAATAACATCCATATTATTTTGAATCTATCATATATCATTCTTCATATTTATATTTAATTTTAAATTCTACACTACGTCAATTTTATGTATCTATTTGTTTTTTATCATGTTAAATCATTTATGTTTACATTTATCTATTTAAATAGTGGAATATTAGATCATCCACATTTTGGATCTCCATTTCCATTAGTTTCAATCAAAAATCTCATTTTTTGATGTTTAATACTTTAAAAACCCATAACATTGTCTATAATAATATTCCTTCATAATATATGAATATCATAAAAGATAAATTTTTAATTTATAGATTTATAAAAATATCACCATGTTCTAATCATTAAGAAGTGAAAATCAGAGGGATTGATAGTTATATAGATGCAATTTTTTTCACAGCACCTTGTCCATCCTTCAATAATCCATATGCCCTTCGAAGTGTGTAGGGTTCATTTTTGCTCAGTTTTTACCATATGATGTTTCATAGTAGGGATTGTTTTACCCTAGGATGTCTCTCTTTACTTTTGTGTACCTTTTGAAATTCCAATCATAAGATTCACATATCATGTGAATTATTTATTTTACCTTATGATGTTACCCAATGAAGTTCTGTGTTCCTTAAAAAGTACCATTATACCTTGTGAAAGTAACATATAAAGTCCCATTTAAAAGTTTTCTCAGACTTCATAACCTTTAAAATAATAGAAAATCCATTCCAAAATAACTCCAATAATATTGATACTATTTAATAGACTATAAAATACATAATAAATCATATTTTAGGTGAGTTTAAACATGATTTATTTATCGAAAAAAATATTTGATTATGAATGATGAACTCTGGTATGCCCCCATATGATATTTATTAATAGAACAATATATGCTTAAAGTATCTATGTGTGCTTGTATGTACTTGTGTAATCAATTTAAAATGAAAATGTATTCATACTTTGGGAAAGATAGTAATTGATTGAATCTTCATAGTATATCCTTTAAATAGAAGAGTACTACTATAAATAATCTCTATTGATGGATGAAAGCAAAGATGTGATGTCTCTAGGGAATCTAAAGAAGGAATAATCACATGGATAAAAAACTTCCATCCATGGTGATGATGTTTTTTTGTCAAATAACCTATATATTTATCTATAAATAAAGAATTTTTGAAAGATAAATTGAATTTAGGAGAAAATTCAATCATTCCAGGTGATGAGGAACACATAATTTATTTCATTGATAGTTTATAAAATAAGGTAATACCCATAACATATTTTTAATCCATTTATATTAAGTGAAAGTATGGATAAATTTTTGGATAAACTCTCATAAATTATTATTTTCACAAGTTAAACAAACATTTGTTGATGAATCATTAATTCATTATAAGTTGGTTCATATTATGAATGAAGAAATATACTAGATTAAGAATAATTAAACATAGGATTATGTTACCAATCCAAAATAGGGTAATGTTATTTGGAATAAGTGTGTATTTCAAAAATTTATAATAAGTAAATATATAATTATTTATAAATTATATTCATAAATTGATGGATATGACATTGACAATACCTTTGAACTAGCTGTAATTATTAATCCTATCACAATATTACATATAATTGTACCTCAATTGAAATATACAGTTGTTCAGTTGGATAAAATGTATTCCTTATTTAATATTGAGTTGTAAGGGGGGGTATACATTGATAAACCTTCTAATTTATTTCTTAGAGAGGATGTAAACTATTTTTTTGGTAAAATAAGTTTTTTATGGGAGGAACAAACACCAAAAACAAGGTATTATATGCTATACATCTTCTTGAAAAGGTTGAGTTTCACAAATACAATAGTGGAAAACAATCTATACATTACATATGATAAAGTAGTATCTCTCATGTTTACTATTTATATACATGTCATCATTAATTCAAAAAATGATAATGAATTTTTTGACTCTTTTTCTAACGATATGAATAGGCTTTTTGAAATTTCCATGCATGGGGAGATGAGGTTCTTTATTAGTCTATATATACCTCAAGAGATAGATCATATTTTACTTTCTCATAATAATTATGCTATGAAGCATATTAAATGTCTGGGTGTGATGTATTGGAATCCTGTTTCCAAAGAAATACGAGTTATAAAAAGATTATCCAAAGTTAAAAATGGAATATAAGTAAAAAAAAGGGAATTAAAAAAGCTTGTTTGATGTTTGTTATACTATATAGATTCAACCATGATATAGTTTACGATTCTACACATTGTGTACATATCAAATAACAATAATAGATTCCTAATTTAGTGTTGGAAAAATTATTATTAGGAATATGAAATGTAAAATATATTTTGGTTTGAAATAAGATAGTAAATATATGTTAAATTTTTTCATACCCATCGATGAATGGTGGGAATTTTGTGTTGATGGTATGTTTTTAATCCACAAAATAATCTATGTATTTTGATATCATTGTTGATAACAAATCATGAAGCATACCTGGAATGCATTGTCAATTTCATTTTGTATGATGTGATAGATTCACTATCCTTTTTCTTTATCCTATATTAATAATCTCTCCCTTTTAATGTGAAGGGTTTGTGGGAAATACCTATTAAGAAACATTACCTTAAAGTCTTCCCACTCCATCACTTCAATTTTGTCTCTCGACATGGTGTTCTTAATCAAATCCAATCGTTGGTGGCCTCTCCATCTAGACCATAAATGGATAGAGTCGCCTCTCCAACATAGAATAATGAATCATAGAAAATATCTTCTATATCGAGTTGACGCACTATTACATGACTAGTGGATTAGAAGATCCACCAAACATCAATTGTCATTACCTCATACAACACTTCATATCCAGTTTTCCCTCTTATGTGAAGGGGGATGTTCCACATTATTCAGGTTTTTATTTAAAACTGGATACAACTGGGCAAGCATCGCCATGAAGTTTTGAACTCAACCTCCCAAAGAATTGGGGATGTCATTCAGGAAACTGATGTATTATCCCTCACATGGGTTATTGGCATTATTTCTCCTGGTTCCCACCATTTTCGGAAATAGTAAGGGTTATAAGAAAACATAAGTAAACAAGTCCTCAATAAATAATTTATTCATTTTTTCAATTAAAAATAAAATCATATTTTATGGGATCCATGTTTTTAGAAACTATTCCTGTGTGCATAAATATACTTAGTCTCATACAATGTTTTTAACTAAGGTTCTCTAATCCTAATTCTCAAATTAACTAAATTTTTTCTCCAATACCAACTATTGCGACCAAACATTTCATACATTACTTTTACTTCATTTTAATGATAAAAAATATAAAAACATTAAATCACGAGGATCCAAAGGTTTAATTTCATTGGAAAACTACCTCCTTACATATCTTTTATAACATAAGACATAAATATTTATTTAAATCCTCTTTATCTAGCTTCTTATTGTATCTTAACTTCTCTTTAGTACAAGTAGTCACATGAGGATATACATCAAAAAGACGGTGCGCTAAAATTCCATTAAGAGGATAAATAAGAACATGAAGAAATATACAGTGGGGTGAGAATAACAATTTTAATCCTAACATTGGTATAGGATCATGATAATGAGAGGAATCATTAAGAAAGTACTTGGAATGTGGAAAAGAATAAAAGTGAAACATCATGTCTCAGTGGTCTACAACCACACATAGTTATGAAAAACTCTAGCATTATGTTAATGTATAATTCACGTTAGTCATGAGGTTCATAACATTACCCAATGCATTGGCACACTATATAATTCTTGGTACACCAATCATGTCATAACATTTTTATTATGCTATATAATTCTGGGGGCACTCATCAAAACATAATATTCACATTATCATACATTACACATAGAAAATATATCAATATTGAACATACAAACCCCATGGAAAGTAATCAGTTTCTCTTCATAAATCATAGATTCGTTAACTTTTTGTTCTCAAAAGAAATATGTTATAACATTCTTAATACAAGGTCCATCAACCTTGAGTTAGTAGTAAAGGTTGTGTTTTTGAAAGAAGAGTTCTTTTGGTATACAATGTGTTTGAAAAACACTAGTGGATAAAATTTATATCCCAGAAAAGGTAATATAATTATGAATGAGTTATTTATAATGAAAACCATTTTGAAAATGGATTGATATAAGAAAACCCCAAACGAAATAATGTTGGGTTCAAGAGTTCCCCAAACCTTGTATCAGAATGATTTATTCCCTTTAATATATTGTATAATCACATTAGATTCATTAATTAAAAATTAATTAACCATTTATATAGGAATATTATTCTATATGGTGTTATTACATTATTTCATGGGCCTTTGGATGAGTTATAGAGTTTGAATTCATTGTTCATGAGTGTTTTTTTCATAGTTTTCATGAATGGTTCAATTGTACACATGAATCAATGTTTGTGTAGAACATGAATAAACATACATAACTGATATTAAATGCTACAAATGATATTATAGATGTTTAAAGGATCTTACAAAGAATTTGGTTATATAAAATGTGGATCTATCAATAGTTAAAATTTAATGATGATATTTTCCAATTTATTTGGGCAATTTTTGGTTCACTACGAACATGTTTTGGTTTATCATTTAGTATTATGTATAAAATTTGTTTCTAGAACATAAAAGGGGTTAAATTATATCTATTAAAATTTTTCTAAACCATTTAATGGTTCTGTTTAGATCCTTGAAGGATTTGAAGGAAAATTGAAGTGTATCGCCCTTGATGTATGTAAATTAACAGATAAGAGGAAACAATTTTATTTTTATAATGAAAGAGAGAGAGGTACGAGTATAATAAATAATATTCCTTTAACATGATATCATTCAATTAAATCAACCGTACTGTAGTTATAATTACATTTTAATAAGAGATGTTGAGGATAAGAGAAGAAATAAAAATGAAATTTGAAAGGAATTTGAGTGAAAAGAAAGAGAGAAATTACATCTTCAATATATCTTCATTGAGAGCCTCTTTTGGGGAGATATTTTGATATTATTATGATTATAGTGGATTATTTAATTGGGGGTGATCTTCAGATGATATTTGTCATAAATTGGATTAAGCACGAGGCTTGAGAGGTGTGATGAAATTAAGTTGTGAGCGATGGTATTTAATGTGGAGGAGAGAGGGGTTTTCTCAATATTATATTCATTGATTTATTATTTTTCCACAGTAAAATCAATAGTGAGGGCTATTGTGACTAAAAATATTAATTAATGCATGTGAATTCGAATTAATGGTCATTTACATAATCCATAACTCTAGCATGATGCAGAAATTCATTTATTTATCATATTTTGTAAATTATTGAATTTAACCATTCACCAACAATTCATGTATTTCTGGAAAATATAAAAAATTCGGCCTAAACATTTTTGAATATGTAGAGTTAAAAAATAAACTTCATTTTATTAAAATAGTTTTATAAATATGTGTAATATAATTTTAAATTAAAATCACAATTTATATGAGAAATAAAAATTTTAAAATTGAAACTCTTTTTCTAACTCAATGAAAAATTAATTAAGGACTCATAAAAATTTCATATAAAAATAACACATCTAAATAATAGTTTATTAATACATTTTATGAAAATAAATTTTCTTTTAAATTATCTACTTAATCAGTAAATATTTATGATTTAAAAAAATACCAACACAGTAATGTAATTATATCACATTGTCACTTATAGGATGGATAAATTTTATGTATACTATAATTAGTAAGGTTACTATTCACATTGTCAATTTACTATTCATAAGGATAATATTACTATTCATAAGGGTAGAATTACAATTCATAATGGTATGTTACTATTCATGAAAATTTATGTTTTCCCTATTAAACTCCAAATATCTTACTGATCACTACTATGCAAGTCAGATTATCGAAATTCAAAACAAAGAAGTGGAAAATAAATATTTTTAGGTCATAGAGTACTTTATTTATGAATGATGTGAAATTGTGTTTCCTAATGTTAATTTTTTGATTATTACATAACTAAATGAAGATATAAATTTCATTGATAAAAGTTTTGTTCATTACAAGATCATTTATTCAACCACTATGAAATAATAAGAAACTCTCTATGTGGGTTGGTCATGTTCCTAACCTCATCATCATAATAACTACTGTAAAATTATATCAAAATGTATCATGTTTCATTCTTCCTTAAAACATGTATATATATGTTTTTCAACAACATCAACAGTTTCGGTCCCTTCTTTCCATGATCTTATTAAATGATATTAGAATATTCTTATCAACTACTCTTCTTATTAATCAATGAACATGTTCAATTCTGAATAAATTTTGTTTTTCTTTTGATACATAGAAATTTTCATGTCAGTAGTAGAATCAGGTTATCACTATTCATTCTTTGACTAGATGACTTCTTCTATTATAGTAGTATTGCATGAGATTTCACTTTTTTATCTTCTTTTCCTTATTATTTATACTAATATATTTTATATATAATAGGTATATAAATTATACATTAATTATAGAAGGATATTCTCGTTATAAATCTAATTTATGTTCGATTTAACATATTTCAATAAGTAATGGATTCTTTATTACCATGAAATAATAACAATCGCATACCCTCTATTTATCTATAGAATTCATAATTTTAATAATTTTCAAATTTCTCCACTTATTCATGGCTCTATGCAATATTGTGACATGGATCCTTATCTTGCAGCATGGAACTCATCTGAGCACCAGCATATTACTCAACTAGATAGTATATTGATCTCATTGTATTGATAATTAATATGAAAATATATATTTAATTATTTATATATTTCCTTTTAGAGACAACTAATTTAGTCTATTCTTTCTAAAAATATAGTCTTCTATAATTCCATTATTTTCAATTCTAATTTATTTAATTTTATTCTGGTGAAGTTGAAGCCAATTTTTGAAAGATATGTTGTATCTTATGGTTTTCATATCCTATGAAGTTCTATATAATATTAAATATTTATCTTATGAAAACACATCCTACACAATAAACTTCATACATTATATGGATAGGAAATAATATGTTTATGTAGGAACCTTGTGAAGGTTTCTCCTTTATATTTTACTATTTTAATAAGGAAGACTAAATTATCAAATTCATTTTAGGGTTAATTGTACCTTAAAGAGATTTTACCCTATGAGTTATCCTGGACTGAATGATGTATCTATAGCTAAATTTTATATTACTTATAGGGTCTCTTGTATCATTTAATTTTCAAGGGTTTTATTCTACCAATTGAAAATCATGAACATTATGGTGTTATCTATTGTATGAATATACACAATGATGTCCCCAAAAACCTTATGAACTCTCTTTATTAGGGTTAATGTACCCTATGAATCCTATTTTACCTTACTAATTTTCTATTTCTACACTAATATGGTGTTTTTTTAACTTTAAAACATGGAATGTACCCTATGAAGCCTATGAGAGGGTTCATTCCATTAAAAAATTTCTTTGATTTTTATACGATGTGACTTCTGAATTAATATTACTTCTACCCTATGAATATTATAGATTTATCAACAATGTTCATATGGTTTAATAATTTTCTAAATTTCTATTTCATTTTAACAAAGAAATATTTTTTCAAATTTGACGAGAATGTATTTATCTCAGTCTGAAATCATCTTCATCAATTCAAAACATCTTCAAACCTCAAAACATTATCTTGTAATATTCCATATTAATATTAATGATTCATTTTCCCACAAGTTCATAACTATTATCTTCCATCAAATAGTATATAAAATACTTATTCATAATCTTTACTAGATAATTGTCATGAATAATGGCATAAATAGTCACTACGTGTGTGGATACTTTATTTTTTTATCACAATTTATTCAAGAATCAACACCAACATATATTTTCATTAAATATGGAAGAAATATCATCATATAATATCATAAACTAGCACTATATTTTTATTTTTACCCTTATATATATACCCTCACCAATTAAAAAAATAACATGTATTTATATGATCTTCAAAATTATTCATAATTTCATCAATATATAATTATCTATAGAAGGAAATATGATTCATTAAGATTTTACAAAAACATGGTTATATTAATTTCCAAAAAATAATATTGATTTTATCACAAGACCACATCTCCAAATATTCATAAGAAATATAAATTTTTGTTTTCTTAGATGAGAAACACTTTTATAGTATGATGGTTTACTTAACAATTTTGTGTGGAAATTCATAGGAAGAGATCATTAATTAGATCATTTGATAACATAAGTTAAATATCTTAAAACAAAAAAAAATTATAATCACATTTTTAGAGTAATAAATGTTACATAACAACTAAAGACATATAACATTTAGATTATGAGTGGAAAATGGTGGTGAAAATATAAAAAACACAAATAATACTTTTGTAACATAGTTGTAAAAACACACTTGTCTCCTTAAATCTCTTTTCAAGGGAAGGTAAATAGTAAATTGCAAACATTAATTTTAAATTAATTAAAAATATTTATTCCTTTGATATAAATGAAGTTAATGATATGAAATATAGATTAGAGGATAAATATATAAATTTTTTTATTTATTTCCCTTTATTTATTCTTATAAAACATTTAACATTATTTTTAAAATTAACAAATCACAAAATAATGATAATATAAATTACTTTTGAAAATAATGAATATATGAAGTGGAATTTTTTTAAACAAAATTAGTTATAAAATAAAGAAAATGTACCCATGTGGTAAATTAATAAAATTATTTTTTTACACTTGTAATTAAAGTTAAAAATGACCCATGTGGATATAATTAAAAGGATTATTTTTATATCTTTGTAATGAAATTAAAAGGAAATATTAAATTAATTTGACTAATAATTGAAGTATAGAGTATAATATCCTTATAACAATATAATTAAAATGGATATGGATGAAAAAGGATTACAAAAAATAAATAAGAGATATGATTGAGTTTACAAATAAAAACAGTTATGTTTTATTTTGAACCAATGGGAAGTGAACTGTCAATAAGGATTATATAACATATAAATAAAAATTATTATATTAATATAAATGTGTTATTAGATAGAGGATACTTATTATTTTCCAATAATTAATTTAAACACATTCCCTCTTATATTCATTGTGAGATTGGAAAAAGAATCCCTTACGAACAATACAAGATATTATGTAAAAATTCATATGTGAATAAATAGATCAAAAAATTAATTAAAAAAATAAATTTAAATCATTAATTTAAGCATTCATGAACTTTTATTTGATCCCTAGAATATAAAATATTTAACTAGAGAATCATACATGAAAGGAGTAGAGACATTGAAAAGAAAAACATACCAAGAACCTAAAACGCAATGTAAGAAAATATCAAAATAAGATTATGTGAAAGAAATGTAAATACACACAAATAAGTTAGAAGTAAAACTTCAAAAATTCTGATGTTATAATTCACATGATCTTAGAACAACATAATCAATTAATATATTGTATAACTCAGAGAAAGGATATTCATTTATGAGTCCCCTTCCAGCTTTTGTAATGAATATAAATCACATGGAAATAGATCATGATATATAATTTTAAATAAAAATAATACAATTTTATTTATGAAAAAAATAATAAAACTGATAGTAATTAAATAATGTAAACAAATAATAGGTTTATATTTTTAAATATGTCTCAAAGGATTGAAATTCAGACGATTGACCCTTACCTTGGATTTCATTCTTGATCTAAAATACATTCACATCCATTATAATAAAATAAGAATAAATAATAATTTACTTTATAAATTTATTCATGATTAAAAACTTTTATATTAATCCATTATAATAATTTATTTTGTATTTATTAACTATTTTCAGTTAATATTGATAATCGGTTGTCAGTAGTATCAACCATTTTTTTCATTTTTTTGTTGAATTTTTGATCTTAACATCAATTTCATGAGTATATAATCACTATAAATATATATTTTTATTCTTTTTTCATTTCAATAGAACAAAATTTATATAAATAAATATATTTTCCACAAAAGCATCAAATTTTAAAGATGTCTTAAAGTGATCCTTCATCTGGTAGTTAAATTTACTATGATAATTTATTGTTAATATAAATAATATAATAAATGATTTATCATTATAAAATCTTAATAATGTAATAAATATTTATTTGTTAATTAAAAATATTTATAAAACAATCCATGTAATTAGGTGGTGAAAACCATAAATATTTTTCCCATGGAGGCTATGAACTAGCCATAATATGGAAAACGTTTACTTTTTATAATAGATGAGACAGAGATGGATAATGGTTATTTTATTAAAATAATAATATTTCAGTATAAATAATTTAACAGTTTCATTATATTAGGTAGAATAATTTTTTGGTAGGTAAAGAATAAAATATAAATAAAAAGAGTAATTAGATGTTCTCGCTTTACTTCTTTGGAAAAATCAATTACTAATTGGACAATGTCTTGAAATGGTGGGATTTTATGAGAGAAAAACATATATGTTGTGTCTAAGAGAAATTAGAGGGGGGGTTTACAAATAGGATTATATTAGTGTCTTATGATGTGAGTGTAATTGGGGGTATAAGGGGGTCCTTTCTAAATTTGAGTGGTGTTATTTTTATAAATATTATTTTTTTAATATAAAAAAGGATGTAATATTAAAAGTTGAACTATAATTGATAATTAATAGAGATAATATGACAAGTGGTTTTAAATCCTTTATACATTCATTTCATACAATTGTTTTGGTAAATTTTATAACATTATATCTTAATATAACCCGTTCAAATTATTTTAAATTTCTATGGTGGCTAAATTTTACCTTAGGAAACTTATTTTTGTGGAAAAGAATTAAATTAATCTTACCAATTAATCGAAATATGCAAATTCCATATATATAACCCATTTTTTAAAATGAATTTCTTAATATGAAAAAATAACATCAATATAAGTACCCATAACGCAATAAAAAAACCAGTCAAAAGTTTTTTAAAAAATAAAAAATACTTAATTTTCTCAATAATTATGTATAGATATAGTACCAATGATGTTTAATTTTTTATCATTAAATAATATACAGTTAGTTTTTTAAAACCAAAATTAATCAAAAAGGACTCTTGTCAATACTTGTTTAAAGGAAAATTTCCAACAATTTTTTTTATTATACTGAAATATAACTTACATACCAAAATGGAAATCATAGGATTATAAATTCAACATATTATTCAAAAATGAGTTATTTTATTCCCTCGATACATATTTTTTTATAAAAAGGTATCATTTTTTGAATCAATTCATATATAATGATTATGTCATTAATTTCATGATATTTATAAATACTATATTTTTTACAATTCTCCAAAACATTAATATTTTAAAAAAACCCTATAAATTCACCGTATCATAATTTGAAGATGATTATTCATAAGATTAATTTATTTTATAAAATTAAAATTCAAAAATTTGATAATTTGAACTTTAATATATATATATATACCCATTTTATAGCAGGATCATTTTTTAAACATTAAGTGTTTTTAATTTTATTTCATATAAATTACCTATTTAATGTGTGTTAATATATTTTTTTAACATTGAAAATTTTATTACAGTTATCATTAAAAAGTGAACAATTTAATAAAAATACAAAACACTTATAAAAAAATCTTTGGAAAATAAACATTTGACATTAAATGATTTTAATCATAGACCATTAAATTTAATTATTTATCCTCTAACCATTAAACATCATTAAATAATTACTATTAGAAGATATCAAATCATTAACTACATCAATAATAATAAAATTTAATGAATTAAAATAAATTATTTTAACTACCTTTTTCATTAGTCGAGGTTTTACTCTTCCTATAATTTTAATAATGATATTCCACATTTTATTCTTATGATGTTTTAATGTTTATATTTCATTTTAAAATATATAATAGATCATTTTATTTCAGGGTTATGTAAGATATAAGAAAATAAACATAGTAGTTATTTAATGGAAACCACAAACTAAAATATCAAGGTGTTACAACTGGTCTGAATTTAACGATGGGGAATAATTTTCTTACTTTTGTTAAGTTAATTAGTTATAACTGAATTCTTCTTAAAATTGTATGATTCATCCATATAATGGATATTTATAAAAAAAATACATATAACTATAACCAAATAAGAATATAAAGTAAACCATAAAATCTCTATAAAAATTTAAAAAATACATAATCTATACCAATTAGGCTAAAGCAACAAAAATGAAATGTCCCAAATAGATTCAACATCACATGTTATAATATGTGATGTTATATTGGAGGTGTATTTATTTATATAGAAAATGTTATGTAAATCTATATTTCCACTAATTTATTCATGCACAGTGTGAGAATAAATGAATATTGGCAATCCACTAATGATTTCTCAACCCACATAGTAAAAAAGTAGTTTTATTCTAGATTGTATTATCTACTTTATATATATATATAAAAATAATATTTCTAATCATGTATCAAATAGAAACATTACAACCTAATTTAAAGATCACTAATAACTAAATCTATTATATCTAGAAAGTCCATACCCACAAAATTCTACATCAATCCTATCACTCAAGATCTAAGATGATCTATGTAGGTTAACCATAATTCATATTTTATAAAACCTAGAACATGGAAATCAAGTTGATTTTCCCAACCCATATGGGGGAAACATAATACTATGCACTAGATTGAAGGAATTCATGCTACTTTTCCCTTGAAATATTGGGTAAGGGTTATACTATAGTTAGGTCATTATGATCTCATACCATTAATCATTCTTTATATAAGCTCAAACTACACAATGATCAAATAATATCAGTACATACAATCTAGTAAACTTGATATCGTTCTGAGAAATTTTTACCCACAAGAAAACATTACTAGTTATATCAACCAATATGTTAAACATAATACATAATAACATGATAAATATAAGAATGAAATATCTATTCTCAAATTGTAATTTATTCATAATAATCATCATGTTCAGTATAAAAAATGATATACATGAACTTGTATCAAATAATACATTTTTGTACAAATATATAAACATTTAAAGTTACACATATGTAGGATATAAAACATTATAGAGTCCTTAGTGACTAAATGATGGGAAAATATGATATAATAACATTAATCCAAACATGTCATGTGCTATGGAATAACATTTTCTTTATAACATGTTATTGATTAGTCATACAAAAACATATGATATGGTGTATTTTTCAACATATGGTTCACTAAAAACTAGTAAGAAGTGGAAATTAATAATATTTAGATAATTACAAATATATAATAGTAATGAACATGCAGAGAGAATATATATTTTATTAGAAAAAACCAATAAATACTCAGTGTAACCAAAATAGAAAATAAAATGTTATGAGAATGTTTTATTAAAAAACTAATTTAAAAGTAAGTTTATTTTTAAAAATTAGTTATCCATATTTAATCCCTACATTAAGGAACAAAATAATTTAATAAATGGTACTCTAATAACTTTCTTAAACTTCACACTTCACCTTATTAAAAATTATAATGTTTATACCATGAACCCTATAATTTGTTGAAATATATTAAAGATTATATTTTCAGAAATAAATAGTTTTAGAGAATTAAATTTCATTTTAGAGGTTCATTATAAAAACCTAACTATTTTTATTAATATATAGAAATGAAAAAAATATTTTATAAAATATATGTTGGGAAATAATGAGTTAAAATAATTATAATGTGTTTCAAACAATAAGTAGGATCTAGGGGAGATCACTAAGAGGCGGCTGAATCAATGATCCTAATTTATTTATTTGTTCTGTTAAAACAACCTTTACCAAATATTAGTAAAATTTATATTAATTATCCACACACATCCAAGACACACTAATATAAAGAGAATAGTTATTTACAAGGCGCACGGCTCAGAAGAATATGGTTGATCCTTGGTGTGATTTAGATTCCTCGTGAGAACAAAAACCACTAGAATTGAATATGTGTGAAAATGGATAGGGATTATTTTAAATTCATGTTACACATATCTCAATAATTGTTTAGTAAAAACATAAAAAAATTGGATCCCAAACATTTCCAGGATATAAATTATAGATAATAACTAAATATCATTCCACCAATAGACTTATGTTGAGTTTTTGAGTGTTTTGAGATTTTATTTTTATTTTATACACGAATATTATCAAGATGTCTCTTTTATTTTAATTCATAGCACAATATGCAACAAATTCTTACATTTATTTTATATTTGTTATGAGTATTGTTGTAAAATTGAATAGCACGAGTAACTTCTTCTCACTCTTTATATCTTCATTCCCTATTTTACATGATTATTTAATAGAGAGAAACACCACTGTCATTCATTCATGCTTGAAATATATCTTTTATCACAACGTATACAGTATGAAAACAGATTTCAATTTGAATTTAAAATTTAAATTTACAAAAATTAAGCATACATAAAAAATATTTCAACCTCTTCTTCTTCTTCAATCTTCTTCTTTTTATGATTTCAAAATCTTATCAATGTGAAAAAGGTTAATTCTATCTCATTATATTCTTTAAAAAGTATCACCATTTGTTTTTTTTCACGTTATGTTGTATCTCTTATATTGAGAATAACATAAGAATATCTGATTATAATATTCATATACCATATGAATTATTTATTAAACCTTATGAAGGACCCATACAAATTTTAGTGCAACTTATAATTTTCCAAAATACATTATAAAGGAACCCTATTAAGTAACATCATACTTAGTGCAATAAAAGTATACTATTGGTTTCATTTAGTATTTTTTACTTGAATTATAGCATAAAACATTTACAACTTCATCAGAAATTTTTTTAATTTTTAAATATGGATTCATTGTATTACTTATACAATTGATACAGACATATTAAATTATGTTTAATCCAATCAATAAATAATATATTCTTCACTTATATATTTCTTTATTCAATGATCGTAAATACAATACCACTGATTTTCAATGAACCACTATTATCAGATTTCATTAAAGGATTCCTACACCACATATCATTATTCTAGATAATCATATACGCTTTCTTATGTGAGAACGTCCACTATCTGACATAAATAAGAAATCCATTTTGATAAATATAGTTCCACATAAAATAACAAATCAATCTATATTCCTTTTCCATTAAAATTATGAGACTATTTAGTGTGGTAACTCATATATTTATTGGATATTATAAGGATAAATAATTAAATTTTATGGTGTCTAGGATGCTCACATTTTTCATAAACATATTTAAGAACTTCAAACTGATTTTCAAATTTGTGTCCATAATTTATAATCTATTTCTGAACATTCTTATTTTATGAGGACTAAGACCACATTAAGACAAGCCACCTAGGACTATTAATCAGGTTATGACATTTTTAATTAACAAGAAAAAATTTCACATGTTCTCAAACCATCCACAATACTAAAAGAGTCTATAAAAATCCTACATACCTTTATAAATAGCATGGTTTCCAGAGGTTGATACTTTAATTTCATTTTTATTTAAGACATAAGTCAGGGTTAATTTTTGTGAAATAAAATTATCATGGAAACCTAAAATATTTTCCTTCAAATTATTATCCCTATAAAAATTTTCAAGCCACTAGTAATAATAGGTTTTGAGTTTATGATTGGGTACTCATAATTTCAAGATTTCTTTGATTCCCCTAAATTTTCCACATTCATTTAATTTTATTATTGATTATTATTATAAAACTTTTTTCCAATATTTTCAACATTATTTTATCCCTTTTATAATAATTTTTTATAATATATATTACTATTATTCCTTTTTTTATAATTTTACAAATTTTGAAATGGAATTTTAAAAACATGATTTGGAATTGTTCAGTTCATCCTCAAACTTGACCAGTTTCTTTTGAATATGTTTAGTATATTTCAATTTCACAATAACCATTTCCTATATTTTATCATCAATATTTTTATCATAATATATAATCACAATGAAATATTCAATCTACTCTTTTTACTTTTATTTTTCCCCATATTAAAATAGATTCATTATTATTGGAATCCTCGTTAAACTTATTCAATTTTTTATTTATTTTCCAAATTTTGATATCTTTAAATGACACTATATTAATTATATATTCAAAATGAATTCAATCTCAATTTATTATTCTTAACTTCATAAATTAAAACTTCTAAATCTAATTAAATTTTCAATATTAACATTAGAAATAATAATTTTCTCATCAACTTCTGCAGTAGATGTCTCAACATCCTCTTCATCTCCACTATCATCGCTTCCTTCACACAAAGATAACATATTTCTATTTCTATATGTTAGATAACTTACTATAATTAAATTTAGAATAATCCTTTGAATTAATGGATATATGAAAATAAAATATTCATGGTTTTTCCTCATTTAATTACTTTCTTCATATACTCCCAACTTATGGTTGTTTTCTATGATGTCACTAATTGATAAAAATAAAAAATAATTTAATATATGGTTAATCAAATATTATTTACATATTATTACTATCATTTATATATGGTATATTAACTAAATAAATTAAATCCTCTTATTTATCGGAATCAGAACTACTAATTTCATATTGAATACATTGTTTCAATATCTTATCTTTCGGTTTTCTAAAGAAAATATCAATTGAAGCATTTAAATTCCTGAAAATGTTATATATTCTCAATATAATTAGATATTAAAATATAGTTCAATTAATAAAGAGTGATATGACTGGAATAATTATCTTTTGTTTTTTGGTACTTTAGCATTGAACATATAAGTAAGTATGCACAAGATCTTCTATATAACCCTAGAGTAATAAAAATTTTCACAAAATCCCCCAATCATATTAAAAATATAATTCATGATTATAAATAACCTATATATATTTTCATCATAATTCATTATGATTTCTTCATACTTCCACATAAAAATCTATAACTTTACCTTCTTTACATTGGAATTGCGATTATAAAGTTTCTCCAACATACATGAAATTCCATTTTCAATTTTGAGACTTTGTAATTTTAGAAATTGACTATCTATATAGTAATTAAAAGCAAAATTATAAGAACCTACCTCATTATTAAATAATTGATATATTTATATCATGACAACACATTCAGCACGAGGAGTAAATCCATTAGTTTTAGCTCACAAGACAACACAACTAATATTTAAATTTCATGAAAGCATTTTTTCATTATAAATATGATATCTTTTACTGTAAAAATTGGTAATCCCATTATAATTAAATAAATTTAAATTTTCCCTTATAGATAATAAAAAATGGTAACTATTTCTTCTACTAGAAAGAGATTTCAAATTCCAATATTGAAACTTTTACCTATAAATGAAGGGAACCAGGATTTTATACCACTTCTAGAACCCCCAGCATGTTCTATTAGAGATCACTAAGGGAGTTAATCAATGATCCTAATTAAATTCTTAATTTATTTCAACAAAACATAACCAACTATTAAGATGATTTATTTTTATATTCTTACACATCTAACACACACATTTACAAGTACCACAATGACTTATAAGGTTCACCACAAAACATTAGACACCTAAGGTTTAATGTGGTTATGATTCTTCATGACCACACAATCGAGTAGAATAATATGTGAGTAAATATTTGTATGGATTAATATAAAACCATGTAACACTTAAACTAGTAGTATTTGTTGCATCCCATGAAAAAGATAATCCATCTATTTACTGTGATATGAATAATTGTTAAAAACTTAATATTCTTACATCAAGATAAAATATTTCAAGTTATTGAGTGAGTAAAGTTCTTATTATTTTTATATTAAAGCACAAAAAAATTATCTTCAATTTTTATAAAAAAAGAATGATGAAATAGATTCTTCCACTACATGCATCTTCACTGTGAGTAGTGTTCCTAAAAAATAATAGCAAAAAATTCTTATCACTATATCTTTGTTAATTATCTCTATATTTAGGATTATTATAAATAGATAAACGCAATTATATTTCTTTAAAACATGATACATTTTTTATTGGACAACATGAAACAAAAATTATTGTTTGAATTAAAGTTTATAATTTCAATTTAAAATAATAACATCCCTTTTTTAAAACTATCAAGTATCATTCTTTATATTCATATTTTATTTTAAATTCTACTCTACATAAATGTGGTGTATCTGTTTGTGTTGTATCATGTTAAATCATTTATGTTTATATTTCCTTATTTACATTGTGGAACAATAGATCATCCACATTTTAGACCTTCATATCCTCTAGTTTCAATAAAAAAATCTCATTTTTTATGTTTAATAATTAAAAAACCATAAAGTTATTTATTATAATATTTATTAATAATATATTAATATTAAAAATAATAAATTTTCAGTCTATAGATTTTTAAAAATATCACCATGTTCTTATCCTTAAGACGAGAAAATCAGAGGGATTGATACCTATATAGATGAAAACTGTTTTCACAACACCTTGACCATCCATCAATAATCCATATTCCCTACAAAGTGTGTAGGGATCATTTTAGCTCAGTTTGTACCATATGATGTTTCATAGTAGGGATTTTTTAACCCTAAGATGTCTCTCATTACTTTTATTTACCATATGAATGTCCAATCATAAGATTCACATATCATGTGAATTCTTTATTTCAACATATGATGTTACCCAATGATGTTTTGTGTTCCTTAAAAAGTACCATTGTACCTTGTGAAAGTACCATATAAAGGACCCTTTAAAAGTTTCCTCAGACTTCGGAACTATTAAAATAACCTCAATTTCATTCCAAAACAACTTTAATCATATTTAGATTATTTAGTATACTATAAAATACATAATAAATCTTATTTTAGTTGATTTTTAACATGATTTATGTATTGACATAAACATTGTTTTACACATGATGAATTCTGGTATGTCCTCATATGATATTTATTATAAGAACAATCTTTGTTTAAAGTATCTATGTGTGTTTGTATGTCCTTGTGTTATCAATGTAAAATGAAAATGTATTGGGACTTTTGACAAGATATGAATTCATTTAATCCTCCTAGTAATTCTTTTAAATGGAAGAGGATATTTGTACAACAATAAAGAATTTATGTTGATGGATGACAATAATAATGGGAAGTCTCTAAAGAATTTAAAGAAGGAATTCTCACATGGATAAGAAACTTCCATCAATGGTGATGATGCTTTTTTGTCAAATAACCTAAATAAGTATCTATAAATAAATAATTTTTTAACGATATATTGGATTGTGGAGAAAATTCATTCATTTCACGTGATGAGGATACACATAATTTGTTTCATCTATGGTTAATAAAATAAGGCAAAGCGCAAAACATATTTTTAAATCAAGTCTATTAAGTGAAAGTAAGGACAAATATTTGGATAAACTCCCATATATAATTATTTTTACAAGTTAAACATATATATGTTGATGAATCATTAAATCATTAAAAGTTAGTTCATATTATTAATGAAGAAATAGACCAGATTAAGAATAATTAAACATAGGATTAAGTTACTAATCAAAAATAGGGTAATGTTATTGGGACTAAGTGGGTATTTCAAAAAATTTTAAGAAGTAACTATAAAATTATTTATAAATTATATTCATAAATTGATTTATTGGACTTGGATAATACCTTTGAAATAGATGTAATTCTTAATCCTATCACAATATTACATATCATTATACCTCAATTGAAACATATGGTTGTTCAATTGGATATAACATATTCCTTACTCAATATTGATTATTAAGATGGAGTATACATTGATAGACCTTCTAATTTATTTCTTAGAGAATATGTGAATTATTTTCTAGGTTAAATAAGTTTTTTATGGGAGGGAAAATCCCAAAAAAACATGGTATTCTAAGATTTACATCCTCTTGAAGAGGTTGAGTTTCCCAAATATAATAGTGGGAAACAATCTCTACATTACATATGAAAAAGTGTTATATCTCATCTTTACTGTTTCTATACATGTCATCATTTTTCAACAAATGATAATGAATTTTTTGAATCTTTTTCAAATTAGATGAATAAGCATTTTGAAATTTCCAAGCATGTGGAGATGATGTTCTTTATTAGTCTATATATCTCTCAAGAGATAGATCATATTTTACTTTCTCATAAGAATTATTCTATGTAGAAAATTAAATGATTGGGTATGAAGTATTGGAATCCTATTTCCACAACAATACGAGTGGTAAAAGGATTATCCAAGTTGAAAACGAAATATAAGTGGAAGAAAGGGAATTTAAAAAGTTGTTTGGAAGTATGTTATACTATATAGATTCAAACATGATATATTTTATTATTTTAGAGATTTTATACATGTCAAATAATAACAAAATATTTCTAATTTAGTATTGGTAAAATTATTATTAGGTATATAAAATGTAAAATATTTTTTGGTTTGAAATAAGACAGTAAATATTTGTTTAATTCTTTCATATGCATTGATGAATAATGGAAATATAGTGTTAATGATAGAAGATATATATCTAATTTCTTTTTCCTTATTTAAGAATAGATTTTTTTGGAACATATATAAATATTATTTTTATTAATCATTACATATGAAGAGTATATGTATTCCACACATGCCATAACATAATTAATTTGGATGAAGACTCATTTAGACGATCTCAATGTGGAAGTGAATTATTCACTTTATAGTACGTATAATAATCTATGTGTTATCAATATTTCATGGAATATGGTTCATAATTATATATTAAATCACATTGACATATAGTATCAATTTATTATAGAGCTTTGGAATGAAACAAGTTAAAGATGAAATTGTTTCCCATAAAATTCCAAATATTTGATGTTTACAACATCAAATTGTGGAAGGATTCATTTCATAATATATAGTTGATATTGGGACTTCATATTCAACCATATCAAGGCTGAGGTATTGTTTTCTTTCCTTTCCCTATTCTTATTTTTTATTATTTTTTTAAAATGGGGAGAAAAATCAGAATCTTAAATCTATTTTTGATTTGTCTCTAAATTTATACAAAATGATGGAGAAATATTTGTATGGTGAGTAATATATTGATATGGGATAACATTTTGGGTGAGTTAACTCATAATTTGGGTCATTTATTTATATTGATATATTAATAAGTGTATGAGGTATATTCAGTAATGTAATGGGTTGTGAAAATTTGGATTTTTTTTTCAGAAAAATGAATATCTAAAATCTATTTATAAAATTTAGAATTTGTGAACAATATTTGAAATATATGAATTGTTATATCCATTTTTTGAGTATAGTTCTTAGAATTTTTCATTTATAGGTTTTTTTAACAATGATTATTCATGTAGAAGTTTCTAATTCTCATGTGGTTTAAAATATGATATGTCAAGTGTTATAAAAAAATGAGAAAAGATAATTATCTTCCATAGTTGTTTCAAGAGGATCAAATGCTATGAAGGTATGAATGTAAATCACTTATTTTATGGATATCATTCTATTATTTTTCTATGTTCTTATTTTTTACACCATTTTCACTCATGTAGGATTAAAATTATTTAATTATGATTTGTAGATAAGTATTTTCAGTTTGAATGTGAATTATATTCCCATCCTTCCAACATAATTTAATGGGTATATTATTGATCCCAATCGATATTTGGATGTTTTGGAGTACATTAGGATATGGTTAATATAATAAGTTACCTCTATAATGTTATATGCATATATAGAAGTTAATTTAGTGGAGGCTGAACTACATGTGGTCTATTATATTGTATTGTTTTTTAAATGAAAAAATTATATTCAAATTCAGAACAAATAACGGTAAATTTATCATAGTACGGGTAACCGGTTATTAAAATATGATTGCTGTTAATTTGAAAAATATTTTATGTTAATAATAAGTTTTGGAATATTGAGATAAAATATGGTGGAAATATATATAGGGTGTTTCCTATTTCTAATATTTATAGGGTACACTAGTGTATATTAAAATGTAAGGTACACCATATTTTTAGATTTCAAAGG
The DNA here is from genome assembly GCA_963277665.1 of Viscum album. Classification (NCBI taxonomy): domain Eukaryota; kingdom Viridiplantae; phylum Streptophyta; class Magnoliopsida; order Santalales; family Viscaceae; genus Viscum; species Viscum album. The sequence goes on along the minus strand of OY728140.1, from coordinate 88,751,062 downwards.
GTTACATTATTGAACCTTTTCACAAATGAATAGAATTTCTTTGGGTACATACAAAAATTTTAATGTACATTGAGGATATTAATCTGGTGTAGAATTCATAAGGATCCATTATATGGTACATACATTTCATTGTAATGTACAACACATTTTAAAACATCAAAGAAAATGATCTTTGCATGGTATAATATAACTTCATAAGGTACCCTTAACATCCTAGGGTATCTTCATAAGATATAGTTAAGACATATTATAGTACATTAACATGGTTATTGGATCCCAGTTAGGTACACCAATGGTAAGAGTGTCTATTTGGGGTATAATAATCCCTAAAATGAAACATTATATGAAAAAACATAAAAAAACGATCCCTATTCACTTCATCATGTACATGGACTTCATAGGGTATAATAGTTACCCATATCTTTTTAGAAAAATATAAAATTTATGAATTAGTGTTCTTTAATCAAATATTACTCCACATGATGTTGAATTTGTTCGATTATATTTTTAATATTAAAAAATGGTTTTTGTGATTCAATAAATGGAATTAAATGGTTTTTTCTATGAATAAAAGAAATAGTTACTATTATAACTTTATGGTTATGATAAAACTAGGGACATTAATTTATAAATACCTAAAACCAATTTTGAAAATAACAAGATAAATCAATATGAAAAATATTAAGTGTTTCGAAATATTTGAGTAGATTTAGTAGATTGAATTTGAATTCAAAATTCAAGTTCAAATGCCATTTTTACTACATGTTGGGTGCAAACATATATACATAGTAGGAATAAAATATTTTAGTGTTATTATGAATATAATTATCCTGAAATATATATATTTGGGAGAGAGAGAGAGATAAATATAGAGAGAGATACATTGTTAGTGATATTTATTTTGAATAACACTACTCATGAAGAACATATAAGAAGTGTAATATGTTCTTATATGTTTTTTTGTGCAAGAAAACTAAGGAGGTATCTATTTAATGTTTAAGAGAATAAAAAATATAACAAATCAACATAGCCAAACTGGATAATAATCTATATTATTAAACACTATTTAATTTTACACTATTATTTATATCGTCTTGACGTTCAAGTTTCATTTTTGTGTGGAAAGAAATGAAAAAAAAATCCTCATACATGTAACATGGGTTTCGGATAATCCTTTATCTTTTTTACTCTTTGTTTATTCTAGTGGTTCATGTGATAATGAGAAATTTTAATCACATGAATGATTATCCAAGTTTTTTTAAGTGATGAACCTCATAAAACATTGTTATCCTTTAGTTGGTTTGTTTTGGATGAGTGTGGATAGAATATATCATTCATATAAATATTAGAATAATGTAGAATTGAAATTTTTAATGAACTTCCCACCCCTCTCTAATAATATTTTATTAGTGAGGAGTGTCATCCACATAGATTTATTTACCCAGGGAATCCCATACCATCAAGAAAATTCCTTATAATAAGGGTATTTCCCTCAAGGTATTATTTATCATGTGAACCCCCAAACCTCTAAACATGTGGTACTCTAAATGTATTACCTAGAAAAATCATTATTTAAAACTGTGCACTATGAAAACAAAACAAGAGGCCAGTTCTGTTCATGTCTGGAAACCTTTAGGGAGTGATGGGTAACCTTATTTATATCAATATCCCACTAACCATTACATAATGGTTTCAAATTTGATCTGTTCTCTCATATACCGATTGAAGGGCCTTCACAACATACTGCAACAATATTTTCAACTTTGGGAGACCAACCCACATAGATTTCTTTCTCCTAGACATCCAACCCAATTTAGTTATTGACTCGTAATGGGGATGTAGATTCCTTGTAGAAATGTTTGATCACATAAAACTACTCCTCATCCCATAAGGGAATCATAATGTGGAACCTATGAAATTATAATTCGTGATTATACATGATTCTTAAAATTTTGTTGGTTGGTTATGTGTACTATACAAAAACCAAGGGGTGTACTGGGAAACATTGGACCACCAATGTATTTACAAATCTTATCATTACATTCAACCAAAATTATCTTGTCCATTATCATGAATCTGATATAAAATCTTTGTATATGTTATGTCTGGACCACTTATTTATGTCTCATAAAGGATAAAGTGGAAACATTTGTTTCCCATTATAATTATTTGTAATAATTTCAAGAAAACATAATATAAGTATTAATTATCAGAAAATTACATTCTTATCTCAAATTTCAAGATAAGAGAACACTATTATTACTATAAGAAACAATGATATGTAACATAAAATGATTATACAATGAAACAGAATACATTTATAGGGAATTACTACCTAACCAAAATATAAAATATGGATAAGAAAATAAAATAAAATAATAAAAACCTCTAATAATTATTTTTTAAACCTAAATAAAAATTACTTATTAAAAGTTTTCATTTTATGATTGATAAAGACATTACTAAAAAGAATATTTCATATAAACATAAATTATGAATTTGAGGAACCAAAAATTTATTGAAACTATCTCATTATGTCATCAAAAATCCCCTTATAAATTTATGACATTGTATATCAAAACAAATTTTAAAACCCATTAATTTATAATTCCAAAAACATATGTAAAAACATTAATATTAAATTGAAAAAAATTGTAATAATATCTGTATCCTTGAAATTAATTCAAATAATGTAGTCCATACACCAAAATCATAGGAAATATTTTACCTTCCTAATTATCACCCATATTTCTCTAAAGACACCAAAAAATGTTTTTCAGACAAATAACTCTAATATAATATTACTATAATCAAATGAATACATACACTAATGAAAACTGAAGTGAATATTTTCCAAAATATTTATAAGAATTTAAAAACATAAACCCCCAATTGAATCTAATATAGAATCATTATTTTTCACCATGAAAACATAAAACCCCAATAATAATTCATACCTCAATCTCATTATATCAAAAAAAATTATAAATGAAATGTAAAATCACTATTCATACTTACATTATAATGGAGAAGAATTATAATCAATGCTTTAGATAAATTTTACCATATTAGGGAAAAATTTATTTTAATATCCCTATCCAATAAATAGGAAATTATATAAGAAGAGTATAAGAGGTAAATGAGGAATATAAAAGATCTATAATTTTTATTCATCATGAAAAACTCCCTTGAATCATCCTTGAATCGTAATCCAATAGAAGGATAGTAAAAAACCATTGAGAGGGTATGGGAGGAGATCATGGATTTTAGGGAATAATGGGCTTAAAAGGAAAAAAGGATATTAAAGTGTTTCAATATAAACGAAAAAATCCTTTATTTTTAAAAATATTTGTTAGGAAACCATGTTCCTAGTATGAGGCCATATAGTACTCAATGGCACCTCTCATACACGTGGCTAACTTCCAAACTCAATGTGCAGCTGGTTCCACAACATTTAGTACTCGATGACATCTATATTTTTAAAATAAAGGCTACACATACTCATAGTCTTATATATCCCCCAAACGACCTAAAATACCTCAATCTATATCTCAAAAACATTGGAGATTTATTCCTCAAACATCAAAATTCATCATTGGATCTAAAATTAAAAATAACTAACCGTAATTCTTGATCCCCAAAATCCAAAAAAAATGTGTTCCTTCTCTTATTATTTTATGATACCAAATTTCTTTTTATATTAATTCATCAAAAACACAGGTCTTAAATTTTTAGGGATCTATACTCTCTAGTTATTGTTGGTTAGTTAAAATTTATTATTACGACCACTGGTTTTATTTCCTAATAGGATAAGGTTATTCTCCTAAAATAAGTCAATAAAAATATTGTAATAAATTGTGTAATGTATAATAACATAAATAAAGGTGGAGTTCTAGAAACAATTCTCACAAATAATGGTACTAAATTATGTTCATCTGATTCAAAGATGTTGTATGTAAAGTAAAACATTTCATTAAATGATTCATCTCCTTATAAAATGAAAATTAACTATAATTTGGAGGACATCAAATAATTATCTATTAAATATCCCCTCCAAAATGGTGGATAGAAATAAAAATTCATTTTCTGATAAATCTCATCATAATTTATTTTCTTACCACATGTACTCCAACATATGTGACTACAAATTCTCAGGTGTGTGGGAATAAAGTGTATTTAACAATTTAGATCTATTTAAATCTACATTAAATAAATATTTATGGATAAATTAATAAGGTTGAATTGTTGTATATTTTATTAGACTAATTGGAACAATTTTAAGAGAATTGATTACAGGTTCTCTATAACCATGAATTTATTAAAAACTATGACAAGTGAGAATTCAGGAAAAAATAGATCTCCTTCACTCATTTGTTAAAGGTGAATTGGTGCTTGGATTTATAAAGTTGATATTAGAGAAGAAACCACAAATCATGTATAAAAATTAAAATTATCTTATATTATACAAAAATTATACTCCAATGGATCTTATTCTATATTTACCAATGATGTAGAGTGTTAAAAGGGAACACATTTTATGATTTAATTTATTTATATTCTTAATATTATAAAATATTGTACATAAATTTGGGAAATTAACATATTTTCTATAAATTATAATTAATTATTAAATGAATTAAACTAATGGTTTCACTTAATTATTTTAGTTTTGAAATAAGCATATTGTATTGATTTTATAGTGCTTTTGATAACTATCAAGGGAAAAGTGTGATTAAAATATCACCACATATGGTTATCCCTTGTATCCCATCAACTATATGAGGTTAAACTCCATAACACACTAGTTTTTTGAATAGTAATTAAGTGCTTATCTAAAATTTTATGGTGTTAGAAATGGGGAGTTTTTTGTTTGATTTTAGTGTTTTAAAATTTTATGTTTTGAATATATTATATTTCTATCAATATTTTATCAATGTTTTTAGTTATATTAATTATTTTTAATTTTTTTAATTTTTTTTATTAATTTATTTAATTTTTTTATAAAATATATTTCATTTTATTAAATTATTTCAATGTATTTTACATACCCTTACACATGTCTTTTATTTTTTTCTACCTTTATATGAGTATTATAATCATTTTTTTACCCTCAGTTATCCTTTATAAATTATATTTTACTATTTAATTTTGTTATTAACAGCCTTGTAGAACTTATTCTTTCCCTTAAAATTTTTATCTATCATTTTATTAAATTTATGTAAGTCTTCTTTCTCCAGTTACGTGAGCTTCACAAAATGTGTGTTACCCTTAGGTACAGTTTAGTTTACCATTAAAATACTCTTTTGTTTCCCTTATAAACTATATAACATATTTTTCCATTACATAGTGAGTAATATTACCATTAAGTATTTTTTACTGAATATTTATTAAACTTATGAAATGCATAGTTTCCCTTAATTATGTTTTGAAAACTTATTTTCACCCTTATCCGTAATACAATAGAGTTTCTATGAGGCATATCATATAACATTATTTTTACCCTTATACATAATATATAATTTTTTTCCAATATATAATATGTCAAAATTCTCATTTTACTCTTATTAATTGAATAAAATTCACACTTACATAGGTATGAAAATATTATTGTCTCCAGATTACTCTTTTTCATGTTTCTCTTGATATATTGAATTGATTCATGTTCATAACTGTTGTTAAACTTATTTTAATGATTATATGAATTCTAATTAATTATATAGAACCCAATTTAAATTTTTTTACAGTCCACTTGACACATTTATAATAATACCATCGTTGTTATTCTTTTCACTCCCGAACATTCAACATGAATATGAAAACAATTGATTTTTTTTAAGTTTTCTAAAACCATATCAGATAGAAAAAATTTTCCCCAAAATTATTTTAAAAGTTTCATTATATATTTACTAAATTATAATTTTATTATTATCTACATTCATATATTCTATGAGTTTTTAAAATTTAAATTTTAAAGAAAGTTGATGTGCTATTTTCATGGGAATTATCTTTGAGCTAAAAAAATGGAGTTGTTTTACTATTCAAATCATGATTTTAAATTATTTTTAATTTTTCATATTAATTTCAATTCTAGATAGTATTTTGGAGATTTTATATATGTATGTATATATACCACCTAATAATCTTGAATATATTATTTTGAATTTTAATTTTCTAACCTTTTTATCTTATGTTTCGACTAGTTTTTATTCTATATAGATATTATATAACTGTTTTATAGAATTCTATACTTTGAAATATTGATATCATTCTACTTCTATGACAATTATTTTCTTCAACATGAACTAATTAATATTGTTAATTTATATTGTCTAAAAAGGTTAGTAGTGTGATATTGTAAAATATTGTTGAAATTATGCCTTTGAAAACAATTATCTCATCTGTTGGATAATCCCTCAAGTTTTTTGTATAAAAGTTTTCAAAATTTACTAGAATTTTATGTAAATATTTTACCATTCTCAAGAAACAATAATTATTCTCTTATTTATCAATCTATTTTTTCCATATTTCGTTTGAATGTTACACTACTTTTTATTACCCATATATTCTTGGACTTTTTGTTTGTGATCTTATATAGAATATATTTTTACATCATTGGGTAATTAATATGAGATTCTAATGTTAGGAGCATTTAGGTTGTGACTCTCATTGTCCAGATAATGTATTATAATCGGGTTATTGAATCCCTATTAAAAAAATTAGGGTGTCTCGGTTATAATTCAATTAGAAATAGTTGGTTGTAATTGGGATATGATTTCCCTTCAAAAATTAGTTTTTCTAAAAATATATTTATCACATATTTGAAATATATAAGAGTAGACTAGGTTAAATTTGGACCGAACCACTATAAAAATTTCATGTGATCATTCTTTTATTTTTACCAGCTTTTAAAACAATATTTTAACTAAATCTGATAATTATTTTAGATAATTAATAAATCTATTCTAAATTTTGATCGTTTATATTCATTCCCCCACCCCCTATGGAATACCTATTATTAACAAATATTTCCAAAAAAATTAGTATCAAATTATGAACTTATTTAAAAATATTATATCCATTATTTAATTTGATAAACTGAAAAATCTAGTATAAAGAACCTATTAATATTGGATATAGATACTTCTATTTAATGTTTATCTTTATAATATTTTTCAAAACCACACAGTGTATGTTAAATATCTATAAGCTGGTAGGAATAAACCAAAATGATGCATGGATTCATCAAAATAAACCACACTTAAATGAAAATGACTATGGTTTCCAGCAATTCATAATGGGAAAAAATCTCAAAAAATTAAGCATCATAAACTGTACAATCATGGTAAAACCAAATAACTATAAAAATTTGACTCAGATACTATTATATGAAATGATGCAGAAAAATATGTTTGGAAATAGAAATTATTAAATATTGTATATATTTCTATAAATATAAGTTTTATTAGTTATTTTTTTGCATTTAATACATATCATGTGACATGGAAGATTCTACATGTTACTAACTATGGCTTAGATAAAATGAATAGATTAAAACATGGAATGATTCGAGTGGAGTACTAATATTTAAACATGGGTGAAGATGAATGTTTCAATCAAATGTTTCAGTGATTCATAACTATTATGAAGGGAATTAATTCACTTGGAGAAACAGTGGACAACCCTAGACTTATTGAATGAATCCTAATAATTATACTAAGGAAATTGAATTTAAAGACATTTGTGATTGATTAATGTAAGAATGTAAAATAATACACATTGGATAAACTCATCACACTATTTCAAAAATATCAGCTTGAGTAAAAAAAATATTACCTAAGAAGATACTTCGATGAATAAATATATTAATTTAAATCTCATATAAATATTAGTTTTAACTCTTCAAAATTCAAGATATAGGGATGTGGAAAAGGAGAATTTATAAATAAAAGAATATTTCATTATAATTTGATAAAGAAAAAGAAAAGGTTAATAAATAATCCTAGAAAAGATCAGAGGGTTGATAAAAAGAAATTAAGGGTTCCTCAATTAAGTATAATATTTTTTTCAAATCTAACGTATTTTGAATAGAGTAAAAAGGGAAACAACATATAATATTTTAAAATATTAAAAAATAACAAAAAGGATGAGAAATTTAAAATGGACATATGAACATATTTTTTATATATCTACATAAAAAATCACATTATTGTAATGAATCATGAAATTACTATGTATCAATAAATCTATTCTTATTAAAGATATATATATATGATCTTAGTGATGAATTAGATTCAATTTCTGGTGGTGATTTTGATAATTATGGTTATATCAATGATGATCAATATGAATAGAATTAGAAACATAAAAAGGATATTTTAAGGGTTACAAAATTATATAACAAATTAAAAGAACTTAATAAGAAGATTATCAATGAATATAAGAATGTCAATGAAGGAAATGATAATTTGTAAAACTCAATTTCTTTATTAATTCCAATCTTTTAAATTGGGAATTGTTCAAAAGTAAATTGGAAAATATAAATAACAATTTTAAAAATGATAAAGTTGGGTTCAAGTTAAAAAAAGATTTAATATGATTTTTATTCTATTTAAAAATGTAATGGTAGCTTCAAAAATTATGTTTCTAATTTTAAATAATAAAACGCTTTTTGGTTCATGTTAAAGACAAATATTATAAGATAATGGGATGATGAAATAAAAGAATTATTTAAATGGTTTTGGTTATAATCCTCATATTAAATTTTTTTTATAAAATCTTTCAATAAATGTATTAAAGGAAGTATATCAACTATTACATGCACAAAATGGTTTACATAAAGGAATTATGATAATAAGTGTTGGTTATGATTTCGTCAATATCTTGGATATACTAAAAAATTTATTCTGAAAAATTTACCTTCTAAATTAGTTGTGAGTACTTGTTTAAAATCATTATGGGCACTGAAGAATTCTTACAATGACGATATTTGACCAAAGATTGAATGTGTAAAAAATTGTTTTCTACATAATTAATATTTTAATGAAATATTTCTAAAAGTAACAAAGATACATTGAACATTGAAATAGTTTACTCCAAACATATGATAGGATATCAATTGATATTTGTATCATAAAATCAATGTGATGGAAGTTCTGTGACATGTGGTGATCAAAAAAAGGAAATGTTACGGTATTTAGTGAAGTTGGTTTTCATAATATTTTTTAAATTTCCTATTATTTAGAATTTTATGGGTTTAGACATAACATAACAGTATTTCAAAATTATTTAATAATGGAATGAGTGTTAAATTTGAAGATGATAATTGTTTAGTTTTTATAAATGGGAATCTTTTATTTTTGGATAATAGGAAATATAATATTTATTCAGTTTAATTTTCTAAATGAACTACCTTGATATCATTATTATTAATTATATAGAAAAAATATGATATCATATAAAATTTTGGGATTAGAATTGGGAACATTAAACTATAACAAAACCAGTCAATGAAAGGACTTGTGTAGGAGATACCAAATTAAAAAAATAGTAAGAATTTTACATAGGATTATTGTTTAAAATGTAAATAGAATAGAATTGATTTCATATATCTAAATTAAGTTGTTATTCCTTTACCATTAGATCTTTTTCATTTATATTGATTTGGTTCTAAGAATGATTCTAGTTTAGAATGTAAGAATTTTTTTTGATTGATGATGATTATTTTATATCTACATGGATATAATTTATATCTCATTAATTAGAATCTTTTGCTATATTTACTTCTTTTTAAGCTGGTGAAAACTCAAAAATGATGTTTAATTATATATAATATATGTATTAGTGTTTTTGAGTTAGTTAAATATTGTTTTTATTATTTTTGTAGAAAATTTTTATTTTCATAATTTTAATAATCAAGGAACGCCTGAATAAAATGGTGTTGTAGAATGAAAAAATAAATCTATTAATGAATGGCCTGGAACTGTGTTTAATTTTTTTTACCTAAATACTTCTGGGTTGAACTTATTGAAAATTTTATTATATTTTAAATAATTTTTTAAAAGGAACATTTTTAAAGAAAAAACCTTGTAAATTGTTTAATGGTAGAAATACTAATGTTGGTTATCTTACTTTTTTTCTACGTAAAATTATTTTTTTAAATACTATGGATAACATAGATGAAAATGATTCCAAAATTGATAAAGTAAAAAAAATCGTTATTATATTAAAATTAAATATAATTGTGTTTATAATAAAAGAACAATTATTTTTAAATATTATGTTCATCATATATTTTTTAAATATGTTCTGAATCAAGATTCTATTTTAGAATATTTTTCACATAATTTTAATGTTTTTAATTTTAGTGTTGAAAAAACTCATAATCATTTAATTATTGAGTGGGAAAATAATCCAAATTTTTATTGAAAATATTTGATGTTTTATTAATATAAACATATTGAAAATTTTATTATTAATTTTTATTTTCTTTTAAAACTAGTGGTTCTATTTTAAATTTTTATGCCAATTTTGGTATTATTTCTGAATGTGTACTCAATGATTTCATTATTATTTGAATGTTTTTAATTGGATTATTTAAATATATGTATAACATAATAATTTTTCTATAAATAATGTTTTGAAATTAGTTGAACACTCTAAAGATATGAAAGTTGTTGGAAGAAAATAGAGTTTTAGAAATAAAATGTTGAGTCTAGTTAAATTGTTAATAATAAATGTTGGATTGTTGTAAAAGGATATTGTCAACAAGAAGGTATAGATTTTGATGAATCATTTATGAATTTCTCTCATATTGAATCTATTATAACATTATTATGCTTTATATATTTTATATGTTTTATATTATTTGATAATAGAGAAATTTTAAATGGTTTTATTTCTGAATAAGTTTATTTTTCTTAACCCCTTAGTCTTGAAAATGAAATATTTATTAGTCATTTTATTAAATTATAGACTCTTTATATGGTATTAAAAATGATCCATATTCTTTGTATGATAGGATTACATTTTTCTTGTTGAAAATTTATTCTAATAAAGGTTAATTAGATCCTATTTTTTCCAAAATATTTCAAATGATATTTTAATTGTAAAACATTATGTAGATGATATTTTTTGTCTCTTAAAATGATTTTATTTGTAAAGTATTTTCTAATTTTATGGATAGTGAATTTGAAATGAGTCTTATGTGATGACAAAAATTATTATTTGTTCTTTAAATCTTAATATAAATAATGGTATTTTCTTGAATCAATCTAAATATTATAAAGATTTTATTAAGTGTCTTAGTATTAATAAAAAATTTATAACCCCTATAAGTATTAGTTTTAAATTAGATTCTAATGTGTTTATAAAATCATTTTATTCTATGTTTTTTAGATTCATGGTAAAATTTCATTTGTATTAACTACTTCTAGACTTCATATAAGGATTTTGGTTTATTCATATTTTGTATTTCAATATGATCCTTTGGAATCACACTAAAAGTATGTTAAATTTATTATATTACATGTTAAATGAACTATTAATTTTGTATTATTTAATTATATACAATTTTCTTAATTTAATTAGTTACTTTATCTCTGTTTTTTTATTTAAACTTTATAGGAAAAATTCTTCAAATATGGTTCACATTCATAATACCAACTAATAAAAGGGAGTATATTTATTTTTCTTCGTATTTTTTGACATATATGTGGATTAAGTAATGTTTAACTATATTTGGATATAATTTTTCAAAGATGCATATTTTATGTGATAAATATTCTCTTATTTCTATGTTGAAAACCCATTATAACATTATCAAACTATGCATATTGACATGCGATTTATTTTTATATGAGATTATTTTAATAAAGGATATATTATTTTACAATATTTTAATATTTGGAATAAATATAAAGATATTTTTTAAAAAAATTGAAAACAAAATTTAATCATTTAATGATGAAAATTTAGTTTGAAAATAATATTTTATTTTTCTTTTATATAGGTGGAAATTAACTTTATTATTTTTGAACTTCCAATATTAATTATAAATAAATTTTAAAAGGGGGAGAAATCTTAAAAAATCATTCTCTATTTTTTTTCCAAAGAGGGTGAGATTGTTAAAGATAGGGAGTTTGTTTGTCTAATTTTTTAGTTTTTTAAATTTTTACATTTCAAATATTAAAAATAGGTCTCATTATTTTTCAAAGACATGAATTATATTTATTTTGATTGTTTATTTTATTATTTTTTCATTATTTATTTATCCATGGTATAATATAGATTTCTGTTATTTAAATTATTTATATGTATTTTACATACCCTTATGCATGTTAATGATTTAGGTTTCTATCTTTATTGGTGTTTAAAAATAATTTTTTACCCGAACATATATTTTTTCAAATTATGGTTTAGATTTAAATAGTGGTATACATAACCTTATATATATCATGTTTACACTTACATATGTTTTTCAAACATTTTATTACCTTTATGTAAGTCTTATTTCTATCCTTACGCGTTTTTTACAAAATGTGAATTTTTCTACCAAGCTATTTAGTTCACCATTAAAAAATTCTTTTGTTACCCTAAGGAAATATATACTTTTTTCATAAAAATACATAACATTCTAGATTACCTATTCATACTAATACATATCAAGCTATATTACCTTTACACCAAATTTATTTCGAGAAAAGAGACTTTAAAGTGGAATTTTTATTTAATTGGTAATAAAGTAACATGGGTAAATAATATATGGTATGATATATATATATATATATGTGTGTGTGGGGGGGGTGTGTTTTTTTAATATATTTGTAATAAACATATATTTATTATATATAATGTTTGAATTTATAGGGAGGAAGTCAAGACTTTCAGAAAGGTATTTCTATATCACTTTTTACTTCTTGAAAAACATGCTATATTCACAACCTATTTCTTTTATGTAGTGAATATAATATCTATTAGTTTATTTTTTGAATCTTACCATTTAAATTATTTGTATTTACATTTCAATTTTTGGATATCTTTTTCATGGGGTTTATGGATCAAAACATACCAAAGCGGTATTTTATTTTTGTCTCAATTTTACTTATTTGTGATATATGTTATGTTTTGAATGTGTATTATTTTTTGAGGGGTATATACAGACCCATTTATATGAAATATATTGAATTTATTTATTATTATGATATTTTATGTTTTATTTAATGATATTCTTTCATGGGGTCTATGTTTCCAAGTTACCAAAGTGGAAATGATTTTATGTTACAATATAATCATTTATTAAGATTGATTAGGATTATTTTCAGATGATAAAATCATATAATACATATTTAAAAAATAATAATTTTATTCTCCTATATTTATGTCATGAGAATTGATTTCTACCATAATTTTCATCTGTATGTGTACCCTAGAGTTAAAAATATTTTTTTAAGAAAATAGTATATATGTATTTCTTTTGTTGAAACGTTTTTTTCAACCAAAACCCTGATTTCTAAAAGTGTTTCCATAATTTTTGAACAATTGAAACAATTACCCCAATTTAATTTTACAAATAAAATAAATTTAATCTTCATATCATTTTACAAACAATGTTCATTTAAATTTTACCAAAAATTGTGAAAGGAATCATTGTTTTAACATGTACAACATGAATGGAATTTCCCAACATGATGACCTTTGTTTTCATTTATGTTTCATTTAATGGTTTCAAATTTTATTATTTAAATAAACTATTTTCTCAAAATTTTATGTTTTACAAAAAAAAGTATAGTGGAGAGGTTACTTTTGTCAAGAAATTTCATAAATTATTTCTTAAAGCTCCTTGATAAATTTTCATGTTAAATTTCGAATGAACAGATTTTCAAAATGTTTTATGTTCTGAGAAGTGATATTAAAATTAAGGATATCATCCTCTATAAATGATCAATGTAATCTCTCAAAATAATTCCCATAAAATATTAAATCCTTTGATGTATCTTTTTATATACTATGGATATGATTCAAGTATATCATTCTTATAATTTATTTGAATGTTTTATTTTTTTGATGAAAATATGTTTAGGAAACATACTTCTCTTCCCTGGGTTATACAAAGATAAAATTATTGTGAAAAACACTTATTTTAATGGTTTATTTTTTGATGAAATGATTAAATGATTTTGAAACCAATATCTTTTACATAATAAATTTTATGTAGAACAGTTTATGAACCCCTTTCATTTCAAGGATAATGACATGATGAATCTTTAATGACCTTGTTATACACATATATATACCCTTCATTATAAGATGGTTGTTACCTATATCTCCCTTTAATGCATTAGGTAATGATTTATATCAGATGATGTGAATAGAACTTGAATGTGGAGTGAACCTGGTTAAGTAAGGGACATTGACTTCAATGATGACCTTATGAGTGAACCATGACTACTTTGATCGTTTTTGGGTAGTGAACCCATTCCACTATGATATCCATGAAATAATCCTTAACTATTACGGAAATAATTTTCTATGCTTATAATTATTTCATAATTGTATGTCTAATTATAATTTTATACTCTCATGGATCATATTTTTTTATTTTCTTATGATTTATTTCTTACAAACTACTAATATTTATTCCATGTATCATGATTTTGATCTTTGATATTTAGGGTATTGCTTTATGTCATGGCTCGTCCCCTGGGGACTAAGTTGTGACTACCCTAAGCCCACCACCCATAGGCCAGGGGATAGAAACTAGCATTGAATCAGTGTATCCCACATACCAGAGGAACCTAAGTACTTGTACATACTATCATGTCTCCAAGAAAAGTGTTGAACTGAAAACACTAATTTAACAGTTATGCATGACACTAAGAAAACCACTAATTAATAGTACAAAACGGAAATGTAAACAGGCCAATATACATTCCCAACTAAAATAGAAAATGAAAAGCTCCTTGATCTAGTCCACAGAAAACCTTTTCTGAATGGCTGGTACAGTAAGTTGTCTTAATGTTTTTGAATCTTACCAAGTCTGTTGGACATCTGTGAAGCACAACCTATCACCATACCACCAAGGACATCATCAAAGATACCGATCAACATCATTGAACATGACACATGTAGGTGAAGCCCTTTCAGGGGTGAGTAACACAATATTCAATAGAGACCCTGAAACCAAAAATTTAACACCGCTAATAAAATTCATGATGTACACCACAAAGAAAACACATGAAGTAGACCATAAGAAGACAAATGTGGAAATACACCCAGTTGAATACCAATGAGGCATGGGAAGTATAGCCTATAAGAGGTATATTCATGAGATTCACAAGAGTCAAATCATACAAATTATATTTCTATGGTACATAAACATGATTTTTATAAGAATAAAAAGTACCCTCAAGTAATAAAACCCTGAGAGCCTGTAATAGATGGATTATAGGTGACACACTGAGTGTAGATAACACATGGTGTTTTGGTAACACAGAGAGTGTTCGTAACACAGAGAGTGTAATCAAATACTAGAAGACCCGCACCCTGGTGGGATAGGGGAGTACCAAAACAGTATTTTTAAGAAACAAAGTCTAGATAAGACACATAGTCTAGGTATGACATGAAGTCATGGTAAGACATGTAGTCTAAGTAACCATATAACCTCTAGGTTGCTGCCAGCCACATGATTCCATCCATAAAACACGCCTTCCGGGAGAAACTACTCCTCGAGCCAATAGGACATATTCCAATTTCAATATAATATCACTTATAGTATCTCAAAAGGTCCACCACATCGCGAGGGTCCCAACTCCGCAACCAACTCGTCAAACAGACATCTAGGTTGAATTTTATTTTATATTTAGTGAAAAGGGGTCGCTTCGGTCTAGGTCCTGTCAGACCGACCCAACCCGCTAGGTCCGACCCACCTTGGTTGGGCCTAGTCCGACTGCTCTAGCACAGCCTACTTGAGTGGGCCAGATCATCTGACCCGGATTTTTTGATTGTCACGTCTTCTCTCTATCAACGTGTGGTGGGCACCACATTTGACACGATGGTACGCTGCGTTTCTACCCCATGTCGGTTGGCATGGGTTCCTTCCTTCGTAGTCTAGCTACACCATGACATCCCAACTATGTCCATTGAATCTCTCCATTCCTCTTCTCCCAATGACCCATCTCGGCCTCCTCATGGTTGTATTTGTGGGTATCTTGGCCACTTCTATAGGATGGTCACACCACCATCGGTGGCCCAACTTCTGCAGGTCTCCACTGTCACCGTGGTGGTCTGTTTTCCAAACCATGCGCAATATTGAGATCTGTGGGCCTCGGTATCCTCTAAAATGTACTCTTAATTGTCTCACCGTAGATCTAGGGGTTTTTCCATGTTCACAACCTCTCGGAAAGAATCTGATAGAACCATGGGGGTTTTCGACAAAGAATTCAAGATATAGAGAGAGAGAGCACCATGAACACCAAAAGAACAAATGTTATCCTTGTTTTTTCATCATTTTTTTGTCCTGTTAAAAAAATGGGAACTAAGAGATACTGATAACCACTAAGGTATAACACCCTTTAATCCAACAACAATAGTACCCATCCCGCATGAATGATTGATCCACGGATCAACCTATCGGTGGGTGGATCCATGTTCGTTGTTGAAAAATGAATGTGGGAGAATGATCACACAGAATTAAAACCCCAACCTAGAGAGAGGATTAGTTGGAGGGTAGGATTATTTATCAATATAGATCAGTCCATGAACATCCTCAATCTATCATTCATCTGTGTTCATCTTTATTCATAGTCAGTGATAGTGTTTCACTGCCTCAATGAAACTTCAAAGATATAGGGGAATGATCTCAATCATAATGAATTAAAATTATTTTCCCTACCCTGATTAAAGGAATAAACACATTAATGAATTTTAGCATTATTTTTTGACTTTAAAATAAAATCAACATGATATTTTAGTTATGAAAGGAAACAGTTGGTTTGTCATTATGTCGCTGCGTTATTACATTATCACAAAACACTTAACTAAAAATAAAACAAGCATTTTATGTTTATTTTTATTCTTTTTTAAAAAAAATTGAAAAATATTTTCTATTGTCGACTCACACCGATCTAAGTTAGGTCATGCATAAGAAAAACCCTCTACTCTAAACAAAATGGTTCCCTCATTTTTCGAATCCGAGAACTTTTCTATAAGCTACTAAAACCGCACATGAGTTCTATTTTTAATAAACATAAAAATTGTTATTAAAATAATTTGGGAACCACAGGCCTCAAAATCATGTGTCCTCTCAACTTATAGTCTCAAAATAATAACATGTAATTTTTTAAAAAAAAATTAATGGAAAATCTGGGACATTACATTCTCCCCACTTTAGGGATTCACATCCTCGAAATCCAAAATAAGGGATAAACAAAAAAATAGGGACACTTAGCATGAATATGAGCCTCCTGCTCCCATGTGAACTAATATACATTTGAATGCTTCCTCTGAATGTGAACATGAGGAATCGATATCTCATGGGGGTCCTCTCCTATTGATCCTCGATCTCCACCAGATACTCTATGAAAATCACCCTACCATCAAGATCCAGCTCACCCAAGTCAGTGATGTTCAAAGGGTCATGTACGTATTTCCTCATCTAGGATACCTAAAAGACATCATGAACTAGTTCTAAATTTTATGGTAGATATAAGTGGTATGCCACCTCACCCACTCTATGTAGTATTAGAAAAGGTCTTATGAGCCTTAGAGATAACTTTTCACCCCAGCCGAATCTATGTATCCCACCTTGAGGAGATTTCCAATAGAACACATAGTATCCCTCCTCCAACTACAAGGGTCTCTACCACCTATCAGTATAGGACTTCATATTTTTTTCATTCATCATCCTCTCCTGGATGACCTATACCTTCTCCATAGTTTCTTTTACCAACTCTATTCCCATGAGTGAAGACTCTCTATGGTTAGTCCAACAAAGTGGTGACTGGAATGGTCTCCCATAAAATCCCTCAAATGATTCTATACTGATGGTGGAGTGGTATTTTTTATTGTATAAAAACTCCACCAGTGGTAGGTGGTCCTCTAAACTATTTCCAAAATCGACGATGTAAGCACATAGCATGTCCTCTAGAACCTGAATAGTCCCCTCCATCGGGATGTCTGGAAGAAGGTGGACATTTGTACTCAAGAACTGCTGAGTTTGAAAGGACTCATGCAATCCCTTCTTGAACTAGGATGTAAAGCATGAATCTCGATCTGTGACTATTGAAGATTAGACTCCACGGAGTCGAACTATCTCTAGAGAATAGAGGGATCTCAAATTCTCTACTGATTCCTCTTTCTGAATTGCAAGGAATTTGGATGACTTGGTGATTTTGTCAAAGATCACCCAGATGGTATCATTCTATTGTATTTACAAGGTCAACCCGTCACGAATTCCATAGATATTTCATCCCACTTCCACACCATCAATTCAGGGGGTTGATTCCAACCCATTAGAACTAGGTGCTCAGCCTTCACTTACTGGAAAGTGAGTCATCAAGTTACAAACGCAGCCACTTCCTTCATCATGCATGGCTACAAAACCTGATTTTGGAGGTCATGGTACATATTTTCCAAAACTATATATACCAAAAAAGGGTATGTATGGAACTCCATCAAAACCATTTCCCATAATTTCATTGGTACAACTGTGTGTCCTCTGAAAATCATGATGTACTCCGCCACCTTTCAACTATCCATTAAGGGAATTCCCTATGGACATCGGGGCATGTGTAGTCTTGTAGGTGACATCTCTAATATGTGCCTCCCACTCACACTATAATATCGGAGGGGTAAGAACCATTGACTAAAGACAAGCTGCTTCATCACCATCCATGAAAGATATATGATGTGAGGACAACTACTCTGATCCCTCATTTAGTAGTTTTGAAATTGATCTCTATCTGAGAACATATTCAACTGTATCCTCCTTCCCAAGATTATATACCATTTAGAAGTCATAGTACTAGAGGAGCTCTATCCAGTGCTGCAATATCAGGTTATGATCCTTTTGATAAAATATATAACGAAGGATTTTTTGGTCTATGTATATGATAAACCGCTCCCCCATAAGGTAGTATTACATCAACCTCAATGTGATCACTACCATTGCCAACTCATGTTCTTGGGTTTTATATTTCTTCTCATGTGTTCTCATCCTCCAGGAACCATAATCAATAACCACTTACCCCTGCATCAGGACACAACCAAGATTGGTTCCTAATGCATTATAGAACACCACCTACCTGATTCCCTCTTTTGGAAATCTCGGGATGGGAGTGATTTTCAATAATTTTATCTACTGTTGAAATCTCTCCCGACACTACTTCATCCACACAAATGGTATCCCATTCTTCTTAAAAGTGTTCATGGGTGTTTATACTAAACAGAAGTTGGGTAAAAACCTCTGATAGTACCCCGCCAATCCCAGGAAACTCCACACCTCAGTAACGCTCTTGTGTGGCTCCCAATAATGAACCCCCTCTATCTTCGCTGGATCCACTGTGACTCTATCCATCAAAATGATGTGTCCTAGAAAGTGGACCTCTCATATCTAGAACTAACACTTTATGAGATTCACATAAATCTAGTTCTCTTATAGCAATTCTAGGACCATACTTAAGTGTATCCCATGCTCCTTTGTATATTCTAATAACTATAGGATATCATAAATAAAGAAAACTATAACCCTTTCTAGGTACGGATAGAAGGTCTTGTTAATGGGTCCAATGAACACTACTAGTTCAATCATCATTCCAAAAAGTATCAATATGTACTCAAAGTGGTTTTAGAGACATCTGAAACCAATAATCTGGATGTCCTCATCCCGTACCCAAAACTAATCATAGCCTGATCTATGGATTATCTTCTAGAACCATCTCACTCCCTTCAGCTAATCGTAGAAGCCATTAACATTCATTATGGGGATAATTATTCTTCACAGTAATCTGATTCAAGTTCTGTAAGTCCACACATAACCTCAAGCTCTTGTTTTCCTTCTTGGAAAACAAAATTGGGGCTGCCTAGGGTGAAACACTGAAACCCATGAATCTATTTCTGTACAATTCCTCCAACTATTCCCTCAACTCCCGGAGCTCTACGGGAGCCATTCGATATTCTAGTGTGGATATCAGTGTCATCCTAGGGTATATTTCAATGCATAAATCAAACACACTATGAGGAGGTAGTCTTGGAATATCTTCTGAAAAGATGTCCTCATACTCGTCCACCACTACATAAAAAATGGACCCGTCTCATCTAATGTAAGAAGGGTCATGCTATCCAACTACTGTGTGATATGGTGAACCCAACTACATGAGAGTCTATCTTTCAATTCTGGTGTCTCCCTTTTACTGACAACGTGAAAACTGGTCCCATATCTACAGATACACCGCACTGTGCGCCTGAAATAGTTGATATGAGCATGAACTTTGGATGACTAGTCTATACTCATAATGACTTCGTAAGGCCTCGATGTTACCAAAACAAGATCCCAACTAAAACTATTGACCCCAAAAAAAATTGAACACTTTCAGTGCCAGTGTGTGATATCAAATCTCCTCTCGTATGAGTCTCTAAGTATAGGGATCGTGTCAATGATTCCACTGGAATCTTTGTTCCTGGAAAAAGCGTCATGGTGAGAAAAGACTAAATGGAACATGTGTCTATTAAAATGAATCAAAGATAGAAAACATACAGACGATTACCCTAATTATCCCAAGAGTATTATGATCATAAGCATATATCGCATTGAGCTGTCCACGCCCCTATCCACCAGCTCCCTTAGCTTGAGGTGGACCACCTGGGGGTGATGGTTCTAGTGCCTCAAACCACCACCCACAACTTTCTTCTCATCCTATTCTCTTTCCCCATCCACCAACAATTATACCACCATGTTACTTCCTCCACCGCAGCCACAGTTTCCCCTCAACCATTTCTATGTCGGTCATACATTTGGTCAATCAATCTCTAGCCAGTTTCCCCCGACAGCCACACAAGTTGCACAGTCTGTACTTCAGATTACTCGTCATTCCCTGGGAGACCTGAGCCACTTATCCTATATCCTGGTTTCATCCCATATAACTTTTGGTCCTCTTAGACCCCTACATTAGCTCTCAAATACCTTTTTCCAAAGTACCTACATCGTGATGCCCTGTGGTAGCTCCATTCGCTGGTGAATGTTCCACAAAAAATCTCTCTACCATTAGATCCCTCTTCTGTAGCTCCACATATGTAGATATGATAAGGGTTATCATTGACACCCTTATCATCCTTTGTAGTCCATGATCGAAAGAATAGGTCCTAAATAATGGTTCTCTAACCATGTCGGTAGAGTAGCAAGAATGATTCATGAATCTCACCAAGTGCCCTACTACTGATAGGATTCCATGTTGTATGTGTAGTGGCTCATGTATATGCATAGACCATAGGGTTTCTGAAAAGAAATCCCCATTGAATAGGTTCTTGATGTCTATCAAAGATATTTTCACCTCCTTATGCATATGATTAATCAGGATCAACCATATCCCCATTGAGCCCTAATGAAGTCTAGCAACTAGGATTTTCATCTGGTCAAGAGGCATCCTCACAAGGTGGAAGACTCACATCAGTGCCTCCAAACAGTCCTCATCTACCTTAGCATCCATCTCACCTCAAAAACTATGAGGTCACTACCTCGGGAACACATGAAATACACTAATAATATGTGCTTCCTCAAATGGTAATATCGGTAGGAATTTCTACTCTTTGGGTGGTGGTATTTCTAGTACACCATCGGTATGTGCTATATCGGGAAATTTTCGATACACTGATGCCTCGTCGCTTGGTGGACCATCCTCATGGCCATGCCTTGGAATCCTAGATGGGTTCCTGTGTGGAATTATATTGAAATATTATAAGATTTACCACGGTCTAGAGATTAAACCTAGTTAGCTGATTCTGACACAAGAATGACATGAGAACACACTCAATTCTTATATTATGAAGATTTATTAATTTACCATGAAACTAGTTTCTTCATGTAATGAGTAAGAAAGTATAATTCAAGGTATTGAGGTATTGATACATCATCTGTTGCACCATCACTGGGTTCCTTGGACTAAAATTCAAACTCAAAACACTTAAGATTGTTTCCCCAAAATAATAGTAAAACTTATCGCCCTTTGATACAAATCAATTAAGACTTGTTCCCATGGCCCATATCATAACTACCCCAATCTCGACTCTATTTGGTCAGGGGATGGTGACTAGTGCCCAATTGAAATATACACTAGAGTGGAGTCATTTTCCTAAGTACTAGTACACATGTACACGTCTCCAAGAAATGTGTTGAACTAAAAACACTGAGTAAAGAGGTATGCAGGCCACTAAGACAACCAATATGTAATAGTAAAAAAATGAAAAGTAAATGGGCTAGAAGAAAATCCCATCTACAACAAAAAAAAATATTGTCTCATACATATCATCCCTAAAAAACCTACCTAGAGGGTAGGTACAATAATATTTCTGAATTTCATTGAAGAATACCATGTCCGTCAGACCTCCCTAAATCACCACCTGTCACCTGCCCACCGAGTACTCCTTCAAATCTATCGAGCGTCTGCAAAAGACAAAACACATGTGGGAAAAGCCCGTGTAAGGGTGAGTAACACAATACTCAGTAGGGACCCGAAAACAAAAAAGGTAACACTACTAAAAAATACTTGAATTTCACCCCATATGAAACACATGGAGTATACCACAAGGAACCCACTAAGAAATACACTAAGTAGTATACCAAAGAGGAACACAGTGTATAGTCTCTAAGAGGTATAGCAAAGAGAGTAAATAGAGTCATCTCACACCATATATTTGTCTATGGTACTTAAACATTATTATTTTAAGAATCCATAGTACCCTCAAATAATAACATACAGAGTGTTAGTAACACATGGAGTGTATGTAACACACATACTGTAGATGACACATGTAGTGTTGGTAACATACAGAGCGCAGGTAACACATGGAGTGTCATCAAAGAATAGAAAACCCACACCCTAGTGAGATAGGGGAGTACTGACTCCGTATTAGAAAGACAGAATATCTAGATAAGACACATAGTCTAAGTAAGACATGCATTCTAGGTAAGAGACACAGTTTAGGAAATCATATTGCTTCTAGGTTGCAGTCAGCCATAGGATTCCATCCTTAGAGTGCTCATACTGGAAGCACCAACTCCTGAAGCCAATTGGATGTATTCCAACATCCATGGAATCTAATTTATTGTATCTCAAAATAACCTCCTAATTTAGAGGGTTCCAAAGTTGTAAAAATCTCATCAAACAGACACATGTTTGGAAAGTTATAGGCAATTTAGTGAAAAGGGGTTGGTTGGGATTGGGTCCAGTCAGACCAAACTGATCTACCGGATTGATCCGGCCCACCCTATATAGGCCTCAGTTCACTTCTAGTTGGGTCTACTACCTATCTGCTGCTATCCCAGCCTGCTACTGGTTGAGTTCTCTAGCTCCCACTGGGCCCGCTCAAGCGGGCTGATTCATCTGATCGGGATGCAGATTCAACCACATTTTCTCACTTTCAACATAGGGAGACCACACATTTTGACTCGATGGTCTTCCACAGGGTCCTACCACTATGTTCCAGCTAGATAGAAACCCATCGGTTGTGCGAAGTGGATCCCCTATCATGACCACCAAATCCCTCCATCATCTACCTTCCAGCAGCCCCTATCTGCAGCATCATGGTGGCTTCTGTGGGGATCTCCACCACCGGTCATTGATCCAATAACCATAGTTGTTGGGTGTCCATGCCACTTCATCAAACCTCCAAATTTTTCATTCACCTTCATCCCTCCTTCTGCTTGTTTCCACCATCACCATGGTGGCCATTTTTTAAAACGATGAGCACCCTCACAATACATGGGTCGTCGACTAGTCTTCCATGTGCTCCAAATTATCTCTCCATTGATCCGAGGGTCCGGAAAAGTTCAAAACCTCCAAAAACAAAATATAATTCAACCAGGAGTGGTCTGTCAGTGAAGAACGCAATAGAGAGAGAGTATCATGAACACCAATGGAACAAACGTTGGCCTTGTTCTTTCAGCCTTAATTCATCATGTTAAAAGGTAGAACAAAAATATATTGATAACCACTAAGGTATTACCCCTTTTAATCTAGAAACAATAGTACTCATTTTGCAAGAATGATCGATCCACTTATTATCCTGTATGTGGGTTGATCTGTGTTCATCGTTGAAAAAAATAATGGGGAAAAATGATCACATAGAATTAAAACCCCAACCTAGAAAGAGGATTAGTTGGAGGAGAGTATTCATTATTGATGGAGATTCTTCCATGAACATCCTTGATATGTATATCATTGGTGTTCATCGTTCTTCATCACCGATGAGAGAGTTTCCTTGCCTCGTAGGAAGATTATGTCTCTAGGGGAAATAACTCCATCATAATGAATTGTAATTCCAGTACCTACCCTGATTAAAAGATAAAACGTGTTAAAGTATTTCAACATTACTGTTTATCATTGAAATAAATTCACCATGCTGTATCATTTATGAAAAGAATCAACTTATTTTTCACTATGTCACAGCATTACTGCGTTGACAATAAACATTAGAAGAAAAATAAAATAAACTTTTAATGTTTATTTTAATTATTTTTTAAAATTTTTGGAAAATATTTTCCACAGTCTACCCATGACGGTTTAAGATAGGTCTTGCCTAAGCATAACCCACTACTCTAAACTTAATGGTGCCCTGAGAATTCAAATTTGAGAAATCCTTTAGAAGTTACTAAAATGGCAGACGAGTGCAATTTTTAATAAACATACAAATAGTTGGAACATTTGTTCTGGTAACCCTGGGCCTCAAAATCATGTTCCATCACAAAATCTAGTCTCGAAATAATCCAACATGATTTTCAAAAAAAATACATGGAAAATCTAGAACATTACATTTTTAATTATTAATCATGGGATCTTATACTCTTATTCTCATTCCATGCTTATGTGATCATCAATATCGTACTATATTACCCTTATAAAGTATATAATCTCAACCAATATTATGTTTCCTATCCCATGTATTTTAATAAATTTTTTATATAACGTATGTTTCTGAAGATTAATAAAGTGTAAGATATTTGTGGGATGCATTTAGGTTCTTCCACGAATTATTAAGATTGAATTCCATGTATCTAATGGCACTAAACATTTATGGTCCTCTGTTATGTGTTAGGGTAATGTAATAAATATTCATCTACAAACATTTAGTATCCATGTATGAGAATCCTGGGTCACTATAGATGGTATTAGAGTAAATATTTATTTATCCTTTTGATACTATGATTAGAACATTATAGTGTGATCCCTAGGTATAATTTTAAGGATATGTCTTGAGATATGACTATGTATAATTATAAGGAAGATTCAATATATACGAAAATGACTTGGAATTATGGTAAAGTATATCCAAGTGGTTCCCATGAAACTAAATCCATGTTTGGATAATAGAAGTTGGTGTGGCCCTTCCATAGGGGAAGCTAGTGGTAGTAAAACTGAAATCAGCACATCCAACAGGACTCAATTGTCTGTTGGTGCATGATAAAATGAAATTCTACTCACATTCTTTGGCACTCCAATGGTTATATTTATTGGAAATTTATAAACTCTTTACAAACCATAATTATGGATTTAAATAGATAATGATCATTGATGAACAAGGTTAAAACTAATGTTTCATAAATATAAAACAAGGTTTCTGGATTTATACCTCATTAAAATGAATTTTTAGACTACAGTTTTTCTATTATGACTATCATTCCTCACACTATACTTTTTGTTTTTAGTGTATGTATAGTACCCGAAGTAACTGGGTTGGCATTGAATGATACAAACAATTTTCTAAGGATCATCCAAATGGGATCACGACTGGAGTGAAGAATATTATAATTATTCTTAATCAGTAATCATGAAATTTGGTTTACAATGTTATCCTTAACCAAATATCAGAATCACCAATGAAGATAACGATATATTTCATTGATAGTTAAAGTAATAGACACCATGGAAGACAATATATTTTTCCCTTTATGTCAAAAATATGGGAAGAATCATGCAAGGGAATGTATTAGGGTAATATGAATATGATTTTAGTTTTTACAATAATGAATCTATGAAATTAATTTTTCAATAAAAAATGAAAATTTTAGTTATTGAAATAGATGGGAATAATGGTTTTCCTATACTATCATCAGCTGTTGAATTTTTTAAAGGTGGATGGTATGGTCATTAGGAAAATAATTATGTTAAGGTAAATTATATATTAGTAAATCAGCATGGTTTTACAACTATTATTTTTTCTATCGATGATGAATAAAATAAGAATTTAATATAAAAGGAAAGATGTACTATGGAATAATAAAATGAAACCTAATTAATGGTTTGAGAATGGTGTGTGTTGGTTGATGTTTTTTTATATAGGAATTCATGAATAATGAAATATATAATGATTGTTCACTATACATTTTTCATTAATTATTTAGAAGAATATGTTAAATGATATTGATGACCTAGAAAAGTGATTTTAATAGAATGGTTTTAATTTGATGGATGGAAGATAACAATTAAAATTTTTCAGATGTAGAATAAAATGGTTTTTAGTTCATATTAAGATATGACTGAAATGAATAAATTATATAGAATAGTATTGAAGAACTAGGAACTGATTAATTATTTTTGGACAATGTGGTTTTCATTATCATTGATAGAGTTTACAACATTATTGGATTTACAGAATATATTCAATAATATGTGGTTTTATTCGACGAAAATGGTAGTATGTATGTTTTTAATAAGGTTTTGTGGTAATTCAGGTTATTACTATGTAATCATGATATTACTTGATGATGTTTTTCATATGTATGGTATGTGAAAATTGATGTCTAGTTCCTGTTGTTTGGGGGATTAATATTAAGTTTATTTTGAGAGATTTAGTGACCTTATTTATAAATTTTTAATTTTGGAAGGGTTATAAGATTACCCACTTAGGAAATAGATTAATTTTTACATTGGATGATGTTTTTGAAATTAATGTATTACTTCTCTGTATGAATATTAATTCATATTGGATAACATGTGATAACCATTTTATTGTGATGATATATAATGATAGAAGGAATGATTTATCATTATATTTAAGGATATTGTGATTTGTTAGAGTTTGATATATAAAAAATTGACTTTTATTCCGATATTAAGAGATTAAGTGGAAATTTATCATGGCAAAACCAAATGGTGGGATTTTTCTTTTGAAATGGAATAAAATCAAGTAATTGTATATTTTCATGAATACACTTAAACTTTAAGAAAAGGATCTAGAAAGAAACCAATGTCCAATTATTATCACTTTTATGATATCAATATCCTTTCTCATGCCACGCTGGTTTATGGTTTGTGGTTTTTGATATTCTAATGATCATTCACTTTCTTCTGATCAATGGTCATTATCACCCTCTAGGATTAATTATTCTTTTCTTCAACATTCAAATTGACACATACCAAATGTGTTCCCCTATTTGGAATCCATTTTATGATTTAAGTAGATATCCTTTATTTTTATAACTTTCTCTTTTTAAATGGGGTTTTATTATTCATTTGTATAATTTTCTTTTCTGTGACGAAATTTTCAAATGCCAATAAATTAATGATAGAGAATAATTTTGAGGGAAAAAATTTATTTAATGGGGGATAGAATGTTAGACCCAAAAAATTTTCAAAATATATTTTTTAAAAATTAATTATAATTTTTAAATATAGTTCATTATATGGAGCCCCAATTTTAACATTTTGTTATACGCAATAATGAGATTCTTCGTTATATTTCAATACATCTGACATTGAGTTTCAAAGAATAATGAAATATTATTATCTTAAATACGACCATTATAAACCATGTGAAAAATAGGCCGGTATGAATATTATTTACAAATTAGGAAATTTACATATTATTTTCCTACTCAATATAAATATATTCATAAATTCTTAGTAAATAATCAATCAATTTTTTAAAGACATTTTGTTATTCAAAAATATTTTATCCTCAAAAGTGATTTCTCTCAAATTTTATGAAAAAAATATTCTAGTTAATTTATAGATCTATAAGAAAATTTATTCAAGAAACTTTACTTCATTTTATAAATAATTATATCAAAGTTAATACATGGTGAAATTTTTATATTATTCAAAAAATCCAATTTTTGTAAAAACATCATTTATTTTTTATAAAATAATTAATTTAAATAACCCATTTTATTTCAAAGTATCATATTTATTATTTATCTATATATTGTACACTTAACTACATTTTAATCATCATTATATTGGATTTTAGATTATGTTTATTTTTTTGGTTTAAATTGGGTGTTTTCTGTCAACTGTTTTGAATTGCATGATGTTTCACCATTTTAATTAATGAAAATAATCTCTAATGTAGAATTTTTTAAATGATATGTATAGATTTTATGTTATTAAATATTAATTTATATTCATGTTGTAAAGACCCGTAAAATTCAAGGGAAATTTTTTCTTAATTTTCTTTAGAATTTTACAAGAGCGCGGTTTCAGACGGCACCTGATTCCGAGGCCCGGAGTGCCCGGAATTAATTTCCGAAGTTTGGCTCGGGTACGTTCAGTGAACGAACGAGCGGGAATTCCTAACTTTTGATCCGGTGCTCGGAATTGAAATCCGAGGGCACCGATGAACTCGCAGCGCCGATATTCGCTTAAAGAGACCTTTTCGGGAGTTGCGTTTGTTGCGGGTTGAAAGTTAAGTTTTGGGGTTTTCAGTTGAGTTAAATAAAATTTG
Organism: Viscum album; assembly: GCA_963277665.1. Taxonomy (NCBI): domain Eukaryota; kingdom Viridiplantae; phylum Streptophyta; class Magnoliopsida; order Santalales; family Viscaceae; genus Viscum; species Viscum album. The sequence continues at coordinate 88,722,133 of OY728140.1, read as the reverse complement.
TGTAAGACAAATTTTATTTTATTTTTAGTTTGTTAAAAACCTACCTAAGGGGGTTGGAAGTGGGACCCACACCCACTTAACCTCCCTTGGGAGGATTAAGTGTGGTGGGGCCCACACGAACCCCTAGACTTTTCAAGTTCCCTTAACCCCCTCTTTATTGGCTTAAGTTACTCTTAATTAATTATGGGAGTTAAGTCTTTTTGAATTTCAAACTTTGAAATTCTTTTGTGTTTTGTGTTAATAAAATAAGAGGTAGTCTTATTTTATTTTGAGTTCTTTGTTTGTCTTTTTGAGAGCTCCTCTTCATCTTCAAGCTCTGACGAAGAACGAAGAACGCTCAAACTCCGACGAAGAACGACGCCTCTCTTCTTCGTCCTCGGTGTCAACAAGAGGGAACGCCGCTTCCTCCTCGGACCTTCTTCGTCGGCAAACGAAGATCCGCCAACGACGTGTCTCCTCGGGCATATCTCTTCGTCAACGGATTTGACGAACGACGACCGCGACGCCCGACCTCCGCGACGCCGTCTTCCGCGGAACGTAGACGAATCTTCGAATCTTAAACCCGAGGTAGGGGTTGTTGATTTCATTTTGGTTTCCTTATTTCTTTTCTTGCTCGTGGATCGCATGTCTACGTGAGACATTTAAATATTTTATATAAGTGTTATTGTTAACGCGAGGGGGGCCGGACCGCACGAACACGGCCGAACCCCCCTCCATCGTTTATGTTTATTCATGCGGGTGGAAGCAAGTGGCGTGGTGCCGTCGCACCACGCGGATGATCGTACAAATAATTTACGCGGCGCCGTCGCGCTACGTCAAGGAAAAATCTTCAAGAACGCGACGTCGTCGCGCCGCGTTGAAAAGAATCATGGCATGGCGAAAGGGGCGCGGTGTCGTCGCACCGCGCCGGACGACGAACACTGCGGCCGGTTCCGGGCCGCGGCGGGACGAGAAGACCGCGGCCGGTTCCGGGCCGCGGCGGGACGAGAAGACCGCGGCCGGTTCCGGGCCGCGGCGGAAGAGGAGACCGGCGGCCGGGCCGCCGGCGTCGGAAGTCGAAGGCGGGACCGGAATTTCCGGTCCCGTTGGTAAAAACCGGCCGGCCAGCTGGCCGGCCGGATAACATAAAACCGGGGGAATAAATCCCCCGGCCGGTTCAACAAACCCCCCTCTTAATGAGGGGGGGCGGTTCTTGAGGGAAGGGGGCAGCCGCCCCCTTAGTTCGGCGCCAGCAGGCCCCCCACGTGAGGGGGGGGGGGCGGTTTTAAAAGAACCGGCGCGGCACAAAGGCCGCGCCACTTTGAAGAACCACGGGGCTTAGCCCCCGCGTGCGCAGCCCGTGCGGCACCAGACGCCGCCGCCGCGGCCCGCCGCCGCCGCCGCCGGCCACCGCGCCGCCCAGGGGGGGTCGGGCCGGGTCGGCCCGGACCCGGACCCCCCGTTTCGAACCAGTTTTGGTTTTTGGCTCATAACTTGAGCCTCGGACCTCCGAATGACGAACCGTCTGCGGCAACGCGATCCTTGGATCGAGACGGTCGTTTCGGTATATCGTAATCAAGGTTTCGGTTTACTTTGAGTTCGGCCGGGTTGGTTCGTTCACGAAACCAACCGGGCCTTCAGAGCGGAAACGCTCATATCTTGAACTACGGACGTCCGATTGACGCGCCGTCAGTCGCGTTGTGTTCCTCTTAGTGAAACGGATCTTTTGGCATACTCTGCCCGAGGTTTGGACGCAGGTGGAGTACGGTCGGGTTGGTTTTGCCTTAAAAACCAACCGGGCCCCGGAGACGAAAATGCCAATAACTCTCAGACCGGGCGTCCGATCGACGCGCCGTCTGTTACGTTGAGTTCCTGTTGACGATACGAAACTTTTGGATACATCAACTCTGGTCTTTGTGACAGTTGATGTATCAGCCTCTCGGCTCGTGGAGCGGACCCTCCGAACGAGCATGCTATGTGCGGGAACCCTAGTGCTGGCTGCGACTGTTCTACTGCTACGACTGCTACTGTGACTGCGACGACGACAGTACAGAGATCCTGTGTGGATTCGACGACGACAGTACAGAGATCCTATGTGGATTCGACGACGACGACTACAGAACTCAGCGATCCTACGTGGATCAGTGCTACAGGTCCTGTGTGGGCCCGATCCTGTGTGGGTCCTTGCGCTCAGCGGTTCTGTGTGAGCCAGCGCCTACAGGTTCTGTGTGAGCCCGATCCTGTGTGGGTCTTCTACGGGGTTTAGTTACCTATCGATCCTTCGTGGGTCCGACGACTTAGATGGATCAGTGATCATCTTTATCGTCCTTGAAGAAGTATACATGTGTGAGCTGAATCCTGTTGCTTTCCTGTGTGGATTATGTTGTGCAATCCTGTGTGGATTATGTTTTGCTTTCCTATGTGGAATACGTATACTTTCCTGCGTGGACTGAGTGGTACTTGGGCTCGGAGGTTGGAGCGTATTTTAATTGATGACTTAGGTATATGTATGGGCATATACCTAAGCAGAGTCGGTTGTTACTTCGTGAATATACTTTTCTTCGTGGTTTATCCTTTGTGGATTTGAGAGACCTTCAGGGGTCTCGGGGTCCCTACTGAGTAGCTTATACTCACCCCTGCACGGGCTTCGCCCGCACTACGTTGTGTTGGTTGCAGACGACGGACAGCGTTGACCTTAGCTGAGGCTTGTAGAGCGGGACGGTACCCGGAGGTGGACCACTGGGTGGGACGTGCACGGAGCGGACAACGGGACCCGTGGAGCAGAGGAGCTATCTGTACCCACCCTTCAGGTGGGATTTCCAGTGGACAGCTCAGAGTAGCGACTTTTACTTTTCAGTTGTTGTTTTTCCCTTTTCGAGTTGTACTTTACTTTCAGTTTGGGTTTGTATACTGGCCTATTTACTTTTCCGCACTTTCAGTTGTACTCTGCTTGCTTAGTGTTTACTTTCCGCTTGTTTACTCTGTGGTGTGTGTTTACTTTTCAAAGGCAATGCCTTCCCTTTTTACTGGGATTTACACCTTGGTGCTAGTCGCCAGCCCCTGGCCTATGGAAGGCGGGCTTGGGGTAGTCACGGCACGGACCCCGAGGGCGGGTCGTGACACATGTAATGATTTTTTTAGACATAGATTTAATATAAAATCATCTTATGCTTCAAAAAATAAACTTCTTTGAAACATTCTTTTTCATTGTATCTGCAGGTTTTGATTGAAAATATGTTTTTCCAAATTTTAGAAAATTTATTTTCAGAAAATAATTTTTTTCTAAATAATCATGTCAAAATTATATTGTGGTGAAATTTTCAGAATTTTTTAAATGGACTAATTTTTGGATAAATAGTGAAAAATACTAAATTTTAAATCAAAACTACCTTATCATTTAAATTATTTATAAAATTTAATTATATTTTACATTTTTTTCAAAGAAATATTTACACTATTATATATCTATTAATCCAATTTATTTTATTTTGATCACTTTAATATTTATATTTTATATAAAAACAATTGAAACATTTCAACATTTTCTCTTCAAGACATTAAAATTTAATATAAATTAAAATTTACTACTAATAAGTGTTAAACTTTGAAAAATGGATTCCATATTTTGAATTAGGAAAATTTATATTATATAGTAAGTTTAACTTATTTTTTACCAAAATGAATAGTTAAATAGTAAAAAAAATTTCTATGTAAAAGGTTAAAATTGGTTTATCGAGGGTTAAATTTAAATGATAAGTGTTATAAGGACCTAAATTTTTCCTAAAATTAATATTATGTACATATTTAGACCATATAATATGTAATCTATTAGAATACTCCATATTTACCCTTTTTCATTATAAATACATGGTTAACCGTTTCACTTTTCAAAACATTACATGTTTCACTCTCACCTCACTTATAAAAGGTCATCCCCTCTCCTCTCCTCTTCACACAATCAAATTTTTTTTAAAAATACCATGCCAAATCCCAAAAAAAATTCCCTCATATCATTTTACAAACATTTTTTTGTGTCTAAATCTAACCTAGAAAGGATTTTGTGCAACCATTAAGAGGAAAATAAATGTGGAGTTTCTGTTCCTCAATAAGAATGTTAAAGTTATTTCTTCCTCAACCTCATTAAATTATCATTAATCCATGATGATATAGTAAATAATGAATATTACATGTAATTATATTTGTTAATGTTATGGGTATGGTCTACCACAATCTCCAATACCATCAAATGGGTTATAAAATCATTATTTGGAGGTACGGAGGACTACTGCCTAGCGAACTGATGTCATTCAATTTTCCATTACAACCTCTCATGGTTGGGTATGATAATGAATATAAAGTATAAATGTTGTTTTTATAAAAACATTAAACATATGTATTCATTATATAAGTTAAACCTTTTATCTTTTCAATCCTTAGGGTAATTGATAACATCGTTCATGTGTACGGTGGACTATCACCTCATGTTGCGATGTGATTCATTTTCACTAACTCTGTTAATGTAAGACAATAAAAATAAAGTAAATAAATATATTTTAAACACATAAAATAATTAGGACATTATTTAAATGTTTAATATTCTTAAAATATATTAAATAATTGTATTTCATTGCATTTCACTCAATGAAAGATGATTATATTGTTTGTGATTATGTGGACTAGAGCCTTCAAGAAGCGAAGTGACTCCCTCTTTTCTTCACCATGATAGATGGATTATATGTATTTGTATATGTATATTTAAAGAAATAATATTTTATTTATGATATTATGGTGATTATATTAATATTAAATAATAATTATCACATTTCCATAATTATCATTTAGAAATGGAAACATTACTCATGAGTATGTACAACCTACCATATTCATTATCATAATGTACATCATTTCTCAAAACAATGTATCATGATTGGTAAGAAATTTAAAATTGTGGTAAAAATATTATTATTATTCCATGATTATTATTCTAAATATGATGTAACCTTGATCAATGTAAGAGGACCAAAACTAAAAAATCAAAACATATAAGAAAAATAAAATGGTTATTACCCAAAAGGAGACCTTAACATAGAGTTGTTAATAAAAGAAAAATATAAGAAAATAAGTATATCATATAAGGTATGATATATATAATTATGTTTATGTAATATATTTAAAATAATATTATATTTTTTAAATAATAGGTTTGAATGAGGTTGATGGAAGTTGAGACTTATGGTAAGGGATTTATGTCTCACTTTTAAAATATGTGAGACACATTCTATATTCGACTCCGTTTTATTTTATTTGGTAAATATACATCATTTTAATATATTTTATTATTATTAACCATTATATTTTTTATTCAAATATCCATTTTATGCTCGCCCTTTCATGGATTTTACGCTTCAAAAGTTTGCAATTTGATATGGTATTTTTGTTTGAATTTCCATCATTTCAGACATATATTTTGTTACCCACTTATCTTCTTTTATGAGGTGTAAATACAACCTCATTTGAAATTTTCTTTCACGAATTTGTGTATACTAATGATATTTTAGGTTTTCTTAATGATATTAATTCATGTGAATTATGTTTTAATATTACCAAGGTTGTAAATATTTATGGTTAAAATCGTATGATTTATCTAGATTGTTTATGATTATGTTTCTGATGATAAACTCTTATGATCCAAAACTCAAGAAACTCATTATTTTTAATATCTTATTCTTATTTAATAAGAATACATTTTTCCCTTAATTTTCCTCTCTCTATATACCCATGTTTCAAAAGAATATTATTAGTAAAAAAATTTTATTTCTCTCTTTGGTCAAAATACATGTTTTAGTCCAAAACCATGTTATGTAAAAGTTTTTAAAAATTATATCTGACATTATAAAAATAATTTAGTAAATAAATTTTTATCCATGTTTTAATTTTTAACAGAAATTAAAGTAATGTTCATTTCATTTCCCAAGTCAAACTCATTTGGTTTTTACTGAAAATATGAATGGAATCTTTAATTTAATGTGTATAGAATGAAAAAAATTTACTACAATCATGGACATTATTTTTGGTGTAGATTTATCCATATTTTTTCATATTTATTTTAAAATAAAATTATTTTCAAAATGATTCATTTTTAAAAAATAAAATCAGAAATGATATTTTTCTTGAGAAATGTTTTAAATCATTTTCAAAGCATCCTTGATATGTATTCATGGTTATTTTCAAAGAAATTGATTTTAAAAATGTTTCTTTAAAAGGTATTTTAAAAGAAATTATATATTATTAAATAAATTATCTATGAAATATATAATAATCATTCTCCAAAAAATATGAATTCTTTGTATGCAACTTTTTCTTCACTGGGGATATAATTCAAAGATACCATTCTTATTTACTCTCAAAATGGTCTATCTTTTTAATGAAAACATGTTTACAAAACCCAATTCTCTTCCATATGTTATACCATGATGAAATATATATGATACCTACTTATTTTTATAATTTATTCTCTGATAAAATGGTGAAATGATTATCAACCTTGTTTCTTTTCCATAGTATATTATATGATGAAATGTTTATAAAACCCATTTCATTTCATGGATCATGATATTATTAATGTTTTATTATATTGTGAAACACATATATAGGAACATAAATATGAGATGAGTGGTACCCGTATCTCCCCCAAATTAATTGGGTAAAGATCTACAACTCATGAGATAGATAAGACTAGAATTTAGAATGAACCCAGTTTAGTAAGGGTCTTTGTCTATTGTGATCATCATTAGAGTGAACCCTAACAACAATGATGTTTTGGGGAGTGAATCCATTCAACTATGATATCCATGGAAGTTATCCTTTAATACTGTGAATATGATATTCTATTCTTATGTGCATGCCACAATTCCATGTCTTATTCCATCTCTATACTCTCATGGATCCTATTCATTGATTTTTATATGATTCAGGTCTTATGAACTACTAAAAAATATAACTTGTTTCACTATTTTGATCCTTGATATGTGGGTTATGGTTTTGAATTATTTATCTCATGTTATCATGCTGTTTTGGATTTATATATCATGTGCTTACCCTTACTGTGTATATGAGTTGACCATTTCTTCTGTTTCCTTTCCCATAGTTGTGAAGAAAGGTTTTAAATAGGGTATCTTTGTGATGAGTACTAAAGGGTCCGATCATTATAGTATACATTATTGATCGTTCATGAATTAATAAGATTTCATTCCATGTTTCCAAATGCACTAAACAGTTACAATCCTTAGGTGTTTGGGAAATGTAATTAATATTCATCTAATAATACGCATTATCCATTTATTAAAATCATGAGTCTTTATAATAAATAAAATGAAATGATTTTCTGGTTGCAAAACTACTGAAGATTCCCCATACTAGGAAACCTTATTTTAAACAAGGGAAAATTCTCCATGATTGTTGGTATTTCCTTTGGTATTTCTTCCTTGGAGTTTATTTTCATTAGAACATGTATATTTTCCTCACCACCTGATCATATACACACAGGATTGATCATAGTGTTAATGGTATTACCTTATATGGGTAAAGTATGATTCATGTATGAACAATGCATTCCATCAGTCTTCTGGGGACTCCAAGTATTCATGACCAAAAATTCACCTGATATCAAAACTCTAATATAGTGGTCAACCTTGGGGAGTTTGATAGCCATCGGCCAGAAACATCCATATAGAGTGTGAGGTTTTCATGCTACTTTGGAACCTCCATCTTGGTGCCTAGGATTAAACATTTATTTTTGGGTTGTCCTTCATTTTTTCTGTCATCACTAGAGTTATTCAGCACTGATGATAGTTAAGGTGAATGGGATATCACCATATGTAAATATTTATTGTCAAATTAGGTTTAAATGTCTAAAACTTCTGCAATAAAATATAATAATAATGTTTCATTAAATTCAGTAGTGATTCTCCCAAAATGTTATAATATTTTGATAGAGGACGCTTACCCCATGTTTACTATTGGGAACCTTCCCGACCTATGCAAGCTCATCGCATTCAAATTTTCAAGTGTTTCTAAGTGAATTAGGTTCTTATAATCATCAATTTACTTCTCAGATAATGCATTTTCTATCTATATATGGGGGGTTTTAAGTTGAAGAGGGATCAAGAGGGTACCAATATCCATGGAAGGAGTAGTATTAGTATAGGATCATAGAATCATAGAAAGATGGTTATTAGATATAGGTCCACCAAATGCCTTTATGTTTTCCTCATTCTTCTTGTGGGGTATTGAATCATGATGATAGTTAAAAGAAATTGTGGATTCTAAAGGATGTTGAAAAATAAAAACTAAACCAATCTATAGAGGATAAAAAAATAATCATTCATTATTAACTAATCTATTTTAGGGGTTAAGGATTTCATACTAGGTACATAATTTTTTATTCCTGATCTTTCTATCATAATCCCTTTGAGGTTTTATTTTTGGGCTTTACACATAAAAAACGAGTAGATGGGGGTTATCTCATCTCCCCTTTGATTTTTGTTCCTAGTCTCAGATTATCTTGTATATTTAATAATATGTTAGTGAAATCCTTCCTGGAAACAATACTAATTAGTTTTTCACTACTTGATGCAAGTTAGGGAGAATAGTAAATATGAAAGAAGCTAATTAAGTAATTCATTGAATGGAAAATAAAAATTAAGTAAATAAACTAATTATCAAAACAAAGGGAAACTTATAATTATTGTGCAAGAAATTTAAGTATATGTGATTTCTCTATAGATTAAAGTTGTATTAGAATACAATTGGGAATTAAATTTCATCATAGGATGTCTGAGGGTATTTTTTTGTGAATTCTCATCATAGAAAAAACATCAAATCTTTATAAACATCACAATTAAAGAGGCATATTCACTAGATTATCATTGGTGAAGTTATAGATTCACTAACCCATCACAGTTGAAGATATGAATTCACTAGATCACCTTCATTAGAAATATAGATTCACTAGATCATCACCAATGGGTCAAATGGATTCATGTGATAAACACCAGTAAATATATGGGTTCACTAGATCATCACTAGTGGGATTAAAGTTTATAGGATTTCTATAGTTAGAGATACCAATTAATTGTATCATCCCTATAGGGTTATTAAAAATCAATAAAAATTAACTAGTTGATAAATAGATTCACTATCTCAAAAATAGTGGGTTTAAGGTTGATTGGATCACCATTAGAAATGTTATGGATTAACTGGATTTTATCAAGTAGGTTTGAGAGATTCAATATCCTTTCACTGGAAAAGATATCGATTCATCGGCTTGTCACTAGTGGAAGGTGGGGTGTTGTCGTAATAACACATTAATAACCACTATTAGGACTCCAAAAGACTATTATGATCAATTTTAATGTTATAATAATACATGTTTTAATAAAGACTGAAAATATATATCAGTACTAAAAATTGACTTATTTTTAGAACTGATAAAATCTAGCCTTTATCATTGCTAAAACTAGAGTTTATTAATGTCATTATTTACACATATACTGAGATGCTATAAAATTATTACAATGTGAAAGTAAATAACAAAATATGATAAAACATTTATATTTTATTATGAAAAACAATATATTCAAATCACACAGTTTTTATACAAAGAGAGTTACATTAAAGAAATACAACATAATAAAATGACATTAATCTACAAATCACATAGAAAAATACAATTAAATACAATTAAAAACAATTATACTTATAAAATAAATTATATAATGATCAAACTGACCCCATATTAATGAAGGGGTTTCCTATAATAATAAATCATATTTTTGTAATACGAAATAAGGAAATAAAAAAATTATAATTATAAACTCAAACATTCAACTCTACCAGCTACACCATGAATCAAATTGATGTATATTTTGTTTTTTTAAATCACATGTAGATAATTGATAATTATCCCAAAAAATTGTGAAAATATGTGTCTTTTTCTTATCGTTGAGAATGTGATGTTTATTTTTCACTAAAATGCAATTATTAAATTGAAGACATGCAATTATAATTATACTAAAAACACAATGTGCTAGAATGATATGCAATTAATTCTAAAATATCTAAATCATCAATAATTTTCATGTTGTTTCATGAATTTTGATTATAATTTCTCATTTTTGGGCGTGTGATACATTTAGAACTAGAATATATCTCATTTTTAAATTGATAATATACACTTATAGAAGTACCAGCAATAACACATTCCAGAATGACTTGTAGTAAATTATTATAGGCCATAAATAAATAATAAATCATTATCTAAAAGTATTATTCTAATATGATATCATTTTATTAGTTTTTTTCATGCAATAAACGTTTTTAACAAAAATATATATCATTTTCTTTAAATTGAAAAGTCATATTTTCCTACATATCGGCCAAACCATATGTCATATTGACATAACGTTATCAACTATGGGTTAAAAATTAATCCATGGCAATTTTAATTATGTATAATGATAATTAAATAATATTATCTCAGTTTCAAGTATATGACACATGTTTGGAACTAAAATGACACATTAAAATTCAAAACACACACTTTTAGTAATATCGTACATACCACATGTAAGATTATTGTTTAGTTAATTACTTTATGTTAAAATTTAATAAAATACCATTTTTCTAATGTATCATGGTTATGTAATTTGTTTCAAAAGTTTTAAAAAACTGATGGTTGTTTTAAACTGATATTTCAATTTAGAATGAAAATGTTTGCATTTTTGTCACAAATAACACACTATATGTCATAATTTTTTGCATTTAATTATTACATGTAAAAATGAATATTTCATTTTTCCACAAAATATCACTATAATATGATATCATTTTTTTTGTGTTGAGTGTGTGGATCATGTTTTGAACTAATATTTCACTTTTAAATAGTAAACCTGAACTTTCAAACCTAATAGCAACAACATTTGTAATATATATATATATATGTTTAATTAATAAATGTTATGAATATTTCATCAATAATATTCATAAATTATCCCAATAATCTAGGTGGATTTTATTATTTCTTAGTATGTGATGCAAATTTCTAACTAATATTTTTCTTTTAAATTAAAAATAAACAATTTGGTCAATCCACCCAAATTATAATGTGTGGGTAATTACTAAATATCTAAAATTGTTCATTGGTCAATGTCCTACATTATTATTGGAAGCCAATATTTTCTTCTTAGTTCTGATCATGTGATTCACATTTCAAAAAAAATATAGGTATCTTTTTTATGTTAAAACATGTACTTTTAGGTATTCCAACCACAAAATACATTTGAGTGATGTGTTATTAGGTTATAAAGGTAAAATTTATTCATTAATAAATTTATCAAAGTATCAAAAATATGAAATCATTTTCTAATTCTTGAACTAAATTGTTTCTTTAAAATTATAAATATGCACTTTTTATCATTTGAACTGTATGGCATTCCATATTAATGTGTTCTTAATTTATTCATTCCAAAAAAGAATAATTGGCCATTATACTAAATTATCATGGTAATATGATTTTGTTATCATGGTTTTGAGTATGTCACATATTATATAAATTTTAATATCACTTTTTAATTAAAAATTTTCACTTTTATTCTTAACATCCACATTGTAGGTTTGAATGTAATTAAATTAATTCTTACATGTAAATAATGAATCATTAATCATTATACTACATTAAAATTATAATATATGATCATTTTTTTTCTTTGATAATGTGAAAATTTTTTAAAACTATGATATATATATATATATTAAGTTAAAAAATCACTTTCAATAATATTGGATACACCACATGTATATGTACACAATTTACACTCCCAACCACTCATGATTTTAAATTTAATTTACATTTTCAAGACCAATAAAATGATTCTTTAATAAATTTTTTATTAAAATGAAATATTAATAGTATCTCCATTTTATAATGCTGTATTTTGAGGACTTTTAATCCATAATAACTATATAATATTGATCAGTGGGGTATAGGTACTCTTTTAAGGATTTTTGTTCAAATATCTAATTATTTATATGTTCCTAACCCAGAAATACTTGTATCCTTCTTTTTTTACAGACATTAGTATAAATATTTATCATTCAATAGAAAATTTATTTCGTAAAAATATATTTTAACTTTCATTCCCATTTATCATTATTGTCTGTTTGTAATATTAAAAGACTCTAATAATATTGTTTTCCTACAATGTGTAACCATGTAGATTTCAAGATCACAAAAGTGAGTTTATAGCTTCATGCTCGACTCATGAGCTAGTTTAATCCCCACTCTCACACGATCTTTTTGAAGTTTTTATTTGTTTAGGATATCACATTAAATATTTTACGTTGTACATCTCACAACATGGTAGTGAGTGTATTTTGATAAATATAAATCACAATAAATTCTTCCCTATATAATTTTAATGTAGGAAAAATGGAAATAGGTTTTTATTTCATATTTAACATAAACAATAATATAATTCTAGATTAAATTTGGTAAGAAATTAGTTTTAGGGGAATTGATATCCTTCCAACTATGTGTCTATGTATCTTTTTAGAGTAAATATTATTTTTATGACTCTTCGTATTAAGACCTTTAAATTAGACAATGTTTTATTATTTATTTCTCCTTAGAGTTTATTTTAAATAATCCTTCTCTCCAAAAATATATTTCATTCAATTATATATATATATATTATACTAATTTATTCTCATAGTGATACTCCAAAACACACACATATAACATAGTCATACTATTTTGGATGTTTCAAATACACTAAAATTATATGTTCTTTAGTTATGGTTGGTGATAATTCAAATATAGAAACAAAATGAAAAGATATTAAAATAAGTAGTCATTATTATTTAAAAATAAAATAAACATAATACATTTATAATATTTCTTACTTTTACATGATTCTTATACATTTTATGGGTTTTAGTCTGTTATTTTTCAACTTTGATTTACACAATACATCTTTCATAGCACATGATGTGGGATAGACATTGCATGAGATTACATTTGATCAGTGTAAAGTTAAATATAGAAACATAATAATTATTTTTTTCATATCACATAAAATTTAACTAAATATTTAAAAGGTGTACCATTTTATCTATTGAAAGTTTCCCCATCAATGCTTTATAGTAGGGGTATAGTGGTTTTGATACATGTTTTTATTTTTATACTCATTTTATATTAAATATATTAATAATTAATAATCAAATTGAAATTCCCATGATTTGGTTCACATATACTTTGATGAAACTATAACACCATGTACCTCATGCATAACTCCCCAAAATCCATAGATTATCAACTAGTGGTGTGGTTAAAGATATAATAGTTGGGGATACCTTACCTTTAGGTACAGACAAATATAAACATTGAAACAAAATCCCATACATTATTATAGTATCAAAAAAAATAGATATAACTATGAAACACATGGTAATAGTGAATATCAATACAATATATATCAAAATTAACTATGATACATGTCATATGAATTATATAACTTATGTTATATCTCCTATGGGTAGATAATATTCTATGAGTAAAAAATAATAAAAATTTAAAGGTGAGTTCCTCAACTAGTCATGAGTTTGTGTCTGGTCCCATCTCCCAATTCCAGTCAACCTCCACAAACTCATCCATCGAATGTTTTATGGACTTTTACCTTAACAAAGTCACACATCATGAAACCTTATCATGTTTCAAGGAACCTGAGTAGGTTTTGAGTATAACATATTAAGATATTACAAACAATTTTCCAATCAAGTCAAATAAATATAGGTGAATTATCTATATGTACTGCTATTAAGTAAATAATAATAAATGAATAACTTTCTCCATTAAAGAGTGTCCTTATCCAACCATGGGTAAATATACCAACTTTATCCAGTGTTATAATAGGATTACATACCCATTGAAGGAATTGATGCCTCATGGATGAATGATATATCACATCTTATAAAATAGTCAAAGAGAATCATCAATCATAACTGGGTAAGTTATTTGAATGATGGATCATCATCTTAGTTCATTCAGTCTAATTATCCATTTCTAATGTATCATTAAATGTGAATGATCCATCACATGATGAATGAGGCCTAATTGATCATGGGTGTATGATATACCACCATTATCCACGCTCTAGTGGAAGGTACGCCACCATTTCATAGCTTTGGTGGAAAGGAAAACACAAAGTCATATCAATCTGGTGGACGATTACAATTGTTATCTTATGTATCCAAATGGATTATTCAATAAAAGGAAAATATACCTTAGTGGATGATAACCCAACAAAACCATCCTCAATGTAGGTGATGCACCAGTGGTATCACATCCAGAGTGGTTCATACAATAAAAACATCAGATCATAAGTGGATGGTATACTATCATAATATTTCCATAAGTAAATAATGCCCAACTAAGACAACTCTCATAATTCTATGATTCTATACAAATAAAATACTTATTGTTCAAAATGTTCCATAGGTAGATCATTTCAATGTAGGTGAGGCTACACTGTTTTTTCATCCTTATGGTGAATGATGAAGAAAAATTACCATTCTGGTGGATGAGATACTGCCAACATTCTAAGGGTTGTTGATGCACTACCACTATTCAATTCCATTTATACTGGGTGCCACTACAAACTAAGAACCCAAAAATAAGAACAATTAATCATAAAATATTAATTTAAAAATTTCAATTTCAATGTAAAATCCCCATTGAAAACATCCATTTCTAAAGTTAAAATTTTAATAAATTACACCTCTATCCTAGAACATGATCCATCGAACTATCACATTGGAGTATATTAAGGCACCAAAGCAGGATTCTAGGTTTATTTTAAAATAATAGGCACACATAATGAGCCCTAATTAATTGTTTTAATATCAATTTCATACATAATATGATCATTGATAACCAAGGGTTTCACTTTACATGTTATGTTAATATTTGTGGCCAATTAGGTTCCACATTCAATAAAAGAAATTAAGGAAACTAATTTAATTAATTTTTGGGTCACCACAATAAAGATAGATTTATTACTTTTTATATGGTGTTTGGAAAAATCAAAGACCACCCAGAAAAAAAGTTCCCACCATCCTGGAACTAGGAGAGTGATACTAATAAAAAACTAATATCAAATTATCCATTAAATTTTTGGGATTGAAAAACAAAACAAAAAAAACTGAATTATGGAATATATAATTACAAATGATGAAATATTGAGAAAATTGAAGAATCAAATATGTGTGTTAGACTTTCCTTTAGATACCAACTAGAAAAAAACACTCTCGTCATGGGAAAAAGGATAATTTACTTGGAAGAGAGAATAATTGAAGGAGAATGATGGATGTGGGCATCTCTACTGTGATAAATGAGAAAAATCTCATTTTACATGTTTTTATTAATTATAAAAATTAATTTAATTTGTTATAAAACATACAAAAACATATTTTGTGGTGTGTACCCATCAGTCATGGTGTGATAAGCCTCTCTTGGGTGAAAATAATAAGATTATTCCCCAAGTAATAATGGAATAGATAATATGTTAACATAATAAAACCCTCTAGATTAGGGATTCACAATGAAGAATCCTTTTCTAAGACATAACAACATACGTTAATCAATCCACCAGGACACAAACCATGTGTTCCATGCAATAAATTGAGACATGTGAATGTTTTTTAATCATACACCGACCCCACCCTAATGAAGTGCCTTATGTATATGTTATAATAAATCAAACTACGTAAGATATTTAATCTTACACATCTAGTTTCCATGGAATAACTCTCATATTATATAAAAGTATCCTCATCCATCTAAAAAATATACCATATAGATCTCCTCATAAAAGTAAACCCCCCATTTGTTGTAGTTTAATGAGACACATGAAGTAAGAAAAACAACTCTAATCCTATGAAAACTCATTGAACCAACACTATGTCCCCTATGAACACCTCTAATATCCCAAAAACCTTACATGATATGGGGAAAATTTATTTTAATTTTTCATATAAAATTGATTAAAGGTTCTACAACCTCCCTTATATATAACACCATGTCCCATAAATGCACCATCAACCATTATCTATCCTCTTTGATGAAAATATCTAGCCACTACATGTGAATATCATACACTCTCTCCCTCGGTTTATCATAGGTATGTTTTTGCTACCATTATTCCCTTCCCATAGGTACTTTCCTTTTGTGTATATTCTTCTCACTCTAATCCACTATCATTACTAATCACTGCTTGAATGCTGTGTCTAGTACCAGTTTTTACTCATTGACATTGATAACATGTGAAGGGTTTGGAATATTTCTCCAAAGAAAATATACATTGAATACATTGTATATATCATTGTATCTTTAAGGAAGACATAATCTTTAAGACATGGTAATAATCCCCTCGACAACCTCCAATGTCCCCATGAACTTGGGTGTTAGTTTCCCCAATATCTAAATATTCGTACGTCCGAATTGACATGAAACTCCTAGAAAAACCTTGTTTCCAAATGAAAAATCTAGAAGAATGCATGTCCAATGTGTATGGATTTTTAAAAAGTATGAGTGGTCACCAACCTCTTATTGATTAGCTATATATACATCAATGTTTCATGTATGAGACCCAACATAATAACCACTAACTCATTATCCTCTATCCAACTAAGATGATATCAACATGGTGTACCATATAAATCCTAAAAATTATAGTATAAGAATCGATTCCTGATAACAATTATTATAAAAAAGTTCTATGATCACTTAATGGTTCTCCCCTAAACCATAAAAATCAAGGAAACATGTTGTAAAAATGTCTTCTGACACTCATATGGTCAACTCAGACTATTTTCTAGTCAAAGTATGGTATGTAGTACATAGATGAACCTCTAGAGAAAGGGAATTATGAATCCATCAATAGTCAAATGTTGTAAAATTATAATCCTTATTAGAAATGATGACCCTAGAGACCCTAGAAAGATTCACTATCTTACAGACATATATTCTTCCAAGATCATCCAAATATTTAGTCTCTGAGATCAATAGTAAATTTGATACCTTCATCAAATTATTCAAAACAACATATACTAAAGAAATACTACAAGTCAACCTCCACATTTCTATCATGAAATGTTTTGTCACATTTTCCACCTTTCATGTAGGAAAATTTAATGACTGAATAATATGGGTCACTAATGCTCATCCTTTATGTATTGTAAGGTAATCTATTAAGAAATAAGACTTTGTATGAATTTCTGCATATTGAGATACTAGTATCATCTTTAAATATCATGATATATCATGGTTAGACTAATTTTAATATCCCATATCAGGGAATGTGAATCCTATATTAGCTCCTTACACAGGCTCATTGGGACCACAAACAAAACTCATACATTAAAGGAATCTTTAAGGTCTAGGTAAAAAAGGTTTTTTATATGAACACTATATATATATATTTCCATATTACTAGAAAATATATGATAGATATATGACTCTCCTTCACCATTTTAAGTATTATTGAGGATATTACTCAGGGATATTAGCGACATTATTCCATGATACTCTGAGACATCAATCCAAATATATTGTAGACCACACCAATCACCAAGATCTAGTGTGTGAGTAAATAATCATATATCTAGATCATCATAATGCTATCAATCCTTTGATTAGTGAGTATATATCTCAATTTTGATCATTATTATCGGTCATTTAATAAGTTTTCATGTCTTCATCCCATTACTCCAACTATTCTCAAAAACCCAATGACATTCAAACCCAAAAACTAAAGAATTACACTATCTCCAATATGATATCCCCATATATAGCGGAATTCAAAAAATTTCAATTCACATATCCCATACACTAACAATTAACATTGTTTGACTATAAAATAATACAATACACTAGAACTCACATATGACAACTGATCACCCTTTCTATTAATATTTCATAGTATCACTCCTGGGAATATGCTCGTAACATAATGGTTCACTCTATAATGTTCATAGTTTTACTCTCATTTGAGTATCGACACTTCATAACCCACCACCCATATCATCTATCTAAAAATTAATCTATATAGAACACATCTCAAACAACAATTTTAATACAATGCAATGGTTATCACTATTAAAATACATATTGCCATCATCAATGTATTCATTTTTTTGGATAATGAATTATATAACATAGAGGTATAAAAACATTACCCATATATCAACTATGAAAATAATCCTAAAACATTTCCACCATAACAACATATTTTGTCACAAATAAATATTACTTGTTACTAAATTCCATCTACATGTAATTAAGTAGATCTGAGAAGTGTTGGAGAACTGTATATTATTTAACCCCATCAACATCCATTATTTACTATAAGTTTCATACTTCCATATGATCTAATGTGAAAGAATATATATATATCTTACCTATCATAACATTATTAGGATCACATGGGATATTTCAAAAACTATGGGTGAATTAATTTTTATAAGTTGTAGTATATTAAAATATTTTTCCTAAATTACCCCTCCACCTAATATGTAAATAGATCTCTTACTATTTTTATATCCCTATATTTTCATTCATGTAGAAAAAAAGGAAATAGAAATCACATAAGACTTAGCCTAGTTGGTGAGGACTCGGTAGGTATATCCAAGATACCCAGGATCAAATACGAGTGGAGGCGTATTACCCGGTACTGTAGCAGTACTGTAACAGCTGGAACTATTCATCCATCTGGGCCTTTGTGCCAACAGTTTGTCCTCGGGTCCTATAAGTCATTTGGCCCACCCAAGTCCTTTTGGACAGTTGATTCTCAAGGCCTTTGGGCCACCTTAAGACCTTCGGGCCACCCCAAGGCCTTCGGGCCACATGAAATGCAGATGTACCAGTCAGACTACAAGGGAAAAGGCTTCAAAGGAGGATTTAGGGAAGGCACATTCACTAGATCAGAGCTAACTAGAATTGGAAGAATAAGATGGTGTGGATTTTCTATTGGTACCAGGCCTATGTAGCTTTGCATAGGGCAGCTAGCTGACCAGCCCTGTGATGGTGGAGTACTAATATCATTACATATGCTAGGGAGAAACAGTTCCAAGTTGTCTTGTCTGGGTGATTCCGTTGAGACCTATCGGTCATATAATTGTCTCTAAGCCTTCGAGACTTTTAAGGGTTCCACCTCACCCCTTGAAAGGTGAATTATCAAAAACAATAAAAAATGAAGGCCTTCAGGCCATTCCAACAAAAAAAGGAAATAGAAATAGTAAATGCACACTGAATTTGTTAATTAGGATTGGCTCTAAGATGGATAACTATATTCAGGGTGTGTGATATCTCAGACTCGATCCACTCATAAGTACACAAACTCAGTTGGCTACATGTCCTCAAGAGCCCCTCCCCATATGCTAGAAGCTACCGACTAGGTTTGAGGGTTTATGATGGTATGGTAGGAAGATTATATCCTCTCTATTAGAGTGGATAACAATGGTGATTATAATAAATTAAACATCATCAGAAGAAATATAAGGAACATAGTTGATGTAAATAGGAATATAAGGATAAATAATCATTAATAATGAGAAGTAGTATCGTATACAAAATTATTATATCATAATAATATAAAAAAATGGGATAAGGAATAGAAAAAATATACATGCCTCAAAAAATATACAATTTTACTAAAATAAATATCCAGTAGAATCACGAGAAAAATATTGGACCTATGCTCTGATACTCTATAATAGTTAAAAAAAATTAAAGCATCCATAGTAGGCCTCTTTCCCTTATCCAAACCTGCATCTATGAAGTATATCAAGGTACCATTTAATGGAAAAAACTAGTTGCGAGACAACTCAGTAAGACACTAATAATAGTGTCATTAAATTCTATATCCTATTATTATATAATAAAGTAGTGTACAATTAAAAAAATAAAAAAAAATAAATGAAATAAACAAAATAGACATCTGATCAGGATCCTCAGAGGACATCAGTCTAACACTTCTTACTTCAGACTATTCAAGAGTTTCTCTGAACATTCATCAATTTATTAACCATAAAGAGTGTCATGTTTATTAATTTCAAATAATAAATAGGGAACATAATGAGCATTTTTTATGAAGAAACAATATAAAACATCATGCTCATCAATTGAAAATAAAATTAATGAATGTCATATCTGTCAATTTGGAATAAATAAGAATGAACAACATGTCCATAAGCCCCAAGAAATGAAAATTAACATCATTTCCATTAATTCAAGATGAACAAGTGGAAAATCTTGTTCAGAAAGTCAAGATAATAAATAGGGAATGTTGTGAAAATTATAAAATGTTATCATGATGTAATCCCATACATTTTATTTAGTAAATTAAAAATACCATTTAAGTTATTAGACAAAAAGAGTAATAATAAGGGGGAAAATTGAAATTTACATTACACTACTACATTTAATAGGTGTTATGTGGCCTGATCCAACCATTCACCTTTTGTTTGATTCATTTATTGTAATTCTAGTGGACCATGTGTATGTCCATGACACTTCTTAATTCATTAATTTATTTTAAAACATACCTCTATCAAATTTAAATCCAAACACACCTTGGTGGTGGTTTGTAATGAAGGGTAAAATATTTCACCATGGAATTTAATAAAAATCGCTTAAATGGCTGATTTAGTTTCAGTTTTTCAAAATCAAACAAGTTATGATGAAAAAATAGAATGTAAAATATATGTTCTAGGATTTTAATTTAATGTATATTATATTATATGAGAAATTATTAAAAACTATGGCATGTGAAACAAAATTTATATAATAAAAATAGCTAAATAATTTGATAACAGGTATAAACCACAAACCATTGATAGCTAAAATACACGTCATCCAATATCAACCATAAATTTAGGGTAGAATTAGTGAAATAAAAGAAATTTACAACTTCCCTGAAAATAAGTCATATTATCCAACAAAAAGATAGAATTTAATGTGGAGAGATAAACTGAGAAGTGTTGGAAAATGATCTATATAAATATCATTTTCTATTCAATATGATTAATGGAACATGAATTGAACACTAGGTGGAGTGGCTATATTAAAATCTATAAGGATAGGGGGATAAAGAAACACATATCAGATCTATTATGAATGAGTGGGTGAAGAAATGGGAGAATAATTCTATCATGATATGATTTAAAATGGTTAATTTATCCTTTTTTGAACGGGTTCATGGTTTGGCTGCATGGTTTTCTAAACTCTGAGCCATCCATGTGTTTAGAAATGCCCAAGGTGACATCCCCTCAAACAACTAGGAATACATCTAAAAACCTATGTGCAGCCTAACTTCACAAATTGTCCAATGTGACACCCACCACACAAGGCTAGGCTCATCACTAAGATATTTCATTCCCTAACCATGTGAAATAATACTGATATTTATTACAGGGTTCACAAAGCCATGCGGTCTTCCTCACATGGTAAAAACAACCATTCCCCTCTTCGGAGCCCCATGGTTGAGCCACACAGTTACAACTAACCATTCACCTATTGTGATAAACTTCTTACACCTCCAAAAACTATATCTATGTTATCCAAAACAGATTTAGAATCCCCTAAAAAATTCTTTATCCCCTTGGGAATTGGAATTTAGAGAAAATAAGTTATCTAAACCAAAATTTTAAGTATCCTCACCTCCTCAAAAAATTGGGAACTTACATCATACCCTCTATAAATAAAATTTTTCATAATTTTACTTTATGTTGGTTTAGAATCATCTAAGAATAATTATAGCTACTAATCACATAGGTCGGCCTCTCACATTCTGGTCATGTCCTACACATGTTCATTTATCTATAGAGCCCATAAAATAGTAATTTTACTACCTCATAAATCCATTATTCTATGATCAATTATACATATGGGATACTCCTTAAAAGAAGTATCAATATACAAGTCAAACTCATCATGATTAAGGAATTGAGATGGGTTAAAATCATAACATTATAACTAAGAAATGTTAAAAAATTTATAAATCTCCCAATATCTATAAAGATTTTATATTTGACATGTCCAAAATCATAAACTGTGTAATAAATGTAGATGGTAACATTATCTACATATGAAATCATCAATGAACAAATTTTTGTATGAAATGCATGAATACCAGACCCCACACCTCAAACTCAAGAGGTCAGTGGTAATGATCAACAAAAGACTTCTGACCAGAATGAGTTATATCTATATTCTTCCTAATATTTTATTCCTAATCTAATGTATCTTGAATGAGATGATGTCCCAGTAAGGCTATCTTCCTTGCCCTTAACCATTATAGAGGTGTTTGTCATGGCCTCCATATGGGACTTCATTTTGAGCTATTTGTATAGTCACATGGTTGATATTATTTGTAGATAAATATGTAACATGTAAATGTTTCTCCCAAGAACTGAAAAAATAGTGGATTAATTCCCTAATAATGTCCTCCAACACTTGTATAGTATTCTAAGACTGACCATTAGGCTGAGGGTGATAGTTTGTGTGCTCAGAACCTCCTACGAACAAAGTTCCTTCGATAACGCCTTCCAAAATAGTGATGTAAAATGAGCATCCATATATGATATGATGTTACATGGACCCCCATGAATGTTTAAAATCTATAAGATTTAAATTATTCCAAATTAAACCACTTGAAAGGTATACCTAATAGAAATTAAGTTGGATTTGTTTGTCAGTGTATCGAAAATGACCGATACAACACACTGCCACGAGGGGATTTTCTAATACCGATCACAAAGTCCATAGTGACGTCATCCCATGTTCCCACTGATATTTGTAATGGTTATAAAATCCTTAGAGGTTGCTAATGTTTTTCATTCATCTATAGACATGTGTAACTCTATTAGAAAACCTATTACATACCTCTTCATTCCATGCCACCAATAATGGTGACATAAATCATGTAACATCTTGATGAGTCTGGGATGTGTTGTTCTTTCGAAGGGATGATAACATCACATTAGATACACTTGAATGAATTTGGGAACCCAAATATGTCCATTAGTATATAATATATCATCATCATCAATTACCCAACCAGTTTTAGGGTTTTCACCAGACATGCTTTCCCTTAGAACCAAACCTCTAGGATTTGAAATATTTCTTGTCATTACTTGTTTAACAAGTGAGGAAGTCATTCTAAATTATTTAATACCATGCTAGCTTTGACATTCATATTCCTTGATAGGATTCTCATAAAATATATACATTAATTTCCACTCACTAATGGCCTCTTTAACTTCTTGTGTTTGAGTCTTTTATCTTAGATAATCTTCCACATAACATCCTTTACTATGCATATAGGAAAGATAAAAATCATAAACTAATATTATTCAATGTATATTCACTATTTGAGGTTAAAATAACTCTGAGAAAATATGTATTTTAAATTTTTTCAATCCATGTATAAAATGAATCATTATCCAAAAAGATTTTTGCCACCAATAATGAAAGGGATAAACAACTTCTTCTATATTGAGATATTATGATGGATAATTATGTACTTTGGCCTCAACATCTATGACCCATACAATACGATTCAATCCTCTTGCTTCAAAATAACTCCCATACATATACCTAATGCATCATAATACACCATATAGCCTATAACAGGTCAGGTATAATCAAGATCGGTGATGATGTATATTAACCTTTATAATCCTAAATGGCATTTTCAGAAGATTCAGACTAAGAAAATTTAACACCATTCTTTCTCAAGTAGGTAATATGTGGATCAATGGGGGAGAAATCATGAATTAAACATCTATAATATGTACTTGTTCCCATTAAAATCCATATATAAATGATTTTATTGGGATTCACCATCACAATAATGTCTCTCACCTTATCTTGATACATGGATACTCTTGATTCTATGATAATGTGACCCAAGAAGTGATCATTATCAATCAATAAGTGGATTTTTGTGATAATATAATACAACCTACGATATCTCAATGTATTCAGTAATATTTTATGGTGTCTATAATGATCAAATGAAGTTAGATAATACATCCTTATATCGTTAAAAACCCACTATAAAATATTATATGTAATGTTGGAAAGCCTGAATCATCAAGGCCATAAAAACAGCTTATGTGTTTGTGAGATTGAATGAAGTTAAAAATTACACAGAAAGGATATATCTAATTGAAATATTTGTACATGGTATATATTAAGAACCAAATCATAGATAATGATAGATCATCCTCAAATTGATACTTAAGAAAAACCAAGATCCTAAGAGCTAATCAACAATATCATCTCTATAATGTAATGAATACTTGTTCTTAACTGTAATCTGATTCAACTGATGAAAATCCACACAAATCATAAATTGTTCCATCCACCTTCCTATTTAAAAGTATATGTGAACCCCAATGATAAGTATATTTTTATAAATTCCCATTATATTATTGGTCCACTAACTAGCTTTTCAGTTTGTGAATCTATGTAGGTTCCATCCTATGAGGAGTAATAAATTACATTGTCTCTCCTGGAACAAGATCAACAGTAAACTCAACCTCTCTAATAAGAGGTATCCCAAAAAAAATATCCCATAAAGAGGCCCCGGAAAAAATATATTTCCTGAGGGAATTATTTCTGATGTACTCTCTGATCACACAGAAAACAGCTATAAATTTGGCGTGGCTCCCACCCAGCCTTTGATTCATATGTTTGTCTTTAATTTCTTGGACATATCATTCACCTTTGAATACATACTTTCTACCCTTGGAAAGTGATAATTACACAATATGATGATAAAATTATATATGTACATGATTGGGAACCAACCAGCCCATTCTAAGAATGACATCAAAGCCTTCCATCATGAGGTTGAAATGATTCTAGAAGAAACAATAGCTACCTTTCTCAATGAGAGAGTCCTTACACAGGCACAAAGTTTATAATTGTACTCCCAATAGAGTATCGAGATTCATCACTCTATAGAGAGATTTAATTTCATTGTCAATACATTATATGCTATAAAAATATATATAGTAGTGTGACACAACTATATAAAACAAGGAATAATGAAAAGTAGAGGCTAATAAAAACATTCCTTATAATGAAGATGTCCTAGTAATTTGCGCCTATGGAGTAGGGTGTACTATATATATCTAGAAAATTCCATAATTATAAGAACTTGGGTTTTCATATGAGCTATGGATCCCTTATTTTTCAATTTTAATGCTTAAATATAGTCTTATGTGAGTTCCCTTTGAGGTCATGGGTATTTGGGAGGTTTTTGGCCTTTCTTGGGGCCTGAAACAATGTTTTGGATTTAAAATGGCCCGGTGCGTGGTTGGTGATAATTTTATGGGGAATACTACATGGTTTGACTACACCGTTAGAGGCTAGAAAAAGGGTTCATGCATGCTACTGGGTTTGATGAAACCATGTGGGATGAGGCTCACTCCCAGGTGAGAAAGTCTTCAGTTTTTTCAGAACATGAAAGAGGCCTTCCAAATAGATTACACATAGTTTGAAAGCTATATTTGTAAATCTTTTAGGTTCCCCTTAGCATAAATGAACAGTTCAAGATCAACAAACAGTTTTCTAAATTATGCACCTAAACCATGTGACACCTTTATTTTCAGGATTTTAATAACTTTTTAAAATTAAATTAAATTCTTAATTTAACTTGACTTCAATTTCATTTCATCACATAAGAGAGGAAAGGATTGTGAGATCTTTTAATATTGAAAAACAAGTATTTGATCTCGGTTCTTCATCTAATCTCTGATTTTATTGCGGTTTGTCTCATCGAATCTGCATCAGTAAGGTCTACGTTACTTTTTATCCATTCTCAATTCTTCTAGTTATCGATTTCACTATTTGGATTTAGGATCTTATTCCCTAATTTCTTATTCTTTTTTAATTCTTCATATTTCTCCTAATATGAGTTGAATCAAGACTTGATACTGGATGAGAAATCCACTACCAAGATAAGGTGAGTGGAATATACTTTTATTCCATCTTTTGGTGGGTTTTAATGCTTTCAAATATTATTCATTCCAATGGAATTTATAGCACGACCCTATAGATAAATTAGTTAATTTAAATAGATGTATTTGAGCTTATTAGGGAATCCCATGGGTTCCTTGAGATGTGTTTGTTGTTGTTTCCTCAACCATAGGCCACCCATAGGGCACACTAATAATTTTCTTTGGTTTTGACCATTGATAAGCCACCAATGGGGTGTGTTTTGTACTTTAATTTTTCTTGGAATCTAATTATAAATGGAATGAGTTGAATAGGTTGATTAGAAGATCAATTTTTCTTCATTACCTTGACATAAAATGTTGAACATGAGTTGGTTATTTTTTGAATTGATTAAATTGGTTATGTTAAATGTGTAATTGATTATGTGAGTGGGTATAGTAATTAAAATCCATTATTGTGAATTTTTATTAATGTGTGGGTATACCCAGGTTTTTGTTTAATGGAAAATTGTTATAAATGGGTGCGTATACACATATGACATGATTAAATGGGAATGGAATACATGAGTGGGTATTTTCATAATATGTGTATTTTTTGAAATTTAGTAGACAAGTGGGCATACTCATTAAATGGAATTGAATAGAATTGAATGGAATTGAAGATAATTGATTATATGAGTGGGTGGACTCATATGTAATTGAATGGTTAAAGGGAATGAAATTAATGAATGATGGTATATATATATATATATATTTTAAAGGTTGGGGCCGAATCCTCATTTTATTATTAAAGAAAAAAAATAACTCTTTAACTAGGTAGAGGGAGACCCATTACATAAACCAAAGCCCCAGTGGTCATTTACCCATTACATGACCCGTAGGCCCATTTTTTGGCCAAAAGCCCATTCTGTGAATATTACTGCTATAGTGCCCGCATTGCTACAGTACTGCACAATACCCACTACTGCTACAGTGACCTGCAGCCGCTACAATGACCTGCTACCGCTACAGTCCCACCGTTGCTAAAGTGTCGCCGCTTCTACAGTATGCTACAATACTACTATAGTAGCCTGCGCCCAATGGGTTTTCGACCCCCATTTTTCATGTATATTTAAGGGGTGCTTACCACTAAGACAATAGTGGATGCCTTGATTAGTCTTGCTTCTTGGGTGTTGATTTTGTGGGATTCTCTGGACTTTCTGACCCTTGGATATGGATTTCTTGGACTCATGTAGGATGTGTTGGAATACATGTTCCTAGGATACCAACCAATTCCCATACTGAGTTTCCATCAAGATTCTCCTTAGACTCAATGATGATTCCTTGTTCTTAGTCACTATGGATATAGACCTTTAATGTCTACACTTTGTTATATGGCACATCCATGTGTTATATGAAACTTGGGTTATTATGGAATGATTTTGAAAATCTGATACATTTCATTATACCTCATGGACATGTGGACAAGAGATGGATGGATGTATTGAAATGCAATCTAGCTTGTATTTTTTTTTCTTATCACTACATTATTAGGATCTTAAAATTGATGTGGGGACTCTTGAGAGGCCATTTGAAATAACTTGGTTATAGTAGTACTATTCCTTGGGAATTCACGCTTATATTACTGGTTACTTACTATTGATTAGTATATTTCATTGCACTGCTTAGAACTATATAGAATTCAGGGTGGTTACTTACTTGAATGTTATCCTACACCCTATTTGGGCCACCTCTAGGACCCAAAATGATTATGTGGTTGTAGGTGATGGAAGGGGGAACCTCCCTATAATAGACTGTTGATTATAGAATTGAAGCAAGAGAGCATGGGATGAAGCTAAGGCTTGCGATGCTACAGGGATACCTTTTGGAATATATGGTCTTTTGGAAACATGTACTATACTGTATTGACATGTAATTGTTTTGGATGCTTCCTAGATACATTAACAACTACATCACTATATATGAGCCATATTTTGATATTGTGGTCTATTCCCACTATGTATCTGTTGTCTGCTTGTTTTACTACTTTTGATATTTACTCATATTACTTTCTGCTATGTTCACTCGAGTAATGAGGAAATAGTCACCCGAAAGACACACCTAGGTCGTCCCTTCTAGTCAGTAGCCTCTAGAATTTGAAGAGATGTTCTTGAGGCCATGTAGTCAACTAGGATCGGGGCACTGGTTAGTGTCATCATAGTTTGGGATGTTAAAAAGTGGTATCTAAGACATTTTTTTTAGTGTTCATTTCTTTTTGGTGATGATAGACTAGGATATGAAGGAAAATGAGTTTTTTTAATGAGGTGCACTTGGGCGTATCTTACCCATGAGTAGGGAAAAACCAAATTTCCTTGAATGGACTATCATTTTTTTATTTGGATAATTACATTCTATTTGATTAAAGCATTGGGTGGTTCACTTGTGTTCTGCTATTATTATTGATATTATTGTTTTCTTATTTATGTTGCAGCCTAATGAGATAAGGGTATTCCATATCATTCATCTTAGATTCACCTTGTTATAAATTAGATTCCATTCATTATGACATTCCCATTAGATGGTATTACTTGATGCATGCAATTTTGATAGGTGTTATGATAGTTGTGTCTTCTATTATGATGAACTTTGTGTAGTTGATAGATATGTGATAACAAATTTTAATACATAAGTTGTATGGGGCCTTGTTGATATGAAAATGACACACCCATTAACTCTTTGTTTAATGTGAACTGAATGAGATATGGTATGAATTATATGGTAATCAAGTTTTATTTCATGAGGTGTTATGGCCCCTCTTGGATTGGAATTGGGTGAAACATCAGTTAACTCAAATAAACAACTGAATGTTGAATGATAATGTAATGGAATGTAAAATAGATATTTATACTAGACCTATCATTTTACTGGGTAAGAGGTAGTGTATCTAATAGGTTTTTTGGGACTTTTCATTATATAGTACTGGCTTTAGGACCCAGTTGTGGGTTATGACATGGTTTTAGAAGGGTTTTGACCTAAACTATTCATTTGAGCAATGACCTTTGAAACCATTATTTTTTTAGGAATGTATTTCCAATTTTAGAGACATTCCACCATGACGACCTCTTCTGTTATGACATGAGGATGGAGATGATGATGATTCTGAGGCATCGGGCCATGGGCAACGTGTGGATCCTCCTTTGGTGCCATCTATGGAACTAGCTGTTGTTCCGGACACAGGTGTTGATGAATAGTTCAACAAGGGTTTATAACACATTATTGAGACTTATCATGGAGCACAATAGCCTTCCTTGTCTATGTCTGAGTTGACGCATGTATTCTAGAAGTAGCATCCTCCCACATTTTTAGGGGATGTCGGCCCATAAGTTCCATGTTTTGGCTAGAAATAACATTGTCAATATTCAAGTATCTTGAGATGCCTCTTAAGATAATATTAAAACCCACCACTTACATGATACATGGAGATTCAAAGTGATGGTGGGAGGCACTGAATAGGTTGATGGGCCGAGTGATATGGTTTGGGATGAATTCTAGACTTGGTTTTTCGAATTTTACCCCGATACTTCTTGGGATGAGAGGGTGAGTTATTGCATGCATCTGGATCGTGATGCGATGACAGTAATGGAGTATTCAAAATTATTTACAGATCTAAATCATATTGTTCCAACATACCTTGTTAATGATCTATCAATATTGAAACACTTTGAAGAAGGTCTCATACATGCTATCAAATCTCAGGTAAAATGTTCAAATGGACCTCTATCACATAGATTGTTAATCAGGTGTTTATTACATAGTAGAAACAGAGTGAATCTTATGGCTTGGAGTGTGGTAGTGATGTCTCTTGTCCTAGTGGATCAACATCATTAGGCAAGAAGTGTCATTTTTAGGTTTCCATGAGTTGAGTTCCCATCAGGATGTGAGTACTGAATGCTTAATATTTTTTCATATGGGTGGAAGGTGAGGCCACATGAAGAATTGGTGCGACCATGACCCCCATTGAGTTCCAAGATTACAACATGATGGTCCAAATGAAACATTTCTATAGGACCTTACCTCAAGATGTGATTGGTTGGTGTTCAGGTCTGACACCAAGTTCAAAATTAGGTTCCTTTTCTCTACCTCAGGTAGGGAGATGGAGCAGTGATGGTCAGTCATCCAGATGTAGTGGTGGTTGTGGCCATTATATCCCAAATCAATTTTCACTAAGACATCAGAGTATGCCTAAATTGGGATATGAGGTGGTATCATAGGGTCATTGGGATGTAAACTTGAATTATATATAGACTACCCATAAGGTGAAGGGTGGTGGACCCCCTACAGTGAGAGGTATGATCTTAGTAGCCTCTACTATATCATCTTCTCTTTTTGATATAAGAGCATCTCATAGTTTCATATCTGCACCTAGGGTGAAAATACATTGTCTTGATGTTTTTTCATTTGAGGGAATTATGATTCTAGAAACCCCATTGGATATTAGAACGAAGGGTGTATGATTGTGCTGGGAATTCCCCCTTAATATTGGTTGGTATCACTTCATATGGGATCTTTATGTACTCGAGATGATACAGTGTGACATCATACTGATAATGTACTATCTATTATCTTATCAAGACTATGTAGACTGATACTATTGTATGGGGACATTCACACCCCCATAGGGTACAATATTTACTCGAAATGGTGAATGAGAAGTTCAGGAGAGCTGAGCTGGACCGGAGCATCGTGGGACAGGTAGGATGATAGCCCGGATCACTAGTCTATATCAGGATGATTAGGAAGTGTTTCAGGTGGAATTCCCCCTAGTGGTTCATTGTTTCATTGAGGCCTTCCCAGATTACTTTTAGGTTTTACCTCTTGATAGATTTGTTTATTTACCCATCAAGATAGTGCCAATAGATACATTGGTATCCATTCCACCTTACAAGAAGGTTACGACTGGGTTTTAGGATCTCAAGAGGCAGCTTGAAGATTTTGTGGAGAAGGGGTTTATTTTACCCTATAATTATCAATGGGTTTTTAAAATCATTTTCTGAAAAAAGACGATCATACACTTAGGGTATGTGTAGATTATCAGACATTAAACCTGTTAGTGGTTAAAAATGGATATCCATTGACACTGATAGATTATATGTTTGATCAGATCTGAGGAGCATGAGTGTTCTCAAAAATTTACTTGAGTTCAGGATATCACTAGGTGTGTATTCCAAATATAGTAATACCGTATATATATTATTTTATAATGTATGGTCTTTATGATTACCTATTTTTTCCATTTAGTCTCATGATTGTGCCAGTGGTTTTCATGGATTAGATGAACTGTATGTTCTATCCTTACCAGTATTATTTTGTGGTAGTTTTCATGGATGATATCTTGGTGTATCATCACAATAAACATGACCATGAAAACCATCTTGAGATCATTTAGAATAGACTATTATATAATCCTTTATATGATAATATCATAAATTACACTTTTGGATGGATCATATTCACTTCATGGGTCACATCATCTTAGATACAAGATTATCAGTTGTCCTAGAAAATGTGAAAGATTTAGTATCATGGGGAAAGATAGTTAATATAGGAATTTCATACAGAACTTCTCGCACATAGAAACACCATTTATGGGATTTACTAATAAGGTTGTGATGTTTCTATATTCATATTCTAGAAAGATAGCCTTTTAAGAGCTGAAAGGGAGGTTCACATCAGCACCGGTCCTAATACTATGAGAGATAGGATAGAGAAACATCATGTTTTGAGAACGATTGTGAATAGGGTTTGGAGTAGAGATGATTTAGGGGAGGGAGTCGTGGAATATGGGTCTCGATGGCTATGGCCATACAATAGGAATTACCCGACACATGATCTTGAGCTAGCTATACTTGTTCATGCATTGCACTGTGGGAGACAATATTTACTTGGAGATCATTTTGTGGTGTACAAAGACAAAAAATTCCAAAAGTATATTTCTACCTAGATTGATCAGAATCTGAGGTAGTGGAAATGGTTTGAATACCTTTAGTCATTCATCTTGGATCTTTCCTACATGTCTGGTAAATAAAATTTGAAGGTCATTTCATTGAACATGATGACTTACATGAAGGCATTGTAGTAGAGTAGTAGTGAGTTGTAGCTTATCTCTTTGTTCTCTTAGATGAATTTGGAGATTCGCGATAGTTAGGTATAGAAATATATTTCATCCCTATCTATGACTTCTACCCTACGTGATAGAGTTAGGATGAGGAAGCTATCGAATTCATAGGGCCTTGTCCTATGGGATTGAGTGGAAGGTGAGGACGCTCCTCCTGGTTGAACAGTAGGCAAGGATGAGATCCCTCATATACAGGGCCACGTTTGAGTTCTAGTGGACATACGTGAGGATTTGATGTAGGCATTTCTTGCCTCAACATTGGAAGTGTACACAAATTTAGCAAGATGTACTGTGACTTTTGTGGTTAGTACTTGTGGTTGGGTATAAAAATAGAGGTAGCTAGTTATATTACAAGGTGTTCCATGTATCAAAATGTGATGGTGGAATATCATCCACTAGAATAGATTTTGTAGTAGTTACTTATTCTTAAGTAGAGATGGGGTGATGTCATGATGGATTTCATGCCCGATTGTCCAAGGTCTCCTTGAGGTAACAGTTTTTTATGGTTTGGTTTTACAGTATCATGAAGGTTTATCATTTCTTGTTGATCAGGTGTTGAAAATATTAGAAGTTTAATGATCTGTGATAATGTAGGACTTAAATGGGTCCATCATACTATCATTTCAAATAGGGATGGATGCATTGTGTCTCATTTTTTGTAGTTTTTTCATAGGGAATTGGGTACACATGTGCTTCTGAGTAGATCATACCACCCTCAAATTTAGGGAAAGCTAGATCATATGATATAGGTGTTAGAGGACATGTTGTGAGCTTTCGTCCATGATTTTGGGTTCTTTTGGGAGAAGCATATACCCCTTGTGGAGTTCTCCAACAAAAATAGTTATTAGGAGACTATATATATGGATCCATAAAGGAATTTATACTATTTCCCATTCCGATTGTATCTTTGATGGCTAGAGGTCGGTAAGGCAGCTTTCTATGACTATGTCTCATGTAAGAGACATCTGAGCATGTCTAGTTGATTTAGAATAAAATGGTTACAACACTGTATCTTCATAAATCTTATGTCAATCGCCACATCCGAACTTTTGTGTTTTATTCTTGGTATTAAGTCTTTTCATGTTTCACCGAGGCCACGAGACAATATAATAAGGATATATGGTAAGCTTTCAATGTGATATGTTAGGTATTTCACGAATTTGAAGATAGTTGGGTTGGTAGACTATTAGTTGCAGTTACCCTAGTGGTACTGATCCATTCATAACATATCCACGTATCTCAGCAGCACTAATATGAATTAGACATGTCTCAAAGTTTTCAGCCAGAGGAGGTTGAGTTATTGGTTGATGCATCCTTTGAGGATCATCTGAATCATATTATTGATTGGATAATGATAGTTCATAAGGGAGAGACTTTACCTATAGTATGGGTTCTATGGAAGTATAATTGTTTATAGTAAGTGACTTGGGAGGGGGAGTCCTACAAACAAGCTCATTCTCTAGAGTTTTTTCTCAGAGAATCTTGACCACACATCAGATAGAAATACAAAGAAGAATTTCTATAATGGGGGAAGTTTGTAAGAAAACTGGTTTTCATATGAGGTATGGATCCCTTATTTTAATATTTTAATGATTAAATATGGCATTATTTGAGTTCCCTTTTATGTCAATGATGTTTTCGAGGTGTTCAGGTCTTGTTCGGATCTTGGAACCAGGTTTTGTGCTAAAAATGGCTAGCTGCATGGTTGGTGCAACCCATATAGGATTGGACACATGATTTTACTAAACTATATGAGACTAGACAAATGGGAAACCAAGAATACATGTATTATTAAATTTTTATGGAATAGGAGTATGCCCTTGTGAGTAGAGCTTTAGTTTTTGCAGAACTTGATCAAGGATTTCCACATAGTTTATGGACGGTTTTCAAACAGTGTAGGAGAACTGTGTGGGCGCCCTATAGCCTACATGAACCATTCATGATCAGAACATGGTTTTATAAACCATACACCTAAACCGTATGACCCCTATATTTTGGAGATTTTGATAATTTTTTAAAATACAAATAAATTATTTATTAAAATGAAATTCTATTTCATTTCAATGCACGTCAAAGGAAAAGCTTGAGATCTCTTCATAGGTGTCTAAACTAGGATTTGATCCTTTTTCTTCATCATATCTCTAATTCAATCATGTGTTCTCTCATTTTATCCCCATCATGGAGATCTATAATCCATTCTTACCATTCTTAATTATTTTCACTATTAATTGTGCGGTTTTGATTTAGGCTAATATAACTGAATTTCTCATTCTTCATTCATTCATCTGATTTCTCCTAATCTGAGTCAAATCAGGATATAATACTGGACGGTTATTCCACTGTAGATCTATGTTTGGTGGTATATAATTTTATTTTTTATTGTTTTTATTTTTAGAGCTATCAGTCATTATTCCACCCATAGGACTTTTCAACATGGCCCCAACAATTAATTGATTAATTGAAATGGATGTATTTGGGACTATTAGGGATTACCATAGGTTCCCTGATATTTTTTGGTGGCTATTTCTCAAACATGAAGCCACCCATGGGGTGCGCGAATCCTTTTCTTTGGTTTTGAATTTTGATAAACCAACCATGGGGTGTGTTTCGAGCATTCATTATTTAAAGAAGCCAATTATAAACGAAACGTGTTGAATTTTTTATTAAGATATGTGTTTGTCTCCTTTTCCATGATATAAAATGTTCAACTTGAGTTGGTTAATTATAAAATTGATATAATGGGTTATGTTAGATGTGAAATTGATTATGTGAATGGGTATAATCATTAACTTCCATACATCTGAATTGAGATTAATTGATGGGTATACTTATGTGATTAGTTTAATGTTAAATTATGATAAATGGGTTGGTATACCCATGTGTCATGATTAAATGGTAATGGAATATATGAGTGGCTATACTCATGAGATTTTTTTGGATTGAAATGTATTAATTGATTGGGTATACTCATTGAATGGAATTGATAATAATGGAATGGAATTGATTATATGAGTGGGTAGACTCATATGGAATTGAATGGATAAATGGAATGAATTGAATGAATGATGGTATAGATTCCATGCCCATCTCTCTATGGATCTGGAATATGCTAGTGGATGCCTTGAGTAGTGAATCTTCTTAGGTCTTTATTTCATGGGATGTCTTAGCCTTTGCTGGCCCATGGATCCATATTTCTTAGACTCACATAGGATGTTTTGGTATACATGTTCAAAGGACTCCAACCAATGCTTATACCAATCAGCCATCGAGATTCTCCTAGGACTTGATGATGATGCCCTGGTCTTCTAAACCATATATCTATCCCTATTTGGTATACACATGATTATACTACACGGCCCTGGGTTATATTATGCTTTTGTTATTACGACATGGTTTTGGAAACATGATACACTTCATAATATGGTAAGTTCATGTGGAAAGGATATGGATGGACGTACATAAATGCCATGTTTCCTATTTATTTTTCTTACAGCTACTATGTTAGGAGATGACACTTGTTGCAATGGTCCTTGAGATATTTTTGGGTATTACTTGGTTGAAATAGTTAAATTCCTTGGGAATTAAATTGGCATTACTTCTTAATTACACTTGTTAAGAATATTGTATTTTGATGCATAAAACTGTATAGACATAATGGTGGTTACCTACTGGGATTTCATCTCATATCAAGTTTGGGAAACCTCAAGGACCCAAAACAATTATATGACTGAATGTGATAATTGGGTAAAGCACTCTAGAATGGGTTTCTGATTATTGATTTGGAGTAGGAGAGCATGTGACCTAGATGACGATTATGATGATACTGGGATTCCTATTTTTTTATTTTCATTCTTTGGGAAAGTTGTGTTTTACTATATTGACATGTAAAAATTTTGTAATTTTCCTATATACATGAAACATATACATCATTTTATGTTATCCCTTTTCTGATAATGTTTTCTATTCTTTCAATTTATATGTTGTCTTCTTGTTTTACTACTTTGGCGATTGAAATTTATTACTTTCCACTGTGTTGCACTATGGTAATGAGGGCATAGTCTCCCCATAGAAACACATATGCTGATGTTTATAGTTTGTAGCCTCTATCATTTAGGGAGACCTGCTTGAGGCCATGTATTCAACTGGACATGGGTCACTATTGAGTGGAATCTAGTTCTAGGATGTAACAATGGCCTTGAGTCACAAACTCACTACCCTAATCTGATTCTCCTTACAAGAGCTTCATATCATAAGTATAGGTTCCTTGACCTCATCCATCATCTTGGTCTGAACATACAGTAGTAATCAAACTCCCTAACTAAATTGGTTCTGATAATCCTGGTCCAAACTTGGAGCTGGTGCAAACCCTATCTCACTATCAAATGGAGGAAAGGTCCTATAAAACCATTGAAGATGTCATATTCTCCGGTAATTCTATATCTACAGTAGTTTGTTTATATACTGTGTGTTCTTATGTCAAAGATTCTGTAAAGACCTGGAAATTTCAAGGAAAAGTTTTTCTTAATTTTCTTTGGAATTTTACAAAAACGCAGTTTCTAACGGCGTCGGATTCCGAGGCCCGATGTGCCCGGAATTAATTTCCGAAGTTTGGCTCGGGTACGTTCAGTGAACGAGTGAGCGGGTTTTTCTAACTTTTGAACTGGTGCCCAGAATCGAATTCTGAGGGCACCAATGAACTCGCAGCGCCGTTTTTCGCTTAAGGAGACCTTTTTCGAGGTTTCATTTTATGCGGGTTGAGAGTTAGTTTTGGGGAAAGTTGGATGTAGTTAAATAAATTGTGGAACATAATTTATTTTAAACCTTGTTGGTTATATCCTCCCAAAGGGAGTTAGAGGTGGGACCCACACCCACTTAACCTCCCTTGAGAGGATTAAGTGTGGTGGGGCCCACACGAACCCTAACTTTTCAACTCCCCTTTAAACTCCCAATTACTCCTCTTCTTTTTAATTTTGACAACTTGAGTTATTAATTGAGATGAGTTACTTAATTTCAAACAATTGAAATTCAAAGAGGTTAAGTTGTGTAAATAAAATAAGGCTTAGACTTATTTTATCTTGGTTGGTTTTCTTTTACCACCTTGAGAGGTTTGGGGAAAGCTTCTTCATCATCTTCTTCTTCTTCAACCTCGACGAAGAACGCGAAGAACACCATTCTTCAATGAAGAACTTCTCCGCCGAAGAACACAGTTCTTCTGCAATTCCATATCCATGATGCGACATTCTCCTTCTGCGTCGCCTCTTCCGCGACGGTTTTCCGCGATGAAATTTCCATCAAAGACTTCGAATCCTCGCTTCGCGACGTCGACGTTCTCCCGCGATGCCCGACCTCCGTAATGCTCGTCTTCCGTGGCTCGTTGACGTGCTCCGATCTTGAAACTGAGGTAGGCGATTATTGTTAATTTATTTATTTTCCGTTCATGATTCTAGTTTATCGATCATCGTGGATTTTTCGACTAGATGTTATCATTTAACGAGAGGGGGGCCATACCGCACAAACACGGCTGAACCCCCCTCCTATGTTCATGTTTGATTCTTATGGATGGAGCGGAATGACGTGGTGTCATCGCACCACGCGAGAATCAAACGGCAAGTGTTACGCGACGCCATCACGTCGCGCCATGAAAACAAAGAACAAGGATGTGATGTCGTCGCGCCGTGCCAAAGAACCACAAA
This sequence comes from Viscum album, assembly GCA_963277665.1. Classification (NCBI taxonomy): domain Eukaryota; kingdom Viridiplantae; phylum Streptophyta; class Magnoliopsida; order Santalales; family Viscaceae; genus Viscum; species Viscum album. The sequence goes on along the minus strand of OY728140.1, from coordinate 88,684,228 downwards.
GACAACGCATTTCATTTTTGACGTGCGGATTGACGGGCGACGACGAAGCAGGCCGTTTGGGCGTTTGAATCCCTTCGTGGTGAAGGTGGGGTCCCGGGGGGACCATAGGCGAAGACGACAGAAGGAACGGACCACCGGAGCGCGTCCGGTGGTCCGCGGAAGGCGGCGGCGGCGCGCCACACCGGCGCGGCGGCGCCGGTGACTGACGGAAGAGGCGCACCACTGGAAGAGAGGCGGCCGGCGAAACGCCGGCCTCAATTAGCGGTGAAGGGCGGGGGATCCGCGCACCCCGCCAGCGATTCGGCTCGGCCACGCTGGCCGAGCCGCGGCCGGCCGGTCGGGCCGGACCGAGCCGGACCGATCCGGACCGAGCCGGGCCGGGCCAGTCCGGGCCCAGCCGGGTCGGGCCCGGGTCGGGTCGACCCGGTTCCGGTCGGGCGGGGTCGCCCGGGGCCCAGACCCCCTTTTCGGGCCACTTTCGGTAAAATGCCCATAACTTGAGCTACGAGCCTCCAAACGACTCGCAGTCAGCGGCGACGCGATCCTTGGATAGAGACGGTCGTTTCGGTATATCGAACTCAAGGTTTAGTATTACTTTGGGTTCAGCCGGGTTGGTTCGGATACGAAACCAATCGGGCCCTCGGAGCGGAAACGCTTATATCATAAGCTCCGGATGTCCGATTGACATGCCGTCGACTTTAATGGATTCCTCTAAGTGATACGGATCTTTTGGATTACTCCGATTGAGGTTTGGATGCCGTCGGAGTGCGGTCAGGTTGGTTCTCTCACGAAACCAACCGGGCCCCTGGAACGAAAAGGCCAATAACTCACAGACCGGGCGTCCGATTGACGCGCCGTCTATCTCATTGAGTTCCTGTTGACGATACGGAACTTTTGGCATCCTCCGCCCGAGTTTTAGATGCAGTTGGGTTATAGTCGGGTTGGATTGTACCCAAAATCCAACCAGGCCCCTAGAACGGGAAAAGATGATATCTTTCAGACAAGACGTCTGTTTGACAAATCGTCAGTGGCGTTGATGATCACTTTGAGAAACGGTCCCTATGAGTATACCCTATGAGAGTTCAGGTTACAGTTGAGATACGTCCGGGATTGGTTCGCTCACGAAACCAACCGGGCCCTGGGGATGAAAAGGCTAATAACTCGCAGACCGGGCGTCTGATTGACGCGCCGACTGTTGCGTTGAGACCCCTATGACGAGGTGGTCCTTTGAGATACTTCTTTGTGGGAATTTGAGATACTTGGAGTATCGACTTTTAGATCGTGGAGCGGACCCTCCCAGAGACGAACATACAGAGTACGGAGACCGTGTAGCCGGCAGACACCTGAAGACTGCTTTTCCGATTCGATTCGGAGTGTCTTACGTAGCCCAGTGGGGAGCACTACTCTGTGAGGTGGCAGACCCACAGCGGAGGAGCACTACTATGTGAGGTGGCAGACCCACGGTACTCGACAGGAGGAGTACCTTTGTAGGCTATGAGAGGGGATCACTACTATGTTTGGGTGGCAGACCCCTGCGGGAAGCACTACTGTGTGAGGTGGCAGGCCCGCGGTACTCGATAGGAGGAGTACCTCAGCATTCTTAGGTTAGTGAGCAGTACCTCGAAGTCGTGACAGGACCACTGTACACTCCAGAGACGGAGCTCTTCAGCAGTTACGGTTTCGATAATGAAAATACTGGTTGAGCTAAGACTTTTGACCTTTGTGTTTCCTCATGATTGAGATGGGTCACTTGATAACTTAGGTATATGTATGGGCATATACCTGGGTAGTGGTTATCCATTGATTTCACAATCCTTGTGTTTTTTCATGATTGAGATGGGTTACTTGATAACTTAGGTATATGTATGGGCATATATCTAAGTAGAGGTTATCTGTTGAGATCTTCTTGTTGTTATCCTTGTTGGTTTTGTGATACCTTGAGGGTCTCGGGGTCCCTACTGAGTATCGTTATACTCACCCCTGCACGGGCTATGCCCGCACCTCATTGTGTTGGTTGCAGACGACGGGCAGTGCTGACGGAGGCCAAGTGTTCGAGGACTGGTCGGTACCCGGAGGTGGACTACACGACGAGTCAGTACCCGGAGGTGGACTACACGACGTGACGACTCACAGAGGAGGTTGATGGACGAGAGCGTGGAGGAGGATATTTGTACCTACCCTTCATGTAGGATCTGTGGTGGATGACCAGGAGCTGCGCTATCTGTACCTACCCTTCAGGTAGGATCCGAGGAGAATGACCCAGGAGCTGCTTCCCTCTTCCAGCTGTTTGTCTTTTTTCTGTTGTACCTTGTTCAGTTGTAGTCGTACTTTCTTTGGGGTTTGTATTCTGGCCCATTTACTTTTGAGCATTTCTTTTGTACTTAGTTTTTTGCTTCTGGTTGTACTCTATGGTGCTTGTTTTCTTTTATAAAGGCAATGTCTTCCCGGTTATTGGGATTTTACGCCTTTGGTGCTAGTTTCCAGCCCCTGGCCTATGGAAGGCGAGCTTGGGGTAGTCACGGCATGGGCCCCGAGGATGGGTCGTGAAAAATTGGTATCAGAGGAGTTCAGTTCTACCGCAGAACTTATAACTCTGATGTTTCTTTCTATGAATCAATAGTGTTAAGAGTACTGAGTGTGGTTTTCAGTGCGGGGAATCCAGTGTTGGTGCGAGCGGCCGACGTATCCATACACCAGGACCCTGACAACTAATTTCCAACCTTGTCCATGAAAACACTGATTGCGTGTGTGTTTTCAAATGTTTTCCTTTAAATGTCATCTCAAACCAGGTCAACTCACCAGGGATAGTCGTTTGACCATGTCACGTTGTTTCTTTCAGGATGCCTCCCCGTGGACGACCAGCTAGAGCCCCGAGAGTTGTTCGTACTGACAGCCCACTGAGCGACGTGGCCTCAGTACAGGGCTCTATCGCAGTTGAGGCACCAGCGGTACTACTACCCGTTGGGCCACCGATTCCACCAGCCCCAGTAGTAGAGGATGCACGTCGCTTGAGCGCACTGCATGAGTTCCAGCGCTAGAGGCCACCCAGGTTTCAGGGAGGTACGGACCCGCAGGTGGCTGAGGATTGGCTGGAGGCTGTTGTGAGAGTCTTCAGGCTAGTGGGGATGCCGACAAATTTCATGGTGATCCTTGCTGCCAGCCTTCTTCAGGAAGCAGTAGGCAGATGGTGGAGCCTGATGCTTCAGATGCATGACGAGGCGACACTTCTATGGGCAGACTTTGAGAGCCTGTTCCGGGCGGAGTTTGTACCAACCACCCTTCGAGCGGTGCATATACAGGAGATACTTCAGCTGCGGCAGGGTATCATGTCAGTGGCGCAGTACTCAGCGAGATTCACAGACCTCTCGCGCTACTCCACAGATATGGTACGGGACTCGTTCTTCAGGGACCGAAACTTCGAGCAGGGGCTCAGGCGGGAGATCAGAGCTTCGGTTGTATCGCAGAACATTCCGACGCAGACAGGAGTGTTGGAGCGAGCCCTCTTAGTGAAGAGTTTCCTTGCTGAGCAGTCTCCAGAAGCAGGACCCACCACTAGCTGGCATGCAGTAGAGTCTTCTGTAGCGGGTAGTAGACAGATGACGCAGGGGTCCAAGAGGACCAGACCTACAGGTGGTCGACCGCGTGACACAGGGTCGGTAGTGTGAGGCACCAAGGGAAGTGATAGAGCCAGACCTGCCATGAAGTGTTACTCCTGCGGCGGAATTGGTCACATAGCACGTGACTGTCCGACCCGCCATGCAGATGACCAGCAGTTAAATGAAGAACCTTCGAGGCAGAGGCAGAGGTTCGATCAGGGCAGACCGCAAGGGACAGGAGTACATGGGAGAGCTCAGCTTCAGGCAGCTGAGGCCTATGGTCATGGAGCTCCGTAAGCAGATAGACAGGAGCGGGACTAGCTTCCGACCTAGAGGCTATTGATCCTGTTGCTTCTGGTTTTGTTGATGTTTTCTGTAGTTGCTTTGTGTCTTGTACTATGAGCTGCAATAATAAAAAGACACTTATCTTTGTTTGCTTTCCTGTCCTTTTGTTTGGTTGATACTGAGTGGTCCCGGTTAAGACTGTTGACTTGACCCTCACTTTCGAGTTTTCTACTGAAGGAGACTTAGTGACCACACACTGATGCCGACAGTGTGACTCAACCCTTGGAGGCGAGAGTGACAGTTGGATCTCTTGGTAGTTACGTCGAGGCCTTACGACGGCATCCATGGAATGAATGCATCATTCAGGTCAGGATTGACTGTATTAGGCAACGAATGTGGTTCATCCAGGGGATGAGATCGGATTTCTCTTATCGGCAAGGAAGAAATCATAGTAGCTCTTGTGAGACTAGAGAAGGTCCAGGTCATCCAAGAGTGGATGAGGACGGCACAGGGCCGACATAAGCCTTATGCTGACAGGACTTGGAGGCCTCTAGAGTTCGAGGATGACCATCACGTCCTTATACGAGTCTCACCTCGATGAGGTTTATAGAGATGTGGCCAGTGAGGCAAATTATCTCTGAGGTTCAACAGACCATTCTAGGTCCTCAGCTGGGTAGGCATGGTGGTTTACCGCTTGACCCATCCACTTCAGTTGCACTAGGTGCAGGATGTTTTCCACGTATCTCAACTGAGGAGATACGTTCTCGACCCTCTGCATATCATCGACCATGAAGAGCTAGACAATGTCGATGGGGTTTCTTTCACTGAGGTTCCTGTGGGGATCGAGGATCGACACTAGCGGATCCTAGGAGGACGGTCGATTCCTCTTGTGCACTTTCTTTGGCAGCACGGGAACCTCCAGGTGAGCACATGGGAGCGGAAGGCTCAGATGCGTGCTCAGTACTGCCTTTGTTTCCCTAAGTTTGTGGTGAAGCTTTACGGGGACGTAAATCCCTATGGTGGGAGTAATGTAAAGACCCGGAAATTTCAAGGAAAATTTTATCTTAATTTTCTTTGAAATTTTACAAGAACGCGGTTTTTGACAGCGCCTGATTCCGAGGCCCGATGTGCCAGGAATTAATTTCCAAAGTTTGGCTTGGGTACGTTCAGTGAACGAGCGAGCGGGTGTTTCTATCTTTTGAACCGGTTCCCGGAATCGAATTCTGAGGGCACCGATGAACTCGCAGCGCCATTTTTTGCTTAAGGAGACCTTTTCTGAGGTTTCGTTTTATGCGGGTTGAGAGATAGTTTTGGGGAAAGTTGGATGTAGTTAAATAAATTGTGGAACACAATTTATTTTAAACCTTGTTGGTTATATCCTCCCAAAGGGAGTTAGAGGTGGGACCCACACCCACTTAACCTCCATTGAGAGGATTAAGTGTGTTGGGGCCCACACAAACCCTAACTTTTCAACTCCCCTTTAAACTCCCAATAACTCTTCTTCTTTTTAATTTTGAAAACATGAGTTATTAATTGAGATGAGTTACTTAATTTAAAACTTTTGAAATTCAAAGAGGTTAAGTTGTGTAAATAAAATAAGGCTTAGACTTATTTTATCTTGGTTGGTTTTATTTTACCACCTTGAGAGGTTTGGGAAAAGCTTCTTCATCATCTTCTTCTTCTTCAACCTCGACGAAGAACGCGAAGAACACCATTCTTCAACGAAGAACTTCTCTGTCGAAGAACATGGTTCTTCCGCGACGCCATATCCGCGACGCGACGTTCTCCTTCCGCGTAGTCTCTTCCGCGACGGTTTTCCGCGACGAAATCGCCGTCAACGACTTCGAATCCTCGCTTCGCGACGTCGACATTCTCCCGCGACGCCCGACCTCCGCGACGCTCATCTTTCGCGCCTCGTTGATGTGCTCCGATCTTGAAACCGAGGTAGGGGATTATTGTTAATTTATTTATTTTCCGTTCATGATTCTATTTTATCGATCATCGTGGATTTTTTGAATAGATGTTATCATTTAATGAGAGGGGGTCCGGACCGCACAAACACGGCCGAACCCCCCTCCTATGTTCATGTTTTATTCTTATGGATGGAGCAGAATGACGTGGTGTCGTCGCACCACGTGAGAATCACATGGCAAGTATTACGCGACGTCGTCACGCCGCGCCGTGAAAAGAAAGAACAAGGAAGCGATGCCATCGCGCCGCGCCGAAGAACCACGAAGACTGCGCGTTTCATTTTTGATGTGCGGATTGACGGGCGACGACGAAGCAGGCCATTTGGGCGTTTGAATCCCTTTGCAGTGAAGGTGGGGTCTCGGGGGGACCATAGGCGAAGACGACAGAAGGAACGGACCACCGGAGCGCGTCCGGTGGTCCGCGGAAGGCGGCGGCGGCGCGCCGCCGGAAGTGAGACGGTCGGCGAAACACCGGCCTCAATTAGCGACGAAGGGCGGGGGATCCGCGCACCCCGCCCGCGATTCGGCTCGGCCACGCTGGTCGGGCCGGACCGAGCCGGACCGAGCCGGGCCGGGCTGGGCCGGGCCCAGCCGGGTCGGACGCGGGTCGGGTCCACCCGGTTCGGCCGACCCAGGGGGGTCGGGCCGGGTCGCCCCGGGCCCAGACCCCCTTTTTCAGGGCACTTTCGGTCAAATGCCTGTAACTTGAGCTACGGGCCTCCAAACGACTCGTTGTCAGCGGCAACGCGATCCTTGGATCGAGTCGGTCGTTTCGGTATATCGCACTCAAGGTTTAGGATTACTTTGGGTTCGGCCGGGTTGGTTCGGATACGAAACCAACCGGACCCTCGGAGCGGAAACGCTTATATCTTAAGTTCCGGATTTCCGATTGACGTGCCGTCAACTTTAATGGATTCCTCTAAGTGAGACGGATCTTTTGGCTTACTCCGCTCAAGGTTTGGATGCCGTCGGAGTGCGGTCGGGTTGGTTCACTCACGAAACCAACCGGGCCCCTGGAACGAAAAAGCCAATAACTCACAGACCGGGAGTCTGATTGACACGCCGTCTGTATCGTTGCGTTCCTGTTGAAGATACGGAACTTTTGGCATCCTCCGCCCGAGTTTTGGATACAGTTGGGTTATAGCCGGGTTGGATTGTACCCGAAATCCAACCGGGCCCCTGGAACGAAAAAAGATGATATCTTTCAAACAGGACGTCCGTTTGACGAATCGTCAACGGCGTTGATGATCACGTTGAGAAACGGTCCCTATGAGTATACCCTATGAGAGTTCAGGGTACAGTTGAGATACGGCCGGGATTGGTTTGCTCACGAAACCAACCGGGCCCCGAGGATGAAAAGGCTAATAACTCACAGACCGGGCGTCCGATTGACGCGCTGACTGTTGCGTTGAGACCCCTATAACGAGGTGGTCCTTTGAGATACTTCTTCATGGGACTTTGAGATACTTGGAGTATTGACTTGTAGCTCGTGGAGAGGACCCTCCCAGAGATGAGCGTACGGAGCACGGAGACCGTGTAGCTGGAAGAGACCTGAAGACTGCTTGTCCGATTCGATTCGGAGTGACTTACGTAGCCCAGTAAGGAGCACTACTTTGTGAGGTGGCAGACCCATAGCGGAGGAGCACTACTATGTGAGGTGGAAGACTCGCGGTACTCGACAGGAGGAGTACCTCTGTAGGCTATGAGAGGGGAGCACTATTGTGTTTGGGTGGAAGTCCCCGGCGGGAAGCACTACTGTGTGAGGTGGAAGGCCCGCGGTACTCGACAGGAGGAGTACCTCAGCAGTCTTAGGATAGTGAGTAGTACCTCGGAGTCGTGACAGGACCATTGTACACTCCAGAGACGAAGCTCTTTAGCAGTTACGGTTTCGATAATGAAAATCCTGGTTGAGCTGAGACTTTTGACCTTTATGTTTCCTCATGATTGAGATGGGTCACTTGATAACTTAGGTATATGTATTGGCATATACCTGGGTAGTGGTTATCCATTGACTTCACAATACTTGTGTTTCCTCATGATTGAGATGGGTTACTTGATAACTTAGGTATATGTATGGGCATATATCTAAGTAGAGGTTATCTATTGAGATCTTCTTGTGGTTATCCTTGTTGGTTTTGTGAGACCTTGAGGGTCTCAGGGTCCCTAGTGGGTATCGTTATACTAACCCCTGCACGGGCTATGCCCGCACCTCGTTGTGTTGGTTGCAAACGACGGGCAGTGCTGACGGAGGCCGAGTGTTCGAGGACTGGTTGGTACCCGGAGGTGGACTACACGACGAGTCAGTACCCGGAGGTGGACTACATGACGTGACAACTCAAAGAGGAGGTTGACGGACAAGAGCGTGGAGGAGGCTATCTGTACCTACCTGTCAGGTAGGATCCGTGGTGGACGACCAGGATCTGCGCTATCTGTACCTACCCTTCATGTAGGATCTGAGGAGAATGACCCAGTACCTTCTTCCCTCTTCCAGCTGTTTGTCTTTTTGTTGTTCTACCTTGTTCAGTTGTAGTCGTACTTTCTATTGGGTTTGTATTCTGGCCCATTTACTTTTTCAGCATTTCTTTTGTACTTATTGTTTTGCTTCTGCATGTACTCTGTGGTGCTTGTTTTATTTTATAAAGGCAATGCCTTCCCAGTTATCGGGATTTTATGCCTTTGGTGCTGGTCGCCAGCCCCTGGCCTATAGAAGGTGGGCTTGGGGTAGTCACGGCACGGGCCCCGAGGACGGGTCATGAAAGATTCCCAGACTGATGACATGTCACCTGGCAAACCTAGCACACACTTTAATAACTTCTTCCCCCATAAGAAAGATCAAAGTGATATTTTTTACCATTGGGAGAACAATTTCCCAATCTGAACAGAACACTAACATTATCTACACCTCATTCATCCCTTAGGGGAGGCTTATAAATGAGGTATGGTACACTATTTCAAAAAATAGTAGAAAGATAGTAAAAAATTCCTATGACTAAATGTCTTAAAAAAGACCATCTAAAAACTATATCTCCCTTAATAGATCATATCTAGTAAGAGTTAGTGTGAAAAGCTAAATCTTAGTAATTTATGATGAATAGTCTATTATGGATATAGAACCCTACTAGAGGTGCATAAAGGCCCTATCATGACACACTCTTTATGTGTCTTGGAATATTTAGGTTCATAAAATAGTTTTTAACTCCCTCAAAAAAATATCATGATGATGATATTCCTATGTAATAAGATCCCACAATTTTTCTGTACGATCACAAAGCATGTACACTATTAGATTGAACCTCTTTTCTAGAGGTGTATCATAATTTTCAAGCATTTTTAAAATGGATTTGAGCTTGGACTATACATCCTGGGTGCCATAATCCCCTAATAAAGTAGTTGGATGATGTTGTTAGAATTCTCACATTAACTCTATCAAAATAGGTGTACTTTGAGGGACACCATAGATAGTTTTGGTAAACTAGAGGAATCCCTTTCATAACTCCGCATTAGTGCTCAAATTAGGTGTAGCATGTGGTTCCATATGTGGCACTATAGAAGGTACTATTGGTGGTGCAGGTCCCACCACTTTCCGATCATGGTCATCACTAACTTCTTTCCATTTTACTTAAGGCCATAATAGAGGAATATCTCTTCAATTCCGAACACACTCTCCAAAACTTGTTTCCATAAAAAATATTATATAAAATAATATGATATATAAAAGGCCTTCCAATATAAGAATCAAAACCCATCATACAACTCGAAAATTATGGTTTAGGTAGTTTATAATGTCATAATGTCACATGAGATACACTCCCAAAACCCACCATAGTGGTTAGGTCAAAGTCAAGGCCAAAAATATTATGACATAGGATCTGTTTTATAGAGGGTCAACTAAATATTATATAAGAAATATTTCATTAAATGGTAAGATTATCCATCCAACCCAATGCCAATCACATCCCATGGAATGGCTGGTAGGGATTTCCTAGTCTCTATGGGATGGAAACTGGGGATTGGGCATCCAATAAGTCATTTGGTAATGATTTTCCTATATTATCAATAATAAACATCTATCTCCATCCAAAAATACATCAATTACATTAACATCACAGTGATGATCATTGAATAAAATATACAAAACGATAATATAAATTGTTCAAATAGATCTGAAATTTAAAATTAAATCTAAAATAAAATGAAAAAAATGATATGGGTGTGAACTAAATAAATGATGTCCTCCTCGTAGCATGAAGGTTAGTACCCCCCATGACACCCCTATCAACTCCTACCAAAAAGTAAATCTATTATCTAGAGTCACCACCGTGACCACCATGGATGCCCTTGACATCACATATGTTAGAAAAAACATGGTTTACATAATCCCAATGGTGTATATAGGGTGTGACCTCACTTTTACAATAGGATCCCACCATTTATTCCATGAAAATCCATTAAAAAATAAATAATATTCTTTTGTTGAATAAAATAAAAAAGATTAATTTTAAAAACATGTTAACATTTGTAAATAAAATAATGATTCAAGAGTTATTGAAATAAGGAAAAACTCAACACAATAATCATGGGAAATTCTAAGTAGATAGTGTTAGTGTGTGCTAAGGTACGTGTACTCTCTATGATCTATCCTATATGTTATGTTTTTTATACTATTTGAGCCAAAAAATCCCAATCCCCAATGTTTATGTAGTTTTGTATCATCATCCTATATGGTGGGGTGGGTTATTCCTAGTATAATTGTTCTAGTATTCTCACATAGGAACCCAAAATCCCATGTGTTACACCCTATTTATCAATCATGAAAAATCCTCTATTTGAAAAACCAATCCATCACATAACAAAGTATAGTATTTCAAAGGGAAATTAAGATTTCACTGACCATAAATACACAAAAACCTTATAGATCATCCTATTTTACACAATATTAATTTTAGAACACTTTAATACATTTTAGAGGATAATATTAAATTAATGTATATTAGCATGACCGAGTACCAACTTTCATTCATTGTAAAACCACCAAAATACAGTTATAAAATACATACCAATCCCTTAAGAGATCCTATAAAAGATAAAATATACCAAATATATATCAAGCTCCATGATATCAATTTGAAATTCTAACCAATTTTTTTTAACACAACCTTTGAAGAAGATTGATCTCAATAAAGAGGGAAGAAGGAACCATAGGAAGATGAAATGGGGGAATTACATGGGGAAAATCATGATGAACCATTCTCAAATAACAATAGAATTGAAGCCAATATGAGTTTGGAGAAGAAGAGAGTTGTTCCCAGGGCTTTGGATATCAAATGGTGAAATAAATGGGTGTTTGAGGGCTAAAATATGTGAGGGTAAAAGCCTGAATATCACAAAATATTAAATCTTTGACAGGTTTCACGGTTTTAAGCATTGTATTCTATATCGCGCCAAACTATGTGGTTCCTCTGTCCAATGGGAGGGGAGGCCACATGGTTTTCACAATCCCGGTGCATCTCCATGTGCCTAGCCATGTAGCCTTGATAGACCCTCCTTCTTAGCCACATGGTTTGCATTAGGTTAGGGCATGGTCTCTACTAATAGTTAGTTAACCATGTGCCACACTCTTACTTTCCCAAAATACCATTTCATGTAAAACTCAAATAACATTTATAGAATAGAATAAAGAGTCAAAATAAATGAGAAATATATTAATAAAACTATATGAGTGTGAAAATTCCCCACATAATGAAAAAAACACCCTTAAAAGTTTCAACTATAGTTTGATCAGATAAAAAGTGAGGGTATAGCACAAAGACCGAATATTTATACTCATATGTATTATCCTCAACATTCCCATGATTCTACATAACTCGAACTAACAGATTGGATTTCTGCTGAAGCACTTTCACCTCTAAATATAAAATTTGTGTGTGTTTCTCAATTAGTGAAAAATAAGGTTCTAACTCAATATCATCCCAACAATGCACATGGGAAGGATCCATATTATGCATTATCAAATATGATATATAAATGAATTAATGAATCAATGGTAATTGGGACGGTAACACTAAGTGGTATTCCGCCATATAGACCTTGTAAACAATTTCAAAATGTCTATTATACCACGGTGTTATATTCTATTTCTTACAAAAATGGTGATGAACTAAAATAGGTGTTACCATTAGAAGAACCTGGCCACCAACTATGAATTTCAAATGTCAACTACATTGATCATTATTAGATTTATAATGAATCTCTATTATCAAAAACTATAACCTAATCATATAAATCTTCTCAGTCATCTCCAACAAAAGGATTAGTTCCACTAAGAAAGTCTCACAAAAATCCATCCAACATAGTGGATATTTCCATTTCCAAACATATAACACATAAAAGGGATTTATCTTGATGAAAAATTTATAACAATTATAGTAAGAAAATATCACCATTCCTAGAATTTAATCCCATGAGAAACCAAATTCCAACAAACATACATAGAGCATGTCTTCTAGAATTTGGTTTCTCTGTTCAGTTTGAGCATTAGTTTTTGGATGATATCTCATCCTAAGAATGACTTAAAATTCCATATATATCAAATGACCTTACTATAATCAAAATTTATAGTGTGGTACCCTATCAGAAAATATTTCATACAATGACCATGTAGACTTCAGATCACATAAACAAACAACCTGACCAATTCTTTTATTATAGTTGTATAATTGATCAGAAGAAAGTTTGATTACTTAGTCAAATGGTTGATAAAAACTCATATCTTGAACCATATGGGGTGTACAAGTTATTCCAATGATAAATCCATGTATTCCTTCTCCCACTTCCCTATATTAACATGAATATTCTAATGAATTTATGAAGGTTAATGTCACTCAACATTAACATATTGGTAGGTATATCATCACAATAAGAATTCCTCAATGTCAAATCTGATACCTTGTCACTATAACTATATTATAACATCATAAAATAAAATTGGTGGAACTAGGATGGATGGACCACTAAGATAGATTCAAATCCTATATCACAACCTTCCTCAAAGATGAAGACACAATAAAGATAACCTTAAAACATGAGACACCATCAAAAAATAAATAACATTCAATAAGAACATCCCATATATTGATAATCTTTATATAATGCTGAAATAGATCATATTTCAATAGTCCATCCTAAATTAGTTTGAAAATAGAAGGCAATACTATTTACTGGAAAATAACAGACCACAACTATGTTCATTGAATTCTAGGTGAATCTGTGAGAAAATCCCAATCAAATACCACTCATAATGGGCCTTCTAAGAGTATTGGGTAATTATTTTCCTATATAAAAAATCAGAAACAATATTTTCTTTTCCAATGGTTTAGATAACATTAGTTTCAAACCATTTATATTACTCAATCAATCGTCATTGCATGAGGTTAAAATCATTCAGGGAAATTTTGTAGCTTAGACGTTTTTTCAAAGTAGTCTATGAAATTTTCCCTAAAAATAATGTCACTCCGTGATTTAATAGAATTCATTATAGCTATTATATCAAGATCATTGTTTAGGTAATTCCATCCATTTGAGGAGCGTTAGTGAGATACGTATTCCACCACATGGTTACCCTACATAATTATGAAACTCAAACCCATACCTAATGCATCACAATAGACAATGTATCCCATTGAATATTTGGGTAAAATAATTATAGGTGTAGTATTCAACCATCACTTAAGCTCCCCTGATAATGCCTAGAATTATAGATTCAAGGATAAAATCACCCATTTCTATGTGGGTTCCATCATATGCAAGGCAAGCTAAGAGGAATATCCAACTTATTTCTTATAATAACATGCCAAGCCTATAAAACTTATAATATCAAAAAAAATTCATTCCTCTTACCATGAAATCACATCATTAGTATTTTTCAAATTAATTGAATCCTTCATTTTAGAAACAACATTTTCAAGAAACCTATATTCACGAGTCCAGAAATATCACTTTTACAGTTTAGTATAAATAAAATTGCCTCACAGAAGGCCCAAAAAAATTATTAGATGTTATACATTCTCCACTATTGATCTCAAATATACTAAAATGTCATCCATAAACACATCGAAAATTTAATTGTGGTATTTTTGGAATAGCCAACTCATTAAATCCATGATGAATGTGGGAGAATTATCCAATTTAAAGGGTATTAATAGATACTCAAAATGGTCATACCTACTTTAGAATGTAGTTTTGGGAACATTTTATTCGCTCTCCCAAACCTATAGATACCTAGAGAAAATCTCAATATGCAAGAACCTCCTTTTCAACTTTATTTGGTCAATAAGATAATTGGTATAATGAAAAGTGTATTTCTTTGTGAAGGATACTTGGGTTAGAATCTATTATTTAACATGTAATTTGATAGAACCATCATCCTTATTAAACAAAATAAATGGATAATCTCAAGGAGGGACACTAAGGAGAATAAACCCTTTGGATTATAAGTCATCCATCTATATCATTAAATTTCCTATAACTCGGTGGGGGTATATGATATGAGAGTAGAGATGTATTTTTTGTTCAAAATTCCATATTGATGGTAAAATCCACTTCCATGTAACCCTCATAAATCCTCAAGAAATAACTCAAGGAACTCAACTATCACAGGAGGCAACCAACTCATTAATTTTTTTGTATAACCCTTTAACATAAGGGAAGATGCATGATAAGTAATCCTACATAAAATTTGGATTAGTGGTCCAGCCCATCATAACCATGGGTAACATTCCGCATGAAAACATAAATTCCTCCATTAGGTTCCGTAAAATTCACCCACTAATGATATAAATTTATATGATCCATGAAGAGTTTCATCCAATCAATTTCTATAATCACATCAAAGAAGTCCATTTCTAGAACAAGGAAATAACATTTTAATATAATTTTTGACATGGATACAATGAAAGATAGGTATCTAAATCTCTAGTCCTTTCTTCTACCTATAGGCATTACTATCTCCATAGAATATGGAACAGGATTAGCTAGGAGTTTTAATACACCCACAAGGTGAGTGGAAATAAATGAGTTTGAATCACCCATATCAAACAATGTAATTTTCATCAATGATGTAATATGTATAGTACCTAGAACTATCATAGGACATTTATTTGATTAAATTGGTTTATGGTCTATATAATTAAGGTGTTTCACCTATATCTATGCTTGTGTTCAACTACTGACATATTTCTCTTCCTTTTTCAATCTATTCCCAAAATAATATCTAGTCTGGACACCACACCCACAAGAATTAGATTCTATAAATCATGAGTCATAGAAATTTGTTACAAATTCTTAGGGTATTTTAAATCCTTCAACACTCTCAAAAATGGGTAACTTAGATAGTACCTCCACAAGTTTCCTAGTTGTCCATAGTGTTGTTAGAGTTTTTGTTGAATTAGAAAAACATCCACATCTGCTATAACATTACATACTAACAGAATATGACAGATACACCACATTTGGATACTAATGAAGGAGATAAATAGAGAAATTTTGTGCTACTACCACCCTTCTTCCCTAGGTCTTCACACTTCCATTTATTTTCAGATGATCCATCCCACTTTGGATCAATGTTGGAAGCATCCCAGATAATCCATAAATTCCAACCAGTCTTTCTTCATCATCAAATCATGGAATAGAACAACTACATATATATTTAATTTAAAAGAAGAAAACATGAGGCAAATGTTTTTTCATTATTCCCATATCAATACACTGTTCATTCATTGTTTCATTGGAAACAACATTTGATGAAAACTGGACTAACTCTTTGAAATCGGTGGCATATTCTATCATTGACTACTCCCCCTAATGGAGGTCCAAAAACTCCCAGGACATTGTGATGGATAAGGTCCCAGTTTTTTATTTCTCATTTAATAATACCTTCATGTATTTTTATCCCATGTTATCATTCCTCCCTTCTTGAACCACTATATCCATCACAACACACTTAAACTTACATGCTTATTAATTCCAAAGGAACCCAAAAATCCTCTTCATCTTCTCCAACCAATCTACTATTTTATGGGGATCTATACATCCCCAAATGGAAGTGAGTTATTCTTGAAAAAATCTTGAGTCGGATACATTTTTATTCCAAATTCAGATTTCTTATCCTGAGTATGACCACATACCACTCCTTGATCCAAAGCTTAGATAGACCTATCCACTATCTCTAGTAATCTCTAATCAACTTGAGAGGGAAAAATATATAAGGAATCTTCACATCACTATACGAGACGTCTCCCAGGGTGCATAATTCTATAAAAATAAAAAATTAAAGATGAGTGAAATCATAAATACATCAAACCATAGAAAATCAAATAAATACAAATTGATGCACACATACACCATAATAAAACCACAACAACTCGATCAAGAATTTAAACTAATCATCCCTACCATGGTTCTTATTTCCATTTAATATCCTGTGAATCCATCCTATATATTTATTTAATATAATTTCAATATAACCCATGCTGAGATAAGGCCTATAATGAGTTATGTTGGCCAGAAACCACACTCGCAACTAGAACCTCGAGCCTCAATAACCCTATATCCAGTCAATTAAAACATTCCCAAATAAAATGACCCAATAATAAGGGAAACTTGGATATAATAAATTTTCTCAGAAAAAAACTTTTCTTCCATTAAATCCAAATCCCATCACAAACTGTGGCATGGACCAAAAGGAATTCTCAATCCCCACAGGCTAGAAACTAGTGTCTAGGCATTGAAGAATAACTTTGGGAATTATTTTCCCATATGATCATGAATCAACATCAATATACAACATAAATACATCACTAACATGTACATAATAATTATCATAATCAATGGAACTATAGAAAAAATGTCATGTAAATGGTCTAATGGGATATTATATTTACAATTATATCCAAAACAAAATGAAACAAAAAAAAGGGTGTGGAATAAATTAATAAAAAACTCCTTATATCATGGGGGTCGGCACCCACAATTTCTACTTCATTAAACCTTCCAATGATTAAAGATATTAAAACATGTAACTATCACCACATACACGAGAGGACTTACCTTTAACCAAGTAAGATAATATAGTGTTTGTATACACCAGAGGGCGTATGTTGGTTGTGACCTCACATTCTCAGTATCATCACACCAACTGCACCATTTATACATATTATAAGACAAGTAAACATGCTAGATTTTTTAAATAAGAAAAAAATTTAATTTTAAAATCATGTAATATTTTTTATGTAAAATAAACATTGAAGGATAAATAGAATCAAGTAAAACATAACACATGCACAATGTTAAATACATAATATTATTAGTTTAGTGGGGGTCATGGATCCTTGTACACTCAATGGTCTATCCTAAATGTATCACATTGAAATTATAAAGTAAAAACTTTTTATTTTTATGGTTTATGACACACAACACCATGTTTAAAAAAGGAATATATTAACTTAATTATTTACAATATATTTACTATATTAAATAAAAATAATATATTCTATAACTTCTAATGAATAAAATAGAATTCTAGATTATGTTACATGCAATATATACCTTCCTATACTGCTTGTATTACACATAAGTGTGACCATACTTGATATTGTTCATTACACAAAAGACAGAGTTTCACCAAATAACAATGTATTATTAAAATATTATTATTTAATATAGTATTACATGACCAAGACGTTCTGTTGTCGATTATAAATAGTATTAAATATCTTATGAAAATTGTTTAATTATAAAAATATAAAATTAATTCATTTGTGAACAATTAATGAGAAAAAAAATAAGATCCAATTGGATATAAAAAAAATATTTTTTTAGGCATCCAAAGGAGTTTTATCTTAACAAAAAATTATTACAATTACTGAATGATTTGAATTAAATTTATATGTTATATATTAAATAAAATATTTTTGATATTCATCCACTAGTTTTGATATTCATAAGATATGAACAATCCATATTTTAAACAAAAAACCTATATTTTTATAAAGGCAGTTTAAAACATTTTATTTGTGAACCCATTTTAAATATAAATTTTCACACTTTAATTGATCTAATATGCCAAAATAGATATAATATTGGAAATTGAATCACTGGAATTATGTTAGGGATAATTGTTTATAATTTTTGAAACATTAAATTTTTTTAATGAATTGTTAAAAATACTGAATTTTTGTTCAAAAATTATTTTTGAAATAAAATATTTGAAAGGTAAAATTATAGTTTTAATTGGTTTTAATATTTAATTAGATAATCTTATTTGTCAATTAATACTATGTATGTAATTGTAATCAATTTAAAATTTAATTTGATTATAAAAACATAGCAATCTTTTGGACTTTTTTACCTTAAAAACATGCATTGTAGTTCTGCCTACGCGGTGAACTTTAAATTAATTTACTCCAATTATTTTATTTGAAATTTGAAAAATTGATTCAAAATTAGAATTATCATAATTTATAATGTTTAAGAAGATCATATTTTTTGGCCAAAAAGTTTAGTGAATGTAATTAAAATTAATTAAAATGTTTAAGGTTAAATTATGCTTAATAAGGGACATAACTTTAAACATATGGCCTAAAACGACCCATAAACTTGTTAAAATACCATTGGATGTAACTATTTAGATCATATACTACCTTTTCTAGAATTGGTTCCATCATTGGATCCACTTTCACTATGAAAAATATGGTATGAATTCCTTTTTAAAAAATATTACTACTGTGTCACTCCTCCTCTACTATAAAAGGCCACCACTTCTCTCCACTCCTCACACCTCTCAAACCACATAGGTTCAGAAAATATATTCCCAAAAATGTTCTTGAAATATCTCCCATCTTCCATTAGTCCATCATTTTTTCAGAAAACATTCCATTGAATCCCTTTGGTATGCACTGAAAGGAGTTACCTGATATTTATTGTATTATTTCCCAATGATCACTTTTCTTTCATTTAATTCTCCACCACAAAAAATATTATTCATCCATGTTCATATAAAAAAACAGTATCCCCAATATACTATGATTTTTTTTATTAATTAATCGACCTACACTAATACACACTTCCATCTAATGGGTAACGAACATACTATTTCCATGTACGGAGAACTACCGCCTCATGAAATGATGATTTTTTATTTTTACATAATAATATTCATGTTTCGAAATTATGATGGAAATTTTTATTATAAATTTTATATATGATATTTGTTATTTATTTACACTTATTTAAGAATTCTGTAACACATATATTTAATACATTCAATTTTTTGTTAATTCCATAACATCGAGGAAGAGTGGACAACTGCCCCCTCAAAGTATTGTGATTCGTTCACACTAAACAAGGATCTTATTAAGGATAATTTTAAAAAAATTAAATTATATATATTACGTAAATATTTTACCATAACTATAATATACATTTATATACATACCAATTGTTTTTTATTCTTTTAAAATATGACAATGAAATGAAGGTAGTGTTCATGTGTATGTACGATCTATTGTGTCCATAAATTGTGCATTTCATTTCTTATATCCAAACCTTATAGATTATTCTAGATAAGTATATAATGGATATATATAATACTAAAATTAGTGATTAAATTATTTTTATGACTAAACCAAAAGATATTTAATTAGAACAAAAAATAACAAGTTAAAACATTCTCGACAAACTAGGCCATTGACACCTAAAATAGTTAAAATAATAAACGATTTTTAAAAATGGGTAAGAAGATATTATAAGACGATAATATATGATATCATATATATTAATGTGTTTTTTTATAATCTATTAAAATTTTTAATCATCTAATACAAAATGATAAATTATGTTCACTCGAAAGGAAACACAAGGTAAGGGATTTCAATCTCAATTTTGACATCTGTGAGATAAATATCATATTCACCACTTAATTATTTTCAATGGTGTACATAAAAACCATTTTGATAAATTATATCAGTATTTGTATTTTTTATGATATTCAAAAATTCAGTTAATGTGACTTTTTCATGGATCCCACGATTCAAAATCTACTCAATTAGAAAGTTATTTTTTTCTCAATTTACATTCCATTGAGACTTAATTATTGTTATGCACCTTATTACTTTTATATGGTGTATATAAAAACATTACAAAGTTCTATCATGAATCCCATCATTATCATGATAATATATGATTTTTTTAATATTATTCAGTTAGGATGATTATGATTTAAAATGTTTCAAAGTGGAATGGGACACTTTGGGATTTTTAATGATTAATTTCCTCAAGACTAATACTAATGATCTTTTACTGGAATTTCCATTCAAGGAAATTATGTAACCATTGTTAAATAAAACCTTAAATAATTACCTTGTTATTAATTACCATTTTCAAATATTAGTTTCATTTTTCTAATCTTTCTTACTCGAAATGATTTAAAAGATGTTTTTAAGAAAACCCAACTTTATTTCTATCTTTTTTCAGAAAATCTATATTCTTCATAAAACTATGTTTTATAAAAATGTTTTAGACAATTATTTTAAAATGATTCAATAAAGAAATTTTTACCATTTTTAAATTTTACTAATGTTTTTAAAGAAATATTATTTTCTCTTTCCCAAAAATCCATTTTTCAATCCTTTTTACCGTGCAAAAAAGAATGTTATTTTACCTTGTACGATGTATATGAATTTAACCTCCATAATTTCTATGAAGCCTCCTTTTCATATTTTAAAGGTTAATTTTTAGGGAAAAAAATTCAAAATTGACTTTCAAGTAAATGGTTTTTCAAAAAAATTATTTATTGTACAAGGATATTTACATTAAGAATGATTTTAAAAGATCATTTAATAGTATTTTTTTTCATCAAGGACAACCACCCGTATTTTTAATCCACATGGGATATGTTGTATTAATACTATACGTAATCTTACTCTAGATGTTTTATGATTTATGTTTCCTAGGATAGTATTCAAATTCACATCCTTGAATCATTTTACAGTCCCCTTGAAATTTTCAATCTTCTATGACCATTAAACATTGAATTTCCCCTAAATTTTCCATTTCATTTATCATGGATATAATTGTTTCCTAAACCATATACCATTTTACATAAGGTGTATACATTGATAGTTATTTGATTATTTAGGAAAATATTGATAAATCTATATACTTTATTCAATATAGATATTTGATAAGCCATATTGTGTATTCGATATAAGAAATTATTTAAACATGTAATACACGGCTTAGAGACTATTTAAGAATGGCCCTAAAGATTGGGGATCAGTTAATGAAATCCTATAGATGCATTGGTTGTCTCATTTGACAAACAAGTTTTCAAAATTAGAATAGGAAAACTATTTTTTGATGGTAATGGTTCCATGTACCTAAGAATTAGGTCCTCAAATAATTAATCATTTTCTCTCATTTAGATTCAATTATTATTCATAACAGATATTTTGTGTCATTATATTAATGGACAGATTTATTTTTCATTTCATTGATAAAATGGCATGTTTTTTTATTCATACATTTCCTTATTTATTTTTCATTATCGATTTATTTATAGGGAATTTTTGTTTATTTATTTACCTTACCATATTGACTATTCTCATTGATTAATTATTGGTTCCTTTATATTTTTCCCTTACTAAGCATTGGATCTCAACCCTTATTATTTTTATTTCCACAAGAATCCATGAATCGTTCTATAAAAAATTTATTTATTTACTAGATGGTATAAATATATCCTCAATGTTATTTGTTTAGATGGGAAATTTTTTTGTAATTTTGGTATTATTTCCTCATTTATATACCTGGTTCACCAAAAAATTCTAATGTGATCGGTTCGTTGGGGAAAGATTCATTGTAATCATGCTAGTGTAATTTGTAGTAGACTCCGGCTCTGGGCTATATGGTGTTGGGTAACTACAGTTGGTATCAAGGTAATTTTGTTTCAACCTTGTGAACTATATTTATAAAAAATTATTAGAGAAAATTACCCTAAGGTAGAATTTGAGTATATGTATAGAAGAACATCTGAAAATATTGTTAAGGTTTAGATTATTTGGGTCTTCATTATAATAAATGAATGTCTTGATAATTCAAGAGGATGTCCTTCTGGAGTAGATGTACCTATGAGTAATTACTCTCACAAGGTGTTTTGAGCCTTACTCGGGGAAACTTGGTACACGAAAATGGGCCTTACTTCACTAATAGTTTGACATTCTTGGGATATTCTTAGGATGATTCACATTTTCCTAACAAACCATATGATAGATTTAGACAACGAATAACCAAGTATAATACTAAATATTTCCAGATTGAGGATAATGTGTCGTGAATAGAAATCATAAAAATGATATTAGGGATAATCCTTAGACCAATAAAGTACCTATGTCGATATAATTTTGAGGAAGTATTTATGTATTTATTTTTTATTTATAACCTTAGATAAAATTTTATTTATTTATTAACATTATTTGAATGATTTACATGATATTTATTTGGTAAATTATATTAATATGATTTGAGAAAATAAAAACATGTATATCGGGTGACAACCTATCAATTTCATCAAGGTCGTGGGTCTTAAACCTAGGACCGAAGGAAGATAAGGGTTTCATTCCAACCACGGACCAATGTAATGTCTTATTTCAGTTTCTATTGTTTTTAGTTAAATAATTTGATGAATAAATTTTAATGATGAATTAGTAGTATCACTTTTAAGGATTAAATATTAATCTACTAACCATATTTATTTTAGAAGATAATTAGGGAAAAACAAATAAATATTTCACTCTTACATTGGCCTTGTGATCCATTAAACGTTTCATTTAGTGCATTAGGAATTAAAAGATTATTTATTGGTAATTAATTTCTTGGATTGAAGGGATGGATTATAATTTGAATGAAGAACACCCAATATTAAGATTATTCATAAGAAATTGAAACCTATCATATAATATTATTTCCAAATAATTTTGGCCATTAAAATAATTACCCAACATTAGGAAAATGGTATAGAAATAAAATGGTGTCTTGATACCTAAATTTCTATTAAAATGATGTTCTCTAAAATAATAAAGGATTTAGGTCTTTGAGACCCAAATCTTCCCATTGATCATTCACATGTTTTTTATTGATGATCTCATTCACTAACTATAAATATTTAGCTTTTCCTACTTGTACATATCTCTACTTTTTACTAATGTACTCCTACTTAGAATAATACTTACATGGTAGTCCTTGTTCCCTTTGAGATTCAAATTATCCCTTTTCTAGAAGATGTTTTCAAAACCCTTTTAACAATGTGTGATATAAATGTTGGAAATATCAAAAATCTATTACCAATGTTGAGTTTAAATTGCGAGGATGTGACTTAATTAAGGTGGGTAAAATGTAACACCCCAAAATTCAAATGTAAAATTTTTTTTCCAGAGTTTCTATGAAAATATAGACTAAGTGTAGAAAGGGAATATATTAAACTTATTATTTATAATATATATACCATATTAAATAAATATAATATATTTTAAATATTCTAATTCATTAAAATCTTGGTTTTTATAAGTTACCCAAAAGAGAGACCTTCTTCAATATCTTTTGTCACATGCAAGTGTGATCTTTCTCGATAGCTTTTGTTACATTCCAGACCAAGTTTCACTAAATTACAATGTATTATTAAAATATTATTATTTAATATGATATAATATAACCTAGACATTATTATAGATATTATGCATAATAATAACTAAATTCTGAAAATTAAGGGTTTATATATATATAAATTGAATTCATTGGTTACAAATTAATGGGAATGAAAAATAAGATCCAATTGGATATGAAAATAAATATTAGTATTTTTATTTTTCTAAATGAGTTTTATGGTAATAAACTTAACTAATTAAACTTATTCAAAAATTTAATTAAATATATTATTTATATATTCAATAAAATATTTTTGATATTCATCCATTAGGTTTGATATGCATAAGATAAGAACAAAATTTATTCTATACATAAAAATCCTATATTTTTATAATGTCAAATTTACCTCTTTTAAATGGAGAACCCATTATAAATATGAATTTTTAAAATTTAATTAATTTAATATTTCAAAAAAAAAATTAAATTCAATGAGAAACAAAATAATAATGTTAGTGTTAATTTTTTATATTTTTTGTAAATAGTTCCTTTTTTATCAATAGTTTGAATTACATAATTTTAGTTAAAAACTATTTTTTCATATAATTTATTTATAAGGATAAAATATAATTTTCATTGGTTATAAATTTTTAATACATATTTTTTTATAAAATAAATAAAATTTATTTAACTAGAATAAATTTCACTTCAAAATTGATTATAAAAACATCGCAAGAGTTAGAATGTTTTTACATTAAAATAAGCATTGTTGATCCACCTATAGGCTAATTTTAAACTAATTTATAACACTTCAGTGATTTTAATTTTGAAAAATGGATTCCATATTTTTAATGACTATAATTTATAATTTCTATAAAGTTTAACTTTGTTTTTGGAAAAAAATATTTTTGAAAGTGATTAAAATTAATTACAATAGTTAAGGAAAAATTAAGCATTATAAGGAACGTAACCGTAATCTTAAGGAATAAAATGACATGTAAACTTGTTAAAAGGCCAATTTTTACATAGTTAGACCCTATCCAACATTTTATAGAATTGGGTCTATTGTTGGATCCAATTTCAACAATAAAAATGCGGTAAAAATACCATTGTCGAAATTTTACAGGAGTGCCACTCTTCCCCCACTATAAAACACCGCCACTTTTCCCCATTCCTCACACCTCACAACCAATATAGGTTCTTCCAACCACTTCCCAAATATCTTAACAACATCCCTCCCCTATACCTTGAATATCCCTTTTTTTCAAAAATCCTTCCAATAATTTCCTTTCTTATAAACCAATATGAGTTACATGATTTTTTAGGTAATGCTTTCCAAAAATCACTTTTCTTTCATTTACTTCTCTTCCACATCAAATTTTTTTTTCCAAGTTGATATAAAAGTAGAAGCCTCATAAATATAATGTTATTTAGATGTATTAATGGGTTTTTTACACAAACACACACTTCTATCTAATGGTAAATGAACTTATTGTTTCTGTGTATGGTGAAATACCGTCTCACAAAATGATGACTGTTCATTTGTTCTGACCAAAATTCATGGAGCACCATTTGGATATAAATTATTTTTATATATTTTATATATGATATTTATTATTTATTTATTTATACTTATTTAATCATTTTATATCAAATACATTTAATAATTTCCTTTTTCGTTAATACGATAACATCGTTTGAGGAAGTTTGGACCACCGCCCCTCAAAGCAATGTGATTCGTTCACAATAAACATGGAATGTATTAAGGGTAGATTTAATAAGAATATATGAAATATATTACATAAACAGTTTACTGGAATTATAATACACATGTATATACATATCAGTTTTTTTTTCTTTTTTTTAAATGTGATAATGAAATGAAGGTAGCGTTCATGCGTTCGTACGGACTACTGTCTCCAAGAATGGTGCATTTAATTTATTATATCAAAGCATTATAGATTATTTTATATAAATATATGTTTGATATATATATATGATATTAAAATCATGTATTATATTTGGGTTATGATGAAACCATGATAAATTTAATAATAACAACTAATATGGTAAAATAGACTCAACAAACTAGGCAATTAACACTCAAAATAGTTAAAATAATGAAATGTTATTAAAAATAGGTAATATGATATTATAAATATTAAAATAGTTATATTATAAGTTATTAAGGTATAGTGTCTTGGAAATCATGATCATAATACATGAAAACATCATACACTTTCTTCTAAACCACTTGAAAGGCTTATCCTTATGTTCATCCTAGGTTCATTACTACATCTCATAACCTGGGGACATACATCAAAGGAAAGGGTGAGAAGAAGTCCCAGTAAGGGAAACAAGGGGAAACATTTAACATGTGAACTTGAGATACATCAATAAAGTCGTGAAAAAGAACTTCAAGGCATGAGAAATAAATCATGAGGCATATCATAATAAAAATAATGTGTTTCATAACTTGAATATGTTTCTAAACAATTTAACTTAGACCATAATTTCTGTATCACCAAGGTCCATCCCCAAGGTGTCATTAAAAATTTACCAAGGTTATTCACCAAGGTAGCGTTAAAATGGTCATCTCTAGAGATTAAGTCTTTACCCAATGCATTGGAGCGCTATCAGGGTGAACCCTTAAATTTGTATTTATCATCATGTGAGACACATATATAATCATAAAACATTTCATAAATAACCCATATAACATAAAAGAAATGGGTTTCATTTCATAATCATACTGTTTTGAAAACTGCTTTAAAGACATGATCTTTATGTCACTTTAAACCCATAGAAAAGAAAAACGGGTTTCATGTATGTAAATACCATAATTAAAATAGAAAATTTTGATATATGTTTTAATACACATATAGAGAAAAGTGATTTTAGTATTCACTTAATAAAATAAAAGAATTTTTGAAAAGGTGAGAGACATTTTGAGATGAAAATTCTACAGCATAACGGCTATGTTATAGGGTTTTAGAAAATATTGAAAAGAGAGGGTACATGGGTCACCCACTCATAAATGATCCATAAAACAGTATAGTGACATAATATAAAGGATATAGAAACATGGTAATGAAATTTTAAAGACATACAATATGAAATGAAATACATTGAAGGAAGACAAAAATAAGATTTCTCTTTTAAAAATTTGGCAGCCTAACGGCATCACTTAAAACTTCAAAAAATGAATTGATGAGATCCAATAGGGTCTCTCATCATATGAACATAAAATAAAAGTATTATGGATATATAGATCACAGCCCAACATAATAAAAACGAACTTTAAAGACTTGACATGAAAATTGAACTTGAAAATGAGAAGGGTGAAAGAATCCCTTACAAAACTTTGGCAGCCTAACAATGCCACTTAAACATTTTTAAAATGAATTGATGAGAGCAAGAGGGGGTCTCTCATAATATGATGATTAAAATGACATAACGATGAATATAAAATAACATCATCAACTTAAGAACATGGAGCCTAAAATAAATGACATAAAGGATAATACATGAAAAGAAAGAGAGAGGTAGGATCCCTTACATTGAAGAGTAACTTCAAAAGCTTGAATGTTGGGACCTTGGGAGGATTGAGGGAACCTTGGGAGGTAAAGAGACCAAAACATCGATGGGGAGTATTTGGAAATGATATGAATGAGGGAAAGTTTTGGCATTTATAGGAGAAGTGAGGGGACAAATCATTAATTGCCAAGGGACACCTCATTAGTGGTATTGGAAAAAGCATGGGCTTGCCCATGGTATTTTCCCATGGTATTGGACACCTGGGACACCTCATACCTTATCTTACTATTAATAAGTCGACCACAGTTATTGCATAATGATTACATCCTTAATGATTTCATTAAACACCTGAAACTCAAAAACTGTATTTTTGTTATTCACCGAAAATTCAACTTTCTTAGAAAAATCCCAAAAATTCACCTTAACCAAATATTGATTCTCTGAATTCAAAAATGAACTCCATTTTATGAAAATAATTTTCAAAATATTTTTAATTTAATTTTTAAATAAAAACACTATTCACTAAAAATTCAACTGTTTCAGAAAATCCTAAAAATTCCCCTTAACCAAATATCGATGCTCTGATTTCAAAAATGAACTCCATTTTTTGAAAGTTATTTTCTATTCGTTTTTAATTTAATTTTTAAAATAAAAAACACTATTCACCCAAAAAAACTAATACTTAAATAGTAATTTTTGGAATAGTTATTTACCTTTTTTATTAAATCACATTACTTAATCAAGGTGCATAAATTATATTAATACTTTCTTAAGTGAGATTACTTAATCCATTTTATCACATTACTAATACTAAGTGTAAAATCACTATTCATAATGTAATATTCATCAAAAATTAAGTTGATCTTATTAGACTCTAAATTTCTTACTGAATATAACTATAGAAGGCCATTTTTTGAAAATTATTACACATTATTAATTATTTAAGGTTTACATAAATATTTTTAAAATATACTTTTTCTAAAATTCATCAATAAAATGCATACTATATTTTTCTGGACATTTGAAAATTCACAAACTTCATCATAAGAAGACATCACAATTTTTATTTAAATCAATGGATTACACCAGGTAGTTACGGTCTCGTTACATAACCCCTTATAACAACAGCATAGAACCTAAGAGTAAGGTGTGCTAGGGGGATAGAATCTTGGGGCAGCTCGGCCAACATTTCCTGAGTTTTTATTTCTATCAGCTTGAACTTCTTGCAAAGGAGATTCTGTTCCTGCTTCACACGATGAAGTTCGGCTTCAGTTTGGTCCAAAGAAAAGTCCAATGGTGCTACCTCCTTTCCGATTTCCGTTATATGGGCTTAGATCATCTTGAGACTACTGGATGGGGCCATAGAATCTTCATTATATATTAATTAATCAAGATCACTTGTATTTATAGACAATAATCACAACATTTAGTTTCCAACGGTCATATTGACCAACACTCATATTGACCAACAATCATATTGACCAACGGTCATATAATAGTCGAACCCCAATGGTTTTATTTTAATTATACTCATTTTATTAAATGAAATAGTTTTGTTTAGTATAAAATAAACTAACACACTAAGATGGGAAACAAAACTTATTCAAAATTTCTGGTCGTTACAATGATGACAAAATATAAACACCTAAACATTCATATAAAATGTATAGACCACCTACCTTATAGGTTTAAATTACTCCTCGTCAAATATTTGTCTTTAATTCATGCAATAACATGTGAATTTTAGAAAATAAATAAACACCTTAAAAATAGGGTATATTAGCCCGCATTAATATAACATCAAATATAGTGGGATAAACTAATAAATGAAGAAAGTGGGTATATATAATTACTAATGGATAATAAAAATTTTGAATGATACTATAATTAGATTCTATATAGGGAGGATATATCAAATTCTAGGAGAAAGGGAGAAAGAGGAAACCCATAGGAGAGCTGTTGTGCATGAGTGGGAGTAGAAAAGGAGGTCGAATATTGTTTTGATTTATATGAAAATGGGTAGTTTTACCATTTATAAAGGGGTGTATTGATTTTTTGCATGGTTTTCTAAACAATGTTGCAACCGTGCAGTTAGAACTATCCATAGTGAGACCCCCTCGAGTGGATAGAAACAATGTTTGAAAAACTATTTTCATCTCATGCATGCTCATTGTCCAACTTGACATTCTCCTAACTCGTTGAGGATAAATAATGTTCCAACCAAGTGAAATAAAACTACAATTAATTGAATTTTTTATGTTTATTAACCCTCTATAACATGGATAAAAAAGTTGTGTGCCTTCTCTTAGTGGCCACAGAGTTGAACTTCACAAAACTACTAACTATGCACCAACTAGGTGCCAACTGTGTGCATCAGCCTACTCAAAAAACTAGATCTTTTAGCTCTAATCAATCCTTGGATTATAATGAAACATTTCTTAACCCTTAATATTTCTCATGTAGTTAAATCAAGATATTTAAACCAAAATTTAAAGGATCCATACATCATCAAAAAATTCAGATCTTACATGGTGTATAGAGTTTGTTAGTCCATGCAAACACAACTCCCCAGTCATTGTCCATATAAATATTGTGAAAGGGTATATATTTTTCACCTATTCTAAGAACCAACTAGTTTTAATACAAGAACTAATATATATTTATTGAAATAAATTATTTCTCTTATACTACTATGAAATATGATCAGAATTAGTGAACTTTCATGTCCCTTTTAAAAAGGATTTATTTAATCTACTTCCTAAATGTGAAATATTACAATTAGTCACCATTTTATTCTTCAGACCTTAAAATATAAATATTTAATACGTTTTAATCCCTAGAAATAATCTACAACTTTAATGATGGTTAACAAATTATAGGTATCTCCCCTACCCCCTCTTTTCTTCTTCGACGCACATGATTAATCATTCACTTCTATGTTAGATCTCGTTGATTCTTATACACATATAATATAAAAAACAATCATAGTGTTGGTTCCCTCTCTTCTCTCTTTGACACATATGGTATCCTTCGTCATTTAGTATGGAGTTCCTCTCATCTAAAACATCTCTATTTCTACTTTTGTATTTTAAATCTATTAATAATATCATAAATATATATTGCATATTTAAAATTTTAAATTCACTCATTATTTGTAGTAAAATGATATCCTTCTTAATTACAATTCAAATATCATTCATATGATTCCCTAAGACCAGGCCTTTAATGTTCACATAAAAACTAGAATTATCTTGACTATTTTCAACAAAAAAAACATATGCATTAATTATCCCCATGCTATAATGCATGAATATAATTTTGGAATGGAATTTCATATCACATCAAAGAGATCACTTTCTCAACACTCATCTTGAATCACAATCCTCTTTGAACATTTTTTATGTTTAATTAATTTAAAAATAGGTCTAATATCATCATTCATAAATATCATAAAAATTTAAGCATTTCGATATGTGTATTACATTTTATATGATATGAGGATATCATATTTTATAGCCTTTGATGGATGAATTTTCTATCAATACTTACTTTAATGTGTCCTCCAAATTAATTTTATGAAATATAATGAGAATTTTACCGAAGCATAATTTTTTATTCCCATTAAGCAATATATGACCAACGCTTATGTTTATCTGTAAACATACATTTTCCAATTTCTTCAATTTTAAGGAAAAAATAATTTTTTGTAAGATTCATGTAAATTTTACACATTCTCATGCCTTTTTTTGTTTCATCATCACATGGTTTCAAATTTACTATATTTATTCAATAGCTTTAATTATTTTTTAATCTATCAATATGAATGACACATACATATGCATAGGAATTGCTCATATATATTTGATTCCTTTTTGTATTTTCACTGAAATTTTACAACATATAAATCTCTTAAGTTTTGCATCTAATTTTATTAAATCTACCCAAGTAATTCCCACCAACTCCAAATCCATTCAAAATACATTAAATGTATTTATTAAACTCATAAAAAAATTAATGATTTTTCACGCAATTCCAAATCATTTTTAACATATGATAGCTCATTATTGAGTGATTAAATTAAATCTTAAACATCTTCACCAATTTTAAATCTCATTCATACATCACCAATCACCTTCAAACCATTTCAAATTTGTCAAATATAATTATAATAACATCAAATAAACATTAATCAAACCAAAATAATTCAAGCGAATTATGTAGTAATCAAATGCTCCTTGGAGTATTTTAATTACATTTCTTCTACCTCAACCATATTTAACTCCTCAAAAATCATCCATGTGTACTCTCCATGAAATTTACATGTTCACAAAATGATAACATTTTCAATGGAACTTGTCTTTTATATTTGAGTCACCATAAGATTTTAAAAATAAAACAATGTTTTACAGCATATAAGAAAAGAGGTATTGATCCTAAACAAACAAAGATCATTTAAATATGACTGGTATACCCGATGATTAAATTTTCCGGTATAAATACGATTAAATTATTTATGAAATATATCTATAATGGTACTATTCAATATAAATGTACAGATAAATTAACAATAAGTATGAACTCAATTTATAATTAATATGTATTATTTCTCAAAAACAATAAATCCTTAAAAAATTATTTTTATTGCTTTTTGAGAGAAAATATTATATTAATTTTAAAAAAAAAATTATTAATATTATATTAATAAATGGAAAACATTTTTTAAATAATCATATAAAAATTAGAATATGTTTAAATTTTTTGGATTTTTCTAAAATAATTGTGGTTCAATCAAATTGGATGTATGGGATATAATCATAGTGCTGGTCAAGGAAGTAGTTCACAATTTTTTAAAGGTGGGGAACTCCCAAGGGTGGTGTGTTTTTTTAGGATGGTTCTTATTTTGATGATCCAGTTTCCCCTGATATTAATTATTATCACCCTATATGTCTTTTCAACTACATATTTATGATCCTTGTAGGAATTTTCAATAGAATAATATTTTGGGTTATTTAAATACTAGTCTTGGAAGAGAAACATGGCTTCTTTCAAGTAAGATGTATTAAAGAAGATATGAGGATAGAAAAGGAAATGGTGGATGATATTAATAAGAAGAATCTGGGGTCCAATATTATCGTAATATTCAATATGTACAATATGTATAACAATCTATAGGGGAGAATCATGGTAAGATACATGAGTATGTTTGGGTTAAAATAATGTTTTTATAACATGGTTTTTAATATTTATCCCTTCAAGTGTCCATCCATATCATTCATGGGAAAGGGATTTGGATATTTCATGATTATGCATGTATTAAGGTAAAGTGATCCTATTCCATTAAGATAATTTATTAGGGATTTGAAGGTGCTCTAAAAAAATATAAAACATGGTTTGGAGGATGGGAGAATCCTACATTTAAAAAATAATTCTATGAATGCCATTATTTATCTCCCGATAGTTAATGATCATAATCATTCCATTATTAATGTTAGAAAAAGTTTTATAAATGGGGTGAAAAAACCCATGGTTGTATATTGTACTCATTGTAGTCAAAGAAACAATCTTGGGAAGAGAGATTTTCACATATTAAGAATATTCATAGACCCAAACCGTAGGATTATTCTAGAACAATATATTCTTATAAAGTCAAAATCTACTAGTGGATTTCAAGGGTACACCCATTTTAGATGATAGAATCAATAATTTATTATTTATACGCATCAAATATTGGATCATGGGGTGCATTTGAAACTGGATAAATTGATTTCTCTCATTTAGAGGGTGCATCACACCGATTAACAACATACTCGTATCTATACAAATTCCTATTCTATTGGTCTTTAAGGAACCAAAAAGTGTCATAGAGAGGCTTGAAAAAAACATAAAAACATTCATTTGGAATGTAATCCAGAATGTATAGTTCTACTGGGAATCCTAGAATAAAATGAAGAATTTGATATAAAGGGTGAAATTATCCTATTAATTATTTCTAAATCTATGCTAGAATGTAAGATAAACTAGAATGGGAAATTATTGAAGAGAATATGCTTTGGGAAAGGTTTATGAGAAATATATATGTTAAAGACATGATATAATAATATGGTTGCATTTGAAGATCATCATGCCATTCATGGTGTGTGATAGACCACCTGGAGACAATGGAAGAGAAGGTACAGAGGTCAGTGGGATGAGGAGAGATCAACTACTAGAAGGAAAACTGGGCTGGAGGATCTTTATTCACTCAAGTATTACCATCTCCCGCTATTGTTTACATAGAATAAATTATATTTCTTTATTTTACTAATGTAACCCATTATAAGAAAAAATGGAGCATATTTAAAAATAATAGTCTAATTGATGAGCCGAATAGATTTATTTTCTTGGAATTTTATTTTGGATGTTTTGGTGCTAAGGAATTATGAGAATTATTCCATGTATTTTGTGGAATTATTTAGTGTTAATTTAAGCTTTGACACAAAATGATCTCATAGAAATTGAATTTATTAATGTGGAATTTAGGGAATCATTTATTTTTTTTAATAATGGTTGGGGCCGAAGCCTCATTTTATTATTGAATTAAAGCAGAGACCTCTTTTAACTGGGTAGAGGGAGACCCATTTCATAGCCCGAAGGCCCAGTGGGCATGTAGCCCATTACATAGCCCCCCTGCCCAAACTTTTTGGCCCAAGGCTCATTCTATAAATAGTAAACCGGGTACTACAGTGAACGTCTCTATTATAGTTCCCTATTTCCGCTACAGTGTCATGCCGCTCCAACAGTCCTCCGATCAAAATAATGGGATCCTCTGGGACACTCATTTCCTATGGATGAAATGTATAAAATAATGGGGTCATCTAGGCCTCTTAATTTTTATTTCTTTTTTCACCGTGTTTAGAATCAGCATGGCATTTATTTTTAAGATGGGGCTGAGTGATTAGTATTGGGAATAGTCTTGGATACTGCATGAGACTTCATGGATGTGAGTAAGTTATTTTGGAGTTCTTGGAGTGTTGGTTTCAATGGGATTCCAAGAATAGTTTGGAGATTAATGTATACATAATAACTTTTGTTGAAGTGTGATGGGACATTTGGGAAGTCAGAAATAAGGTGAGATAAGGAAGACGCTACTCACATTTATTAATTTTAGACCAATTCATATATTTGTAGGTAGATATTGGATCTATCATCTCTATTGGGGGTATATTTTATTTCTATGTGATGATTTATTCATATTTTATTATTCAATTCATCAGTATGATAAAAGAACAATCATGGTTGGTAGTATAGTTGGAAACCTCTAAAAAAGGGGATAAAACTCAATGAAGATGAATCATGTTTATTTGGTGAAATGAGAGGAGTAAATTAGGTACAATATGGTGGAGCATCATTTAATATTTTATTTAGTTATTTTTATGTTCCTAGAAACTCTTTGTGAGATGAGGTGAGGTCTATGGATCGTGGGTTCATGATGTGAAAACATTCTAATACTATAATTTTTTGAGGATATATCAATTTGAAAGTGATGGTTGGGATTCGTCAGGGGAAGGCTAGTCCATCTTAGTAATTGAAATATTTTATCAAGAATTGAAATATGATAATCATTAGGGTATTGGATTTCGTAAAACAAGGAGAGAAGTAAATTTTTCACCAGATGTTTTGACAAGAAAAGGGACCCCAATGAGAGTATCATTTTATATTTTTATACATGATCCCTTCTGAATGATAGAATGTCCATTATTAGGGGAGACACCATCACTATAAAACATCATTTCATTATTTTTATGTATTCCTAAAACCCTATTTTAATCATAATTTCATTGGGTTCTGTTTTTGGATGGTTTGGGTAAAAACTTTGAACATTTTAAATTTTTTGGGTTGCACGCGGTTGACACATAGTTTTTCCAAACTATTCACCCTGATAGTGAAAACCAATATATCCAAGGCATGTAGGTTTTCCATTATTGGTTCAAGGATTGAAAAATCAAGCTCCCCCAAGTAGAAATCATGCACCTTGGAGGGGGGGCGAACGGTAAGGTCGCATGTTTTTACTAAATGTGTGGAATTTCCTATATAACCATGTTAACGGGTTATAGTTAATCCAAAATTTGGATTTATAATATTAAAGCCCTACTTTTAGGTGCCATGCAGACCGAACTCAACCCATTATGGTTTTTTATTCCTCCGGAGAACCCAAAAAGAAATTTTTTCCCCTTTACTTCCTTACAAAATAGAATTTAAGATAGGTGAATGACATTCGATCTTCTCTCTATTAGTTTCATCTACCCATTATATTTCTCCCAGTCTCTCTCATTTCCTCCAAAGGGTTTCTATGGTCTCCAGGTTTTTGGAGAATCTAATACCCTCAATTTTTGAGCTTGAAACTAGGGATTGATTCTTGGATCATTGTATTTTATGTTCTGTGTAGGATTTCCTTGCTACGATTTGGTATTTTGAGATCCAATGTTTCTGAGTTACTTGTTTCAATTTTTATAGGAAAAATAAATTAACCCTAAATTTTTTTATTGAAATTCAACTGTTTTATTTAAATTTAATTTATTAATATAATAGAAATTACTTTTTATTGTTTGATTAAAAACATAATTCCACTAAATTGGGGTTTTGAAATTGTATTTTGGAATGCATTGGGAAAAATCCCCCCACTTCCATTGAATTGGGGTGTGTAATTTAATTTAATGTAAAATTATGGAATTTAAATTATTGAATTTAGATTTTGAAATTTTATTGATGGAATTATTTTCAAATCCATTTTTGGGATAAATTTATTTAAATGGTTTTAATAGAAACCCAGTGGGGTTATCTTGGAAAATGAAGGATTTGATTAAAAACTAATATATTGTTTTTAAAATAGAAATTTTCATAAT
This sequence comes from Viscum album, assembly GCA_963277665.1. Taxonomy (NCBI): domain Eukaryota; kingdom Viridiplantae; phylum Streptophyta; class Magnoliopsida; order Santalales; family Viscaceae; genus Viscum; species Viscum album. The sequence goes on along the minus strand of OY728140.1, from coordinate 88,648,267 downwards.
TGAAATAGAGAATGGGTTGAATTTCATTATTAAACAGTTTTGAAATGAATTTCACATCATTGGTTTTATTATTGGACATGTTAGAGTAGGAAGTTGGTGAGTTATTTGAATAATACTCTTTAAATTCCTCAAAAAAAAACATAATGCTGCAATTCACATCCCCAAAGGGATAGTGATGAAGTCCTCTTGACCAGTTTCACAGGGATGTGTGTATAGACATATTTTTATGATTCAACATTTAGTGTGTGAGGATCCCATAGCCTAGAACTATCATACCTTTTGTCACATGACCATGTTCCTTTCTTTTTATATTGGAAATATATGTCATTGTTCGATGTTAACTATTCTTCATGTCTTCTAAAATAATATAAATTATTTTTTACAATGTGTTTGTTATGAAATTTGTTTTAAGAATTTTCATAATTTGAATTTTAATGTGTGATTGTTTTATATATTTGTTTGAAAATCCAAGTGTATTTATTGAAAATATAAAAGTTTATTTCGTTAAATAAATATGGAATATAATTATTGAATCCTTGGTGAGACCATACTGGTATTTTAGGTAACACTCTACCTCTTCCTTCTAGTATAGGTAGATTAACTTCTTCTATGTTTGAGTAATGGTATGGCGCTACATGAAGGTGGGAGTAGTAGATGATTATCCTTAGGCTTAGAGAGTAGTTTCTACTATGATTTGGTATTTCATCCAGTTTTTTGGCACATTGTTTTTGTACTTTGGGTTGTTTAACTATATGAATTCTTCTATAGTTATCGCTATGGAGTTATCCATGTATGGATACTAGTATTTTTATCTTGCTTCCTCAATGATTGTGGAAAATTAATTCCCACTTTCACTTTAGTATGATGCCAGGTGGTAGTCTCCCACCTATGGGGATCGAGAATTCCCTTTGGGCTATGTCAATATTGACTCATTTATCGGGTTACCAAGTTATCTGGTCTGGTTTTTGACAATGTTTTTTCATAGATCTTGGTTTATCTTTCTTTCTTGATGATAGTATGCAATGTGAAATGTTTTCGGGACATATGAGGTAGTTTTAATTAAGTGTATGTCTATATCTCACCATAATGAATCGTAAGTCACTCGATATGGTAATGGAAATATATCATATGGATTATATTTAGTGTATTCTTAGTTTTTATTTTGATAAATTGAAATCCAAATATTTTTTTCAATCTATTATGATTAATTTCTCCATTTCCTTGTTTGAGTGTTAATATGGTGTCTTTAATGTTTCCTGATAATATTGTGTAGCATCATGCCATTGAGAATATGTGAAAATCAGATCCAGGAGGAATATATTTCTCAAAAACCATGGGAAAATACTCTCATAGATCCATGTATATTTGAAGTGATTTTTTGTATTGTCCAATCTCTATGACAGGAACCACCACCAATTCTCATTTAGGCTCCACGTGTGGAACCTCAAAGGGATGACCTCTAGAATCATTCTTAGTAGTTACTTCACTAGAAGAAAACAATTTCTAAATGCTCAAATTACCTTAAAATCCGGAGGAATGGTTGAGTAGGATTGAATATTTTTTTATATTCTTAGATGCACCTAAGGAATTAAAAGTGAAGTGTTTCACCATCAGGAAAGAAAGACCATGCATGAGATGGTGGGACATAATGGTGACGGAAAAAAGGATGAGGGATTATAGTGGAATGACTTCAAGGTTGTTTTCACCAACAAGTGATATCCCTATGTAGTGTTGTTGGCCAAATCTGTTGTGTTTTCCAAATATGAGTAGGATGAATTCACCATGACAGAATATGAAAATCACTCTTCTAATCTTGTGCATTTTTCACCTGAGATAGTGTCAAATGAGAATAGGATGACTCAACAGTTCTAGTTGGGACTCTAATATGATATTCATTCATAGGTTTTCTATCTTATTATTCCATCTTATACTAATATACTAGATAAATCATTGATGTTCAGAATGGACTTTTCTACAAGGTCAGGGTTGATGGGAGTATCTCTCTCTCAAAGTGGTTGTTTTAGTTAATTTAAAGGGAAGTGGAAGTGGGGTGATTACAATGGTGGTTCTTGATAGTAGGTTAATTCTAGACCTCCTAGAGTTCATGGTAGAGGCCCTTTGATTTGATACCATTTTACCAAGATATGATATTCAAATAGGGTTTCCACTATAACACCCATGAATTATGGATCTAGTGGATACTCAGGTCACTTGTAGAAGCTCTACCATGTATATTATGATCCTCGTAGTAGAGTGGTATCATCATCACCTTATCAAACTACGACGCAATCAAATACTTCTTATACAAAAGGTTTCGATATATATGAATCTGGAATGATTCTTCTTCACATAGTGGAAGAGTCTCAAGAGAAAGCATATATGGGTCCACTAACTCCGAGATGTACCATCACTATAACTTCATCATTAGTGACTTATTTATTTGATATTAGTACATATCATTCGTTAATTTAAACCCATATTTTTTATCTTCTAAATTTTTCTATGGACATTCTATCTTATGTGAGGGATATTACTACACCCCTTAGAGTGAAGAGGGAGTAAGGAAAATATAGAACTACTTGTGTTTTATATCTATCTGATGTTAATATTTCTTGGTATTTTATGGTTCTCGATATAAAACCACTTGATTTCATATTCGGGATTGATTGGATAATTTAAAAATAAATCGAAAATTGATTGTTATATTCTACAAGTTTATTTTAATACCCTCGATGGGTTTTTTCCAAATCTTTTTGGGAGAATGGGACTTGATGCCTAGTAGATATGGACTGTATTATCTGGAATTGGGGAAAGTAATATATGTGTGTGCTTTTTATCTAGATCATGAATCTTTGAGTGGTGATCTCCCTCCATTTTTTGTTGAGTTTCCAAATATTTTACCTTTTATCTTATTTGATTTCCCACTAGTAATGGAAGTATAGTTTTCTGTTGAATTAGTTTCTGGTACCAAAATAGTCTCAATTCATTTACACCGCATAGCACCAGCATAAATGATAGATTTGAAGTCTCATTTAGAGTATATTTTAGAGAAAGTATTTATACATATGTGTGTGTCACCAAGGGTGGTGAATTTTTTATTCACTAAAAAAGTTGATGGTTCACTTCACCTTTTGGTTGATCAGTGAAAAATCAATTTGGTTGCGGTAAACAAAGAGTATCCACTACCATGGATTGATTATTTTTTTTACCTTCTTAAGGGGTTGAAGTGGTTCTTGATGACCAATATTCATTTTGGTTATCATCATTTGAGAATAAAAGAATCTATCATTTAGAAAACATCATTTTAGTGAAGGTATAACCATTGTGAGTACAATGTATTGCCTTTCGGTCTAACCAATTCTCCTGTAATCATTATGGATTTGTTGAAAAATATTTTCCATGATTATCTTGATACATTCATGGTAGTATTTGTGGAAGACATCTGGGATTAATTTATGTCTAGCAAGGATCATGTGTGTCATCTGAGAGCAATTTTTAATTTTTTGAAAAATCGATGACATAATTCCAAGCTATTGAATTTTTATTTCTGTATTTTAGAAGAAAAATTTGTAGGACAAGTTATGTCGTAAAATAATGTTTTAGTTGATCCTAAAATGGTGAAAGATGTTATGAAATTTTAACAACAAGGTATTTTTTTTTTGACATTTTGAGCATCCTGGATTTATCTGGGTGTTATCACAAGTTCACTAAGGACTTATCAAAGTCATATTATATAATGAATTATCTAACTCGAAAGTGATTAATGTTTTATTGGGATACAAAATATCAGAATTATTTTACTGAGCTAAAATTCCTTTTCAATAATGCACTAGTGTGGAATATTCTAGTGGCTGGGAAGGGATATGTAGTCTATGTTGATGCATCAGGTTTAGGTTCGGAATGTGTTCTTATACAAGCTGATCAGGTCACTGTGTATGGATTTCATCATCTTAGGTCATATGAGAAGAATTATCCAACCCATGATATTTAACATTAAGTTGTGATTCACGTGCATCAGATCTGGCATCATTAAATTTTCATAGATATGTTTACCATGTTTTCATACCACAAAATATTGAGTTATAACTTCTAAAAAAATATTTTAGTCTCCCCCAGAGGTGTCGTGTGAAATACCTATAATCTATTTACAATGACATCTCCTATACCCTAGGTAAAGGTAATATCATCTCAAATTCACTTAGCCTAAAAATTTTAATTCTATTCATGAGAGAAACATCAGAATAGTGGAACATGAAGGATCTATTTGCATTGTTTCACATTGGAGTCTGAGAATCAGGGGCCTAAGTTTTTTGGCTAGTGTCTGGTCAACATCCTCTCTTATTGAGATGATACTTTAGGAAAAAAACATGATGATTAGTTCTTTATAATTAGAGACACTCATTATGGTGGGGAAACCAAACATACCTGATCATTCTCTACCAAGGAAATTCAAAGCTATTAGAATCTCTTTGTTGTGCTATTAGTGGTAAGCAAAGATGCTATGGGGGATTTCAAAATTTCATTGTGGGAAGTACACCGAGGAACTAGAAATATGTTATGTGATATGAAATACATGTTATGGTGTCCATGTATGATACTAGGAATTTCTAAATTTATCTCTCATTGTTATACATTCCAACAAGTGAAGGTAGAACACAAGAAATCTTTGGGTTTGTTTCACCCACTTCCAATACTAACATGGAGGTGGTATGAAATATCAATGGTCTTTTTGGATGGGTTTCCACATACTGAGAGATATAAGAATGTGATATGTATTGTGATTGATATGTTAACAAACATGTCTCACTTTATACCCATTTGTCATACAACCAAGGTCGATGAGTTTGGAAACCTCAATGTGAAATAGATTTTTTGTTGGCATGGAGTTCTATTTTCTATAGTTACAAATAGATATCCCTGGTTCACTTCTCACTTTTTGATAGATATTCAGAAGGAACAAGGGTCTATGGTTCGTTTGATCACGACATACCACTCGCAATCATATTTTCATATAGAAATATCTATACAGATTCTTAAGGATATTCTCTATGATTGTGTCCTCAACATTGGTTGGGATTGGGATGTCCATCTAGGACTGGATGTGTTTTTTTATAACAAATGTTACAATTTTGTGATCAAAATGGCTCCATTTGAGGCCTTGTATGGCCGTACTGATAGATCTATGTTGTGTTGGTCAAAACATTGATGATAATTCATTTGCTGGACCATGATTGGTTCTTTATAGGATATAAAATATTCATTTGATTAATCAATGAATGTTGATGAAATTTATCATGTATAAGTCTTATGCTAATCATCATCGCATGTCATTGAACTATTTAGTTGGTGACTAGGTCTTCTTGAAATAACCCCCCAGTTTGGTCATCAATAACATGGGAGGAAATGGAAACTCAATTCTAATTTTAGAAACCTTTTTAGGATATTTATGGGTGGAGAATGTTACTTTCTATTTACCATTTCCACTATAGTTGACATGAAAACCTAAAGTGTAACATGTATCTCATCTCTAAAAGTATCTATCTATTCCATCTCATGTTCTGAGCTAGAGTGATATTGAGGTTGAGACTGATTTATCTATGAATAAAAGGCTAGTATGGATAGATGTTTCCAAAATCATGGAACCCTTTGGGTGGTTGATTCCTTTTGTACAGTTTCTATAGAATCATGGTTCTAACTCTCATGAGACGTGGGATAGGGAGGCACTAATGAGAGAGTAGTGGCCTCATCATTTTCGAATAAAAGATTGTGTGTAGGATTTCTAGGGATATAATGTTTCTATGGTGAGGGGGTTGTAACATACTGGTAATATTTTTAGGTATTCCTTAAAAAATAATTTAATCCATTTTCATATGGATTCATTGGGGGTTTTCAGTTAAAAACATTGGATATTTTTAAAGTTCCTCGGTTGTTAGTAATTGGTGCACTGTTTCTCCAAACTATGCACCCTAGTAGTGAATATCTTGAAAACTGGTGTAGTCTGGTATTTCATGGAAGGCACACAGTTTGAAACACCATTCACCCACCATGTAGAAACTGTGCACCATTGAAAAATGGGGCGTTTAACTAGGGCACACGGTTGGACTAATTGTGCATCCCTTCCCATCTAACCATGTATACTTTTATTAATTAAATGGAAATTTGTTTCTAAAATTCTAAAACCCTATGTTTTGGTTCCTAATAGAACTATATCAACGACCTAGAATTTCTTCCTCCTTAAGAGAATACAAGTGGTGATTTTTCCCCTATACACCCTTCTAGATGGGAATCGAAGTTATAAAAATTATTTTTGATATTCTCCTAGTTGGTTTCCCATTCTTGTTGTCATTATCCTACACTCTCTCTTTTACTCTATAGTATTTTATATATTTACGTGTTGTTAGATATTCTAATACCCTATGTTTTACATCTTGAATCTAGGGATTGATTCTTGGAACTTCTTTGTCGACATTATTCATAGGATTTTCTGGTTAGGATTTTGTGTTTTGAGATCACATTTTTCTGAGGTGGGTGGTTCTATTTTGATTGGCCCATTTAACTAACCCTAAATTGCATAATTCAAATTAAAGTTTTTTATTTTAATTAAATTGATAAATATGACTGAAATTTCATTAAATTGGATGGTTAAATAATAAACTCCATTTAATTGGTGTTTTGAAATTTGATTTTTCATGAATTTGGGAAAACCCCCAATTCCCTTGAATTGGGGTGTGTTTGTGAATTTGATGGAAAATTTTGGATTTTAAATTGTTGAATTTAGATTGTGTAATTAATTTGACGGAATTATTTTCTAATCGGCATTTTGTAAAAAAGGATTAAAATGGTTTGGACATAAACCTAGTGGTTTTATCTACAAAAATGCCTGATTTGATGGGAAATAAGTTTTTTTAAAATGAAAATTGGAATATAGGAAATGGAGAATAGGATGAATTTCATTTTCTAATAGTTTTAAAATGATTTTCCATTATTTCAATTTTTTAGAGCACATGAATGACTAGGTAGTTAGGGAGTTATTGGTACAATAATATTTTGACTCTTTACAACTAAAAAATAGTGCATCACATCGTATCCCCTATGGAATGGTGATGAATTCCTCTTAATTATTGTCATGGGGGCATGTTTATAGACATATTGTCATGATTCACATTAAAGTGTGTGAGGATCCCATGGCCTAGAACTGTCATCTGTTTTGGCACATGACCATGATGCTCCCTTTTTTGTATTGAAAATATATTCCACCGTTTGGTGTAAAATACATTACAGGACTTATAAGTTTATGTTAACTTTTTCATATTAAATGATTATTAATACATTGGTTTAAAGTACTTCATCATTTAAATTGTAAAGCATGATTTTTTAAAATATTATTTTGAAATAACAAATATATTTATTTAAAATTGAAATATTTATTTGATTAATTATTTGTGGCATCCTATTATGGGATCCTTGGTGAGACCCTACTTGGTTTTATCTAACAACCTACCCAATCCTTCAGGTTTTTTTGGATTATTTTCTTTCTAATTTTGAACAAGGGTATGGTGCCACTTGGAGGTGGAAGTAGCTATTGATCCTTGGGATTGTATAGTTCTCCTTATGGATTTTTCCTTTTATGCATACTAACTTGTTTATCTTGATTCTATAATGTCTGTGCAGAATTTATTCCTACTATAATTTTTTTATGATGCCAGGTTCTAGTCACCAACCCATGGGGATCTGGAACGCCCTTTGGGATATGTTAGGACCGACATGGTCACTGGTTTACTGGGGTACTTAGTATGATTCTGAACACAGTCTAAACTGCTTTCTCCCCCATCGATGTTTGATCCTTTCACTTAATAATAAAAAATATATAATTTTTTATTAGCCTAAAATGATTTTTTTTAATGAATTGTGAAAAATAATGATTTTTCAAACACATTCATTTTATTTCATTAAATCAGGTAATTTAAAACTCCTATTATATTTTTTTTGTTCTTAAATATAAATATGAACCATTTTATCTATAATAATCTAATTAATTTTAATTTAGTCATAAATTCTCTTTATTTTTAATAAGTTTATTTTTATGCTTCAAATTTCTATTTTTAAACTATTTTTAAGTACATAAAATTTATTCATTTAATTATATGAAATAAACCCAAATAAAAAATATTTACATTTAATTTATTTATATTATATCTATTTTTATTAATTGAAATTCATATAATGATTATTGTAAGTCATAGAGTTAATATATGATCAATAATTTCTTGAGAAATGCATTTTATTGATGAACTAATTTTCATCATGTTTTGTTGGAATGGTTTTAAATTAAATTTTTATATTTATAGAATATGATTTATGAAATATTTATTCAATATTTGTAATCAGGAATCCTAGATTTTGAAAATATGCCCCATTTTTTAAGAAATTGTGAATTGTAACCATAATAAATAATTGTCTCTATCGTAAGGGTAATCATGTAATTAAGGATAAAAACATATGATAATGACTAATAATTTACCATAAAAATTTAATTCATCCTATTTTAAGGGTGGAGTTTATCCATTTCCATAAAATTCAAGAATATATGGCCACTTAGTTCCATATTTCCTTGATTTATACTTTAATAATATTAAATTAAATCATAACTACAAAAAAGACACTTTATTCATTTTAATATCTAAAATATTAAGTGATATGGATTAAAACAACTCATGTCCTGTTTTAAATATTCATTTGAATGATAAAATATTTTTTATCATGGTAATTTATTTCTAAATTTTTGTGATGAAATATTTACCTTAAATGATTGTATGACATAGAGACGGTATTTTTTTATTTAATAGAACATAAAAATAATGATATAAAAATTATTAAATGTAATATATTTTGAAGGATTTCTTATGTTTTAAAATAATTATATAATTATGAACTATTATATTTGTGTCAAAAAATTATATTCTGACTCATTTTAATTAATGATGTTTTTCAAAGTCTAAATAAATGAAAAGATCCGAAAATAGAATTAATGTTATTTTGTAATAAATAAAATTTTATTAAATGATTTAAAATTACTGTAAATATATTATTTATAAAGTAAATATATATACAATTTAAAATATCATTCATGGTTCATTTTTGTTCTAATATAACTTTTATTGTAGCTATCTTGACCCCAAAAGAGTAAAACATCTTGTTACAGCGGTAATCATTAAAAGGGGTTAACATTGGTTAAAACCAAAAGATAATATTAAAAATAAACTAAAACTCTCAAAATATTATGTTATGATATTACTAAGACTAATAATAATATTTTATTCTAATATTACCATTTTATCCTTTTTTAATGAAAATTAATTTATTTTCATTTAATATTTTAAAATTTTTGAAAAGTTCCCCTCCCCTCACTTCTAAATTGGAACCTCTTCTTCTCTTTTATTCATAGTTATAAATAATTTCTTGATCATACAATAATTATATAAATACATTCTTTACATACCATACCATTTCATAGAGGCATTTATTGGATTATAAAACCCTAATAGGAAGGCTTTTTATACAAACCACAAGAGGTTATCTGAAGAAGATGTAATATTCATAACTGAGTGTTTTTGTTTTATATATTATTCCACATACTAAAAATAATATTTCAAAATGATGATATAATAAAATCAATATATTTTATATTATTTGATGTCATTTTTTTAATGTAATAACCCAGATCAATCTCTTATTCCATCAAATGGGAAATAAATCAGTCATTTGTGTGTATGGAAGATTACCGCTGTGCGAATCAACGTAATTAGTTTTCTATAATCACCTCTCATGACTATTTATTATTATGGGTTTATGTATATATATTATATTAATTAAATATTATTATTGTTTAAATATTAATATATCTCATATTTTATTAACATTCCATTTATTGAAATTTTAAAATGTCCTTAGTATGCAAGTGTCGATTACCACATCTATGAAGAGATATGATTCGTTTTTCAATTAGACATCAAATTAATGGTATATATATGTTTCTTTAATGAATTAATATTATATATTTCATAGAATTATAATTCTATAAAAATAAATTAACACTTAAATTATTTCTATCATGATCATTGAAAAATGGAAGCATTACTCATGTGTATGTACGACCAACTGTCTCCATGATTGTAACATAATTCAATTCTCATAACCATGATTCATATTTAGTTTTAAAATAATAATTTATGTATTATAATAAAAATTATGTCATGATTATTATTATTTAGATTATTAAATAATAATATCTTTGACCTTATTCAACCAATCGATGTGATTTTGGGCATAAGAGTCAAATATTTTCAAAACTTCTAACATCAATCCTATTGATTATGTAATTGAAACTCACATGATAACAAATAAAATAAAAATAATAATCAACATAAAAAGGTTTCTTAAGAAAATATATATTTAAAATACGTTTATTATTCAATAGGATAAATAATATACATTATATGTCGAACTTAAGGTAAGGTATCTCTCTAAACCACCCATTTCCCTTTAGGTTATAATATCTCTCTCTCTCTCTAAATCATATTCTTTATATCTTTAATGTTATATAATTATTATAAATTATATATTTTTTTCTCATAAATATATACCTATCCTATTATCCCATCTTTCTATGGTTTAATACATGTATTGTGTTCATTTATCAAATTCCTTCTTGACGAAATAACTTTTCATTGTGATATGAGGAATTATTATGTGAACCATTTCTTTCCGGGGCTATTTCTTCTATTTATTCCTTATGTTTGAATTATTTTTATTTAACACATACTCGAGAATTTTTTTTGGATTTTTCACTAAGATATCACTCTAATTAAATGGGAAAGGATTTTTTTCACATTATACATTATGTATGGGATTTGGGAGTTAACCTAATTCATTATAGGATTCTATCCACCACATGATGTTGTCTTGGTAGTTATTCATGACTTATTCCTATATCATGTTTTTTTATCTCTACAACATTTCCTATATTTTGATTATCTCAGTATAACATTTTATTTATGTTATTATCCCATATGATTACTCATGATTCTTCTCTTTTATGATATCATGTTATACCTTTACTCATAGGTTATGTTTTCTAGTCATGTTTATTCCCTTAATGAGATTTTTAACTCGCCCTTTTTTATATATATTCCCTAGGTTATCCCATATATATTATTTGAGATTAAAAGGATTTATGAGATCATTATGGTGATTAAAATAAATAATTATTTCTATCTATGTTGATGTTATATGTACTTAGTCTTAAAAATACACATTTCCATTTCGATCCTAGTTTTGAATTAATGGGTATTTATGTTAAAAATACTTCCAATAATATATGTAAAAGGAACTGGGTCTCTATATTTTATACCAAATAATGTTAAGTTATTTTGTGGGAATATGAATTTAATACTTTAGCGATGGCCCGTTTCATAAGTTTAATTATAGTAAAATATCATGGAACATTATGGAAGAATAGAGTGACTGGATTCATGAAACTTACATTCCTTTCTAGATACAATATGTATAAGTAACTCTAGAATTTATGTACATAGGGGTAATAATATATAAAAGCGTTTATTATGAATTTTACTTATCATAACATGTGTAACCATAAATATGAATTATTTTACAACTAATTTTACACTCTCAGGGGATAATATTTTAAAATTCAAAAACACTTTATGAACCATCGTGAGGGGATTAAACATTTTATTAGGTAAAAAAAAATAAAAAAAGTAATATGGATAAAATAGATTGAAACCTATAGTCTTATAAGACTGGATATGCATATCTTTTATAAGTTATTACTTCTAAATTTATAAGTTTTCCTTTTGTATGTTAAATTATTCTCATCTTGTTTTTTAATCCATTGTAGTTAATGACATGAAAATGGATAATTCATGCCAACAACCAACCTGATTGTCAATTTGATCATTTACACAATTATATACTAACCTTATGGGAAATTTATCAGAGAAATTCAAGCTATTACTTTTTCAAGTTATTAATAATAACTAGACTCATTCTCAAAACCCTCTTTCTCATAAGAATGATAATGTTGTAATCAAGTCCATTATGCAGTAATGGACTTCGACCATTAGTGTTAATTTTGATACCATAATGAAAAAATAATTTATCAAATCCATTGAAAATATATTTAATTTCCTCAAATTTAACGAGCAGTAAAAATTTCATATGATTATTTATTACATGGAGGGGGAATCTGGTCAGTGGATGAAACTGGTCAAGATCATAAAGTCAAAAGAGGATATTTATTTCATGGAATGTGAAGAATTCAATTAAATTTTTTCAATTAATATTTTCCTTGAACTCTATATATTAAAATGGAAAGGTATTTCTTCATAATTAAGTAAAATGAAGATGATTCTATCAGGGTGTATGAGGAAAACTCCACTAGGATTGCATTATAAGCCTTTCGTAAAGCCATCATATTTGAAAGTATGGTGTACAACCTCCATCATGTATTAAAGAAAAATATGTGAAAATAAATTGTGAATCAAGACTTTTGTATTTTTTAAGATATTTTTTTATTCCATCAGGTTCAATATGAATATTAGATACATTTAGTGGTCTTATGATCTATGAGATAAAAAGCATAAAATGTAATTGTTATAATTACAATCCCATTGTGAATTATTATACTAATTTATTCCCATACAAGTTCCATAGTATTCCTCTTGACTGGTAGGTTGAGTTCTTAATCAAACTTATACCTAGATCTCTAAACATATCGAAGACTCTTTAGATAATGGCCATCATTGAGATGTATGAGCTAAAAAATTAGTTATAATAGAATCTAAAAAATTGTTACATAAGCTGGAGTGATGTACCATGGTTGTTCCAATATTCATCATCAAAAAGAAGAAAGGGTAAATTCACCTCTTCATTTATTTTCATGAACTCAAAAACAACTTGATAAAGAACAAGTTTCCCATTTCTATAAACAAACAAATTTTTCGATCAACTATATGTGGTTGGGTATTTCTCTAAGGTCGAACTTTGGTCAAGATATCACCAATTAAGGGTGAAAAAAAGGATATTTCCAAAATTTCCATTTGAACTAGGTATGGACATTATTAGTTCATAGTGATTCTTTTATGATACACTAATGCTCCAAAAATATTTATGGAAGTGATTTAATGATTTTTTGGATATTACATAGAAAACTTTGTGGTATAATCTATAAATAATATTATTATATACTCAATAATAATGGAGGATTTTTGAGAAATATTATGATAATGTGGTAATGACATTGTGTAATGATAAGATATATGAAAACAAAAGTAAATGTTAGTTATTGATGAAAGAAGTATCATTCTAGGTTAATGTTATCACTATTAATGTGATATTTTTGTACCCTTATTAGACAATGGTAAATAAGAAGTGTCCCAGTCCAACATTTATAATATAGATATAATGTTTCCTTGGACAATCTAAATGTTACTGTTTATTTTTGAGAAAATTCATAGGATTTTCAAACTAAAAACCCAAACTAGAATGTAATAGAGTAATTTCTATTTGGACAAATAAATTGAAGAGATATTTTTTCACGACCCGCCTTCACCAAGATGAGGGAAGAGATAGCAGATTTCCAGACCCTTCCTTCTTCAAGTTGAAAGAGAGATAATGACCCCTAAGACCTGCCTTCAATAGGTCCCGGAGTGGCGACTAGTGCCAAGGGTGTAAAATCACTGGCTAAATGGAAGGCATTACCCATTTTCTTTTAACAGGATCGGGAGATAAGATTGTAAATCCCACAATAGCAAAACTGAAAGTACAAGTATGGATAAAATTAAGACATTCCCACATGCATGTTCAAAGGTAAAAGATACATGCCACAAAACTCCAAAGGTAAAAAGATACCAAGAAAAGGAAATCAACAACAGTAACTGCCACAAAGGTCCAAGCTAGTATGGTCCCGCATGATCCCTGAAGTCCTCCTGGAAACCTGAAACTAGTTTTATATATGTTGGGTGGGCATACAAGTATACTCAGTAGGGAAATACAAAGACTCTCGTTCACAAGTGAGAAGACATTATATTGTCCCGTGGAAAAAGAGATAACTAAACACCCAACAAGGTAGAAATACTATCCACCCAAGCCTCATCAAGGCATGCTCCACAAATAACGCAAGTCAAGTAACGTATAGTAATAGAACATCAATATTTGGGTACTCAGTTCCACTTTCCCACTAGTTATTGAAGACATCATATGCATTGAACCAGTCCCGCAATTCTTACCACAGTCCCACTGCCACACCCCTCCCGTACACACCTCTGCCATATCCTCACCGCAGTCCCACTGCCAAACCCCGCCCGTAGACACATGTGCCACAACCTCACCGCAGTCTCACTGCCAAACCCTGCCGGCATACACCTGGGCCACAACCAACACAAGTAACCACACCCTCAAATACCTGGTTCAGAGCAACTACGGCCACGGCTGAAGACACCTGGCCCTCATCCTGAAGACACTTGGGAAACAACCTGCCTACAAACACCTAGGCCAACCACCACAACAACCCTACCCGAAGATTCTTGGGCTAATAATGGACTTTAGGCTATCACAGCCTGCCTGAAGGGTCTTGGGCTATTCGGTAAAGGGAGAAGAAAAGGAGATAATAACCAGCCACTCATAGGAGTGTTGGGAAAAACACCCTCCCCATGAAATGAGGTGTTCGGTACTAAGTGCTCAACTTGGGTGGGGCGGGAATAAGAAACAAAAAATCTACAGATATTTGTATGGGTAACAAACACTCATCCCAACCTAGTGGTTCCAAAACCTAAGCACAAAAACCCTTGTTACTACTAATTCATAAAATAATAGGACGAAACTCATGGCCTAGCCACATCTCATTCCAAAAACCAATTCCCATTTAAATTGTTCCTTTTTTCATGTTCAAGTAACCCCATTTAGGTAAATTCTACACTACTGGGAAATTAATAGGCAAAACCGCAAGCCAGAGAAAGAATACAGTCAAACAGCAACTTAAAAATTCACACCTGGTTCTCTTGTAAAGTCACAAAAACAAAGGGGTAAGTGATATTCCTCAAAGTACTGGAACAAAAGAAACCTCGAGATATAGCCCCATGTCCCCAAAATCCAGGAGCCAATAGTTTCTCAACAATAGAGGATTCCACCCCCAATTCGTGATATAAGCAGTGTAACCACACAACCTTAGATTCATAACCAGTGAAAGTATAATAGTAGGGGATCACATCCCCACCCATATCACCCCAGAAATCTAAGCCCCCAACCATGAAAACCATAAAGTCACCTGCAATAGGACTATCAAATAGAACAACGAAACCACTACCACCAACACAAGGCAGGCCACACATGTATTTTCAGATTTAAAAGATTTAACACACTCCATGGTTTCAATTCCACTGTGCTTTAATAGGGGTTGTCACAGAAAAGGGTTGATCCTGGTGATTTCAGTTAATTTAACTGAGTATACGTAATTAACCAATTCCATGTTACGGTTATTTAAACATCTAGGAGCAGTGAGGTTCATTAGTGTGCAGAGAAAGACCACCAACGGCCATGATTTTCAGTGAGCATAGGCCCGTACAATTCACAACACATATCAAAATAAAAGAGTACAACAGAACATCGATCACAACCCCTTTCATTCTTTAAAGGTCTGTTCATTATCTTCATTAAGTTCGGTTTCATCAATTTCCACAGAGACAAAAGCATGACCACCCCGCATGATACATAGAAAGGAGATACGAAGGAGAAAAATCCCTACTTTATTGATCAAGGATCGACCTTTCTCTCCACGCGCCAAGAACAGGGGATGCGCTATTTGAAGGGGAGGGACGTCGGGAACTCCAAGGACGAGCAGACGACTCGAGCACAGGCGCACCACAAGTCTCGGGAGGGGGGGGGGAACTCCAGGCACACCAGGGAGAATGAGAGGATTCGTCCAAAAAGAAGAAGATAAAGGATAACTTCCTCTACAATATATAGATAAAATCCCGTTGTTATGGGATATGGGTATTTTGAACGCCTTCAAAGTCGGATCGTGGTTTCCCACGTGGGTTGGGCAGTTACACACGACGATATTAAGTTTTTATTTAATATCCCCCATCAGGGATATTTTTCTGGATTTTTAGGTATTAATTATGTGTTTTAATATAGGTAAAAGAATTAATTTACTAAGGGAGAAGAAAGGTCGGGAACTGAATGAAGAGGACACAGTTCCACCGTCACGGTGCCACCGTCACAGTGCCACTGTTTTGGTGGTGCCTCTCTTTTGGCAAAGTAATGGGCTAGGAGGGTCTAGTCCATTACATTATAAACCTCTCAAACTATTATTTCCCTTGAGAATCAAAACAAAACAGAAGAGAAGAGAGGGTCAAAACAACCACCTCGAGTGATACCTCTCTGGAGTGAACCTCATTGTTTATCTAGAAACTCCTCCCTCTCAAGAACAAAGAGACATACCAGGGTCAAACTGCCCATTCCTATGGGTTGGGGAGTCTCTTCCGCTATGTCAAGATACTATCTGCTTTGGGAGGCACTGACTTGCCCGCACGGGTTTAATCGCATCCACCTTAATTCGTCTTGATTAGGGATCGGGTCCTCCCCTCCCCATAGCCAGGACTTTTCACACACATTCAAAGAATAAGGAAAACCACACATTCCACAGTCAACAAGGTGAAGCATTCCATCATAAACAAGTATAAAAAAATATCACAAACTCAAAACAACTCTGGGTATTGGGCGTGCATCTATGTTTCCCGCTCCCAGGTACTCTCCTCAATCCCACCATGCTTCCACAACACTAGAACTAAAGGAATGGTTCACCCACGAAGCGCCTTTTCTTCACGATCCTCGATCCTCGCTGGTCTTTCCAAAAAGGTCACGTCATCCTTGATATATAGCTCTCCCTAGTCGAGGACGTTTGAATTGTCGTGTAGATACTGACAGAGCTAGGACACATGGAAAACATCTTGTATCCTCAATAGCGGCGGTGGTAGCGCTAGCTGGTAAGCCACTTCATTGACCCGCCACAACACTTTGAAGGGTCCGATGAATCTGGGAGAAAGCTTAGTCCCTCTACCGAACCTCTATTGTACACGCTAAGGAGAGGACATCAAGAACACGTGGTCTCCAACCTCAAACTCCAAGGGACTCCTCCTGCTATCGGCATACGACTTCTGTCGGTCCTAGGCCACCTTCATCCATTCCCGTATAAGCTGAACCTTCTCCATCGTGCTCTGCACTTCTTCTGGGCCAAGAACACTCACTTCCCCAACCTCAGTCCAGCACACGGGTGAGCAACATGGACTCCCATACAAGGCTTCAAACGGAGACATGCCAATGGTATATTGATACCTATTAATGTAGGAAAACTCTACCAGAGGCAAGTGCCGCACCCACGATCCTCCTGAGTCCAGAACACATGCCTACAGCAAATCCTCCAAGGTCTAAATAGTGCTCTCTATCTGCCCATCTGTCTAGGGATGGAAAGTAGTGCTAAGACGTAGCTGGGTACCAAAAACATGCTGAAATCCCCTCAAGACTCGTGAGGTAAACCGTGCATCTCTATCTGATAATATGGATCTCAGAAATCCATGCAACTGCACCACCTCATCCACATACCTTTGTGCCAATGCATCCACTCTACCCGACTCCTTGGTTACTAGAAAGTGAGCCGACTTCGACAATTGGTCCACCACTACCCAGATAGCGTCACAACCTCCTTGTGCCTTAGGTAGTCCTGTGAAGAAATCCATCGAGATGTCATACCACTTCCACTCGGGAACGTCCATAGGCTGAAAAAAACCGCCTGGAACATGGTGTTCAGCCTTCACCTGCTGACACACCATGCAATTGGCCACGAACTTTGCTACTGCCAACTTCACCCTGGGCCACCAGAGCTGACCTTTCAAGCCCTGTTACATCTTGGAAACTCCCGGGTGCACTGCTAGGGGTGAGTTGTGGAACTCACTAAGGACTCTCTCGCACATCGCCTCTAGAACAAACAACTTTCCTCAGAAAATCACCTGATTCTGACCATCCTCTATCCACCGTTACGGAGTATCCCCTTGGTTAACCTAGTCACGCATCACCTCACTTTCTGAGTCTCCCCATTGGGACTCCTCTACCTACCGCAACAGAGAAGATTGAACTATCATATGATACAGGAAACCTCTACCACCTTCCATCCTTGCATCTAGGTGTAGGGCATCAAACTCCTCCATTGCCTTCCAAGCATCTGCCGACTCCCTGACTGCATCCTTCCGCGACTACCTTCTCAAAGAATCAGCCACCACATTCCCCTTTCCCGAGTTGTAGGAAATATCAAAGTCGTAGTCTTGAAGTAATTACATCCACCTTCACTGTCGTAATTTCAGGTCTCACTGGGAGAAGACATACTTTAAGATCTTGTGGTCAGTGAAGACCACGAAGTGCTCCCCAACGAGGTAGTTCCACCCCATATTCAGTGCGAATACAACCGCCTCAAGCTCTAGATCATGGGTGGAATAGTTACGCTAATGGGGACGTAACTTTCAATACCCTTATGAGATCACCCCTTGTTGTTTCATCAACACACATCTGAGGCCTTTCCCCAAAGCATTAAAGAACACCTCATATGATGCCCCCACTTCTGCAAACCTCAGCACTGGGGCACTAACCATCTTCTCCTTCAGATATCTGAAGGCTGCCTCACACTGCTCGTTCCACATGAAAGCCTGGTCTTTCTTGGTCAAGGCTGTAAAAGGTGCCGTAACTCAGAAGAAATTGGGCACAAACCTCCGGTAGTAACCTGTTAGCCTGAGGAAACTACGAACCTCTTTAACATTCTTGGGTGCTACCCAAGAAACAACTGCCTCGATCTTTGATGAGTCCACTGCAATCCCCTGCTCAGACACCACGTTCCCAAGGAAATTCCCTTCTCGCATACAGAACTTTCACTTGGACAGTTTCCCAGAGAGATGGTGCCATCGGAGGACCTCTAAAACCTCCCTCAAGTGCTCAGCATGATCCTCCTCTGATCTTGAGTAGATCAAGATGTCTTCGATAGACACGACTACGAACCGGTCTAGGTACTCCCGTAATACAGAGTTCATGAGTCCCATGAACACAGCTGGTGCGTTCGTAATGCCAAATGACATGACTAAAAATTTGAGGTTCCCATATTTGCACCTGAAGGCAGTATTTGAGATGTTTCCCTCCTTCACCCTCACTTGGTGATTCCAGACCATAGATCAATCTTTGAGAACCAACCAGCTCCCCTCAGCTGGTCGAAGAGATCGTCTATCCTTGGGAGAGGGTAGCGATTCTTGACCGTCACCTGATTCAGTATCCTGTAGTCTATGCACAGTCTTAGACTACCATCCACATTCTTTGCAAAGAACACAGGAGCACCCCATGGTGACGCACTTGGCCGAACAAAACCCTTCTTCATTAGATCGTCAATCTGGATCCGTAACTCCTGCAGCTCAGAAGGTGCCATCCGATAAGGAGCCATCGAAATCGGACGACCACCAGGTTGCAAGTCTATCCCGAACTCAACATCACGTTGAGAGGGTAGAGTCGTCACCTCCTCAGGAAATATGTCCATAAACTCACTGACGATTCTTGGGACCTCCACCATTTCTTCATCTATGGATTCCACTGATTGCTCGGCCAACAAAAAAAGGAGGGGCTCCTCTCGCCCACTGCTTCTCTGAAAACCCTGCTCACCGATGAAAGTTACATGTTGACTGCCCAAATCTAAAAACGCGACCCTTACTTGGAAGCAGTCAATGACAGAACATGCAGAGAACAGCTAGTCAATGCCTAGAATGACATCGTATGGTTGTATCTGCAATAATAGAAGATCCCTGATTGACTGATGCGTCCCTATCATCAGTTTACAGCCTCGGCAAACATAACATTATTCGTTATAACCTCTAACTATCATGATCAGAACCAGAGGTTCTGAAAGTCTCTCGACGTCTAAACCCATAGAATGGGCCAGACCGGGTGTAACAAAGGAGTACGAAGCTCTGGTATCGAACAGGGCATAGCCAAGAGTACTGAACAAGCTGATCGTACCTCGAACGACCTCTGGCGCTACTGGAACTGCTGCCTATGTGGCGTGCAACTTCCCACGCCCAGCTCCTCTGCCTCTCTATTGTCGGCCACCTCCCCTGACAACACCCTGGTTGTGGTCCCTG
Source organism: Viscum album (assembly GCA_963277665.1). Lineage (NCBI taxonomy): Eukaryota > Viridiplantae > Streptophyta > Magnoliopsida > Santalales > Viscaceae > Viscum > Viscum album. Next base: position 88,628,024 of record OY728140.1, on the reverse strand, counting down.
AGGAGCTCCCTGAGGTCGGCCTCCTCCTGCAACGTCTGTCCTCGGAGGGTCGGGAGCCTGCTACCCCTACTGCTGCTGAAAGGGCCTGGCTGGAAACTGTTGTGGCTGAAGTGGCTGCCGAACCTGCCCACCCATGATGTACTACACTCTATCCGGGAACTGATTCCGAAGAATTCCATGGCTCCCACAGACGAAGCACCTCGTTCCTGGGCCCGATAGAAAAGGGCGGGGACCGGGGGATCAAAACTACAACTGTTGAGGCCTGCTTCCTGTCGGTCGAAACCTAGAGGGTCCTGATGCTGGAGGCCTGCTGCTGATGGCCTTCCCCTTAGACGGGCCCAACTGGATCCCCTCTCATGACACACCTCCCAGTGTGTGCATCCTCTCCAGCACTTTATCCTTCTTCTGCACCTCCAGGTATGTCAGTAAGGAAAATGAAACAACATCATACTGAAGAGAAGGTCATAGTGCCTCCTCTAGACGTCTCGCCCGAGACTCCTCATCCGGAAAGAGGTCCGAAGCAAAGCGAAGGAGATCCTTGAACATGAACCCCAACTATCTCACTAACATACTCCCCTACTGGAGGGAGAGTAGCTCCTGTATCTTCCTAGACTTCATCGTGGAAGAGTGGAATTCCACCCAGAACTCCTTCTTGAAGTTATCCCACACAACCTCATTTTCCCTACCCTCTCCAAGATAAAGCGTCCACCACTAACATGCTGCTCCCCACATCTGGCTGATAGCCAGAGGAACCCAGTACTCTGTCAGAGCCTGAATCAAGCCGAAATCTATCACTATCTCCTTGAGCCAGCTCTCTGTCTCCACATCTAAGATGCTTCCCTCATACTTCCTGAGGGTCTGCTGTTGAAAATCTCGAAGCGTCTTCTGCCACTAGCCATCCTCCTCCTCTGAGTTGATCCTCTGTCGATCGGCCAAGTCAACCTCCTTGTCCTCGATCGTCCGTACTACTCGTGGTCGCCTCCCAGGTTCCATAGTTGTAAGGTAAACAAGGAATTACTAAGCCCGAGTAGTATAAAATATTTTTCTTAAATTTTCTTAGACTTTTTCATTTATTTGGAATCCCCTAGACACCCATGAAACATGACAACACAATTCATTATGATGCATGTACCTTTCCTAGGGTCGCTACCCTGCAATCAGCGTGGCCTCACTTGGTCGTTCGGTAGGTCCAGATTCCTTGCATCGTATCACAGGTGTCCCTAAAATCAAGTGTCCTAGCCGGCCTTCCTTGGCCTAATTCACGCACCAAGGTCACCCAACACTGTTTCACTACCATCCCATGAAATCCTCATTGTGCCTAACTCCAGACTCCATCCTATCTCTCAAACTAACCTCCCTCTGATACCATTCTATCACGACCATCCTTCACCAAGATGAGGGAAGGAACAGAAGATTTCCAGACCCTTCCTTCTTTATGTTAAAGGAGAGATAATGACCCCCGAGACCCACCTTCCATAGGTATCGGAGTGGAGACTAGAGACAATGGTGTAAAATCACACGCTAAATGGAAGGAATTACCCTTTTTCTTTTAATACGATAGGGAGATAAGATAGTAAATCCAACAACACCAAAACTGAAAGTAAGCCATTCCCACATGCATGATCAAAGGTAAAAGATACAAGCCACAAAACTAAAAAGGTAAAAAGATAACAAGAAAAGGAAATCAACAACAAAAACTGTCCCAATGGTCAAAGCTAGTATGGTCCTGCACGATCTCTGAAATCCTCCTAGAAACCTGAAAGTAGTTTTATATACGTAGGGTGAGCATACAATTATACTCAATAGGGAAATCCAAAGACTCTTGTGCATAAGTGAGAAGACATTCTAATGTCCCATGGAAAAAGAGATAACCAAACACCCAACAAGGAAAAAATATTATCCACCCAAACCTCACCAAGGAACACTCCCCAAATAACGCAAGTCAAGTAACGTATAGTAATAGCACATCGATATTTGGGTACCCCGTGCCACTTTCCCACTGGTTATTGAAGACACCTACGCATCGAACCAATCCCACCATTCTTACCGTAGTCCCACTACCACACCCTTCCCGCACACACCTGGGCCATATCCTCACCGTAGTCCCACTGCCAAACCCCACCCGCAGACACCTGGGCCACAACCTCACCGCAGTCCCACTTCCAAACCATGCCCGCAAACACCTGGGCCACAACCACCATGCGTAACCACACCCGCAAACACCTTGGTCAGAACAACTACTGCCACGCCCAAAGACACATGGGCCTCAACCCAAAGACACTTGGGAAACAGCCTTCCCACAAACACATGGGCCAACCACCACAACTACCCTATCTGAAGATTCTTGGGCTAATAATGGACTTCAGGCCATCACCGCCTGCCCGAAGAGTCTTGGGCTATTAGGGAAAGGGGGCAGAAAAGGAGCTAATAACCAGCCACTCATAGGAGTGTTGGGAAAACACCCTCCCCATTAAATGGGGTGTTCGGCACAAAGTGCTCAACTTGGGTGGGGCACGAATAAGAAACATAAAAGCTAAAGATATATGTATGGGTAAAAAACACTCATCCCAACCTAGGGGTTCTAAAACCTAAGCACAAACACCCTCGTTACTACTCATTAATAAAAGAACAGCACTGCACTCACGGCCAAGCCACAACCCATTCCCAAAACCAATTCCCATTTAAATTGTTCCTGTTTTCATGTTCAAGTAACCCCATTTAGGTGAATTCTACACTATTGGGAAACTAATAGGAAAAACTGCAATCCAGGGAAAGAATACAGTCAAACAAAAACTTAAACATTCACACCCGGTTCTCTTGTAATGTCACAACAAAAATGGAATAAGTGAGATCCCTCAATGTACTGGAACCAAAGAAACCCTGGGACACAGCCTCATGTCCCCAAAATCCAAGAGCCAATAGTTTCTCAACAAAAAAGGATTCCACCCCAATTCCGGATATAAGCAGAGTAACCACACAGCCTCAAATTCACAACCAGTGAAAGTATAACAATAGGGGATCCTATCCCCACCCATATCACCCCAGCAATCTAAGACCCCATCCAATAAAACCATAAAGTCACCCACAATCGGCCCGTGAAAGATAAGAACCAAACCACTACCACAAACATAAGGAAGGACCATGCAATTATTTTCAGGTTTAAAATATTTAACACACTCCATGGTTTCAATTCTACTATGCTTTAACCGGGGCTATCATAGAAAAGGGTTGATCCTGGGGCTTTCAGTTTATTTAGATGAGTATACGTTATTAACCAATTCCAAGTTACGGTTATTTAAACATCCAGGAGCACCGAGGTTCATTAGTGCATAGAGAAAGACCACCAACAGCCATGATTTTCAGTGAGCATAGGCCCGTAAAATTCACAACACATATCAGCATAAAAGAGTACAATAGAACATCGATCACACCCCTTTTCATTTTTTAATGGTCCGTTCATTATCTTCATTAAGTTCAGTTTCATCAATTTCCACAGAGACAAAAGCATTCCCAACCCGCATGGTACACAGAAAAGAGAGACGAAGGAGAAAATCCCTACTTGATTGATTAAGGATCGACATTTTTCTCCATGCACCAAGAACATGGGATGCACGATTTGTAGGGGAGGGACGTCAGGAACTCCAAGGAAGAGCAGGCGCACCAAAAGTCTCAGGAGGGGGGGACCCCGGGCACAGCAGGGAGAAGGAGAGGAGTCGGCCAAAAGGAATAAGAGAAAGGATAACTTCCTCTATGATATATAGATAAAATCCCATTGTTACGGGATATGGGGATTTTGAACGCCTTCAATGTCGGATTTTGGTTTCCCACATGGTTTGGGTGGTTACACATAACGGTATTAAATTGTTATTTAATATCCCCCATCGGGGATATTTCTCAGGATTTTTAGGTATTAATTATGGGTTTTAATAAGGTTAAAAGAATTAATTTACTATGGGAGAAGAAAGGTCAGGAACTGAACGAAGAGGACACGGTGCCACCATCACGGTGTCACCCTCATGGTGCCACCTTCACGGTGCCACTGTTTAGGTGGTGCCTCTCTTTTGGCAAAGTAATGGGCCCGGAGGGCCTGGGCCATTACACATTTAAGGAGTATAAAATGAGGTTAATCACTACACTTTTCCTCACAATACCCTCAGGTGGGGAACCTTTTGTAAAATATAGATATTCTTCAAGAAATGTTTTGGGATATGTACTATTGAAAAATAAATAAGTGAGAGATTGTGCCTCATGGTAGTTGAAATTTCAGTAAAAAACTATCCAACACATGATCTAAAGTGTCCTATAATGATCCTTTATTTTAAAATATTAAGAAATTATCTCTATGGGTATAGGTATGATATATATTTATTATAAGATCCAAACATATATATTCAAAAATAAATATATTAATATTGGCCAATGAATATGGTTAGACCTAATAAATGAATATGATTTATAAATCCATTACTATCCTAGGAATGAAAATATAGTTGTAGATATTATATAAATAAATGTTTTATAATATTTATCAATAATGAAAATTGAGATGGATCCTGTCTGTTTTTAAATTAAGAGGATGGACATAGGAATCATAAAGTAAGGAGTAACGTCAGTACTTTTATAAATTATTTCTTAATAAACCCCTCTAGAGAAGATAAAGGATGATTAAAGATATGATATGGAAATTTAGAGGAATGTGGAAGCTATTAGAAAAAGTAAATCCTTGGAGTTCAAAATTTATGAATAATGATTTATGATGACTACTATTATGGCTATGTATAAAATTAAATAATAAGATAAATAATGGATTGTCAAATGATGCACAGATCGACCATCTCAAAAAACCCCAGTATCATGAAGATGTATCTAGATATTTAATTGCATTATTCATGGAACAATATAAATATTAATATCAATGAATTTATGTCAAATTTTTTGGTATGTCAATGATTAGTGATTAAAATGGAAAATTCTATTGGAATAATGAATCCATTAATGATACATTTACTAAAATGGGAAAACATCACCATAAACTATGTCACATGCCTTACAAAATCATCAAGAATAAAAAATTAAATATGGTTCATAGTGGATGGTCTTACAAAGATAATATGGTCAATGGTATTACTTTATTTCAGTTCTGAAACAATAATAAATTTCACTCAAGAATCAAATTGCCACATTATGAATCCATTTAAGGGAAGAGATATAGAAAACTATGTTTAATGAATAATTTTTATGAAAACTTGTTTTTGGGACATAAATTGGTTTATTAAATGGTCGAAAAGGATAAGACCATTCTATAACACATTAAGGATATAAAGATCTAATAAAAGAGCTATGTTAAAAATTTTTTGTGAGAACTAATGTTTGAGGTTGGAGAAAAAGTGTTGATATGCATATCTCTATGGAAGAGATTATTGATATTTTAGAATAATTGAAGTATTATACCAATTTTCTCTTGTCCCTTTTATATTACATATCACATTGGATTTGTTTTTTATCGACAATAACTCCCACCAACCCTTCCTCAATTACATGATATATTCTATATATCTATATTAAGGAAGTAAATAATAGATCCCTCAAATGTATTGAATTATTATGTGGTGTATCTTTAAAATTATCTCTTATATGAGGAGTATCTAGTGATGATCTTAGACTATATAGATAATTTTCTATGCAACAAAATAACTCACTTTTTCAAAGAACCATGGAAAACCCATTAAATTGAAGAGGAAACCTAGGAACTAGAGGAATCTATCAAGAAGAAGTAACCTAACCTATTTTCTCCTTAGTACATAATAAAAAATTTCAAATGTGAAATTACTTTAGTGGGAAGAATGAAAAACACTGATATTTAAAAAATCATTTTTTGATGGAGTAAACAAATACCAACATCGAGCCAAAACGAAACATAGTTATTTTAATTTGACCATTATATCCTTGAAATTGAATTAGAGGGTATGAATAAGATTAATTAATTTATTAAATATATATAAATATCCTTCTCAATGAAAATTTATTTCAAATTTCTTTTGAAATAAGCCCTCAATTTTTAATAAAGACATTTTATTCATCAAAAAATTATTTTCCTTCAATAATGTTTTTTATTTATTTATATGGTCAAATATTATAATTAATTTATAGAAAATTTATAAATGATATTTTGATAAATTATTATAATTTATTAAAGAATTATATATAAAATAGTAGGAGTTAAAATTTATGGGTTTTCCTCTCATGATTGATTTTTTTGTGAATAGTGAAAATTTTGGATTTTTCAAATAGTGTCATTTATTTTAATTAAATCACGAAAAATAAAAGGCCCATTATATTTTTTATTTTATCATAATTTATAATTTTAACCACTTTATATAGAATTAACAAATTAATTTCTTTTCATTTGCAATTTTCTTGATTTTTTATAAATTAATTTTTATGCTGGAAAACGCAGTTGTCTGAAAATTCTTTTTAACTGGATATTGTTATCCATTTAAAATAAATAAAATAACCCCTAATAAAAAATATTGAAATTAAATTTATATATTATATATCAATATATGTTAATTTCAATTCATATAATGATGATATCTAGTCATACACTTAATATAAGATTATCAATTTCTTGAGTATTACATTTTCATGAAAAATGGGTCTTCATCACATTTGGTGAGTATAAAATTTAATTAAATTATGATAATTAATTAAATTTAAAATTTAAAAATGGATTCCTTTTTCTATCACGAGGTCCAAATTTGGTAAATAGGCCTCAATTATTTTTTTTGTCATTGTGAATATTAATTCTTTTAAATAATTATCATCACGGTAAGGGACAATCAGATAATTAATTCAAAAAATACTATGATAACGACGACTAATTGGCCTTAAAAAATTCTTTTATCGTATTTTAGAGTGTATTTTTCCCATTCAAATTCAATTCTATTTTATTTGGCTACTTTGTTTCATATTTCATTGATTTTGACCATTATAATATTTAAGTTAATAGTAGAGACAAAAATGTAAATTTCTTGATCATAATATCTATAATATTTTTTGATAGGGATAAAAACACCTTATTTTATACTCTAAATTTCCATTTAACATATAAGTTATTTTTTAATCATGGTAACTTATTTCTAAATTATGGTTTTTAATTAATTACCAAAACCGACACAACATTTAGTTCATTAATAGAATAATAATACAAATGATTTAACAAATATTTATTGTAATATTAATTTAAATAATTATTTTGTTTCGTGAATATTTTAGATAACTATAATCTATTAAAGATATGGGAAATTAATATATTCTAATTCATTTTTTTCATTTTTTTTTAATGTTAAAAATCAATGAATAGATCCAAAAATGACATTGATGTTATTTTATAATAAATAAAAATTTATTATATTATTTTAAATAACTAAAAATAATACCATCAGAAAAGTGATTTTTATACAGATTAAAATATCAACCATGGTATATGTATTGGAAAATTATACTTTTATAGTGAAAATATAGAACCCTAAAGGGAAAGAAACATTGTTATTGAGGTAATAATCAAATGATTTGGGTTCAAACATTAGAAAAAGTTGTAAATATTTTATTTTATATGCGTATGTAGACATATAATTATTATATATTGTAATTATAATATATTTTTACCCTTTTTAGATGATTAATAATTTATAGTAATTTAATATTTTTTGAAATTCTAAAATATCCCCTCCCGTAACTTTTTAAAGGATACCACCTCTTTTATTTACTTTTTGTTTAAAAAGGCTTTTGGTATATCCATGAACTACACAAATCCAATACTTAAATTTCTTGAATCATCCAAGCAGCCTTGGTTTTATAATTAAAACCTCCTAGGAAGGATTTTTGTCCAAAAAAAAGTAGTTGTCTGAAGATGATGTATAATTCTTAACCAAGTGTTTTCCTTTTATATCTTAATCCACCTATATCAAACATTATTCAACCATGATGATATAATAAAATCATTATCTACCATATATAGAGATTTTATTATTTTAATGGAATAACCTACATCTATCTCATCTTCCATTAATTGGGAGATGAAACCATCTTTCGTGTGTTCGGAAGACTATCGCCTAGCAAACCGATGTAACTTATGTCTCATTATCCCCTCTAATGGATATTTTTTATTATGGAATTATTTTATATATATTATGTTCAAGAAATTATTATAATTATTTAAAATTAATATTTATTATATTTTTTACCTATCAATTCATTAAAATATGATAATTTTATTTGTGGGCATGTGTGGATTACCACATTCACGAGGTGATGTGATATGATTTTAATTACCACATCACATGGATGGTATATATAATTGTATTTAGGGAAATAATATACTATTTATGAAATATTTATAATTTTTTTAATTAAAAAACACTTTCTTTATTTCCATTATAATCATTCAAAAATGGAAATTTTACCCATGAGTATGTATGGCCTATTGTCTCCATGATTTCAATGTAATTCATTTTTCATAACCATATTTCATGATTAGTTTTAAAATAATAATTTCGATATGAAAATTATTATTATCCAATTATTATTATTCTATATATGATAAAATTAAAATTTCATTTACCTTATTCAACTTACAAATTTGATTTTGGACATATGATCTGTGTATCATCAAAACATCTGATACGAACCAAATTGATTAAGTAATTGAATATAACATGATAATAAAAAAATAAACAAAAATAAAATGGTTTTTAATAAAATAAATTATTAAATTATGTCTATTATTTAAGAATATAAAGAATTCACATTACTAGTTAGACACGAAGTAAAGGATCTCTCTCAAACACCATTTTTCTTTAGGTTATGACCTCTCTCTCTCTCCATAACTCACTTTATATATATCATTATTGTTATATAATGCATATAAATTACTTATAAATTTATATCACATATAAAACGAACTTATTATACCATATTATAATGGGGTAATGTAATCCGTATGTCCATTTATCAAATTCATTCTTTAAGAAATCACTTTGGATTATGATATGTGGAAAGATTATATAACAAATTTCTTTCCAAGGGTAGTTGTTAATTTTATTCCTTATAATTTATTTATATTTTCTGAACATATAATAATTAATATGTTATGATGGGTGATCCAAGATAGCTCTCCAATTCATTATTCAAACCTTTTATCTCATGATACGTTATGTATTGTATTGTGGAGTAATCATAATCCACGATGGGACTCTTTCCACCCTGTGATGTTTTCTTGGATGTTATCCTTGAATTATTCTTTTGTTATTTTATGTGTTACTTTAAAATTTCATATATTTCCATGATATTATGACACAATTTTATTCATTTTATATTCCTAAGTGATTAACCATGATCCTTATATTTAATCATATATTTTTATACCTTTGACTCACACGTTATATTTCATTATAATTTGTATTCCCTTTCATGTTTTTTGAGACCACCCCTTTTTCTATGTATTAGGTATGTTATCCCATGAAGTTATAGGAACCAAAATGGATATAGGAGATTATTATGGAGGTAAAAATAAATTCACATTATTTTCAGGTTGATGTTTTGCATTCTTATTCTTCCAAAGAAACTAGGTTTTTTAAATACCTATTTTGTATTAATGGGTATTTATATTAAAACTCATGAAATAATATGTGAAAATTTGATTAGGTCTCTATAATGTTATTATTTTAGATATTATATTCATAAATCACCATAATCTTTGAAACAACACTTCGTGAAATCTATAAAATCTACTTAGATACATTCTATATAATTAATTTCAAGAAGTAGTCCATCCACCAATTTCCTCACATAGGCAAAATTCCAAAAAAATATATGCACTACATAGAAATCTTATCTTATTTTGAAATTATCTATTTTAGTGAATGAAACATACATAAATACTAAAATTTCACAAGAGTGTGAAAAATATTATATTACTCTACGTAATAGAATCCATGCCATATTTCATCATACATTCAAAACTGAATATCCTTCGTACAATATTATTATCGGTAATAACTCATATACATTTCATCTTATATCCATCTCAGTTTATATCTAATGTAATATCTCAATTTCGATGGAATAACTTCATTTCCATGTTTCAGTGTTGTTCTCCTCTTATTTATTATTCTTTACAACTCAATAGATAAAGAAAACTTTCCTAATATATCAAAAAATAATCTACTATAGTACTAAAACATCATCAAAGTTTATTTTTACTCAATAAATCCTCTTTAAAATATTTTTTAATATAAAACATATTTGGAGGTTTCATGTTCCATTAATAATAATTGAAAAAAAGTACCCCAAAAAAATCAGTTTCAACAATTTCCCCCTTTATATTTATTTTTCATATCAATTTCAAGAAATCGTATGAAAATGTTTGATTTAATTTTCTTTTCTCCCCACCTTATTTTCATTAAATATAATGAAACTTGGCATTGGATGGTATAATATATCTTACGTAAGTACTCAATAAATTATTACACTCTCAGTCTAATTGGTCCATACTCGGTGTAAAAAACCATATGGTCTAATATAGACAACAAAGTTATTCATAATCCCATATAATATGACACCAAATAAAAATTCCTTACATGGTGAATTTTGAAACATGTTAAGGATGATAAAAATTTACAATGAATATTAATATGATTTTTTAAAAGAACATAATTACAATATTCTTCTTAACACGTGGGTTAAAAACATTCCCAATGGTTAGAAGATAAATCTTGAGAAATCAATCCATGAAATTCTTAAATTGTCATCATTTTCATGTCATTAATTAATTCATTATCCCCCCCTTAACATCATGTTTTGTTTCTTAAAAAAATAATGATTAGTGAAATTGGATACATACCATTTTAGTTATATAATTTCAATAACATTCCAAAATTTTATATTTTGATGAATTATTTGATTATGTCCTTAAATACACACTATCAAAGGATAAATTATACCTTCACGTAATCAAGGAAGATCCTTTCTTCAAAATTACCTCAAGTTATAAAATTTTAAATCACTTCTAAGATGTTAAATTTCAATATTATTTCCTGATATAGTAGCATACTATTGTTCATTAGTTCAACCCCTTAATTCATTAATCAATTTCAATTTTCGTTATAGAATGAAAAAAAAACTTTGTGAGGGAATGTGGATGAAATACTTTTTCCACTTAGTGAGACTAGAAATGATAATAGTTTATTATTATCAAAGATAATCCATTCATTTTAGATATATTGTTAGGATAAACCATCATTCCTTCACCCTTATTCATCTAGATATAAATATTGGTCATCATGATTTCATTGATACATATAGTTATATATATGTGTGGAAACTCCTTCTTCACATCAGCAATAAATGAAAATAAACTTCTTGGCGATATCTTAAATTTGGTCAACATCTAATCTTACGTAAGTAATGTGATCGAGAAATATTTAGAACTGTTTCCACCCTAAAAACACCTTCATCAAAGATTATCATGAGTTGTTAGGTCATCAATTATTGAACAATTCTCATGAAATTTGATCACTTCATCAATTGATATCATTTTTTTTAAATTTACTTCTTTCACTTTATTTTGTCCCTATATTGTTTTTCTCTTTTCAATTGGGATGTAAAAAATATCATGTATTATTTAGTAGATTTATTTGATTTCATATAACTTCCATTTAGTTTCCCACAAATTTATGCTATAGAATCAATCATCAGGTTTCTATATTGGATTTATTCCTGATTTTTCATTGGATTTCCTCTATCAATATCAACACACATAGATGGTTTGGAAAACATTATGGGTTTCAAATTATTCCATGATAAATGAAAACCTTTCTATTTAGTGTGGTATTCTTATAAGACATCTTATATTTTATTTGAACAAAATTATTCTTTCACTTATAAACCAATAATAATTCACCTAACTTCATCATTTTATATTAAATATGTTTCCCACTTCCATTTAGTACCTTTGATGTATGAATCATTGATTCTAAAAAATATGTCACCACACTATTATCACATTGTTTTCATATTCTATAAAAAATTAATTCTTTCAAATATTTATGAGATAAAAAAATTTCATCCTTATACTATACATTAACATGGAATTATAATAAACCCAATTTTCAATAGTTGGTGGAAAATATTTCTTTGATCTTGGTTTATAAATATCATTAGATGTTATTAATCTCTTTTTTCTACATATTAAAGATATTTTAGCATAATAATTCTCTTTAGATTCATTGAAATATTATATTTTCATAAAATATAATATTATAGCAACATTTACATCATTTATTCTCCCCATAAAAGTATGAACTCCCTAAAAACATCACCATGGATGATATTAAATATCATAACAAAATGATGGATAATTATTTTCTTATTTTATACAGTGATTACAACACTTACTTACTCCACCTTTGTATAACTTATTCAATAACGTATGTGTTAGTATATCTATAAAACATTAAGTAAATAACTATGTGTTTCAATCAACCTTTTGTTAATAGAAACAATTTTTAGACTTTGATCTCAACTCATTGAATCTTTTCCTTTTGTTTATATTTTTTTTAGATCTATTCATGTTTGATCTATTTTTCATTTTATAATTTTTAATCCCTTGGGAAAAAAATAGTCTTAAATATATTTTCCAACTTCATACATATGTGGAATGGGATCATCCACCTATGATAATAAAAAAATACATTGATTATTTTACTTTTAATTTTATCTGTTTAATTATTTATTCCTAGATTAGAAATATAATCATATAATTTTTTATATTTTAGATATCTTTGTAAAACTTTTAATACATGTATTTTACAACCACATGGAGAATAACTTAATTTTATTTGTTTTTTCTATATAATTATGCTTTTATATGAGTTTTTCTTTATCTTTATTGCATCTTGGAAATGGCGCGACCAAAGTTTAGGCACCCTTTATTAACATACACAATTTTCTTAGATATTCCACAGAATTTTATCAAAACGTTGTTTCTACCTTCCTTGGGTAAATCATCCAAATTTTATTTTGGTATACCAATAACTAAACCCATCCTTATATACCCTTTCTGGATTTATTCCCTCTCCAAATTTAGTTTTGTTAAATTAATTTTAATTTTAATGGTTTTTTTGCATGGGTCTATGATGTGGCCCACTTTCCCACAATATAATTATAATTGAACTACATATATATCCTTTACAACCTTATCCTTAGACCTCATTATAATATATTACTCAGTTTTATTCTTTTTTTAAGAACACTTGATAAATTTATTTTCTCTGAAGGTAGCTTTGTTTCCCCTAATTATTTTCATTATTTTATACTTTTGTCTAATTTCACTTTCTTTAAATTAATAATAGATTATGGGTGCATACCAACACTTCTAATTTCTAGGTACTCCTTTTAAAGAAAAATCATATAATTTCTCAAGGAAAGAAAAAATGTTCTTGGTGAACATATTATTATTTTTCTATTAATTCTTCATTTGAATAGAAGGTTTTTTACATTATTCATATTTACTCCCCTAAAATTTTTACCTCCTACTATTTTAATAAGATTACATATTGTGTCAAAATTCTATATTACTATTCAAAAACTCCAACTACACCAATAGTATCCAATAAACTTTATTTCTTTCTATTTATCATAACTCAGTATAGAAATTTCTACTTGTGAATTTTTTTCTCTTTATGTGGTAACTCAACCATTTTGGACTCCTCTTATGGAGTTACATTTCTTGGATATTCCCAGATATACATTTTATGACATGCCTGGATTTTAGGATTTTTTATTAATCAATATTTTTCTTATATTTATTTTTTATTCATAAAATTTATATGAATTAACATTATTAAATTAAATTTTAATAGTAAATTGGGTTACCTTTTTCCTATATTTTGTCTTAAGATATTCAAAATAAAATTTAAAACTCCAATGACTACACGTATAATAACATCATGAGGCTGGATCATTATTAATATTTTATGTATAAGCTCTTTTCTTTTTAATAGTTTGTGAAGAAGAAACTTTTATGGGTTCATGATTTCTCAATTTTCCCTCAAGCTTAGTACATTTTATGTTGATGGTGTTCTTTTTTTCTTCAATAGATTATAGGTTTTATTGTAATTATTTATTAACCATCTTGATTGGGTCCTAATTCAATTTTATTTATTTTTTTAGTGTATTAATTATATTTTTATTATTTAGTCCTTAACCTCTATATGATAATCCTTGAAATTAATATAGGTTTTGTAGAAAAACTTTGTACACAGATCACTTCTTCATTAACAATTTCTATTATAACATTCTCATGAATATTAATTTGTATTCTTTCATCAATCAAGTAAATATATCCTTTAAAAAGTAATATTAAGTTTTAATTTTATTTAAAAAAATTTCTATAACATTACACATTCATAATTTCCAACCTAATGCATCCCTCATTTTTTTAATTTCTTTTTCTAGTTGTGAATTTTCCTTTAAAAATACCTTAAAAACAAATTATATATTTATTTATTTCAACTGGGAACTTATTCAAAAACTATTTGATCTATGATTAAAAGTTTTCATTAGTTTTTTTGAACTTAGGCTATTCATACTCTTCATGGATTGAGATATTTCCATTAAACATATCACTTTTAGTATATTTAATAGAAGATATTTTACCACTATAGTCAGATTCATATAGTTTTTTATCATTATTATACTTTGAAATTATTCTCTTCTCATTTACCTCTCTTATTATTCTTGTCCATAGAGTTTTGATGGAGTTTTTATATTGTAATAATAGAAGGAACTTCCTTTTTCTCCATATCAGGTAGTTAAAAACATTACTTAATTCTAAACTTTATATATTTCTAAAAAATCTAGAGTAATAAAAATTGATCCAATCAAAGTTAGACCCTATTAATTATAATACCACTTATCGATCTTATTTGATCATATAGGGACACTGAGATGGTTTGAATTATTTTTCCCACATTTCACTGGGTTTTTTCTTTTCTCTTAATTGTCTCATATTAATAAATGAAATTCCATTTCATTTAAGATGTATAACCCTTTTGATTAACACTCAACAGTCACATTAGTATGAATTGTATAATATAAAATAATATTATTACACTGGGATTTTACAAGGTTTGTCTCCTTCCCAAAAAAATATACTACTTTTTGTGTTGGACATTATTGAGTATATGGATTTTATTATCACTATAATTTATTATAATTATAAGTTCTTAGTGTGAAGTAGACAATGCTTGGGTATGTATTATATAGATCCATACGATAAGCCTCATCCACATCCCTATTTTTTGTTTTATCCCATATTTTTTATATCTTACTAGAATGGAATTGCTATATTGGTACCACTAGTCATTCAAGGGCCATGTCATTATTTTGTGAACATATAGTGACCATGATTTTCTTACATTACCTTTACATCATTTTAAGGATAAAAAATATAAAAAAATACACCATCAGGATATAAAGGATTATTATCTTGGGGAACTAGGATCATACATAAGTTTTACAACATATGATATAAACATTTATTTAATTCCTTCTTCTCTAGCTTCTTATTTACTCTTGAATTCTCCGTAGTACAAGTTGTCACCTGAGGATATACATCAAAAAGGGGGTGAGATAAAATCCCAGTAATAGGATATATAATAACATTAATCAATAAAAATGCAGTGAACTTAATTATTATCATTATAACATATGCATAGTATCATAATGATGATAAGAAGCATTATGAAAATACTTATAATGAGGAAATGCATAAAAATGAAACATCATGTCTTAGTGGTCTACTAAAACACAAATTTTTGAACAAATATATCATCATGTTCATAAATACATAACTTTACACATGATTTTCTTCACATTTCCTAATGCATTAGAGAAATATATAATTCTGGGCTCACCCGTCACATCAATACATTTTCATTGGGCTATATAATTCTAGGCTGACCCGTCACAACATAACATTTACATTATCATGCATGAAACATAGAACATATATAAATACCAAACATAAAAACCCATGTAATGGAATGGGTTTCACATTATAAACAATTCATTCATAAACATTAGGTTCCCAAATGAAAGTGGAAATAAGATACTTGATACAAGGACCATCAACATTGAGTGAGAAGTAAAGGGTGTTTTTTTTAAAGAGTACTTTTGGAAAACATTTTGTTTAAAATAAACTCTTTTTGAAAACATTTATCTACTTGAAAAGGTAATATAATTATGAATAAATTATTTTTAAGGAAAACCCATTTTTAAAATTGAGCGAACAAGGGAAACCCTGAAGAATGAATTTTGGGTCCGAGAGTTCCCCTTACCATGTATCTGAAATATTTTTTCACATTAATGGCATGTATAATCACATTATATTAATTAAATAACACTTTAATAACCATTTATACATGAATATTATTCTTTATGTTGTTATTGTATTCTTTTAAGGTAAATTTGATGAGTTATAGAGTTTAAATTCACTGTTTGGGATTGTTCTTTTTCTTAGTTTTCATGAATGGTTCACTAGTATAAATGAATGGAAGTATGTGTAGGAAATTCCTAAACAAACAGAATTTATATTAAATTTTATTAATGATTTTATAGAATTTTAAATGATATTATAATGAATTTTTTTATATAGTTTTTGGATTAATCATTTGTTTAAATTTAATGATGATTTTTTTAGGATAATTTGGACAACTTTTGGATCACTATGAACATGTTTTGGCATATCAATTATTTTTCTTTATAAAAGTTATTTAAAAAAATAAAGGTTTATAATATACATAATAAAATTATTTTTCAAGGATTTAATGGTTTTATTGATATCCATGAATTAGTTGAAGGAAAATGTAAGCACATTGCCCATGATATAGGTAAATTAACACATCACGGAAAACAATTTCACTTTTATAAACAAAGAGAGAGATGGAGTATTATAATAAATAATCTTTCATAGAACTGATATAATAATATTATATCAATAATTATTGAGTTATCATTAAATTTTTATAAGAGATGTTTAGTATAATAGAGTAAAATAAATTAAATTTAGAAGCAATTTGAAGGAAATGACAGAGAGAAATTACCTCTTTAATATAACTTCTTTGAGAGCCTATATAATGGAGAGGTTTTGGAATTTTTTTGAGACCAAGGGCTTATGGACATGGGGGAGGATCATGGGATGATATTTGGAAATAAAAAGGTGTAGGCACAAGGCTTTAGTGGTGTAAGGAAATGAAGTTGTGAGGGGTGGTATTTATAGTGGAGGGGATATGGGGTTTCTCAATATTATATTCATTGATTTATTATTTCCTCACAAGACAAGAAATGGTAAGGATTATTGTGACTAAAAATAGTCACAAGTGAATGTTAGTTCAAACCAATGGCCATATACATCATCCATGACTCAAGCATAATGCATAAATTCATTTATTTAGCATATTTTTTAAATTATCAAATTTCACTATTCACAAAATACAAGTATTTAAGAAAAATATAAAAAATTCACCCTAACCATTTTTTAATTTATAGAATTAAAAAATGAACTTTATTTTATTAAAATAATTTTCTAAATTTGAGTAATTTAATTTTTAATTAAAATCATAATATAATTCAAAAAATACACACTTTAAAATTAAAACTACTTTTCTAGTAATTTGAAAAAACAATTAAGTTCTCATAAAATTATCATATAATAACAAGACTTATAAATACTAGTTTGTAGATAAATATTATGAAAATACGTTTTCTTTTAAATTAGTAAATTAATCATTAAATATTCATGAATTAAAAAATACCAACACTGTAATATAATTATATCATATTATCACTTATAGGATGGATAAATTTTATTTATACTATAATTTCTAAGGTTCCTATTCACATAGATGATTTAATATTCATAAGGTTCATGTTAATATTCATAAGGGTAACATTTCTATTCATAAGGGTATGTTACTATTCACCAAAACATTAAGTATTTCATATAGGACCCCAAAATCATATCGATCGCAATAATATATTTCAGATTTTAGAAATTCAAAAATGAGAATTAGAATATTAATGTTTAAAGGTCACATTAAAGTTCATTTAATCATGATGTGTAATTGTTTTCCCTAATGTGAATTTATGTGATTCTGATGTTACTAAAATAAGGGATAAATTTCATTGAAAAAAGTTTGTGTCCTTATATTCTTCCCCACTTTTGAAATTTCTCCCTCAAAATTTCATTTTTCATAAACATGTGAGGGTACTTCTCCTTCATCACATCCTCTAGTTTCCACGATTCTTCTTTATACTTATAGTTCCTCAATAACACTATGAAAAGTTGGGTTCTCTTTTTTCATTGAACCTTATCTCTCTGGTCTAAAATCTTTACGGGCTACTCCTCATAGGAGTGATCGTCTTCCAACTATACTGCCTCATATATCAATGTATGTGATAGATCTGGTATGTACAACCTTAGGAGTAATACGTAAAACACATCATAAACAAGATCCATATTCAGTGGAAGTACTAGGCGATAGGCCACGACTCCTATGTGGTTAAGGATATCAAAGGGGCCAATGTACATTGGTCTTAGGTTCCCATTCCTTCCAAACTCCATCACTCTCTTCCATGGTGATATTAGAAGAAAGAATTTATCTCCAACTTTGAACTCCAATTCCCTTTGATAGTTGTCAACACAGCTCTTTTGTTGACTCTGAGCATCTTTGATATGTTGTTGGATGACATGAACTTTCTCAGTCATCTCTTGTACAAAATTATGTCCGAGTAGCTTTATTTATATAACTTCAACCCAACAGGTTTGGGTTCTACAATTGTTTCCATATAGAGCTTCATATATATCCATATGAATACTCGAGTGGAATCTATTATTATATGATAACTCAACCAATGGGATATTTTGATCCCATCCACCTTTGAATTCTATTGAGTTTGTTTTTGAGAATATATTTGATCATCTGAATAGTCCTTTCAAATAGGCCATTAGTTTAGGGTCGATAGGCTATGCTAAAATTCAATTCATAACTCAAATCATGCTAGAGACTCCTCTAAAATTTAAATATGAACCTATGATCATGATCAGAGACAATTGAGAGTGTAACCCCATACAGTCTTAGCACTTCATTGACATATATCATTGCAACCTTTGGAAGAGAGAGATCATCACAAATAGTGATAAAGTGGGTAGTCTTGGCGAGTCAGTCCCCCACAACCCATATCACATTATTTCCTTTGGATGTCTTCATGCGACTTGTGACAAAGTCCATAGTGACATTACCCCATTTCCATATGGGTATAGTAAAGGGTGGAATTATACCGTTGGACTTCTTTCACTATACTTTAAATTGCTAACATATCATGCACCATGAGATATGTTCAGCAATCTCATTCATCATATTGTCCCACCAAAAGTGTTCTCGGAAGTCACAGTACATCATGGTACTCTGAGGATGGATATAGAATGTTGTGTTATGTGTATTTTCCAATAGATCCATCTTTATCCTGGGTGATTAAGGAACAAAAATCCCTATTCCAAATTGAATCACTCCATCATCATTGATATGGAACTCTTGAAACATCCATTCCTTTTCTACATTGACATTATTTCGTAACTCCAGATCCTCCCTCTATGCCTCCTTAATCTTATCTTGGATAGATGGTTGGGAAATCAATTGGGAAAGGTAGGATGTATTCCCTGCCATTATGATTTTCAAATCCATACTTTGCATAAACATGATGATAGGGCCTTTCTAAATTGTCCTCATGGATATAGTAGCATGTTATTTTCTACATAGATAATCAGTGACCTTGTTCAAATTACCAGGATAATAGTGAATAGAAAAATCATGTACATTGATTAGCTCTAATCATCTCCTTTGACACATATTGAGTTCCTTTTTTTCAATATATACATTAGACTCCTGTGATCGATATATATTTCTCACTTCTCACCATAGAGGTAGTGGCGCCATATTTTCAAGGAAAAAATCGCAACTACTAGCTCCAGATCATGCATTAGGTAGTGCCTCTCATGGATCATCAACTGTCATGATGTGTAGGCTATCAAATTATCATTTTTATGAGTAAAAAAGTGAATCATTTCTTCAAATCATCACTATATATGACAATATGATCTCCATATTTCAGTAATGTGAGTAAAGGTGTAGTTATCATCCTTCTCTTTAGCTCCATGAAGCTTTCTTTACATTTTTCTATCCAGATATATTTTACCCCTTTCCTTGGTATCTTAGTTTGTGTGCTTGATAATTTTGATAATTTTCTCACAAAAAGTTTGTAGTAACCAGAGAATCCAATAAAACTATGGCTTTCTGTGACACTAGAGGGTTTTTTCCATTCCTCAGTAGTCTTTTTTTAAGGGTCCAATGAAATTCCATCTCTAGTGATCAAATGTCCCAATAACATGACTTTCTTCATCCCAGAGTCACACTTTATGAAAATATAGTACAACTTATCCTTTCTCAATGTTTCCAACACAAGTCTTACATGTACTTAAAGCTCCTCATTTTTCTTTAATTATATTATAATATCGTCAACAAACACTACCAAATATTTTTTGAGGTTTTGTATAAAGACTATTTTCATCAAATCCATTAATATTTTAATGGACATTAGTATGTAAAAAATGGAATCAGTAGAAATTATTTGTGTCCATACCTTATATGGAAAGTATTCTTCTAAATATCTTCCTTATTCATCTTTAGTAGATGACATCCAGAACCAAGATCTACCTTTGAGAAGTACCAATCTCTAATAAGCTGATCAAAAAAGTCCTCAATCCTTGGATGAGTTTACTTGTTCATTATGGTGATCTTGTTGTGTTCCTAATAATCGATACACATCCAAATTGTTCCACCCTTCGTCTTCACAAAGAGCACTAGAGAACCCCAATGTGATGAACTAGGGTGTATGTTCCCTTTTTCCAAATGATTTTGCATCTCCTTCTTTAACTCCTCTATTTTGATAGGAGCTATCCTACAGGGAAACATTGAGATACACATAGCTCTTGGTATGAGTTCTATGGAGAACTATACATCACGATCTGGGGGAAGTTCGTGTAACCCTTTGGGAAAAACATCAATTTATTCCTTCACGATGGATATTTATTCTAGGATGAAACTTTCCTTTGACTCAACAATTTGAGTGTGGTATTCCCCTTCACAGGGAATCAACTCCCACACCATTGAAGGATTTTTTATAGTATATTCAAGATATTCCTTGAATTTTTATACGATCATGGTATGGTTTGGAATATGAAAATATATAACATTTTCCTGATAGATTATGTGTGATATATATAATGAAATTCAATCCATATCCGTTATATCATTGAATTTTTTCAAGGTAAGTATTACGAGATTCATTGGATGAATCTCCCCACAAACACCAATAAGAGTAGAGTCCAACACTTGGGTTGCAATGATATCACCACTTCGTATTTTTATAGATATATCTACTTAATGGTATTTGGGTTTCGATTCAATAGTTCGATAAACCTTGTAATATATAATAGAATGGCTATGACTAGAATCAAATAAAACATTTTCCATTATTGAGTGAATAGGAAGTGTACCTTGTATGAATTCATTTTCTTGATCAAATTACATAGTAGTGATGGAATAAGCCTTCCATTTCTCCTTTGGATTTGGTGGATAATGATTCTGATTCCCCTTGAGGGCTTGAGTATTAGTGCATTGGCTCTCATAGTTAACTTGCTCCCTACAGTTTTAACAATGGACCATATGTGGTGCTCTCTTTTCCTCCACCACATTCTCCAACATTCTTATTAATTATCGACAAAATTGAGCTTGGTGGATTTCTCTCCCACACTTGAAGTATTACCCTATCCCATTGAGGAAATTACCATAATGCTTCTTCCATCATTTTTGACATGTGGGTGGTTAAGTTTTCATTCCACCTTTCTCATTATATCCTCCAACATGAAACTATGTTTTTCTTTCCTTATGACCATAGTCGTCGGACCATTCTCCAAACTGCATCTCCACGTACAGAGCACATCAAACAAATTCTTCATACCTCCCAAATTCTCTAATATCAGGATACTTCTGATGGTTTTGTTTTAATCCACTAAATAGTATATTTATTTTACAATAATTTTTTATAAGAAATCCTAAAGTGTACCTTGAAAGCCTTGTGAAATTCTCTTCATAGTTCGTGACAGATTATCCATCCTTTTTCTTTTTCTATATGACTTCTCTCTCCATATTCTTGTAAAGATTTTGGGGGAAATACTTGTTAAGAAACACTATCATAATGTCTTCCCACTCCATCTCTTCAGTTTCATCTCTCAGTTTGGTGTTATTAATCAATTCCAACCATTGGTTGGCCTCTCCATCAAGATGATAAATAGATATCGTCACCTTCTCTGTCTCAGAATAGTGAAGCACAAAAAATATCTTGTCCATCGAGTTGACTAACTATTCTGTTACTAGTGGATCAGAATATCAACTAAATTTCGATGGTTGTTTCCACATAAAATACTCAATAGCCAGTTGTTCCAACTTAGGTGAAGATAGATTTTCTACATTACTCAAGTTTTTATTCATAACCTAAGACAACATAGTAAGAATCAACATGATGTTTTGAACTCAACCCTCCAAATAATTGTGGATGTCATTCAGGAAATTGATGTATTGTCCCTCACATGGGTTGTTGGCCAGGT
Organism: Viscum album; assembly: GCA_963277665.1. Classification (NCBI taxonomy): domain Eukaryota; kingdom Viridiplantae; phylum Streptophyta; class Magnoliopsida; order Santalales; family Viscaceae; genus Viscum; species Viscum album. Next base: position 88,605,238 of record OY728140.1, on the reverse strand, counting down.
TTCTCTTCATCCCCACCATTTTCTAAAATGGAAAAGGTTTGAAGAAAACCTAAGTCAACAAGTCATGAATAAATAATTTTTTCCTTTTTTGAAATTAACACTAAAATCATATATTATGGGATCCTTATGTTTAGAAAATATTCTTGTATTATAAAATAATCCTTCTCTCATAACATTTTTATCACTAAGGTTCTCTAATCCAAATTCACAAATTAACAAAATTGTGCCTCTAATTCCATATATAGAGACCCTTGTTTTCACATATTACATTTACATCATTTTAATGACAAATAATATAAAAATATTACACCAAGAGGATACAAAGGTTTAGTGTATTGGGAAAACTAGGACCTTATATAAATTTTATAACATAATACATAATGATTTATTTAATTCCTTCTTATCTATCCTCTTATTGACTCTTGACTTCTCCTTAGTACAAGTAGTCACTATAGGATATAAATCAAAATGGGAGTGTTCAAAAATCCCAGTAAGAGGATAAATAAGAACATTAACCAATATAAAATTGGTTTATCATAATCATTATCATTATAAAATAGGAATAGGATCATAATCAGGAGAGGAAAAATTAATAAAAGGATTGGAATGGGGCAATGCATAAAAATAAAATATCATGGATTAGTGGTCTATAATGACACATAGTTGTGAACAAAGATAGAATAATGTTCAAGAAAACTTCACTTTACTCATGTGGTTCTTCACATTATCCAATTAATTTAAGCAATATATAATTCTGGGTACACCTATCACATCATAACATTTTTATTACGATATAAAATTCTAGGCGCACTCATCACATCATAATATTTACATTATCATGTCTATCACAATGGACATATTTTAATATAGAACATAAAAAACCCATGTAAAGTAATTGGATTAACTTCATAAATCATACATTCATAAACCTTGGGTTCTAAAATTAAATAGGGAATAACATACTTGATACAAGGACTATCAACCTTGAGTGAGAAGTAAAAGGTGATTTTTTGAAAGAAGAGGTCTTTTGGAAAACATTGTGTTTGGCATAAAATCCATTGGATTACATGTATATACCAGAAAAGTTAAGATAATGATTAATATATGATTTTTAAGGAAAACCATACATAAAATGGAATGGAAGAGGGAAAACACCGAAGAAAGAATGTTGGGTTCGAGAATTCCCCTTACCTTGTATCTGAATACTTTATTTTCTTTAATTGACTGCATAATCATATTAGATTCATAAATTAAAAATTAAATATCCATTAATACATTAATATGATTCTTTATGGTGTTATTACATTCTTTTATGGTCCTTTGGATGAATTATAGTGATTAAATTCATTTTTTGCAAGTGTTTTTTTCTTAGTTTTCATGAACGGTTCACTTGTACACATGAATTGATGTTTGTGTAGATCATGAATACACATCCAGAATTGTTATTAAATTTTTGTAATACTATTACAGAAGTTTAAATGATTTTATAATGAGTTTTTTTATATACCATGTGGATGAATCCTTAGTTAAAATTTAATGGTGTTATTTTTAGGTTAATTTGGGCGGTTTTTTGGATCACTACGAACTTGTTTTTGTTTATCATTTATTATTACATATAAATTTTTTTTCTAGAACATTAATGGGTTTAAAATATAAATATTACAATATATAGTAAACCATTTAATGGTTCTATTGATATAATTTAATAATTTTAATGATAATTGAAGTGCATCGCCCATGATGTAGGTAATTAACACATCACATGTACCAATGTCATTTTTTGTAAAAGAAGAGAGATAAGGAGGAGTATAATGAATAATATTCCTTTAATATGATATAATACTAGTGTATCAATCATAATATAATTGTTATTATATTTTAATAATAGATGATGAGGATAACAGATTAAAAGAAATTATATTTGAATGGAATTTGAATGAAAAGTGAGAGAGAGATTTCCTCTTGAATATATCTTCGTAGAGAGCCTCTTTAGGGAAGAAGTATTGGTATTTTATGATTATAAGGGATTACGTATGTTGGGAATTATCATGGGATGATTTTGGATGAAATTGGAGTAGTCACAAGGATTGAGAGGTGTGAGAAAATGAGGTTGTATGGGGTGGTATTTATAGTGTTGGGGAGAGGGGTTTTCTTAGTTTTATATTCTGTACTTTATTATTTATCCACAAGACAATCAATAGTGAGGATTATTGTAACTAAAAATAGTAATAAGTGCATGTGATTTCTAGACAAATCTCATTTACATCATCTATGTCTCAAGCATGATGTATAAATTCATTTATTTAGCTTGTTTTGTAAATTATCAAATTTCACTATTCACTAAAAATTCAAGTATTTTAGAAAAATATAAAAAATTCACCCTAACCATTATTCAATGAGTAAAATTAAAAAATAAACTTCATTTGATTGAAATAATTCTCTAAATATGAGTAATTTAATTATTAATTAAAATCATAATTTACTTGAAAAATATATATTTTAAAAGTTACATTTCTTTACAAATAATTTGAAAAATTAATTATGATCTAATAAAATTATCATATATTCATAATATATATAAATAATAGTTCTTAAATACATTTTATGAAAATAAATTTTATTTTAAATTTTTTAATTATTCATTAAAAATTCCTTAATTATAAAAATACCAACACTATAATGTAATTATATCATATTTTCACTTATAGGATGGATTAATTTTATCTATACTTTCATTGGTATGTTTACTATTCACTTTTTCACTTTACTATTCATAAGGGTCATATTAATATTCATAAGGGTAAAATTATAATTTATAAGGGTATATAACTATTAACCAAAAAAATATGTTTGTGTTATTTCACTCCAAACATCTTACTGATCACAACTGTGTATGTCAGATTTTTGAAATTCAAAACAAAGTGGAACATTTATATTTAAATGTGACATAGTAGTTTATTTATGAAATATGTGGAATTTTGTTTCCCGGTGTGATTTAATGTGATTATGAAATTACTACCAGAAGGTAGAAATTTCATTGATAAACTTTTGGGTCTTTACATAACTTTACTTCAACCATAAAAATTTATAAGAAACTCTCTATGTGGGTTGGTCATGTTCCTCACCTCATCATCACAATGGTCAATGTAAAAGTATATCAGAATGTTTCTTGTTTCCTTATTTATCAAAACAAATATGGATATATAGAATTTTCAACAACATCAATAGTTTTGGTCCATCCAATCCATGATATTATTCTATGATATTGGAATATTTTAGTGAATTACTCTTCTTCTTAATCAATAAACATTTTCACTTCAGAATGAATTAAGTTCTTATTTTGTTACATTGAAAATTTTCATGTCAATAGTATAATCGTGTTCTCACTTTCCCTTCTACAACATGATGATTTTTTTTATAGTAGCATTGTTTTAGATTTCACTTTGTTCTCTTCTTTACATTATTATTTATACACATTTATTTCATGGACAATAGATATATAAATTCTATATTAATTATGGAAGGATAGTTTCATTTTATAAATAATTTAGGTCTGATTTAATGTCTTCCCTTAAGACATGGATTATTTATTCCCATGAAATAATAAGAATACCATTCCATATATTTCTCTACAGAATTCATAAATTTAAAAATTTTAAATTTTCTCCACTTTACATGGCTCTATGAAATATTTTTTCATGGAACCTCATCTTTCAGCATGGAACTCATCTCAGCACAAACACATTACTCAACTGGATATTCCATTGATATCATTTTATTGAAAATTAATATTAAAACTTTATACTTAATTATTTGTATTATTATTTATAGATACAACTTATTTATTCTTATCTTTTTTTAAATTCACTCTTCTATAATTCCTATATTTTCAATTCAAATTTTTGTTATTTTATTCTTAGGAAGTTCATGCCAATTTTGTTAATAAATTATGAATCTTATGATTTTTGTATCCTATGAATTTTTCTACCATATGAATTATTTATATTATGAAAAAACATCCTACACTAGTATCTTCTATTATATGGACATTAATATGTACATTTAGGAAACTTTTGATGGTTTCTCCGTCGTATTTTACTATTATCATAAGTTAGACTATGTTATCAAAATCACTGTAGGGTTAATTCAACATTAACAAGATTTTACCCTATTATTCCCCTTGTACTCAATGAATTTTATGTAGCTAAATTTATCATTATTTATAAGGTCACTTGTATCATTTAATTACTTATAGGTTTTGTTGTACAATTTGAATATCATGAACATTATGGTGCTATCTACCCTATGAATATACCCAATGAGGTCCCCCAAAACCTTTTTAACTCACTTTCATTTGGTTCATGTACACTATGAATCCTATTTTACCTTACTAATTTTATGTTTCTGTACTATTATGGTGTTTTGATGAAATTATAATTATGGTATGTACCTTATGAAGTCTATGTGAGGCTTCCGGCCATTAAAAAATATTCTATGTTTTGTATAACATGTACCTTAAAAATTCATATTACTTGTACTATATTATAAGTTTTTGTAATCTACAATTTTCAAAGGGTTTAATAATTTTCTAAATTTCTATTTCAATTTAACAGAAAAATATTTCATCAAATATGATGAGAATGTATCTATCTCACTTTTGAATTATTCTTAAAAACTTCAAAACATCTTCAAACCTCCAAACATTATCTTGTAATATTCCATATTAATATTAATCATTTAGTTTACCATAATTTCATAACCATTATATTCTATCATATATTTTAAACAATACTTATTAATAATTTGTACTGGTTAGTTTTCATGAATAATGGCACAAACAGTCACTACATGTGTGGATGCATTAAACTTTCATCACAATTTATTCTAGTAGCATCTCCAACATATATTTCCACTACATTTGGAACAAACGTCATCATATAATCTTATAAACTAAACATATATTGTCAGTTTTACCCTTATAGAAATAACCTCACCAATTAGAAAATAATACCATGCATTTATGTAATATTCAAAAGTATTCATAATTTCATCAAAACATAACTAAATAGATAAGTAAATATGTTTCATTAACATTTTCAAAAAACATTATTATATTCCATTCAAAAAACATTATATGGATTTTATCACTAAAAAACATCCCCAAAAGATCATAAGAAACATTAATTATTGTTTTCGTAGATGATAAATACTTTTATAAAATTATAGGTTACTAAACAATTTTTGGTGTTATTTCATAGGAAGAGATTTATAATTAGATCATTTGATACCATAAGCTAAATCTCTCAAATAAAAAACATAATAATCACATTTTGAGGGAAATTAATGTGACGTAACTCCAAATGAGAAATAACATTTAGATTTTGAGAGGAAAATGGTGGTGAAAGTATAAAAAAATATAAAACTTTTGTAACATATTTGTAATAACATGTTTTTCTCCTAAAATATATGTTTCACAGGAACGTAAACAGTAAATTTAAAACATTAATTTTAAAATAATTAAATAATTTAATCCTTTATTATAAATGAAGTCAAATATATAAAATATAGATTAGATGATAAATATAAACACAACTGTAATTAAATCCCATTATTTATTCTTATAAAACATTAAACATTTATTTTAAAATGAATAAATCATGAAATAATTTGAAGATAAATTAATTTTTAAAATCATGAAAACGTGAAGTAGAAGATTTTTAAATAAAAATAGTTATAAAATAAATAAAATAGACTCATGTGGTAAATGAAAAGAATTGTTTTTTACACTTGTAAATAATGTTAAAAATGACCCATGGGGAAATAATTGAAATGATTATTTTTTATCACTGGTAAATAAATTAAAATAAAATAGAAAATAATTTATTTAATAATTGAATTATAGAAAAAAATATTCTTATAACAATATAATTAAAATGGATATGGATGAAAATTTCATACCAACAACAAAGTAGAGATATTATTTATTTTACAAACAAAAACCCATTGGGTTGAATTATAAACCAGAGGTGGGTGAAATTTAAAAAAGGATTATAAAACCCATAAATAAAATTAATTTTAATAATATAATTGTGTTTTTAGAGAAAAATTATATATTATTTCCCAAAATATAATTTAAACATATTCTATTTGATAGTTAATGTGAGATTGGAAAAGAAACCCTTACGAAAAATATAATATATGCAGTAAAAATTCAAATGGGAATAAATGAAACTAAAAATTAATAAATTTAATAAATTTAAATAATTAATTTATAGATACATGAATATATATTTTATCCATATAATAGAAAATATTTAACTACAGAATAATACTTGAAAAGAGTGGAGACATTAAAAGGAAAAATATACCAAGAACATTACATGAAAAGTAAGAATATATCAAAAAATGATTATGTGAAATAAATGTAAATACACACAAAGAAGTTGTATATAAAACTTCCGAAAATATGATGTTATAATTCAAATGATCATAGAGAAACATAATCAATGAATGAATGATATAACTCAATAAAAAAAAATTTATTTATTATTCCCCTTCCAGTTTTTGTAATGAATACAATGCACATGGAAATAGATCATTAAAAATAATTTTAACTCACACTAGTAAAAGTGGATTTATGAAAAATTAATAAAAGTGATAGTAATCACATCACGTAATAGAATAATAGGTTCAAATTTTGAAATATGCCTCAAAGGATGTAAATTGAGACAATGAACCCTTACCCTGGATTTCCTAGTTCCTCGGTCATACTTTCACATCCTTTATAATAAAATAAGAACCATTAAAAATTTATTTAAAGAATTATTCATGTTTATTAACTTCTATATTAATCCATTATGATAATGTATCTTGTATTTATTAATTATTTTTAGTTAATATAGATAATCAGTTGTCATTAGTTTCATCCATTATTTTGGATTTGTGGTTACAGTTTTGATCATCACTTTAATTTCATGGTTTTATCATCACTATAACTATATATTTGTCGATTATTTTTCATTACAAGAAAAAAAAGTTATACATATCAATATATTTTCAACAATAGATTCATATATTTAATGATGTATCAATATGCTAATTCTTTTGGAGGGTAAATTTACTATGATTATTTATTGTTAATTTAGTTAACAGAATTACAAATTAATCATTATAAAACCATAATAATTTAAGAAATATTTTATTTATTCCTTAAATCCATTTATAAAGCCATCCATGGATGTATTTGTCAATTAACATAAATATGTTTCCCATGGAGGTGATGAACTGACTATAATATGGGAAATGTTTACTTTTTTTATAATAGATGAGATAGATATGGATAATGGGAATTTTATTATCATAATAATATTATAGTATAAAAATGTTAATAGTTTCATTATATTTGGTAGAATACATTTTTTGTATGTAAATAAAAAAATATAAATGAAAAAGAGTAATTATATGTTCTCAAATTACATCTTTGGAAGACTCCATTACTAGGTGGATTTTATCTTTAAATGGTGTGATTTTATGAGACAAAAACACATAGGTTGTGTCTAAGAGAAATAATAGGGTTTTTTTGGTCAATGATGATAATGTTGTATTATGGTGTGAATATAATTGGGGATATGAGGGGGTCCTATTCAAAATTAGAGTGGTGTCATTTTTATAAATAGTATTTTCATTATATAAATAATAGTAAAGTATTCTACTTATGTGGAACTATAATTGATAATTAAGTGAGATAATATGATAAGTGGTTTTTGAATCCTTAATAAATTAATTTAATAAAAAAAATTCTATATTTTATGAGCTTATCACTTAATTTAACACATATAACTTATTTAACATTTTCTATGATGACAAAATTTTAACTTAGGAAACTTATTTTTTGGGGGAAAAATTAAATTCATCTTATCAATTATTTAGAACATTCTAATTATTAATATTTGATCCATTTTGATAAATTTAATTTCTAAATATAAAAAAATATCTTCAATATAAGTACCCATAACTCAAGAAAAAAATTGGAAAAATGTTTTTTACGAATAAAAATACTTATTTTAGATAAATATTATGTATAACTATAGTACCAATGACATATATTTGTTAGTTATTAAATAATATAGGGTTAGTTTTCTTAAAAAAATTAAACAAAATGGAATCTTGGGAATATATAATTAAATGAAAAGGACCAAAATAGTTTTTTATTAGACTAAAATATAACTTAGGTACCAAATTGTTAATCATAAGATTATAAATTCAATATATTATTCAAAAATGATTTATTTTAGCCCCTAAATACATATTTTGTTGAGAAACATTTATCAATAATTTCATATCCATTCATATATCAAGAGTATTTGATTAATGTTATGATATTTATAAATACTTTATTTCTTAAAATTTCCCAAAACTTCAATATTTAAAAAAATCCTAAAAATTTACCCTATATTAATTTAGAGATTATTATTCTTGAAATTAAACTTTTTATAAATTTATAATTCTATATTTTGACAATTTAACTTTAAGAAATATATATATATAATATAATGAAAACCCCTTTTATAGGGGGAGAAATTTTTAAACATTAAGTTTTCTTAATTTTAATTCATATAAATTACTTATTGAATGTGTTTTAATAAATATTTTTGAATATTTAAAAATTTTATAAAAATTATCATTAAAATGTGTACAATTTAATAAAAATAAAGAAAACATATAAAAATTCTTGATAAAATAAACATTTATCCTTAAATGATATTAATCATTGACCATTAAATTTAATTATTTATCCATTAACTATTAAATATTTTATATTAATTACAATTATATGACATAAAATTATTACATATGACAATAATAATAAAATATAATGAATTAAAATAAATCATTTTAACTACCTTTTTCTTTACAAGAGGTTTTAAAATTATTATAATTTTCTTAATGATATTTTACATTTTATTCTCATGATGTTTTATGGTTTATCTTGCGTTGTTAAATATATATTGGATCATTTTATTTTAGTGTTATGTAGTATATATGTTATTAAACAAAGTATTTATTTAATGGAAACCATATACTAAAATATCAAGGTGTAACAGTAGGTATGAATTTAATTATGGGGAATGATTCTTTGACATTGGTTAAGTAATTTAGTCATAACTGAATTATACATAAATACTACATGACTCATCCAAATGTGGGATATTTTTTAAAAACCTAATCAGTACATATCTCTATAACTGAATAAAAATATAAAATAAACAATAAATTCTCTATAAAATTGTAACGAAAACATAATCTAGACCAAATAGGCTAAAGCAACAGAAATAAAATTCCTCAAATAGTCTCAACGTCACATGTTAGAAAATGAGATATACTAACAATAATCTTTCCAAATATGGGAATCTCCTTTAATATCATATAATTTTTTAATATATAAAATCATACCATTATCTATCTAAATAAATACATATCCAATATAAATATATATACTAGTAATAATTAAAACATAGTAATTAAAAATACATTTCCACCATGTTTTCATGCATGATGTGAGAATAAATGTATATTCAGGAACCACTAATGATTTTTCATCCCACATAGTAAATAAATAGTTTTATGGTAGATCTTGAAAACAACTTTATATAGATATAACAAAAATAATTCTAATCACATATCAAATAAAAACATTACAAGAAAATTTAGAGAAAAAATATTAATTGAAACTATTATATCAAGAGATTCCATACCTAAAAATTCTTACTTCAATCATATCAACAAATATCTATGATGATATATAAAGGTTAATGATGATCTCAATTTCCTAAAACCTAGTACAAGGAAGTCAAGTTAATTTTCCCAACCCATATGGGTGAAAAATAATTATATGTACTATATTGAAGGCATTTTAGCTACTCTTCCCATAAAATATAGGAAAATGGGTATACTATAGATAGGTCATTATGATCTCTTCTCATTAATCATTCATTATGTATGCCCAACCTACAAAAATATCAAATAATATTAGTATATACAATGTAGTAAACTCCAAATCATTAATAGGACTTCTGACCCACAAAACAACATTACTTGTTATATCAAACAATATGTTAAATATAATATGGAATAACATGATCAATATAATAAGGAAATAACTATTCTCAAATTTCAAATCATTCATAATAATATTCATGTTCAATATCAAAAATTATAGACATGCTCCCATATCAAATATTATATATCTCCCTAATATATAAAAATTAGAAGTTACATGTATGTAGGAGATAAATCTTCAGGGAGTCCATAGAGACTAAATGATGAGAAAAATATGATATGAGAATTGTAATCCAATCATGTCACATGCCATTGAATAACATTTTCTTTATAACACTCTATTGATAATTGATACAAAAACAAATTATATGTTGTGTTTTGAAACATAGGGTTCACTAAAAACTAGTCAATTAGGGAAACTATTAATATTTTTATAATTACTAATATATAATGGTAATGAACTTGGGGAGAGAATATATATATAGTATTATAAAAAACCAATAAATACTCAGAGTAACCAAAATTCAAAATAAAATGTTATGATAATGTTAAATTAAAAAACTAATTTAAAAGTATGGTCCTTTTTAAATATTAAATTTCAATATTTAAACCCTAAATTAAAGAAATAAATCTTTTTATAAAGGGTACTTTTTAATGAAGGTTTCAAACCTCACACTTCACCTTATAAAAAATTACACTTCATATACCTTGAAACTTATACGTTGTTAAATGATACTAAAAAATATATTTTCATAAATAAATAGTTATATAGAAGTAAATTTCTTCTTAGAGGTTAATTATAAAAGAATAACTATGTTTAATAATATATAGAAATGAATAGATAATGATTTTATAAAAAAAATATGTTCGAGAAATAACTTGTAAGAATAATAATAATGATTTCAGAACAACTAGTATGATCTAGGGGACACCACTTTCCGGGGGATGAATCAATGATTCTAATTTATTTATATTCTGTATTAAAACATCTTTTACCACATATTAATATAATTTATATTCATTTTACACACACATTCAACATATATTAACACAAAAAGAATAGTTATTTATAAGGTTCACCACTTAGAAGAAGGAAGTTGATCCTTAGTATGATTCAGATTCCTCATGAGAACACAATCCACAAGAATCACCTATGTTTGAAAATATTCAGGGATTATTATAAGTTTTTGTTACACATATGCCCATAATTTTTTAGTAAAAAAAAATTGGATCCTACACTTTGAAAGGATATGAATAATAGATAACAACTAAATATCATTCCACCAATAGAATTATGTCGAGTTTTTGAGTGTCTTGAGTTTTTATTTTTATCCTCTTCTTGTATAGTATCAAGATGTCTCTTTTATTTGAATTTATAGCACAATATGAAACCAATTCTTGAATTTTTTTATATACATTATCATTAGTGTTGTTAAAATTAAATATCACCAGTAACTTATTTTAACTCTCTATCTCTTCATTCTCTATTTTTTCGAGATTATTAAATTGAGAGAAACACCACCATCATTCATTCATGATTGAAATATATCTTTTATCACAAACTATTTGGTAGAAAAACTCATTTCAATTTGAATTGGATATTTAAATTCAAGAAAAATAACTTACCTAATAAATATTTCAACAACTTCTTATTCTTACCTGTTTTTCTTTTTTTTATTTTGTACTCTTATCCAAGTTCATATGGTTCATTTTAACTCAATAGATTCAATAAAAAGTATCTCCATTGGGTTTTTTCACCTAATGATATATATTTTATTTTTAGTATAACTTAAGAATATAAGATTATAATGTTCTTATACCATATAAATTATTCAATGAACCTTATGAAGGTACCTTAAAAGTTTTTGTGTGACATATAATAATTCATAGTACATTATAATGAAACCCTATTAAGCCTCTTCATACTCTGGGTGATAAAATTTTGGCATAGGTTTCCTTTAGTATGTTTTCCTCGTATTACAATATATAAATTTTACAAATTCTTCACAAAAAATTTGTTATTTTGAAATATAGATTCATGGTGTTTAATATATATTTGATAAAAAGTTGTTGAATTATTTTTCAACCAATCAATAAATAATACATTATTTACTTATATCTTTCTTTATTCAATTATTGGAAATCAAATACCACTAATTTTTAGTGATCCAATGTTATAAAATTTCATCTGTGGATTCCTACAGTACTTATTATTCTTCTCGATCATCATATATACTTTCTTAAGTGAGAACCATCCACTATGAAACATCAATAAGAAATCCATTTTGACACATTTTATACCATTTCCAAAACCAAATCTCTCTCTATTCCTTTTCCCTTCCAATTATGATACTATTAAGTTTTTTAACTCATATTTTTCTTGGTTAGTATAAGGATGAATAATTATTTGGTATGGTGTCCAGGATGCTAACATTTTCTATAAATGTATTTAAGAACATCACACTAATTTTCATATTTATGTCCATAATTTATGTTATATTTCTTAACATTATTATTTTGACAGGACTAAGTCCCATTTAAGACATGCCTATTAGGCCTATTATTCATGTAATGGAATTTTTAATTAAAAAAGAACATCTTTCTCATATTCCCAAACCATCCAAAAGACCAAAAGAATCAACAGAAACCATAAATACCTTTATAAATATCATGGTTTCCAGAGGTTGAAACTTTACTTTCATCCTTATTTAAGTCATAAATCATGGTTACATTTTGTGAAATAAAATTATCATGAACTCCTGAAATATTTTTCTTCACATTAGTATCCTTATCATATTTTTTCAATGCACTAGTAGTAATCAGTTTTGATTTTATGTTTGGGATCTAAAAATTTCTAGATTTCTAAGATTCACTTAACTTTTCCTCATTCTTTTAATTTAGTTCTTGATTCTTATATTAAAACATTTTACCAATATTTTCAAAATTACTTTCTATCTTTTATAATAATTCTTTAAAATCTTTATAAGTATCATTCCATTGTAAAAATGTTACAAATTCTGAAATGGAATTCTAAAAACATGATCTGGAATTATTTAGTTCATCTTCAGACTTGACTAGTTTCTTTTGAATATGTTCAATATATTTCAATTTCTCCATAACCATTTCATAAATTTTATCATTAATAGTTATATCATAATAAATAATCTTAATGAAATATTAAATCTATTCTATTAACTTTTATTTTTCCCCAGATAAATATAGATTCATTATAGTTAGAAGCCGGATTAAACTTATTTAACATTTTGATCTATTTTCAAAATTTATATATTTTTAAAAGACTATATTTTAAATATATATTCATCATGAATTCAATATATATGATTTATTCTTCACTTTAAAAACTATAAAATTCAATGCTGATTCTATTTTTATTATTCACGTTAGCAATAAATAGTTTCCCATCAACTTCATCCATAGATGTCTAAACATCTTCTTTATCTTCACTATCATTACTTCCTTCGGACCAAGATAAAATATTGAAATTTATATATATTAAATTAATTAATACTATTATATTTAGAATAAACCGTTGAATTTTTGGATCTATGATAATAAAATCTTCTAGTCTTTTCCACTTCTAGTAAGTTTCTTCATATACTCTAAACTTTTGGTTATTTTCAATGAAGTTCCTAATTGATAAAAATATAAAATATTTTAATAGAAGATTATTCATTTATTTTTTCCATCTTATAATTATCCTTGATATAATGTATATTAACTAAACAAGTTTTAAATACACTTATTTATCATAATCAGAACTACTAATTTCATATTGATTAAATTGTTTCAACTTCTTATGTAATAGTGTTTAAAAGGTAATATCATTTGAATCCTTTCCCTTCCTTATGGTATTATATTTTCTCAATTTCATTAGATAATAAAATATAGTTCAATTCATCAAGATTTATATCACCTAGATAATTATGAATTAAATTTTGATACTTTTCATTGAACATATAAGGTAGTATTCACAAGATCTTATCAATAACCCTAGAGTCCTCGAAATTTTCACAAAATCCTCTGATCATCTTCAAAATTGCATTCCTACTTGTGAAAAAACTATATATAGTTGAATCATAATTAATTATTATTTCTTTATACTTCATCCAAAAAAACTATATCTTTACCTTCTTTACAATTTAATTACCATTATAATGTTCCTCTGAATTACATGAAATGCCTTTTTCAATTTTGATACATCATAATTTTAGAAATTCTCTCTATATATAGTAAGTAAATACACAATTACAAGAACCTACCACATTATTAAAGATATTACATGTTAATATCATGAAAATAAATTCCTAATAGGGAGTAAATCCATTAGTTTTATCTCACAAGACATCACAACTAAAATTTAAATGGCATGGAATCATTTTTCCTTCTAAATATGATATCTTTTACTATAAAATTTGGGAATCACCTTGTTATTAAATAAATTTAAATTTTCCATTATAGAAAACAAAAAAATAGTGACTATTTCTTCTAGTAGAAAGAGACATCAAAGTCCAGTATTCAAACTTCTACCAAAAAATGATGGGAAGCAGGTTCTTATACCACCAGCAAGTTCTATAGGAGGTCACTAAGAGGGGTGAATCAATGATCTTAATTATATTTTGTATTTCCTTTAAAAAACATTACCACCTATTAATATGAGTTAATTTTATATTCTTACACATCCAACATGGAAATTTACAAGGACCTAAGTAACTTATAAGGTTCACCACCAAAAATTTGATAGCTAATGTTTAGTGTGATTCAGAATCTTTATGATCACACAGCCCACTGGAATCATGTGTGAATAAAAATGTGTGGGGATTATTCGAAACTTTTGTTACACTTATCCTAGTATTATTTATTTCATTCCACATATAAGTGAATCCCTCTCTTTAAATTGATATTAATAATGGGTAAAAATGAAGATTATTACATTGATATAACATTTATTGAGTTGCAGAGTGAGTAAATATATTCTTATTTTTCACTTAATACAAAATAGAAAAATGTCTCTTCAATTTTTTTTTAAAAAAACATGAAATAGATTCTTCCACTACTATAATCTCTACTATTAGTAGTGTTCCTAAAATATACTACCAATAAATTATTATCACCATCTCTTTCTTTTTTATCTCTATATTCATAATTTCTTCTAACTGATAAATTTCATCATATTTTGTAAAAACATTATACATTTTTTATACAACATGAAACAAAAAATATTGTATGATTTTAAATTTAAAAATTAAATTTAAATGAATATCTTCCCTCATTCGATTCAATATATCCTTCACCATTCTTCTTATTCTTATTTTATTTCAAATTCTCCTCTAAATCAATGTGATGTATCAGTTTGTGTTGTAGCATATAAAATAATTTATATTTAAATTTCTCTATTTTCATTGTGGGACAGTAGATCATCCACATTGTGGACATTCATTTCTATTAGTTTTAATCACAAAACACATTTTTTGTTTTTTAATACTTTAAAAACCCATTAGCATTGTTTAGAATAATATTTATTCATAATATATAAATTCTAAAAAACATACATTTTCAGTATGTAGATTTCTAAAAATATCATTATGTTTTTATCCATAAGAAGAGAAAATCATAGGGATTCATTATTATGTAGATTAAAAAAAATTCACATATCACCTTGACCATCCTTACATAATCCATATGTCGTACGAAGAGTTTATGGTTCATTTTAGATCATTTTGTTCCTTATGATGTTTCATAGTAGGGCTTGTTTTACCCTAGGATATATATATTCCCTTTTGTGTACCTTATAAATGTCTCACCATAAACTTTACATACTAAATGAACTATTTGTTTAACCTTATGAAGATACCCAATGAAGTTCAGTCTTCCTTATAAAGTTCCATTATACCCAATTAAGGTACCCTATAAAGGCCCCTTTCAAATTTTTCCCTTACTTCAGAACCTTCAAAATAACATCAAATCCATTCCAAAGAAACTCTAATCATATTTCGCATGTTTATTAGACTTTTAATCACCTTATAAATCTTATTTTAGGTGATTTTGAACATGATTTATGTATCTAAAAAAACTATTGTTTATGAAATTTGAATTCCGGTATGTCCCCATATGATATTTATTATAATAACAATCTATGTTTAAAGTATCCATGGGTGTTTGTAAGTCCATGTGTTATCAAGGGAAAAAGAAAATGTCTTAAGATGTTTGAAAAGAGAGGTATTGATTGAATCTTCCTATTATATCTTTTAAATGGAATATGATATTTCTATTACCATAATGAATCTATATTGATAGTTGACAATGATGATGTGAAGTCTCTAGATCATTTAAAAAAGAAATTTATGCGTGAATAAGAAAATTCCATCAGTTTTGATGATGTTGTGTTTTCAAAAATCCTAAAGTATCTAGAAATAAAGAAATTTTTTATGATATATTGGATTGAGTATAAAATTCATTCAATCCATGTGATGAGGAAAAACATAGTTTATATCATCTATGGTTAATAAAATAAGAGAAAGATGATAAAATAATTTTAAATCAAGGATATTAAGTTGAGTTAAGGAGAAATATGTTGATAAAAACTCATACCTAATTCTGTGCACAAGTTAATCATAGATATGTTGATGAATAATTATATCATTAACAGCGGGTTAATATTATGATTGATGAATTAGACTAGACATTGAATAATGAAACATAGGAGTAAGTCCCCAATCCCAAATAGGAGAATGTAATTTGGATAAATTCGGTATTTCAAAAATTTGTAAAAAGTCAATATAGAATTTTTTATAAAGTATATTCATAAATTGAAGGATAATATATTGATGATACCGTTGAACAAATTGTAATTCTTAATCTTATTACAATATTACATATCATTTTACCTAAAAGGAAATATATGGTTTTTTAATTGGATATCGTGAAATTCATCCAAACTTTTGAGTTAGAATAGGAGGTATACATTGATAATCCTTTTAATTTATTTATTGGAGAATATGTAAGTTATTTTTTAGGATCAATAAGTTTTTTATGGGATGTAAAAATCCCACAAATCATGGAATTATAAGCTATAAGTATTCTTTAAGAGGTTAAATTTAACAAATATAATAGTGGGAAAGAATCTATACATTACATACGACAAAGTGGTATCTCTCATATTTTCTATTTATATACATGTCATCATTTTTTCAACAACTGATAATAAATTGTTTGATGTTTTTTCTAAAGAGGTGAATAATCTTTTTGAAATTTCCATGAATGGGAGATGAAGTACTTTATTAGTATACAAATACCTCAAAATAGATATCATATTTTTCTTTGTCATGAGAATTATGCTTAGTAAAAACTTAAAAGATTGGTTATGATTTATTGTAATCCTATTTCCACAATAATACTAGTGGTCAAAGGATTATCCAAAGTATAAAATGGAATATAAGTCGATCAAAGGGGAATACAAATATTGATTGGATGTATGTTATACTATATAGATTCAAATTGAATATAGTTTTTGATTCTACACACTTTATACATATCAAATAATAACAAACAAGTCTTATTTTATTGTAGGAAAAAGTATTGTTAGGTACCTAAAATGTAAAATATGATTCAGTTTGAAATAAGATAGTAAATATAATTTTAATTTTTTTTCATATGCATAGATGAAGAATTGTAATGTTGTTTTGTTGTTATAAGATATATAACAAACGTTTATTAATTATTTAAGAAAGTTTTATTTTTTGGAACATGAATTAGTATATTTTTTTGATATTTATCACTACATAAGAAGAACATATAGCTTCTACACATTCCACAACCAAGTCAATTGGGATAAAGACTCAATTAGAAGATCTCAATGTTGAATTGAATTGGTCACTTCATAGTGAGTATAATAATAAAATTGTTATCAATATTCAATGGAATATGGTTCAGAACTCTATATCAAGTAAAAAAGATATATAGTATCAATTCATTATAGATATTTGGGACTGAAATGATTTAAAGTAAAAAAATTGTTCCCATAAAAGACCAAATAGTTGATGTTTTCACCACGAGATTGTTGAAGGATGCATTTCATAATAGAAGGGTGATATTAGGAGTTCAACCTCAACCATATCAAGGTTATGGAATTTATTTCATTCCCCTATATATCATTATTCATTAGATTATATTTTTAAAATGGTGTGAAAAAATTGGCATCATAAATCAATTAATGATTAGTCTCTTAGTTTATACATAATTATGGAGAAAACTATGTATGGTAAGTAATCCATTAATAAGGGTTAAGAATTTGGGAGAATGACCTCTTAAGGTGGGTCATGTATTTATATTGAGATGTTAAAAATTGTATGAGGTATAGTGAGTAATGTTTTGGTTTGTGAAAAATTAGAATTTTATTTACATATAACTAAATATCTAAAATGCATTTATAAAATTTAGAATTGGTGAACACTTTTTGAGAAATATGAATTGTTCTATAAATTTTATGAGTATGATTCTTAGAATATTTCATTTACATTTTATATTAAAAATTATTATTATTTTAATAATTTCTAATTATCAAGTGGTATAAAATATGATATGTCAAGTGTCATAAAAAACTAGAGAAAAGCTAATTATTTTTCAAATTTATATCAAGAGGATCAAAGGATATGAAGGTGTGAATGTAAATCACATATATTATGAAAATCATACTATTATGTTTCCATATTCTTATTTATTAATCCATTTTCACTCATGTAGGATTGAAAGTATTTATTTATGATTTATGGATAAGTGGTTTCAGTTTTAAAGTGATTTATATTCATCAACTTCCAACATAATTCAATGGGGTGTATTCTTGAGACCAATTTATTTTTGGAATTTTTTAGTATATGTGAATATTTTTAATATAATAAGTTTCCTATATAATGTTATAATCATATATAGAAGTTACTTTGGTGGAGGTTGAACTATAAGTGGTCTATTTTCTTATCTTTAGTTTTCAATGAAAAAATCATATTCGAACTGAGAATAAATAAAGGTGAATATATGAGTTTATGGTTAACAGGTTGTTAAAAAATGATTGGAGTTAATTTGGAAAACATATTATGTTAATTATATGTTTGGGAATATTGAGATAAAATATGGAAGAAATATTTATAGGGTGATTCTTATTTATAATATTCATAGGGTACACCATTGTACTGGACATTGTAAGGTACACCGTATTTTTAGAATTCATAGGGTCACACTATTAATCTTTTAAAAAAAGGAATTGATTTTTTATTGGGTATATAGAATCTTTATAAGGTACATTGATGATATTATTGAGGTGTAGACATCATAAGGATTCATTATAGGGTACATACAGGTCATCTTAAGGTACAACACATTTTAAAACCTCCATGAAAATGAATTTCACAAGGTTCAGTATAACATCATAAGGTACACTAAACTACTTAGGGTACCTCAGAAGATATAGTTAAGACTTCCTCTATTAAATTAACCGAGTGATTGGGTCACAATAAGGTACACCAAATGGAGGAGAGTATTTTTTGTTATAATAAACCCTAAAATTAAACATTATACGACAAATTAGAAACACAAATGAACCCTAAACACTTTATAGGGTACATAAACATAGTAGGGTACAATAGTTACCCATATAATTTAAGAAAATTATAAAATTTTAGAATCAGTATTATTCAATCAAATATTAATCCATGTGATATTGAAGTTGTTCTATTATATATTAAATATCACAAAATGCTATTTTTTATTCAATAAATGGAATTAAATAGTTTTTTCTATGAATAATAGAAATAATTACTATTATAAATTCATGGTAATTCTAAAACCCCAAACATTATTCTATAATGACCTAGAAAAATTTTTTAAATGATGAAGATGAATCAATATGAAAAATAATAGGTGTTTACAAATAGTTAAATGGATTTCATAGTTAGAATATGAATTAAATATTAAAATTCAAATGACATTTTATACTACATATTGTGTGATAAAAATATATACTTTTTATTAATGAAATATTATAGTCTTCTTATGAACATAATTATCATGAAATACATCGATAAGACAAGGATATATATATAGATAGAGAGATAGAGAGAGAGATGTTGTTAGTGATATTTATATTAAATAACAGTACTCATGATGAATGTATCAGAAGTGGAATATGTTCTTATACTTTGTGTAGTGAATGAAAACTAAAGAGGTATCTTGTTAATATTAAAGATAAGAAAAAATAAAATAAATCGATATAGCAAAACATTATAAAAATATATTTTAAAAAATTCTGTTTAGTTTCACACTATTATTTATATCATTCTGATGTTCACGATTCATTTGTGTTTGGTATGAAATGAAAAACTACTAGGATACATGTAACATGGGTTTACGATAATCCTTTAAGTTATTTACTTATAATTTATTCTACTGGTTCATGTGATCATGATAAATTTGAATCAAACAAAGGATTCTCCATGTTGTTTTGATTAGTGAACCTTGTAAAAAACAATTATCCTTTAGTTGGTGTGTTTTTTATGAGTGTGGATAGAAAATATCATTTATATAAATAGTAGGAGAATGATGCATTGAAATTTTGAATAACCTACCCACCCCTCTATAATAATATTATTCATGTTTAGTGTCTCATCCACATAGATTTATTTATCTAGGGAGTCTCATACAATCTATAAAATGCCTTATAATAGGGGGATTTTCTTCCTGGTATTTTTTCATCATGTGAACCCTCTAACCTCTACACAGGTGGGACTCTGGATGCAGCACCTAGATAGATTATTAATCAAAACATCTAACTATGAAAATAAAACAAGAGTCCAGTTAAGTTTATGTTTTGAATCCTAATGGGAGTGATAGATAACCTTATTTCTATCAATATCCCACTCACTATTACTTAAATAGTTTCAAAATTGAAATGTTCTATCATATACTAAGTGAAGTAACTTCCCAAAATAATTCCATAATATTTTTGACATTGTGAGTCCATCCTGCATAGATTTATTTCTCTAGAGAATCGAGCATGATGTAGAGAATGCCTCATAACAGGGGTGGATATTCCTTGTAGTATTTCTTCATATCATGAAACTCCTCCTTGTCCCATATGGGACTCATAATATGGAACCTATGAAATTATTATTCAAGACTATTCATGATTCTTTGAATGTTGGGGGATGATTAATTCTACCTTACAAAAATATACAGGTTTACTGGAAAATCATTAGACCACCAATGTGTTTACAAATCATGCCATTCCATTCCACAAAAATCACCACAACTATTATCTTTCAACCAATGTAAAATCTTTACCTAGGATAATTATGGATCAATTATTTATAACTCATGAGGTTTAAAGTGTAAACATTAGTTTCCCTTTATAATTATTGGTATAACATAATGTGAACAAAATATAAGTATGAATAATCAATAAATTATCTTCTTATCTCAAATTTTTAAGATATGAGAACATTATTGTTACTATAAGTAACTATGGTATGTAACATAATATAAATATATAATGAAAAAAAATCCATTTATGGAGAATTACTACCTTACCAAAAAAATTTGGATGAGATCATACAAGAAAAGAATAAAAACTAGTAATAATTATTTTTTAAACCTAAATAAACATTAATTATTAAAATTACTCATTTTCATGAATGATAAATAATTTACTAAAAAACAATATTTCCTAAAAATATAAATTAAGAATTTAAGGAATCAAATATTCATTGAAACTGTCTCATGGAATCATACAAAATCACGTTATAAATATCCAACAAGGAATATCAAAAGAAATATAAAAACCCATTCATTTATAATTCATAAAACATATGTATAAAAATTACTACTAATTTGAAAAAAATTGTAATAATTTCCCAACCATATCCTATAAATTTGTTCAATGATTTTAAAACACATACCATAATCATTGGAAATGTTTTCTCTTCCAAATGATCACCATTAATTCTCTAAAGTCACGAAGAAATTTTTTATACACAAATAACTCTAATAAATAAATTACTATGATCAAATAAAGCCAAACCCAAATGAAAACCTGGGTGAATAGTTTCCAAAATATTTATAAAAACATAAAAACATAAACCCCCAATTGAATCCAATATAGAATCATTATATTTAACTATAAAAACATAAAAACCCTATAGTAATTCATACCTCAATCTCCTTATATCCAAAAAATTATAAATGAAAAGTAAAAAAAATTGTTCATACATACTTTAGAAAAGAGAAGATGAAGACACATTTATTTAGGTGAATTTCACCATTTTTGGGATAATTTCATTTTTGAATCCCTATTTGATGAAAAATAAATTATAGGAGAGTATAAGAGGTAATATGAGGAAGATAGAATATGTTTACTTTTTATTCATCAAGAAAAAATCCCTTGAATCACCCTTGAGTTGTAATCCAATAGACGGGGAGTAATAAACCCTATAGAGGCTATGGGAGGAGTTCATGGATGGATAGAAATAATAGGGTTAAAAGAAACTTAAAAGGATATTAAAGTGTTTCAATGTAAATGAAAAATATATTTTTTTAAGAAAAAAATATTGTTTAGGCTACCATGTGCCCCGTATGGGGCTACTAGGAACTCAATGTCACCACTCAGACACCTGTCCAACTTCCAATCTCAACGGGTACCCAGTTCCACACCATTGAGTACATGATGACTTGTATACTATTAAACTAAAGGTTACACATCCTCATAGTCCTCTATATCCCCCAAACCACCTATGATACCTCAAACCATATCTCAAAAACATCGAATATTTATTCCTCAAACTTCAAAATTATACATTAGATCTCAACATAAAAAAATGGACCCTCATTTTGGAAACCCAAAATCCAAAAAACTATGTGTTTCTTAAATTTTTTTTGAAGAAACCAAATTTCTCATTAAATTTATTCATCAAAATACATATTTCATTAAATTTCATGGATCTATACTCTCTAGTGATTGTTGGGTAGTTAAAATTCATTATTACGGCCACTAATTTTATTTCCTTATAGGATACAGTTATTCTATTAAATTAAATTAGAAAACAATATTGTAATAAATTGTGTAATGTTTAATATCTTAACCAAATTTTCACTTCCAAAAATTATTCTCCAAAAAAATGGTACAAAATTATATTTATCTGATTTGAAGATATTGTATGCAAATTAAAAACATTAATTCAATATTTAATCCCATTATTAAATGAATAAAACAATGTGGAGGACGTAAAAAATATCTATTAAATATACTATCCAAAATGGTGGTTCGAGGTAAAAATTCATGTTCTGATAAATTTATTCCTACTTTATTGGCTTACCACATGTACCCTGACACGTGTGACTCCAAATTCTCAGGTGTATGGGACTGAAGTTCTCTTAACAATTTAGATATTGATAAATCTACATTGAATAAATATTTATTAATAAAAGAATAAATATGAATTTTCAAATATTTTATTAGATGAGATGGAATAATTTTAAGAGAAGTGATTGAATGTGCTCTATAACAATGAATTTAATAAAAACTTTCACTAGCGAGAATTCAAAAAAAAGGAGCTACTTCACTCATTTTTTCAAGGTGAATTTATTTTTGAATTGATAAAGATGATATTATAGTTCAAACCCCAAATTGTGGATCAAAATGAGAAGGTCCTTATAGAATACAAAAATTATACTCCAATGGAACTTACTCTAAATTTACCTTGGATATAGAGTGCTAAAAGGAAACACATTTTCTGTTTGTATTTATTTATATATAGAATATTATAGCATATTTTCATTAATTTTGGGAAATTAATATATATTCTATAATTTTTTAATTAATTATTAAATGGATTAAACTCAATATTTTAATTAATTATTTTAGTTTTGAAATCGACAACCTCCATTTATTTTATGGGTTTTTTGATAACTCTTAGGGAGATGTGTGATTAAAATATCAATACATATGGGTATCCCTTGAATCCCATAAACAACGTGAAATAAAACTCCCTAAAACATCGGTTTTTGAAGAGTAATTAAGTACTTCTATAAAATTTTATGGTGTTAGAGCAGGGCAGTTTTTTTTGATTTTAGAGTTTTAAAATTTTATGTTTTTTATATTTTAAATTTTACTTAATATTTTCTAAATTTTTTTAGTTATATTAGTCTTTATTATTTATTTACTTATTTCATATTCATTTATTTAATTTTTTAATAAAATATATTTCTTTTTTTGAATTGTTTTTATGCATTTTACTTACCCTTACACATGTATTTTATTTTATTTTACGTTAAAATGTGTTCTTATATCATTGTTTTACCCTCAAATATCCTTTGTAAATTATATTTTACCATTACCTGGTGTTATAAATAGGCTTGTACAACTTATTTTTACCCATAAATACGTTTCTCAAACTTTGTATTACATTTACGAAAGTTTTCTTCCTCACGTTACATGATCTTTACAAAATGTGAGTTACCCTAATATACTATATAGTTTACCATTACGAAACACTAGTGTTTCAATTATAAATTATATTAAATTTATTTTTTTACCATTACATGAAAGTTATATTACAATTACATAGTTTTTATAAAATATTTCATACCCTTATAAAGTGCATAGTTACCCTTAACTAGGTTTTGAAAAATTATTTTCACACTTATCTGCTGGATATCATTTTTTCTCTTATGCATCTCATATAACATTTTTGTAACCCTTGCACATAATATAAAAAAAAATTATTCATTATAGAATATGTTAAATTTTCATTTTACCCTTACTCATGAAATGAAACATACCCCTACATATGTATGAATATATTGTTGTCTCCATATTACTCTATTTTCATGTTTCTTTTGATATATTGAATTATTTCATGTTCATAATTATTGTTTAAATTATTTGAAAGATCATATAAATTGTAATTAATTATATAGAACCTGTTTTAAATATTTTTACAGTCTATTAAACAAATTTATAAGAACACCATCATTGTTATCCATTTCACTCATGAAAATTCAGCATGAATAGGGAAAAATTGATTTTACTTTTTTTATTTGTGTTTTTTGTTTTTAATTTTTCTAAAAAAATATTAGATATTAACAAATGTTTCCAAAATTACTTTAATATTTTAATTATAATGTTACACATTTTTAAATTATCTGTATCTACATGTATATATTCTAAAAATTTTAAAATATTAAATTTTGAAAAACTTTTTGCGATATTATCATGGGAATTATATTTGACCTATAAAAATGGATTTATTTTACTATTATAGTTATGATTTCAAATTATTTTGAATTTTTCATATTAATTTTGAATTTTGGATTGGATTTAGGAGATTATATATGTGTATATTTATATATATCCCCCACAAATAATCCTCTATATATTATTTTGAATTGGAATTTTATAACCTTTTTCTATAATGTGTCGACTAGTTTTTATTTATATGGAAGTTAGATAAGTAATTTATAAAATTCCATACATTGAAAAATTGATATCATTCTTCTTCTATGAATCTACTTTTCTTCAAATTGAACTCATTCATATTCTAAATAGATATTTTGAAAAAAGTGTTGTGGTGTGATACTATAAAATGTTATTGAAATTATAACTAAGAAAAAAATTATCTCTTCTATTAGATGATCTCTCAAGGTTTGTATATAAAATTTTTCAATGTTTAATACGTTGATAAGTCAAGATGATACCATACTCCAGAACAAATACTTGTTCTCCTCTTGTTTACCAGTCTATTTTTTCTAGTTTCATATGCATGTAACACTACTTCTTGTCCCACACATATTCTTTCACTTTCTATTTGTGATCTTATATTGAAAATACTATTCCATATTTGGGTTTTGACTTCAGGATTCTAAATTTAAGAGAATTTACATTATGAATCTCATTATATGAAGATAGTATTGGAATTGGGTTGTGAATCCCCATAAAAATTTTAGGATTCTTGGTTATAATTATAGTCAAAAAAAAATTTTATAATTGGGATTTGATTCCCCTTTAAAAATTAGTTCAGTTCATAATGTATTTATCACATATTATAAAGGTATAACAGTAGACTGGGTCCAATTTGGATCTAACCACTATAAAAAATCCATGTCTTCATTCTTTAATTTTTCTCAATAGTTAATTAAATGTGTTAACTATATCTGATAAGTATTTAAGATAATTAATAAAACTATTTTAAAGTTTAACTTTGATATTCATTCCCCCAACCCTCTCTAGAAAACCTACTGTCACCTAATATGACCAAAAAAATTGGTATCAAATGTATGACCTTATTTAGAATAGATTATATCTACTATTTCATTCGATGAAGTGAAACACCTTGTATGAATAACCTATTAATATTTTATATAGATATTTCTATTTATATATTATTATTATAAGATTTTTCTAGACCTCATAGATTAAGTAAATTATCTATTAGATGGTATGAATAAACCTAAAATATGCTTGTATTATTAAAAAGAAACCACAATTGGATGAAAATGACTATGGTTTCTAATCATACATAATGGGTTCATGCCTTAATAAATAAAGCATAAAAAACTCGAAAATCATGATAAAATGAAAAACTATAATAATTTAACCCAGATAATCTTATAGGAAACGATGCGGTGAAAGTTATTTGGAATTAAAATTTATTAAATATTTTATATAGTTCTATAAATATAAGTGTTATTAGTCATGTGTTTTCATGTAAGACATATAATGAGACCTGAAAGATTCTACAGTTTACTCACCAAGGGTTAGATTAAATGAATAGATTCTGTCTAGGAATGCTATGAATGGAGTACCAATATTTCAATATGGGTGAAGATGAATGCGTCAATCAAATGATTTACTTATTAATAACTATTTTTAAGGGACTTAATTCACATATAGAATCATTGGATAACCCTACACTTATTTAAAGGGTCCTAAGAATTATACTATTGAAATTCAATTTCAAGAAGGTTGTGATTAATGAATGTAATAAATTAAAAATATACACATTGGATGAACTCATGAAACCATTTCAAAAATATTATCTTGAGTTAAAGAATATTACATAAGAGGATAATTCAATTAATAAATATATTACTTTCAAGTAACATATAAATGACAGTTTTAACTATTCAAAATTTGATATGTAGGAAAGTGGAAAGGTAGAATTTTTGAATAAAAGAAAAGGAATTTATAATATAATGAATAAAAAATAAAAAGTTCAAGAATAACCAAAAAAAGATCAAAAGGGTGATAAAAATTAATGAAGGGTGCCTCACAAAACTATATTATTTTTTCAAAACTAACATATTTTGAATAGAAGAAAAAGGGACATAAAAAAATAATATTTTCAAAAATTAAAAAATTACAAAAATGATGAGAAATATAAAATGTTGTCATGAGAATATTATGTATGGAGCTACATAAATAAATCTGATTATAATAATGAATCTTGAATAGAAAAACTTTCAAATAACCTATATTTGTTGAAGATATATAAATATGGTTAGTGATGAATTAGATTCATCTTCTGGTATTGGTTCTGATGATGATGGTTATATCATTGATGATCAATATGAATAGAATAATAAACAATAAAAGGATATCTTATTGGTTTCTAAATTATATAAAAAATTAAAAGTATATAATAAGTTGATTATCAGGGAAAGTGAGAATTTCAATAAAGGAAATGATAATTTATGAAACTCAGTTGTTTTTTCAAATTAATTCCATTCAACTAAAGTGTCCATTATTCCCAAATAAATTGGAAAATATAAATTAAAAATTGAACAAATTAGAAATTTGGGTTCATTTTAAAAATAAAATATTTATGATGATTTAGATTCTATTTAAAAAAGATAATGGGAGTCTCAAAATTGATTTTTCTATTTTGAAATAAAAATAACTTTTCTTATTCATGTTAAAGAAAAATATGACCATATAATTGGATGATGAAATTAAATAATGATATAAATAAATTTCTTTATAATCCTCATATTACTAAAAATTTTAGAAAACTTTTCAATAAATGTTCTAAAGGAAGTATATCAAATTTTACATGAATAAAATGTTTTATGTCAAGAAATTATGCTAATATGTTTTCATTAATTTTTCATTAATTTCAAGGATTTAATAATAAATTTATTTCAATGAATTTATATTCCAAATTAGTTGTGAATACTTGTTTTAAATTAGTGGGGGTACTAAATAATTATTCTAAAAACTATATTGGACCCATTATAGAATGGGTATCAAAATTGTTTTCTACATAATTAATATTTTAAGGAAATATTCCTTCCTAGTGAAAATGATACACTGATCATGGAAATAGGTTATTGCAGACATGTTATAGGAGATCGATTGAGGTTGTTATCATAAAATCAATGTGCTGGCAGTTCTCTAAAATTTAGTGATAAAAAAAGGAAATGTTAAGGTATTCAATGATATAGGTTTTAATAATATTTTTATGATTTCTAATTCTTTATAGCTTTATGGTTTTACTCATAACATAACCAGTATTTGAAAATTAAGTGATGATAGAATGAGTGTTAGATTTGAAAATGATAAATGTTTAGTTTTTAAAAATTAAAATTTATTATTTTAGGATAATAAGAAAGATGCTATTTATATGGTTTAATTTTCTAAATGAACTAAACATAATATAATTATTAATAATTCTATAGAAACATATGATATCATATAAAATTGGAGGAATAGAAATGTGAACATTCAATTGTTACACAAACTATCACTAAAAGGATATGTGTAGGAGCTACCTAGTTTGAAAATTAGTAAGAATTTTACATAGGATTATTTTTTTAAAGGTAAATATAATCGAATTTATATCTAATATCTAAAAAAAATTATAATTTCTATATCATTAAAACATATTAATTTATATTGATTTGGTTTTATACATGATTATAGTTTATAAGGTAAGAAATATTTTATTTTAATGATGATCATTATTATATATTTACCTAAACATAATTTATATCTCATAAAATTGAAACTTTTTCGATATTTCTGGTTTTTTTATGCTGGTGAAAAATAAAAATGGTTATTTAATTATTCCCAATAGATTTCATAGTAGTGGTGAGTTTTTTAATTCTTATTGTGAATTTGTTTTTTGAATAAAATATTTATTTTTGTAATTTTTCAAATCCCAGAACACCCCAATAAAATAGTGTTGTAGAATATAAAAATAGAACTATCATAGAAAGGGAGTGAATTTTGATTAAGGTTTTTTTAACTAATTGTTTTTGGGTTGAACCTATTAATACAAATTATTATATTTTAAATATATTTTTAATTATAAAATTTTTAATTAAAACACCATATAAATTTTTTTATAGTAAAAAATGTAATGTTGGTTTTTTTTTACTTTTTTCAATATAAAATTATTTTTATAAATATTATGGATAACCTATATAAATATGATTCCAAAATTGATGATGTAATTTTTTATTTCTTATTATAATAAATGTAAATCTTCTTGTTTTTATTATAAAATACCAATGATTTTAGAAAAATATGTTCATGTTATATTTTTTAAATATGTTTTGAGTAAAGATTTAATTTTAGAATATTATTCCCATAATTTGAATTTTTTTATTTTAAGTGATGAAAACCTTAAAATGATGTAATTTAAGATCGAGAAATTACACCTCATTTGTTTCAAAAATTGTTGAAGTTTTTTGAAGATCACCTTGTTTAAAATCTTATTGGTAATGTTTATTTGGTTTTAAAACTAGGGGATCTATTTTAAATTTTTATTAAAAAAATTTGGTTTTGTTTCTGAATGTGTACCCAATGTTGTCTTTATTCATTTACCGTTTCTAATTGGATTATATATATTTATGGACAAAAAATAAGGTTTCTAGAAACAATGTTTTGACATTAGTTGGACACTCTACAGATATGAATGTTTTTTGATGAAAATGGAGTTTTAGGAATAAAATAATTAATCTAGTTGAATTGTTAACAATACATATGTTCTTGTTTCCCAATGATATTATCAATAAGAATGTATAGATTTTGATTAATCATTTGTGCATGTTTCTAATATTTAATATATTATAATCTTATTATCATTTAGTGATTTTAAATGTTTTATATTATTTGATAAAAAAGGATTTTTTTTAATTGGTTTTATTTCTGAATAAGTTTAGGTTTCTTAACCCCTTAGTTTTGAAAATGTAATATTTTTAATCAAGTTATTAAATTATTTAAGGCTTTATATGCTCTTAAAAAAGAACCTAATTCTTTGTATGATATGATTACATTGTTCTTGTTGAAAAACTTTTCTAATAAAGGGAAATTGGATCCAATTTTGTTTATGGAAACCATTTCAAATGATATTTTAATTATAAAACTTTATGTTGATGGATTTCTGTTTTCTCTTAAAATTATTTTATTTGTAAATTATTTTCAAATTGTATGGATTGTGAAAGTGATATGAGTATTATGCGATGACTAAAATTAATTTTAGGTCGTAAAATATTTAAATAAATAATTGTACTTTATTTAATAAATCTAAATATTTGAAATATTTGGTTAAGTGTTTTAGTATTAATTATTGTAAAAAATTTAGAACCCCTATAAGTATTAATTATAAATTAGATTCTAATGTTTTTGTAAAATCATTTGATTCTAATTTTTTTAGATGCATGGAAAGAAGTCAATTATATTAAGTGCTTCTAGACTCAGAATTCGGTTGAGTGTTTCTTCATATTTTGGATTTCAATCTCATCCTATGCAATTTAAATTATAGGATGATACATTTATTATTTTATGGAACTATTAATTGTGTATTTTTTCTATAATTGTTTTTAATTTAATTAGTTACTCTAACTCTGATTTTGGTGGATGTAAACTATATAGGAAATATACCTCAAGTATGGTTCACATTCTCAGTAAGGATTTAGTTTCTTAGAGTTCAAGGAAACAAAATTCGGTTACATTACCAACTAAATAAGTTTTGTATATTTATTTTTCCTATTATTTCTATATATATTTGTGAATTAAGTATACTTTTTCAATATTTGGATTTAATTTGGAAGAGATACATATTTTCATTGATAATTATTCTCCTATTTCTATGTCAAAAAACCAATTATAACATTCTCAAACTAAGCATATTAACATGTGAATTATTTTTATTTGAGATGATGTGAATAAAGGAGATATTGTTTAAGAATATTTTCAAATTTAAAATCAATTTAGAGATATTGTTTCTAAATTATTGGATTTTTCAAAAAAATTAGAAAATAAAATTTTAACATTGAATGAAGAACATTTAGTTTGAAAATAAAATTTTATTTGTCTTTGATTTAGGGTAAATTTAATTTTTAATTTAATTATTTCAAATATTAGTTTTTTATAAATTTTAAAAAGGGGGAGAAATTTCAAAAAATATTTCCCTATTTTTTATTTCCAAAAAAAGGAGATTATCCAAAGTGGGGAGTTTATTTTTCTAATTTTGTAGTTTTTATATTTTTACATTTCAAATATTAAAAAAATGCCTTAATATTTTTAAAAAAAATTATTTATATTAATTTTTATTATTTATTAATTATTTATTTTTCCTTTGTAAAAAATATATTTCAATTATTTAAATTATATCTGTGTATTTTAATTACCCTTATGTATGTCTATGATTCTAGCTTCTACCGTTGTATGAGTATAAAAATCATTGTTTTACCCTTACATATCACTTGTGAATTATGGTTTAGATTTAAATGGCGTTATACATAACCTTATATTAATTTTTTTTTAAACTTATGTATGTTTCTTAAACTTTGTATTACCTTTCAGTAAGTCTTCATTCTATACTTATGAGATATTTAGAAAATGAGAGTTACCCTAAGATACTATTTTTTCACCTTTATATAACTCTTGTGTTACAATAAATATATATATATATAATATTTTTTTCACACCAATACATATCAATATATAATATCGTTACAGAAAATTTATTAAATTTATCTTAGCATTAAGTAGTGCATATTTACCCTTACACATGTTTTGAAGAAACCATGTTACCCTTATGTAGTTTGTTGAATTTCATAGTTACCCTTACGCATATCATATAACATTATTATTTCCCTTATATACCCAATATAAAAAATGTTTTTCCTTTATGATATATATTAGAATTTTAATTTACCCTTATGAATTCACTTAATCATTACCTTATATAGATATCAGAAACTATTTTTTCCAGATTAATATGATTTCATATTTTTCACAATATAATGGAATATTACATGTTTATAACATGTTTTAATTTTTTAAAATATTCTATAAATTATTATTAATTATATAGAACTTTTGTGAACTTTTTTATTTTATTCTAAACACATTTATATGAAGATGAATAAATTTCTTTATTTCATGTGTCAACATTGAACACAAATCAAAGACAATTCAATTTTATTATTCATACTTTTCTAGTTAGTTTATAATATTTCAAAATTCATATTAGATGTTTAAAAATGTATTCAATTTTTTTTATAATTCTGAATATTGTGTTACTATTATTTTGAATTATTCATATTTATATTCATATATTCTTCACATTGTTAAATGTTTAATTTTAAGGAAATTGGTTGTGATAGTTTCAATGGATTTATCATTAAAATATTAAATTGGTGTTTTTTTGACAATTTTAATGATGATTTAAAATTAGTTTGAACATTTTTCCTGGTTTTAAATTTTTTATGGGATTTGGGTTATAATATATATATATATATATATATATATATATATATCACACTCTCTCTCTAGTGATCCAGTATATATTATTTTAAATTTGGTTTGTCTAACCTTTTGTTGGGTTGTGTTTATTTGTTAATAATAATAAGGTTGATTGGGAACTTCTTCGTAGAAAACCAGGAAAAGAAATATTGATATCAATATATTGATAGGACTCTACTTTTATTCAAATCAACCACTTTCATATTCTCAAGTGATACTATTAAAACATTCCTATGGTCTGATATTGTGATGTGTTGGGAAACATTTCTTATGAAAATAATTCTATCATCTACTAGACTATCTCTCACGGGATGTACCAAAACTACTTAAACATATAGTTAATTTATGATTCAAGATGATACAATACTTGAGATCTAATATATGTTATTCTATTTGTTATGTATCTATTTCATCATACTTTATAATGTCTGCAATAGTAATTCCTATTTCTCACACAGGCTCTCACTATCTTTTTGTGATTTAAAAAGAAAACAATTTTCGTTCATTGGGTCATGACTCATGGATTCTAATGTTAGGACCATTAAAGATAATGAATCCCATAATCTAAATTCATTATTGTAATTAAGAAATGAATCTCCATATAAAAATTGGATGCCTTGATCATACATCCGCTAGAAAAGGCGGTTGTAATTTGGTTATGAATAAAATTTGAAAATAATTTTAGTGTAACATTTATATCTCATAGTGTTGAGAAATATAAGAGTGGACAAGGAATAATTTTTATTAAACCTATATAATAGTTAATTATGATTGTTGTTTTATATTTTGACTATTAATTAATTCTATTAATTTTCATTGATAATTAATTCTGATATTTTATCCACCTATTTAAAATTTTAATCATTTGTATTCAACCACCTCCTACATAAATACTATCTTATATCACTCTATATAACAAAATATATGGTCCACTTAGTTTCTTAATCGTATGAAACCTCTGAAGGGAATTATTTTCATGAAATTTAATCAAAAATACCAATAGTTATATAAGACTAACTTCTTTTTGTATAAGATTAAATGGAAATATTTGATCCCTTAAAGATTTTAGGGGTGAAGGATACATAAATGTGGCTCAAAATTTACATATAATAAATCTCAAGGAAATTTTTCAAGCATGTTGCCCTCTATAACTAATAAAACACTATTCTTTCATACATTCTTGTGAGAAGTTTTATACTACCAAATAAGTATTGTACCACCCTTTGTTTTTACGAACATTATTTTAAAATAAGATAATTTTTCATTGATTTATTATGTTGAAAACTACACCAAGTGTAGATTTATTTATAAACTACAATATGTTTTTCTTATCCTACACACAACACTAACTTATCTTGTGTTACATGCAACACCGAGTTTCGGAAAAACCACTTTTTATTATTATAATTATTTAAAAGAAATATTTATAGAATAGATGCTAAACATAGTAATATAAATAGTAATAACTGATTTGTAAATATTAGGAATAATATTTTTATATAAAAAATATTCTGATAATAAAACATGTAATTTTTGGTAAATTTTTTATATGTTTAGAAATACTATTTTTTAATGATATTGTATTTATATCCCTCGGTGAACAATAATAAAATTAATTTTAGAAACATTTAAAATTTAATATTATAAAATAAAAATAATTTTATAATTCATAATATCAAAATTATTATAGGGTGAATTTTTGTGATTTTTATAAAAAACATCATTTTTGATTGAATAGTGAAAAGGACACGATGTTAATTCAAAACTTCTTTTTGTCAAATTTATTTTTATTGTTTTATTAAATTTTAGTTTTTTTTAAAGTTTAATTGGGTAATTTTTATATCAATTAATACAATACAAGTCATTGGAACCAATATCAAATTTAAATTGGATATAAAAACATTTCAAACATTAATATATTTTTGCTTAAAACCCATCTATCGTGACACGTCTATAGGATTAATATTAAATAAATTCTTTCCACTTTTGGGATTAGAATTTTAAAAAATGGATTACATATTTTAAATAATCATAATTTATTTTTTATAATATTTTTATATTAGTTTTTGACTAAAAATAATACTGAGTGTAATTAAAATTAATTACAACAATTAA
The DNA here is from genome assembly GCA_963277665.1 of Viscum album. Lineage (NCBI taxonomy): Eukaryota > Viridiplantae > Streptophyta > Magnoliopsida > Santalales > Viscaceae > Viscum > Viscum album. The sequence goes on along the minus strand of OY728140.1, from coordinate 88,570,251 downwards.
GGTAAAAATTAGATTACTTAATGATGAAACACTAATCATAAGAGGAAAAATACCATATAAATAACTCCAAAAGAATTTATCTAGACCCATTACAACCAACTAACTTATTATTTCTAATTTTATCAATTATTTTATTCCCATTATGTAAGGTATACCTATCAATAGTGTCTACCTTTTTATATTTACAAGAATGTCACTCCGTATCCCAAATAAAAGGGAACCCCCCCCCACTTCCCCACACTTATCAGGACTTTTTGATTTCCCAAAATTGACCCAAATATCTTCCAAAATTCCCTTAATTATACCTATAAGACTATTTTTTATACAAAGGCATCCAAATATTCTCTTTTTTGGAAACCAAGAGGAGTTACCCAAAGAAGACGTAAAATCATTCCTCAAGCTCCTTTACACTGTTTACATTATAAACCACATAAAATATTATTTTTATATGCTTATATAAAAACCACTACATCCTAAATATAATTATATTTTTTTATTCTATGGGTTCAACCTACACTTACTCACACTTCCATCTACGATTTAAGGAACATACCATTTTTTTATGGTGAACTACCGCCTTACAAAACGATGTTGTCTATGTTTCCTTCACCACCTCTCATGGTTGAGATTATGATTGAAACTATTTTTGTATATGTTATTTATGATATATATGATGTATTTATACTTATTTAAATATTTTATAAAACTGACCTTCATAGTTTTCATTTTTTTTAAATGATAACTTTGTTTGTGGAAGTGTGGACTATTTCATTCTCAAAGTGATGTGATTCTTTCACACTCTAAATGGAATGTATTAAGGATTTATTTAGAAAAAATATATTATTTATATAAAATAATAATTATAATGGAATTATTATTATTATATATATATACATATATGTCATTTATTTCGTTCTTTAAAATTGTAATTAAAAAAATACATCATTTATGCGTATGTACGGCCTACCGTATCCACGAACGGTGTATTCCATTTCATATCTATATTGTTTATAGATTATAATACATATTTATCTAATGAATATATATCATTTTTATATCATTTTTATCTTCTTTAAATAATTTAATCACAATCTCTATAATGGGATCAAGAATAACAATCAAAACATATATGAAAAACAAAGCTGATATTACTCGAAACAAAACATTAACATATAGTTGTTAATAAATGGGTAATATAATATAGTTAAAAAATAAAATATGGTATCATATAGACATATAGTGTTCTTTAATATATTTATATTTATTATATATTTATTATATATTATTTTCTTATGAGTACGATGAGTGTCCTGACAAAAGGTATGGGTTTTTCTCATATCACTTTTATTTTGTGTGATTTTTTCTTTATTCACCAATTGTTTCTTTTGTGTGGTGTATATAATATCAATTAATATATTATACAACTATTACACATAAATTTATGGTTATTTACATATCCATTTTATGATCTTTTTTCATTTGGTTCCTATTTCCAAAGTTATCAAATAGGTAATGAAATTTTGTCTCCATTTTCCTTCTGTGGAAAATATGTTTTGTTGTCCACCTTTATTATTTTATGAGCTAAATATACTACCATTTGAAAAGATATATCTTGAATATAATTTTTTTAATGACATTTTATGCTTTATTTAATTTCATTTTCTTACATGGGGAGATTCATTCAATGTTACCAAATGGTAAGATCTTGTTGCAAGAATCTCATCTTTTATCGAGATTATTTATGATTATGCTTTCATTGATGAAATACTAGCATCCATATCTCAATAAAAATCTTTATTTTTTTTCTACTATTATTATTCATGGTGTTTTCATGAATAAGTACCATTTTAACACTCTTTTTTACTTAAGATAAATAATAAAATGTTTTAATAAAATATGACATTATTTCTTACTTCGGTGAGATACCTATTTTATTCTAAAAACATGTTTTCAAAAATGTTTTCAAAAATACATCTAAATGATATATTAATATAATTTTCGAGAAAAAATTATCTTGAAACTATTTATTATTTTATAATATTCCTTTATATGTTTTCAAAGTATTTTCAATCAAATAGTTTTCAAAATGTTTTCAATATTTGAATTTATTGTTTTGATGAAAAATGTTTTCAAAAGGATTTATGTTTTAAAATAATTTTTTTATGAATAATGGATATATTACTCATGAATTTTTTTAAAAATTATCATTCCAAATTATATTAAATCTAAGATGGAATATATTAGTGTTACACATGATTTTATGGGAAATGGTCTAATGGTTCATCCATATTCTTTATCTGAATGGTTTATCATTTTTAGGGAATGAAGTTTATAAAATTAATTTATATTTAATAGGTTATATGATTAAGAAAACCACTATTTTAATTTTTTATTTTATGATTAAAGGACTATGAAACATGCCTTTTTTCAGAGGTAAGATATGATTACATGATTATGATACACAATTCATTTTATGGATTATGATATGATTGTTTGTGATCTTATCTTAAAAGTTTGTATGATTTTATTTTGAGATGGTTGGGACCCATGTCTCCTACCAATGCATTGTGTAAAGATTTATATCTCATGAAATAATAATTGATTCAAGTCGATGTTCTTAATCCATTATGAAGAGGTGGAAACATGAACAACTATGGTAATTTGACGATACTCGATCCCTTATAAGGAAATGATTGTGACTAGGGATGGTGGTGTGACCCGACCTATAGGTGTAGTCCCCATAATGTTCACTGATATTTTGTTTGAAATTTTCCTTGACTTATATGTAATGATATTATATGTTCATGTGACTTCCAAAATTTCATGTCTTATTTCTTTTATTGTGGTATCATGGCTTCTGTTTTTTATTTTCTTATGATTCATGTTTTATGAACTATCCTTATTTATTCCATAATTCTTGTTTATGATATTTGATATGTAGGATATGATCTTCCACTATAATAATCACGTTATCAAGCCCTTATTCTCATTTTTATTCCTACATGACTTCCCTGATAACCATTATTGAGCATACGATCTTGCTAAGTTTTATGTTTCCTCTCCCAAATTTATTGATGATATGTATTATGTTTATTGTGTCTATTAAGGGTTATAATCATGAAGAAAATTTTGGTAAATAGTGTAGATCAATTATGTAGCAGTTTCTATGTATCTATGTTTCTAAAGAACAAGAATAATATTGTATTTAGGAATTATTTTGTGTAATGATTTATGTTTTATGAAAAAGTGATGTAATGTATTTTTATTTTAATGTTGGGTTATTATATTTGGTAACATATTATAATTTTAGTTCAAATTTGAAACTAGGATTCGAAAAACATAGTGGGGACCCGAAAGACATACCTAAGGAAAAGAAAATGTTGAAGAAAAGTATAGAAAAATGTCTTGGTGTTTTATTAAAGGATTGGTAAAGTGGTTTAATATAAATATATACCGGTATTAATAATAAAATTCGATGTGGTTTAGTAACATATGTACCTAGCTGTAACAATTACGATAAGGTGCATCAGGTTTGACTCAAGAATAACCTAGTACAAGACAATAGACCTTACTAGGAACAAGGTTTGACACCCCCAATGAATATTATTTGGTAATTTCAAAAGCATCACAAACCATCATGAAGTGTTTTAAAATAATTTTTATATTAATAACCTAGTATAAACAGAGGTTGTTGTATTTTAATGATGCTATCAAATTTTAGTCATTCTATAAATGGTTTTTCATTATTATGTGGTTCCCTATTATCTATTTCTTAGTTTATGATTTTTGGTTTTTTTCAGTGGATGGAACCTAAAGGAACCACATTAATGGTGATTGTGACGGACAATTCAATGATTTCCCTCCTAAGAAAATGAATGATATGGGATCTGAAATGAAAAATATCATCGTTATTATCCCCCAAATTTCTCATGTTATGAATCATGTTTTAGTTTCAAAAGAGAAAACGAGGGAGCAAAATTTTATTGAGTCCTTCATGAGGCAATGTTCACATTCATACAACAGGTCTTCTGATCCATTTTTTACTAAATAATGGATCTATACCACTAAAAACATATTCTTTTTTCTCTAGTGTTCAGATCATGAAAAAGTCATTCTAGAAGCATATCAGTTAGAATTTGAAGCAGACAAGTGGTGGACTCTAGTCAATAATATGATGAAGCAATATGAAATTGAATACATTGATTGGGATGAGTTGAAGAACATATTAAATAATAATTACATTCCTCTTTTTCTTCATATAAGCATATAAAATGAGTTCGTTGAGTTGATCAAAAAGGATGATCAATATGTCAGTACCTAATAGGAAAATTTCACAAATCATGCAAGGTTAACTTCAAGTATAATCATCCAACATAGAACTAAATTTGATAGGCTCTACAGTAAGATAAAGCCAAGATTCATATGTAAATTGGCTATAATAGACATTATTATCTGCAAATATATTGGGCATTTTATAAACAATGTTGAAATGGAGAATGGGAAAACATGTCAATATCATGGTATTAACAATAAAATAAAGTTAGAGTTCAAAGGAAAATATAAAAACCTGAGAGAATAATATTAGAGTTTATTTATACTCTATGTATGGAAATAAACAATGATTTTATTGTATTATGGGGTCTAATAAGTTTTTTTAAGTGTGTAAGGGATGCCCATGATGTAATTGATTATTGAACTAATGGAAAGAAGTTGGCCAATAATGCAAATAGAGGATAATCTGCACAGAATGTACCTCCCAAAAATCAGTGCTTCAAGTGAAAGGAGGATGGGTATTATGTTAACCCATGACAAAAACCAAGTGTTTGTTATAATGATCAGTGTCAGTAACCTCTTAAATTGAGGGACAGGGGAAATTTCATGTGATCATTGTTTTTTATGGGGGTGAAATAATAATGTGGTGAAAGGTACACTTATTATCTTCTCTACAATTGATAATGTCTTAATTGATTCTTTTTATACCCACACATTCATATCTAAATAATTTGGTAAGGGTATTAAGATTTTACCCAAAATATTTGATGTGGAATTAGCATTAAAGATAATAATTTTATGATGATTTAATCTCAACTATATGATTCTTATCCCATTGATGTTTGTGGGAAAATACTTCCTAAAAATCATGTAATTATCCTCTGGTTGAATTTTATTTATTCTTAGGAATGGATTTTCTTTTTATTTATAAAATACACATTAGTTTTCATGGAAAAGAAGTTATGTTTGATATTTCAAAACAATATCTAATCATATATCAATGTGATGATAAGTATGAACTTTCTATGGAGGGAACATCATGTGTGTGGGTCTTAATTCCAATTCAGAAAGTATTTTTATCTCAAATGGTAAGGGAGAAACTTGACAATGATGATGTGACTTTTATTTGTGAATGTGTTCCCAGAAGAGTAGCCCAACCTTCCACAAAAGCGTGAAGTTGATTTCTCGATGGAACTCATAACCTATTTCACACAAATTTAAAAATACTCCATATAAAATGGATCTAATTGAGTTGTAGAAATTGAAGAATCCACTCTATGAAAACCTTGATAAGGTATTCATTTATCCAAGTGTGTTACCTAGGGGTTCACTTGATTTTTTTTTGGAAAATGATATATATATTGATGTAACTCGTCATTTATCATTTGGAGTTGGAGAATATCATGATAAATAATAAGTATCATATTCCCCATTTGATGAATTATTTGATCGACTACATGGAGCTCAATACTTTTCCAAGATTGACCTTCATTCTTGATATCATCAATTGAGGGTTAGGAAAGTATATATAACCAAGATATATTTTTTTAAATGTATGGGAACTATGAACATATATTTATTCCTTTCAGTGTTACTATTTACACTTATATCTTCATGGATTCGATGAACAGAGTCTTAAAAGATTATCTTGATCAGTTTTTGGTAGTGTTTATAGATGATATCCTTATCTATTTAGACGGAAAGGAAGAAAATGAAGACTTATTGTGAATTGTACTAAAGATCCTAAGGAAGGATAAGTTGTATCAAAAAATTTACAATGTTTGAATATTAGATTCAAAAGGTTTAACTTTTTGGTCACATAATCTCAAGAGAGGGTTTAACAGTAGATCCATCAAAGATGTGGCTATTGAATATTGTCCTAGACCAACCATGGTGATTGAGATCCATTGTTTTCTTGGTTTAGCTTGACATTATCAACGGTTTATGGAGGATGTTTCATGACTATATAATCCTTTTACCAAGTTAACATGGAAGGGTGACATTTTCCTCTAGATTGATGAATGTGAAAAAAAATCAAGGAATTAAAGAGAAGGTTGGGAAGCACACTAGTGATTACATTACTGTATAGTAGATAAGGATTTTTAATCTATTGTTATGTATCCAATAAAGTATTAGATTGTGTTCTTATGCATCATAAAATGGTTATCATGATTTCCTCGTGATAGTTTAAGATTTTTGAAAAAAATTACCCAACCCATTATTTGGAGTTTACTCCAGTAATTCTCAAATTGAACATATGGAAGAATTATCTTTATGGATAAAATTGTGATATATATACCGATAATAAAATTTTAAAAAATATAATCCCCTAGAAGGATTCAAATAATAACCGTAGAATATTGTTAGATCTGGTAAAATATTCACTATTGGAAAAAGGGCATATACCCACGGTTCAAAACCATGGGTATAGCCCCCAAAACTGTGGGTATAGCCTATACCCACGGTTTTGGGAACCGTGGGCTGGAATGGAATCAGTATAGGGGTATTGACCTATACCCACGGTTTGGTAGAACCGTGGGTATAGGTGTGTGACACATCAATACCACGCTGTATAGGGGTATTGACATATACCCACGGTTGGGTATAGGTGTATGACACATCAATACCACACTGTACAACGTGGCAGGGCATTTACACCACGGTTTTCAAACCGTGGGAAATATATTCAATTCATTTTAAAAAATTCGCATGCAGCAAGGTTTGAGCCCTGCACCGTACGCCTAATAGTGAACTGCTGGACCAACTGAGCTACATTTTTTATGTCATATATACATATATCAGCGAATATATATTAATATAATTCTTGTCGGGTATTCAAAAAACGCGGCCTCCAGGAATCGAACCCGCGCCTCCAGCTCGGCAACGCGCCAGCTCCCCACGACGGACCAGACGATCTGCTATTTCGATTTTTTATATATTCATATATCTCTGTATATATATTAATATAAAATTTATTTAAATTCAAAAAGAACCGCCGGTATAGGTCTTCGAAAATTAGTCTATTCCCATGGTTTTCTCCAAAACCGTGGGTATAGGTCTTAAAAGAAAAAAACACCCACGGTTTTTGGCACAACGGTGGGTATAGGTCACCTATACCCATGGTTTTGAAAAACCGTGGGTATAAGTTCACATAATATCCCTATACCCACGGTTTTGGAAAACTGTGGGCATAGGGGTACCCTATACCCACGGTTTTTTACAAAACTTTGGGTATAGACCTATTTTCCAGTAGTGATTTTTACTACCCAATACATTACCACCCTGGTAAAGAGAACAAGATAGCTGATTCTTTGAGTCAAAATGATCATGCCTGCTTATCTATGATGAGGATCATAAAAGATACATTATTTATATATTCATAAAGGATTAATCTATATATCTTTATGGATGGGAAAAAATATTTTCTTGATAAATTTAATGTTTAAACCTTTGTCCACGTAAAGATTAAAGAGGCACTGATGGAAGATGTAGAGCTGTAAAAGAAGGTTTGAAATGTTCTTGAGTTTAACCTTGATTAAGACGAAATGATAATGTTCAAAAACTGTGTTTTTACTCCATCTATACCAGATGTGAAGATAAAAATATTTGAATAATCTCATATTTCTCCATTATATGTTCATCCTGGAAGTATAAAGATGTATAGAGACATTAAATAATACTTCTGGTGGATGACATGAAGAGAGATATCATAGAGTTTTTATTTCAGTGCTTGGTATTCCAACAAGTTAAGGCTAAAAGAAAAAAATAAGGGGATACTGAATCTATTACCCATACATAAATGTAAATGAGAGAACATCACAATTTATTTTTTCATATTACTCCCCAAAAAATATAAAGGGTTTAATGTTATATGGGTGGTATTGGATCATCTTACTAAGCTAGAACATTTCATACTTATCAGAGAAGAATTATCTCTGGATCATATTTGAAGGATATATATTAAGGAAGTGGTAATGATGTATTGAGTACCACACTCTATTGTATTTGATCAGAATATGAGGCTTACCTTGATGTTTTGGTGAATTCTTCAACAACCACATATACAAAATTGATTTTCTTTTCTACATATCATCCTCAAATGGATGTTAAGTCTGAAAAAGACAATTCAGACCCTAGAGGATATGTTGAGATCATATTCTTCCAATTTCAAAGGTATTTGGGATCAACACCTTCTTCTAGTTGAGTTTTTCTACAACAATAGCTTTCACCCAAAGAATTCATATGGATCTTTTTAATCTCTCTATGGAATGAAATTTAAGCCACCAATGTGATGGGTTGAAGTTGTTGAAATATTTCTATTTGTACATGATATTGATGATGAAATTTCATCGAATCTTATATCTATTCAGCATCATATCAAGGAAGATCAAAGTCATCATAGACATTATGCTGTTAATAATCAATGTGATCTATAATTTTATGTTTTATATAAGGTTTTTTTTCAAATATCTACATGGAATAAGGTTATGAGGTTTGGAATGAAAGGAAAACCAAGCCTTATATATTTTTGGAAATGTTCCTTATGAATATATTATTATTCATCCTTTTGAAGAATTTAACGTGATTTTTGAAATGGATCAGTTCTCTCTAAATAGAGGGGAAATACAATTTTTAGACTAACGGAATAACATTTAATATCATCCAATGATAGTCTATATATGAAACAGTTATTATGAAGTCCCATTAGAATAAAATTAGTTAATATGGGACTTGATACTGAAGAATGGGGGTCTCTTAAAATAAATGGTAGGAATGAAACTCAATATTGGGTATATTCTGATTATTAAGGAATAGATGAGTACCCTAGTCATACTCATGTTATTGAGACTGAAAACTCATTGGAAATTACATCATATATCTTTTCTATTTCATGGAAACCATTCACTATTTTTATTAAAAGTTAATAATTGAAATTATATTGATGTTGTTTATTTAAGGGTGGGATTTAACACCATAATATTTTCATAATTATTTCCCTTTTAAATAAATAATGTGTTTAATATCTTATAACAACCATGTTCTTTATTACACACATAAACATGATTTATTACGTAAAATAATCACTTCATTCAACATACAAGATTGATAGGTCTTGCGAATTTGGGTCATAGGATCATTACATAATGACTAAAAACATGAAACATGACATCTGTATTGAAAACATTCTTTACAAGACCACTACATTCCCTCATACGTAGCATTGCATGGGATAACCTGAGGACATGCATAAAAAAGGGTGATCTATAAATCCCAGTAAGGGAATAAACATATAATAACATGAGTGATACAATACATGTTAGACAATATGAATATCAATGGATCATAAGATAAACATGAACATAAAGGTATGATAAAGCATGATAATCATTACATTGAAATGTGGCAACAACACTTAACATGGAATTAACATGATCCAAGGCTCATTTCACAAGTAGAATGAGTAAACCCACATTGCACATGAAGCGTGATTAAACCCCCATTTCACTTGAATTAGAATTATTAAACAATCATTGCAGATGACATATAATGATACTATACATTACCCAGTTCATTGTAGTTCTATCAGGGCACACCCTTCTTAAACATTTCATTTTATGCATAAGTGTGCCACATTTATCTTACAACATGGAATCAATCTACATAATTTATTCCAAAATAAAGGGATGTGGAATACATACATGAGTCTTTATAATCAATAAGTAAATTTTTATAATGTAGAATACTCTTGATAGAGAAATACGCATGGTTTTCACTACACAATAACATTAGATTGGAAAATCATAGTGCAATTTTAGCAGCATAACGGCGTGAAATAAGAACTCATAAAAAATGGTTGATAAGAGAGAAATGGGTGTATCATCATATTTACATGAAATTGACAGTAAGGGGGTTATATTGATACATGTCGCAACAAATTTAATGGAATTTAGATGCATAATACAAAATAATTACATGGATGTAAAAGAAGAGAGAGAAATCCCTCATGAAATTTTGGCATGGTAACGAGTGTACGTGGGAGGAATTAATGAGAGAGAAAGGGGTATCCCGTTATCCAAACATAAATAGGGAAGTGTGGGGTATTTTCAAATTCATACTCAACATTTTTAATTGAAAAAAATAGGGCATAGAAAATTAAAGAAAATTGGAAAAATTGAAAAAAGAAGAAATCCCTTACTTGGAAATGTGCTTTCAAAGGCTTGGGAGAGGCTTGAGAAAGGATTATTGGGAGCTTGGGTAGAATTGGTAGGATTATAGAGATAGGATGGCAGAGTATGGATGAACTCCAAAATCTTTGAGTAAAGAGGAAGTGGGATCATGGGTGGGGTTATATAGGAAAGGAGAGTGAATTCATCATTATTTAGGTTTGAGACACCTCACATTAAACTAATCAAAACCACATACCATACCATGGTTTTTGCCCATGTGTTTTTCTAAAGGGGAGTGGAAAGAAATATTTTATGAGGTTAATGTCCAATCTTCTTAAAATAATAGGGTTCCTTATGTGGATGTGAGGCACACTCTCAAGGAAAACAATTAAAAACGACAAAAACGTTTTATAAGTTTTGGAGGGTCCACTAAAGCATTATAAAATAAATCCAACAAATCTAAAATCACATTATTTTAATGGTAAAACATTTAACATATTGTTTATAGTGTTTTATTACATCACTGTTGGGTCATTAAGATGTCATAAAACACATTATATATTTAAAAGGAATTTAATTTTTACCAAAACAAATGACTGTCTCAGAAAATTATGAAAAACTATCCATTGGATAATTTCAACATCCTAATTGAAAAATATAATATTCAACTTATCTAAATAATTTTCAAAATTTGGTAATTTTTACTTTTAAAATAAAAATCCACATTTATCAAAAATTCACAGGCTTTGACAAAAATAGCTTCAAACCTTAATAAAAATTACTATTGTATTAATAACAAATTGTACGATAATTTATATTTAATAAAAAGTAATATATTAATAATTTTTTATTAAAATATTATTTAATTCAAAAATCCATTAATTCATCAAAATATAATTCTTAGTTGAATATTAACGAAAAAAATACTATTTTGGATTTAAAAACTATTTACAAAGTAACAATAATAAAATGATTTCAAATTATTTATAAAACATTAATGTACATAGTCATAGTGCTAGGGTATAGTTACATAACCCCTTATAACAACTGCATAAGACCAAAGGGTAAGGTGTGTGATTGGGATAGACTCTTTGGGTGGCTCGGATAACATCGCTCAGGTGGTAATCTGTATTTACTTCCACTTATTGTGTAGTTGGTTCTGCTCAAGCTTAATGTGTTCAAGCTCAGCTTGGACTTCATAAAGAGTGAAGACGAATGACGCCACCTCCTTTCTGAGCTCCGAAAAATGGGCTTTTTATAGGGCAATTCTACTGTATGAGGTCATCGCTTCCTTTGTTTGAGTAAATTGGATTTGTTAAATACCTATATTATAATAATCATGTGATCACTGTTCAAAGGATATACTAGTAATGGTGACAATTCATAACAGTATTTTGAAATGCAGAAACATAAATCCAATGAAGTTCACATATTATATAACCATAATAAGACATTTAATTAGATCAAGATGAATTATCATTAATGAATGTTTGGGTCATTACAATCTTCCCCCCTTTATAAATTTCTCCATCGAAATTTCTTTTTCCCACAATAAAATAGATGTAGGTAACTTTACTTCATCACTTCCTCTGATTCCCATGTCTCTACTTCAAACATGTGGTTTCACCACAACACTTTGATGGGGGGAATTATCTTATTTTTGTATAACTTTTCACTATGGTCAAAGATCTTCACTGGTTTCTCCTCATAATAATTATCATCCTTTAACTATACTACCTCTGGAGAGATTACATCTGAAGGGTCAGGTATGTACTTCTTTAATAGGTTTACATGAAAGACATCATGTACATTGGTTGTGGTAGGAGGAAGTGTTAGTTGATAGGCCACAGCCCCGAGATGATCAAGAATCTCGAAGGGGGAAATGTACCTAGGAATTAACTTACCTTTCTTTCCAAACCTCACGACCTTCGTCCTTACAGATATGTGTAGAAATACCAAGTCTCCAACTTTAAACTCATAATCTCATTGACGGTTATCTGTATAACTCTTATGTCGACTCTAGGATTCCTTGAAATGTCATCGAATGGTTTTTACCTTCTACGCTCTTTCTTTCACCATTTATGGTCCAAACAGCTTATGCTCAGTGACTTCATCCCAACATGCTGGTTTTCTTCACCTCTTCCCATATTGGTCTTCATAAGGTGTCATTCTTATTCTCGAGTGGAAACTGTTATTGTAGGAGAATTCAACTAGTGGAAGGTGTTGGTCCCACCGTCCTCTAAAGTCCATAAAACATTATCATAACATATCCTCCAGTGTCTAAATAGTTCACTCAAATTGGCCATCCATTTGAGGACGATTGGCCATACTAATGTTTAGTTCAATATCCAAAGCATGTTGAAGACTCTTCCAAAACATAGAGGTGAATCTTGGATCTCAATCGGATACAATAGATAGTGGTAGTCCATGAAACCTTACCACTTCTCTGATATATATACATGCCAATTGATCCGAAGAGAAGTCCTCCCAAATTGGAATGAAGTGTGCAGACTTCATAACACGATCCACAATAACCCATATTGCATAGTTGCCTTTGGATGTATTTGGAAGTCCAGTGACAAAGTCTATGGTTATGTTCTCCAATTTCCATGTTGGTATAGGCAATAGTTGCATCATCCCCTTAGACTTTTTCCTCTCTTCCTTCACTTGCTGACACAACAAGAACATTGATGTATACTTGGAAATATCCTTCTTCCTATTATCCCACCAATAATGCTATCAGATATCTCAATACATCTTTGTGTTTCCTAGGTGAATAGAGAAATTTGAACTATTTATATCATCCAAAAGTTCTTTCTTCAGCTCCTGACTTGATAGAACACATAGTCATTTCCCAAATCTCACAATTCGTTTTTCATTAACATTTAACTATAAGGATTTCCCTTTTCTGATAGCTTCAGCTGTCTTCTAAATTCCCAAATCATCCTTTTGAGTATCTTTTTACTTTCCCAAAAGAGATGGTTGAGAAATAATTTTTTAATGGATTGATGATGTTCCCTTCTTTATGATTCCAAATTCCATATTCATCAAATATAAGAATATTGGATCTTTTTCAATTCCCATCAATGATAGAATCACTGGGTGATTTCAACTTAGAGCATCTTTCACTTTTTTCGCTTTCCCAAGGTGGTAATGGATTGTGCAGTCATAGTCTTTGATCAACTCTAGCCATATTCATTGGTGCATGTTTAACTCTTTCTATGTGAATATGTACTTGAGGTTTTTTTGGTCCGTATATATTTCACACTTCTCCCCAAAGAGACAATACTGCCAAATTTTTAAAAGAGAAGATCACTACAGCCAACTCTAGATCATGTGTTGGATACTTCTACTCATGAACATTCAACATCCTTAAAGCATAGGCAATGACTTTGTCATTTTACATCAACACACAGCCCAAGACCTTCTTCAAACCATCACTGAATACCACGGAATGTTCTCCAATTGTGGGTAATGAGAGAATGCAAGTAGTGATAAGCCTCCTTTTCAACTCCCTGAAGGTTTCTTCGCATTCATCACTCCTAGAAAACTTTACTCCCTTCTGAGTTAGAATGGTATGAGGGTTGGACGATAGTGAGAAATTTCTCAAAAATCATTGATAATATCAAGCTAACCCTAAGAAGGTATGGATATCCATTACTGATGTTCACCTCAGCTATCCCTCTATTATAACTATCATAGAGAGATCCATAGATATCCTATTGCTTGTTATGATAAGGCCCAAGAATGATACCTCCTTCAACCAGAAATCACATTTTTTGTACATTGCATAGAGCTTATCCTTTCTCAAGATCTCTAATACAGTTCTTAGATGATCATTATGATCCTCCTTGTTTTTGGAGTATGTTATAATATCATCTATAAAGACTACCATAAATTTGTCGAGGTAATCTCTAAAGACTTTATTCATCAAGTCCATGAAGATTTCCGGAGCATTTGTGAGTCCGAATGGAGTTACTATGAATTAATAGTCCATGTATCTTGTACAAAAAGTAGTCTTGGGGTTATCTTCCTTCTTCACACTTACTTGATAATATCCCGACCGAAAATCTACCATGGAGAAGTATTGTTCTCAATGTAGATGATTGAACAAGTTATCAATTTGTGGGAGGGGATACTTGTTCATTATCGTGATTTTGTTAAGCTCACGATAATTAATGAAAAGACACATTGACCCATCCTTCTTCTTGACAAAGGGGACTGGTGCACCCAATAGTGAAGCACTTGGGTGCATAAACCCTTTATCTAGATTCTCCTATATTTGTTTATTCAGCTCCTCAAGATCCACCAAATCCATTCTATATGGAGTCTTGGATATTGGAAATTCCTCAGGTATAAAATCAATTGAGAATTCAACATCTCTTCTAGGGGGAATACCAAGAAATTCCTTGGGAAACAGTTCAGAGAATTCCCTAGCAATCGACATGTATTCAAGGATGGTTGCCTCCTTAGACTCAATAATTTGAGCCAGATACGCATGCTCATAGGTAAATAATATCCATGCTTGAGATGATGGATTTAAAGAAGATTCATCTTCCTCCTTTCACTTATACAGAATCGGGGGGTCGATTATCCACAATGATAGGTATTTCTCTCTCATGGAAATTTATTTTGTATCTATATAATGAAATCCAATCCATGCCATGAATTTCCTCAAATTCCACTAGAGGAAGTATGACGAGGTTTTTCGGGAAGTTCGATCCACTGATTAAGACAAGGAAGGATTTATATTCTTGGGAAGCAATGATTTACCCATTTGATGTACTCACTGACATCTTTAATTCCATGATTTGTGGTGGTGTTGGGATTGTTCTACTAAACTTTCAGGATATAAATGAATCCGTAGAACATGAATCAAAAAATGTGGTCATTATTCATAAATGAATAACTAGCGTACCTGTCGCTACTTCGTATTCGTTGTTCACTTCGGCAGTAGTGATGGAAAAAGCTCCCCCTTGCTTCCTTGGAGGTTATGGGTTGGCTCCAAAATCCTCTGTCTTAAGGAATTGATTTTCATGATGCCTAGGTTCTTTTTAGTTGAAGTAATGAAAAACGTGTTGAGAGTCAAACTGAGCATTCCTCTCCTGGGTCAGAGCCATGGGTTTTTCTTTCCTATAGTTAATGGTTAGGTTCCCTTATCTCCCACACCGAATGAATTTCCTCATCCCCTTCAGGAAAATTCTAGGGTGCTTCTTTTCGAACCATTGGCATGTGGGGTGCTGTATTTTCAGAGCACCATTGGATTTAACCATCAGACCACAAGAATTGAATTCCACCTTATGTTTATTATCCCCATGATACCCCTGAGGTTCGCTGACCTCCATTTCAACCTTGAGGGCACATCAGACAATTTCTTCATAGCTGTCGAAGTCATGGTTCGCCAGGGCTTTCCACAGGCTAGGTTTTAGCCCATCAAAGGAGTGTTCAACCTTGCATTCGGGGCTAATGACAAATCTGAAAGTGTATCATGAAATCCTTGTAAAGTTTTCCTCATATGCTCTGATAGATTCGTTGCCTTTTTTTTCTTTAGGGCAAGGAATTCCCTTTCCATCTTAAGCTGGAGGGTGCACGGAAAATATTTATCAAAAAACATCTTCCAGAAATTCTTCCATTCCAACACCTCGATCTCCTCCTCAGGATTTATATTTTTGATCAATGTCCATCATTGATCGGCTTCACCCTCCATACGATAAGCAACCAGAAGAACCTTCTCTTGTTTGGAACATTGCAGGATGTAGAAGATCTTATCAATGGAGTTGATCCACTGTTCAGCGATTGAGGGATCAGATGATCCATTAAAAGTAGGAGGTCTTTGTCTAATGAGGCTCTCGATGGCGACTCGTTCTTACTTAGGGGGTTGAACGTTCCACTTGACCCATGTATCTTTTATATTATTGAGTTAATTGAGAGAGTATCTTGACAAAGTTCATGATTCCATCTCTCATCGGATTGGGCTTTTCATTAGAACAGTCATCACATTGGTCTTCACATCCTTTGTTAGCCTGAGTCCTCCGATTACAGGCCATTGGCTGGAATAAAAGGAATGTTAGGGGTAACACATAAAGGGTAATTTGAAAACATATGACTTATAAATATATTTTATTTCATTAACTTATGAATATATAGGCTTCAATCTATGTTATCCATTATCTACTTTTTAACGTATATTCTTAGGGGATTTTTTTATTCCATTCATAATGGTTCATAATAAGCTTGTGAATTTACCCATGCATATCCCCCAGGAGTGGCGTAACAATGAGTGCAGAAAGGCCCTTTGTCATGTACTAGGATACCTCGGGTCAAGTCTGAAACTCCTTGTCATGGTTTTCACCCTTAGTTACATCTTTGCTAGAGCTACCTCTACCTGCTCATATCCCGACAGGGATGTATTTTCTTGATAAACAACATAACCAATACTCACAAAAATGTAGGGATGATTTTATTATACATAATTTTCTCCCTAAGTATTTTACTTGGTTTTTCTAATCCTAATCCCAAAAATAACTAAACCTATCCTCTAATACCAACTATAACAACCATGTTCTATATTACACACTGAAACATAATTTATTACATGAAATCTTCACTTAATAAAACATTGAATATCGAGATTTATAGTGACTCTGGGGGTTCGGATCATTAAATAATGACTTAAAACATGATAAAAAATATTTTTATTGAATACTTACTTTACATGACCACTACATTCCCTCGTACTTATCATTGCATTGGATAACCTGAGAACATGCATAAAAAGGATGCTCTATAAAGCCCAATAAGGGAATAAAAATGGAATAACATGAGACATACAATACATGTTAGACAATAGGCATATCAATGGATCACAAGAGAAATATGAACATTAAGGCATTATAAATCATGATAATCATAACATGGAAATGTGGCAATAACACTTAACATGGAATTAGAATGTGCTAAGGATCATTGCACCGGAAGCATAAGTAAAACCTCATTGGACATGAAGCACGAGTAAACCATTTTTGCACTTGAATTACCATGATTCAACACTCATTTAACATGACATATCATGATACTATACTTTAACCAATGCATTGAAGCACTATCAGGACGCACCCTTCTTAAACATTTTATTTCATGCATAAGTGTGCCACATATATCATACAACATGGAATCAATCATCATCATTTATTCCATGATAAAGGGATGTGGAATAAATACATGAATATTTAAAATAATTAATTAAATGTGCATAAAGGTGAATACCCTTTATAAGGAAATGGGCATGGTATTCACTACACAATGACATTGGTTTGTAAAATCATAGTGAAATTTCGGCAGCATAACAGAGTGAAATAAGAACTCATAAAAAATGGTTGATGAGAGAGAAAGTGGTGTATCGTCATATTTACATTAAATGGATAGTAATGGGGTCATATAGATACATTTCCCACCAAATGTAATGGAATTTAGATGAATAATACAAAATAATTACTTGGATGTAAAAGAGGAGAGATAAATCCCTCAAGGAATTTCGGCATGGTAATGGGTGTAGATGGGAGGCATTAATGAGAGAGAAAGGGTTCTACTATAATCAAAACATAAAGAGGTAACTATGGGAGAGATGAAAAATCATACCCCAACATTTTTATTTGAAGACAAAAGGGAATAACTACTTAAATAAAATTGGCAAAAATGAAAAAAGAAGAAATCCCTTACTTGGAAGTGTGCTTCCAAAGGCTTGGGAGAGGCTTGATAGAGGCTTCTTGGAAGCTTGGGGCACCCTGAGGGATTATAGGGAGAGGAGGGAAGAGGTTTTAAAAACTCAAAAGGCTTTAAGTGAAGAGAAAGTGGGAGCTTGGGTGGGTTTATATTGGAAAGGAGAGGGAATTATTTATTATTAATGTTTGGGACACCACACATTAAACTAATCAAAACCACAAACAAACCCATGGTTTTTCCCATGGTTTTTTACAAAGGGGAGTGGAAAACTATATTTTATGAGGCCTATAGAATAACTTTATAAAATAATAGGTTTTCTTATGTGGAGTTTAGTCACACTCTCATGGAAAAAAATTTAAAAAGAAAAAATGTTTTATAAGTCTTTGAGGGCCAACTAAAGCTTTGTAAAATAAATCAAAAAAATATAAAATCACATTATTATAATATACAAACATATATTTTCATACCATAAAGTTTATAGTGTTTTATTATATCACTATTGGGTGATTATAATGTCATAAAACACATTATATATTTAAACGGTATTTAATTTTTACCCAAAAATTCGACTATCTCAAAAAATTATGAAAAAATCACCATTAGATAATTTCGACGTCCTAATTCCAAAAATAATATTCATTTTATCTAAATAATTTTATTAATATTTTATTTTTTTACATTTAAAATAAAAATTGTCATTTATCAAAAATTCATAGGTTTTGACAAAAACAGCTTTCAAACATTAATAAAAATTACTATTGTATTAATAGAAAATTGTATGATAATTTATATTTAATACAAAGTAATTTATTAATAATATTTTAATAAATTATTATTTAATTAAAAAAAATCCATTAATTCCTAAAAATAGATTTAATAGTTGAATAATAACTAAAAAATACTATTTGAGATTTAAAAAACTATTTACAAAGTAACAATAATAAAATGAATGCATATTATTTATACAAAAATAATGTACAGAGTCATAGTGCTAGGGTCTTGTTACATAACCCCTTATATCACCCGTATAAGACTGAAGGGTATGGTGTGCAATGGCGATAGACTCTTGGGGTGGCTCAGATAACATCGCTCGGGTGGTAATCTCTATTAACTTCCACTCCTCCTGTTGTTGGTTCTACTCAAGCTTAACGTGTTCAATCTCGGCATGGGATTGGTCAAAGCGAATCCCATGGATGCCACCTCTTTTTCGAGTGCTGAAATATGGTCTTTGTATGGGTAAAATCTACTAGATGATTCCATCACTTCCTTTTTATGAGTAAATTGGATTTGTTTAAGTCCTATATTTATATTATTCATGTGATCACTGTTCAACGACTATATTAGCAACGAATACAATTTTTAACGGTATTTTAAATTCCAAAAACATAAAAATAATGAATTTCACTTTTTATATAACCATAATAAGGTATTTAATTAGATCAAGATGAATTTTTATTAATGAATGTTTGGGTTGTTACATATCTCATTTCACGTGAAAACTTAACAAAATGTAACAATGAAACTTTTTATAGATATAATATTATTTTTTTATATGAGACTATTATAATGTGGCCATTTAAATGGTGGGTGTAAATAAAAGTAACCTCATTTTGAAAAATATATAAAATGGAAAAACAAAATTTTATTTTAGTAAAAATTCAATGATCAATTCAATGAGTATATCTAAAAAACTATCATTTTATGATTAAAATGTATCTTCCTAAAAATATCATTTTCTAGTTCTATGTATTTTTATTTTAATAAACTAATTATTTTATTGTTTAATTATGTTTAAATATATTATGGATATGAATAATATATTAACATTAATTTATTTAGTGATTGGAATAAAATAAAATAAAAATTTGATAAAATCTAAAAAGTCATTTTTCTATAATAAATAACTTTTCATAATATTTTATAATAATAATTAAAAAATAAATTCATAAATATTAGATTTATAATTTTAAAAAAATGTTCTAATTTTTGGATATAACGTGCCAGAATTATCTAAAGGTAAATTGTTGTGTTTTTTTAAAATAATTTATTTTTAGGGGAATAGTGAATGGTATTGTCTTTAAAAATACCATAGAATATAGGATTACATAATAAGGTAAGTATGAAATAGAAACATATAAAAGATTATTCATAGAAACAATATATTCATGGAGTAAATTTCTACATTTAAAAATACTATGTTGAATTTAGAAAACCCATGTTTTACATTTTGAAACTTAAGTTATATTTAAAATATTTTTAATTAGTTTCTTTTAAATAAGTATCAAAAATGTGTAATTCAGTTTCAATTGTTTTTAAATCCACATAACTTTGATGTAGATAATAATAAATAAATTAAATTCAAATAAATCATAAATATTGTTAATTTTATCTTAATCATTTTTTTAATCATAAAAAATTCTAAAAATTATTTTTATGTGTTACGTTCGCTAATATGAAAATTAACTTTTAACACCATGATAAATGTTTTTTAAAAAAACTAATATAATATGTTCAATAATTGTGTCCAAATTATAAAACAATAATCATTTTATTTTTTCAACTAAATTGAAATTAATCTTTAAAAAATTAGACACCACGGTAAAAACAAAAAAAAAATTGGAAAATTTAAAAAATTTAAAAGTAAGAGTTTAATTTTTTTTAACATTTTTTCAAATGTATATATGAGGATTTATTGAAATCAAACCTTTCTCCACCCTATTATTTTCACTTATTATATCCATTTTACCCACTAATAGTGTAATATTCTTCCCTTATTCACTCTACAACATTAACCGGACTTGTTCACCACAACACCTCAGGTGTCCCTCCACATATTCCATAGGTTTATGACTATCATTCTGGTTTTGTTGTGGTATTATGAGGAGAGTATACCCCCATATCTGAATACATTATAATAATATAATTAACCAAACACTATACACATCAATATAAGTAGAAAGAATAAATAGATATCAACATCTCAAAATAAAAAAGAAACACAAAAAGATTAATATAACATGACTATAAAACTAATAAAATGAATTAATTCCAAAATATATATGTCATACATAAAACTAACCTACCTCTAGGCTGGAGACATAACGTATTAAAATAAAATAAAAAACCAAAAAGTGCTCAACTTCATCTCCCATCCAAACCTCATCCAGCCACATGATACCATCTGATTTATCCTCCACAGTCACTCACAACTCAATAAAGACCTCGATCCCAACCTATCCCTGCAATAATAATGTGATTACTCCTACATAACCCAAGTGTAGTGCTGTTATGAGATGGGTGTGAGAAAAAACACAGTAAGACACCACTAATGGTTTCTAAAGAAAATACCATTCATAGAAATAATGTATGAAAATAATGAGTGGAATAAATAAAAAGAGCAAAAAAATATACATTTCAAAATGACCATTTAGTAATTAAATTTTTTTTAATTGGGTTCTAAAGTGACAGTTGGTCCATACAAACATGTATCAACCAAAGATGGTGGTATGTGTCATAAAACATAGGTTCATACAAACATTGAATAAGGAAATTTTTTTTTTTATTTATCATTTGAATCATGAAATAATAAAGAAAAATAAAAGTTTCCTTTAACACCTAGAGTTTTTATAGAATGTTTTTTCAAATAAATTAAAATATTCAATTATATCTTTCAATTCACTAAGTAAAACATTCCTTTCACACTAAACCGACTTGTCGTATGTTACACGCAACACTGAGTAAGGGTATGATACATACAAAACATAGTATAGATTTTGTTAAATTTATAAAAGAACTATTTTTTGATTATGTTATGTGAAACACCAAATGAATCTTGCAGTACACGCAACACTGACTTAGCATGAATTACACGTAAGAGTGACCTTCCTCGATAGCTGGCGTTGTACACAATATCGATTTTCACTAAACAGTGATATATTATTAAAATATTATAATTTCATGGGATATAAACTATCCAATATGAATATTATTAACTACATTTTTTAATTTTTATAACATTAAAATTCATCTTATTAATTTTCTAGACATGAAATAAGAAAAAATTCAATTTTTCAGAGCAAAGAAGTATTTTTCAAAAAAAAATGTGATTTTGCCGCCTTTTAATGGTGCACTGATTTTAAATATATATTTTAACACTTTTATATATTATATTTTAGAAAATAAACTTATAATTTGGAATAGGGATATAAAAATTTATTGTGGTAAAATTTTGGGTATTTTTCTCATAAAATTAATATTTTAATGAATAGTGAAAAATACAACATTTTAATTCAAAACTGAATTTCCATATGATTTATTTTTATAGTTATATTATATTTATAATCTATTTTAAAGTGTAATTGGATTTTTTTCTATCATTTAATAAAATTTTATTCATTAAAAGTAATTTCACATTTAAATAGAATATAAACACATGTCAATCTTTTAATGTTTTTTACCTTATAACAACTTACTTTCTGTTTTTGACAATGATGGTTAATTTTAAATTAATTTCATGTAATTATATGATTTTAATATAGAAAAATTGATTCAATATTTGTATTGATAAGTTCAAAATTATTCAAATATGTACCTCTTATTTTTTGGAATCTATGAATAGTAACTTCATTATTTTTCTTATTTTCCATGGTTAAAGGGTAAATCTGGTAAATAAAGGTAAAAAATAATATTATAATAATATAAATCTATGTTAACATGTTTCCTAGTCCAATTGGATGATTCATGTTCTACCAAAATAGTACTTAGGCCAAAATGATGGCATTTGAGAACAACTTGGGTGTGGAAATGACATGTTATAATAATTAATTTAAAGTAAAGGGAAATATATCATAAACATGTATCTTTTTACTAAAACAACTATACTTTGGTTTATATAAATATAATCTTAGACTATAATTAGTAATTATAAATCTAAAAATATTTCATACACTATGGAATTTTATTTTTAATTTATATACATTAATGGAATAAATTTATTTATGACACAATGATGATGGAGTGATTACCTTATTAATGAAATATTAGAATAAATAATATTATAAATATTAAAATAAATGTAATTTTAACATTTTGATACCATAAATGAATTAGTTTTATGAAATTGAAATGTGAGGTATGAGTTAATGACTTTGGTTAGTAGGAATCAAGTTCTTATGGTTTTAAAAAATCATTTACTAAATAGTGTCAAAATTGACATAAATGAGTTTTTAAACAAATGCAATTTTATTAAATGATATTATAGTCTTAAAAATATAAGATTTTTCCAAATGACTAATATAATGTTAAAAATTTCAATAATGATCAACTTTATGTTCTCTTGTAATTTGATAGTAACTATAGTAACCATATATTAGGATAATACAAGAATACATTGTAAGAGTTAATGTTTTTAACAATGGGTTAAAGATAAAAGATAAGTTTAATTTTGTGAACTAAACATGTTTAAAACCTATTGGTTGATATTATTTCGACCTATCCTTTTATTATCCTCTAAATAAATTATTTTTTTACAATTATAAGTTGAAAATTAATTTATAATAAATTAATATTTAATGACGTTCTTAAAGTGCCTGTCACGACTCCAATAAAAGGGAACTTCTCCTTCTCTATTAATAACGCATATAAATCAATTTTTATTGGCCAAACCCAGACCATTTCCTCTCCCAAAATCACTTACTTCATCCTAGTAGCCACACTATGGTCTAAAATCCATCCTATGGATACCTTTTGTTCAAATCAAAAGGAGATACTCAAAAAAGAGGTAATTTCTTTATCACCTCCTTCAAAATTATTTTCTTATTCTATTTCTTATTATTATGTTGTTTCCATAATAATGTAATAAATATAGTATCTTTTACATTTTTAGTTGTTATTATAATTATTTAAAAAAAGTTATGTACACTTTTATCCATTTTGTGAATAACAATATTACCATGTGTGCGCACGTACGTCTTACCGTCTCCACGGCGTGATGAGATTCATTATCCACGTTAACCATTCAAGAATAATTATAAAGTATACATAGTAAATAAGAATTATGTAAATGACATAATAAATCTACTATATTTATTTGTATATATATATATATATCATTTACTTTCTTCCATTCAATTCAATAAGGAAATTGAAACAACGTTCATGCATTCTTATGGTATACCGTCTCTGTGAATGGTGTATTCCATTTCATTTATATATATTATATATATTTATATACATAATATATATGATATATAAATCTTATTTTAAATCATTTAATTAATGAAATCATGATCTATGTAACAATATCAGGAATAACATGTCCAAACATGTACGAAAAATAAAACAATTATTACCCAAATTGTTTCTTTAACAAGAAATTGATAAATAAATAGGTAATGTAAAGTCATAAGTGAATCATATATGAAATAATGTATATTATTATGGTTTTATTACAAGTTAATAATTTTTTTAAACTCACTATATAAGAGTTTTGGACACATACAAAAGAAATTGGACATTAGGT
The DNA here is from genome assembly GCA_963277665.1 of Viscum album. Taxonomy (NCBI): domain Eukaryota; kingdom Viridiplantae; phylum Streptophyta; class Magnoliopsida; order Santalales; family Viscaceae; genus Viscum; species Viscum album. The sequence goes on along the minus strand of OY728140.1, from coordinate 88,545,570 downwards.
AAGGGATAATTTTACAATCTCATTATTATCCATGATTTTTTATCTGTACGTATTTCCAGGGGTATATTTATCATTCACATCCACACTTCATAAATAAATAATATTATTTATATTATTATAATATTTTTTAAATTCAATTTTACCCATTTGTTATGTTTTAATAATCGGTATGGAAGGAATATTTCTTTTATTTTCCATACGAGGTACTTTTTGACTCTTCCGACAAGAGTACGAGAAAAATGTTTTTTTAACATATATGACATTAACATATTTTTACGTCCTCATAACACATTATTTACATGAAACATATTTTACAAAATTAAACATTTATTTTCAACTATATTTTTTTCTTTTAAAATTTCATGTCATTTTGAGAAAATAAAACATTTTTGAATAAGAAATGATATTTTCCTCGTTAATAAATTTCAAGTGTTTGATCAAAATTATTTTACATCTAAGATGATGCTATTTAAATATGGTTACCTTTATATCCCTATTATTAATATGATTTGATTATGTTAATTATTTAATGTTATTTTATATGGATTATGTTATTATATAATGATGTCTAAGAAACTGATTTTATTTCTTGGGTTATGTTGTGATGAATGATTTATGTTTTTTGGGTAACATAAAATAATGATTTCATTAGGAGATGGATGGTACCTATATCTCCCTCCAATGCAATGGGAAAGGATTTATATCACATTATATAGACAAGACTAGAATTGAATGTAAATCTGGTTTAGGAATATTGCCTATAACAGCAAGTAAATTCGGTTCAGTAGTACATGGCTGGAAGGACATGTAAACCCAGTTCAGTAATGGAATTTGTCCACTATGATGGTCTTAGAAAAAATTCCTTGTATACTATGGAAATAATATTATGTTCTAATTTATTTTCCATAATTCCATGTTTTATGAAAATTATATTTTATCATGTTTGATGTTATTTTATGATTTATTCCTTAATTAATGCCAAGATTTATTTCATGACTCAAGATTTTGATATTTAGACTTTATGTTAATGATTTTAAATTATTATGTTTATGGTTTTTTTAATGTTATCAATGATTAACCTTACTGAAAATTTGAGATCACCCATTTTATTTTTTAGTATCCCTAGGATATAAAAAATGGTTTTAGGTGGGAAAAAAGGGGATTATCTTTATGGGAGATGTGGAAGATCTTCCACCAAGTTATAAGATTATGTTCTATGTTTCCAAAGACAATAAACTAATACAGTATTTTGGAGTATATTTGTGTAATTTATTAAATATTATGAAGAAGAAATGTAAAGTCAATGAACTTTAAGATTGGTTTGTTAGATTCTGTATCAGATAGAATGTTTAATTGTCCTTTGGAAACTAAGATGCGATAAATCTAGTGACATCCCTATAGATATTTATATGTTATGTATAGGGATGTCCCTAAGGGTAATTATTACTATAGGTTAGAGTCCTAGAATTATTGTAATATTAATTAATAACCCATGATTAATCCTATAATGATAGATATTCAAAGTACACCCCCTTGATTATGATGTTTTCCTAGTATGATTTTTACCTCCTATGCTATTCTTTTTAGGTTTTAGAAAATTTATAGAAATAGGAGGGTTTTTGTTAATAGAGAATATGATGGACAAGGAAATGATATTATTCACGAGAAAAGAAATGAAATGAGATTTTTAAGGTGAAGCAATGTTATTATTCATAATCATCAGTCTCATAATATGATCAATAATCTCAACTTTTGTGAGTTTCTTAGCCGAACTAATAAGAGAATGATGGAGTTTCATGGTGATCATATTGGAATGAAAGTTCAATTTTCCTCTTGTAAATCATATGGTAAGAGGAAATAAAGAGAATGTTTCAAAGGAACTGGAAGATGATTTGGTTGTGGAAAAGGACATAATTCCAGTTATTGCAATAGAAAAGGTTCAGTTAATACAATGGACAAAAAATAATTATATTTATAAGACATCAATGACGGTTAAATATTTTAAATGTCAAATATATAGGCACTATAAAAATTAATTCCCTAATGGAAAAACTTATTAATAGAATCTGAATGGTCATATTTGTAGAATTTATATTGATGAATATGAAGAGACTACAAATGACATATGATATGAAGGAAGTGTTATGCAATAAAAACAATGAAGCTTAGTCAATGGTTTAAAAAGATAGTATAATGATTACATGATTATCAATGATAATGATTTATAAGTAATTTTATGGTATTATATAATAAAGAAACATCAAATGATTGTTACACAATTTTTTCCCTCAAGTATTTGGAAGTATATGTTGAATGATATCGGTACCCGTTAAAAGTTATTCAGATATTTTTAGAAAATACATGATATATGCATAATGATGGGATAAGGAGATAATGATATATTTGTTGGTATCAATGATACCATGGATAATTTAAGGAAAAAGTGAATTCATTGTTTTACTATATATGATTTTTTTGGTATTTTTGGTGTGTGGAAAGAGTTAATTTTGACAGAAAGCATGTTTTCGCAAGGGTTCCATAGTAATTCATGTTATTATCATATTTCAAGAGAATAAATGACTAAGATATTCTCATGTTTGTAATTTGACAACAAAGAAATGCCTTATGAGATATGGTTTATAAATGTTAACTCGATTTAGTTCACCTCTTTCTAATGTTTTTTATTTTCAGTTTTTGAAGGATTGAAATGTTTTCCATTTATGCATAGTATAAGTTATATTTTAGTTGACATTTTTAAGATAAATGTATTATCACACAATAGGTGGACTTATTTATATTTGATTACTCATGATAAACTTTCTGTTGAGACTGATGGAATGACCTATCATTCTATCGCATGATCTTATAACACATCAGGAATGAAAAATTCTACATTATTTCATTAAATAAGAGAAGATGTGAAAATTGTCCAAGGAAAGAATGGTGTTGAGATTGTACTAAAATAATGTAAGTATTTATAATCATGAAAAATAATTCAAATTTAGGGATAGGATCTTGAAAACCAAAAATTTTATCTTAGTGCCCTCTTATCCGAGGAATCATATGGTCCCTTAAATCATTACTGATTTATGGATTCATGGTTATTAACTCTCTCCAAACCTTATTCTCTATCACTATCCATCAGAACATGATGGTTAGATTTTTCTTTCATATCCATGTTTTCACTTCCAACCTATTTTCTCATTTTTGGAAACCGAGTGATGAGTTACTATCAGTCACCATTTTTTATAACATTCTTTATTAAAATTATGTTTTAGTATTCCTTTATATGATGTGGGTTTCCATGAATTAAACATTCATGTAGTAAACCTTTTATAACCCCGATAAATTTTGAAGGAAAAAATAAATTTAAGGGGGTTATATGTAACACCCCATGTTTTTCTTGACAATTTTTTTGGAATAAATTAAAATTTTCATTTATATTTTACTATTCACTAAGTAAAACATTTATTTCACACTAAACTGACTTTTCTTATGTTACACGCAACACAGAGTTTGAGTATGATACACGCAATGCTGAGTATAGATTTTGTTAAATGTTTAAAATAACTATGTTTAGATTATGTTATATACAACACCACAGGAAGCTTTCACTACACATAGCACTGACTTGTCTTATGTTACACGCTAGAGCGACATTCATAGATAACTTACATTGTATGTAATACTGAAATTTTCTAAACAATGATATATTATTAAAATATTATTCTTTAATGGGATATAAACATGTCGTTCTGAACATTATTAACCACATTTTGAATTTTATATGACATTAAAATTAATCTTATTTATTTTCTAGACATGATATAAGTACAAATTCGATTTTCCGGATAAAAGAAGTATTTTTCAAAAAATGCAGTTTTGTCACCTTTTGATGGCGCACTGATTATAAATATAGTTTTTAAAACTTTTATATATATTTTATTTCACAAAATAATCTTCTTATTTGTAATTAAGACATCAAAATTTACATTGGTTGAATTTTTTTTACTTTTCTAATAAAACTCATATTTTAATGAATAGTGAATAGTATTAAAACTGCCTCTTTATCTGATTAATTTGTGTAGTTATTATATCGTTGTAATTTTTTTAAAGTGTATTTAGATTATGTTTTTATTATTTAATAAATTCTTTTTAATTGGATGTATTTTCATATTCAAATTGGACATAAACAAATTGCAATCTTTTGATAGTTTTTACTTCTTAAAAACCAGCTTTCTTGTTTTTGACAAAGAGAATTAATTTTCAATAAATTTATGCCAAATATGTGTTTTGAATTTTCAAAATTGATTCCATATTTGGAATTATAAGGTCTAAATATCTAAATAGGTAACTTTTATTTTTGACATTATGAATAGTAATTTCAGTAATTGTTTTTATTTACCATGGTTAAATGGTAAATCAGGTAAATAAGGGTAATAAAATAATATTATATGAATTTAAAACTACCCTAACACATATACAATACATTTGGATGAGTCATGGGCAACCAAAAAAATCCTTATGCCTAATTGTGGCATTTGACAACCACTTCGATGTGAAAATGACATGTTATAATAATTAATTTAGTGTAATGGGAAATATAACATAAACATGTATCATCTTACTAAATCAATTTTATTTTTGTTTACATATTTGATCTATTAGACTACAAATAGTCATTTTAAATATAAAACGATTTCCTACACCATGGTATTTTACTTATAATTTTTAGAAATTAAATAAATAAATTTATTTATGACACAATGATGATGCATTAATTACCTTTTTAATGAAATATTCAAATAAATGATATTATAAATATTAAAATAAATGTAATTTTAAAATTTTGATGCCATCCATGATATTATTGGATTACATTAACATGTATGGAATGATTTAATGACTTTGGTTATAATGAATCAAGATGTTATGACTTTAAAAAAATCAATTAATAAATAGTATCAAAATTGATATAAATGAGTTTTTAAAAGGGATCCTATTTTATTAAATGCTATAACAGTCCTAAAAATTCCTGTATTTGTCTATATGACCTACATAATGATAAAAATTGAATTAATTATACACTTGAGTTTCTCTTGAAAAATTATATTAACTATAGTAACCATATGAAAATATAAGAAGATAAGGTAAGAGTTAATGTTTTTAACTAAGGGTTAAAGCTAAAAGATAAGGTTAATTTTGTCCCCTAACTTTTGTAAAACCTATTTTTTTAGATTTTTTCGACAAATACTTGTATTATCTTTGAAAAAATTAGTTTGGGACCATTCAAAATCTAATATAAATTTATAATAAATTAATATTCTAGGACTTTCCTAAAGTGCCGCTCACCTATTCTATAAAAGGGAACTTCTCCTTCTCTTTTAATTACACCCCTAAATACATTTTTATCATACAACCCCTACACATTTCCACAATAAATTTCCCCCACTTAATTATAGATTCCACACTTTGGGATGAAATCTATCCTATATATTCTATTTGTGCAAGTCAAAAGGATATACTCTATAACGAGGTAATTGTTTTATCACCTCTTTAAAAATTCTCTTTTTATTCTACTTCCCCCTATTATATTTTTTCTATACTAATGTAATAAATCCATTATATTATACATTTTTAGATTTTATTATAATGATGGAAAAAACCATATACATATTTTTATCCATCTTACGAATAAAAATGTCACCATGCGTGTGTACGTAAGGCTTACCGTATCCACAATATGGTGTAATTTGTTATTCAACAATACTTAATTTGGATGAGTATATGATGTGTATAATGTATTTAAATAATTAAGATAACAATATAATTATTATTTAAAATTAATATAATATAAAATTCAATACCATTTAACCATTAAGTGAATGATATCTTTGCTCGCACGTACGTACGGCCTACCATCTCCACAATGTGATGAGATTAATTCACCACGTTAACCATTAAAGAATGATTATAAAGTATATATATTAAATAATAATGTAATATATCACCTAATAATTCTACTAGATTTTTTTATTTATATTTATAAGGCATTTTCTTTCTTCCATTCAATTTAGTATGGAAACAGAAATATTGTTCATCGGTACGTACGACCTACCGTTTCCATGAAAAATGTATTCCATTTGATTTATGCATCAATTATATATATTTATATACAGAATATTTATGATATAAAAATAATTTTTTTCATTTGGGAATTAATTAAATCATTTTTTGAGTAACAGGATAGAGATTAAAAAGTCAAAACAAGTACGATAAATAAATCAATTATTACCCAAAACGTTTCTTTAACGTTGAATTGGTAAATAAAATGATAATATAAATTCATAATTGAATAATATATGATATTATATATATTATTATGTTTCTTTTACGTGTTAATAATATGTTTAAACCCACTATACTTGAGTTTTATATGCATACGGAAGAAATCGGACCTAAGTTAAGGGATAATTTTGCAGTCTCATTATTATCCGAAATTGATTATCAGTATGTATTTACTCAGGTATATTTTCCATCCACATACATATTTTTTAAATATATAATTTTATTTCTATTCTTATACTACTATTTAAATTCAATTTTACCCATTGGTGAACATTTATTAAACAGTATGGAAGGAGTCATTCTTTCATTTTCCATACAAGGTACTTTTGGACTTTTCTGACAAGAGTACGAGAAGAATTATTTTTTAACATATACAACATGAATGTATTTTTACATATTCATAAGGCCTAAATTCCATGAAACATACTTTACATTATTTCTAGTTTAATTTCAACTAAATATTTTTTGTTTAAAATTGTGCGTGATTTTGAAAAAAGGAAACATTTTTTAAGAAGAAAGGATATTTTATTTAAGAATTAAGTTTGAGTGTTTGATCAAAATTATTTTCCATCTAAGATGATACAATTTAAATAGGGTTAAATTTCATTCCCTATTATTACTATGATTTTATGTTGTTAATTATGGAATAATATTTTATATGGATAATTTTATGATAAAATGATGTTTAGGAAACACATTTTATTTCTTGGGTTATGTTGTGATGAATGATTTATGTTTTTATGCCACATATAAGACTAATTTTATTATGATATGGGTGGCACATATATATCCCTTCAATTAGTTGGGTAAATATTTATATCTCATGAGATAGACATGACATGAATGACATGTAAATCCAGTGCAGTAATACATGGCTAGAACGGTAAGTAAATCCAGTTCAATAATACATGGATGGAACAGCAAGTAAAACAGTTCACTAATGGAATTTTTCATCTATCATGTTCTTTGAAGAAATGTCTTGGCTACTATGGAAATAATATTATGTTATTATTGGTTTTCCAAAATTCCTTGTTTAATGTTAGTGTTGTTTTATCCTGGTTAATGTTCTTTTATGATCAAGGCCTTACATATTGTTAAGATTTATTTCACAACTCAAGAATTCGATATATAAAGATTATGTTCATGTATTTAGATTCATATTTTTATGGTTTGTTTTATTTTCTAAATGTTTAACCTTATTGAAAATTTAATCTCACCATATTTTATATTTTCTTTTCCCCAAGATATAATGAATTATTTTAGGTAGGAAAATAGAAGGGGAGGACCTTTATGGGGATATTGATGATCTTCTACCAAGATAGAATATTGTGTTCCAAGTTTCCAAATACAATAAACTAATATAATCATTGGGTTTATATTTGTGTAATGAATTAATTATTCTAAAAACAAAATGTAATTTCCAGGTACATCAAGCTTGGGCTGTTATAGTTCCCATCTCATGTACTCTTACAATAATTTCATAAATAATTAATTAGGAATCCTAACCATGTGTCACTAATACATTTTCATGGAAACTCGGTCTAACACCTAAACCATATTAAAAAATATATGTACTTTTATAGATTATCAATTCCAATATCCTCACAAATGGGAATGGAAATTCATGTCTATCTTTCTCAAACATGAATATAGAGCACCATGTCTAACATGTAGAACTATACATGTGGAATTACAAGTCAAAATTTCTCATCCATGTATGAGGAGCTCCATGTCTGACATTTAGAACCATACATATGGAATTACACTTCCAAAATTCTCAACCACAAATATAGATCACCATTTCCAACATCTTAAATAGTACATGTGGAATTCCATGTCCAACATTCTCAACAACTTATAAGGAGTTCCTTGCCTGCCTTCCAAAACCATAGATGTGGAATATCATGTCCAATTATCTAAACCTCGTAACCTCATTTAGATATCTCAATCATCCCGTAATTTAAAGAAATAACAAGGCTCAACATCGTGACCATTAAAAACAACTAAAATAAGGATAAATACATCCTTTCCCTCAAAACCTCTTAGAAGTGTCTTTAATTCATTTTATAAAAATAGGAAATTAATCACCCATTTCAAATCTACATTTTAAAATAAAAAATCCATTTTAAATTCACTCGGATGACCAAGGCTCACATTAACACAGAAAAAAACTAAAAATTATAGATTTCACCCATTAAAACCTAATGTCATGTGAAGACACAATGAAAAAAAAACCATTTCCCAGACTCATAATAATTTCACATGATCTTGGAACATGAAAAACACCCATTTTATTCTCTTACAATTCAAAACCCATTTCTTTTAAAATTATACCAATTATCCCCTAAACTATACTATCAATCAATCCAAGGATCCTAACTAGGTTAATCTCATAATCCACTTATTTTAACCTTTAGAAAACAACTTTACCTCTTTCATGAAATGGTATACCCTATAGGAAACCCTAGGTTTTGTCTTATAAACACTAATAGATTTGAAGGAATCCTTGTAAGGTATATGGAATCAATTAGAAGAAAAAACTATTAACATTCAAAAAGGAACATAAAAACCTACACTTTATGGATACTTCACATATTATAAACACCTATAAATAAATAACAGGACACTGGGTAAATCTCCTGGACCACCAAACTCATTATTGAAGATTTCAATAGAATTTATAAAGCCTAAAATCCTTCCCAAGGCCCATATAATTACTATGAAAACTCATTGGTGTACAATGTATCATGTCTCAACCATAAAATCTCAAACGTCATTATACACAAAAATAATAAATTAATTGTAAAAATATAATTAATTTTTTAATTAAATCATAACTCGACATAGTGTGCAGAACCTCACCGGGCAGTCACCTCTTATTAAAACTCCATGTAACCTCTATGAGTGGTTCCAAATAGACTCTTGATACTATTCCTAGGAAAATTCATAAGATGAAATATCATTATAATAAATAATTATGTGTATTTACTCTAAAAATCTTATGAAAATTCACTAAACCCTCGTAACTTAATGAAACTCCAAACAATAATGTATGGAAGTTAGTTTGGGATATTCTCAATGAAATCCAACCAAAGTCCACATGAAAAATGGATGATTACACTATTATATAGTATAATAATCTATATAACCTAAACTAGAGAGATCAATAATAGAGGAGAAAGAAGGAATAGAGAAGAGGTTGTTAGTGGGGGAAGTAAAACTCATTAATTTCCAAATATTTCACTCCCCAAATCCTGGGTTGGAAAGGGAGGAAGTTATTGGGATCACCCTAGGTATGCACGTACCTAATGGGGGAGAAATAGGGGGAGTGGATAAAAAATCCAAGGGAATATTTTTTTCATTTTCCACATTTAATGAAAATATAGGCATCTTCCCATTTTTACCACATGGTTTTCCAAACCATGCCCAATCTGTGCACCCTTCACTAGGAAATATATAATTCCTCAAATGGTTAGAAAAATCATGTTTTAGTACAGATGTTAGTTTTTCCTCCCCTCTTGATCAAGGCTTGTAATTTATATGAAACTCTGTGTATACAGTGCATTATGCCTCAGGCTCCCCTCCACCTTGAATAGTTTCTCATTTGACTTGCACAGTTTAAACTACATTGTGAACTAATAATGCCATTTAACCATACTATATTTAAAATGAACTCAAAACACCATGACCATTAATGTGTCTCATGATTTTGTCAAAACCATGCACACCAAACAATACATCCTTGGTAGAAAACTCCAAAACCATCAAAACATAACACAAATCTCCTGAGAATCACCAAAACACATGATATGCCTTTTAACCACATTCCATATCTGAAAACACATTGAGATATTCCAACTCTCAAAATTATATTTCTAGTATCTCTTCAAAATTTCAACCATCCATTAAATATAAATTCTAAATTACTCTTTAATTTTTTTATCATATAGACACGTGATATTATAGCCTCTCTCCCTAATACTTCTCATCCCTGAGAAATCTTAGTGAATATCCAAACAGACCTCCTAGCCAGCATTAGTTGTTAGTATATATCCAATATCCTCGTTCAGTTTATTAATTCCTGAAACATAACCAAGACACACCTGTCCACTCAAGGCACTCAACTAGACAAGACTCAAGACAATGCCCATTTTCAAAAATGAAACAATAGGATTGGACTGACTTGATCCTATCAAACGAAAACACTAATAATGTTATTAGATGATCACCGACTAGAGATATAGAGCTCTATATCATAAGATTATTCTTACAACTGGAATCATCCAATGCTTGGAACCTCTATTATCAGAAATTCACAATATAATCTTAAACTCCAAAACCCATTACTCACCTTGGATTCTTACCATCTTATCATGAAAAAACATCAACAACAACACTAATCAACATTGGAACCTTTTTCATCATTGAAAACCAACTAAAGTGGATGAATACCTTTCAAGAATTCATAGACTAAAGAAAAAGCACATTCCCCTCAAAATCCTCATTTAGATTTCAAATCAAATATTTAACTATAAATATGATGCACCATATATGGTTTGAAACATACTACTTTCATTCCATATAATTACTCTATTTGGACAATTCTCTAATGACTCATCCAAAAAAAATCACACATCCAACATCGGGTACTTTTCTAACCTCCCCTAATATTGATGCATTTAAGCCTAAAGGTATTCCATGACCACCCAACCATGGCCACTGGATTCCTTATCCAACTCACTGTGAGATTCCTTGATCTGATCCAGCACTCACCCAAAACTTTCAGTGTTCACTACCACACCAATAACACAAGCATGCTAAATTACAATTTTAAACCACATTGAGCACAAATAAAGTAATTTTATTGATTATCCACCACACCTGCTTTCTTGATATAATTTCAAATATAATTTAAACACATACCTCATTGGTTTAACATTGGAATCTCGGTGAAACCCCACCCTACCCATGGTCATCACCACATGCCCATGAATTTTCAAGCATGAGAGTCATACCCTCATAACTGAAAAATCACTCCACATCTCATGATATTCATTTTCAACCCCTCACTTATGAAACCCTATCCATCATGGACCACATTCTATTAACTACCAACCTAATAATTGGGTGTCTCTATCTCCCTCTCACCTGAATGAAAAAATGAAAAGTTAAATATTTAATGTTCTCAACATATGGGAATGGAACCCCTATCATTCATTGGTATCTGGTCTATTACAAGGAACATACTCAAAGATGGTATATGGTGTTATTCCCACCACATGGCTTCGCTTACAACACTACATGATCACAACATCCAAGGTGTACCTTCATCAAACTAGAGATGATATTATGACAGTTTCATGTATAACCAATTATCTCTTAGTATACATAGTACAATGTTAAGATGTTGGGAATGATCCTATCAAAACTAGACGTACATTGGGATGTCATCAAATAATGCTACCATAATCCATCCATTTTTCTATCATCATTATTCTAACCAAAAATAATTTGGCTATCATGCCCACATGCATCTCATCAAACCAACATTGGTCCTTAAATTACTCATGGTTACCGGATTGACCCAAGAACCATAGGTTTATTCCATCATAGCACATAATGAAAAAATCAAAAGAAATATACATCACTAAAAATATGTTCCTCCCAAAACCTATCAATTAACAATAGTAACATTCTCTTGTCAATTCCAAGCACAAAACACGTTTTGAATCTAGTGAATCATGTTCGATAAGAAATCATCCTTGAAGCCCTGGTTATTTTCCATTCATCTTCTTCATACCTATCACATTCCTCAAAAAGTATCCTTGGTTATTAAAAAAATAAATACAACTCACTGAGCTAAAACCACATGAACAACAATTAAAGACCTTATTTTCAATCAAAATTTTCACTTGATTCACTTACACTCTCACTGTATTTCTAATAACACATCCATAGCTAACCAGACAAGGAACCTAATTTGTCCTACCCTTTGAAACCACATGTGAAATTGAATAATCAAAACTCCATGTTCATTTTTTCTCCTAGAAACAATATTTCTCCAAGTACCTTAATCTAAAACCCATTTTGATGTTGTCCTAATACATATGTAGCACCTGCTCACTTCTCGAACGCACCAGGTCTACCTCACCAGTACATTCTCTACCCAAAGGAAACTCAAAAATAAAAATCAATGAATCATAATTCACATTGTATGCACATAATCAAACTCATAACCTCTAGGAACATTCTTTATACATGGGAACCTCCCAATCCAAGAACACACACAAGCATTACCCTCTAGAAACCAACCATGATGATGAATCATTAGCACACTAGTGCTCCTTCTCCAAAATCAATGGCATAAAATCCACCTAAAACTCATACCAACCATCACCCCTCATGTATCGCATTCCAAATAACAAAACATCTACTTTTACCTCACAATCCAAAAAGAATTTATAGCACATATGACCCCTACCATGGGTCACCCTCGAATGTCTCAAGGAAACAACTATCCATACTATAGCCACATCAAATAAGGTCCCTAGACTCTACCACAAATACCTAAAGTTCAAATATCATGATAATTCACAAGGTGAAGCAACCTAGGTCTAGGAAAACTTGTATAATTCCCCATCTAACAAGGCACCACGAATACTCTCACCCTAACATCACACAATATCAACATATAAAAACACACATCTCTAGTGTCTCACATATGGAATGATTCATATTCCAAACCAACAACCCACAACTTGGGTTCATGTCCCCTCTAATAATCTACACATCAGATAACTCCTTGGAGGTTTATTCCACACAACTAAACCCAAAAAATAACCACCAACATGAATTCAATGGTAATACACCGATACCAGGATGAACAACCCGGGTCACAACACTTTTTGTTCATGAGGACCTCATAAACATCCTCATCATTGAGAATCTCATTGTAGATCCACATAACCTACCATCATAAATATATCCATAAAAAAAATTTCCCATTTGATTAGAATTCCACTAGGTACTTACAATTGAATAATCTATATGACCAGTTGTTGACACATTAAAAAACTGAGATTATATCATCAGTGAAATAAAATACTAGTAAGCCTATAAAAATTGGATCATATACTTTTATCATGAGGTCTGAGAACCTATTTGGCTCTACATGTAATGTGTCAAAACCAAAGCACTTTCCTCCTTTTAACCATCCTTGATCCAGAAATCAATCTTAAATCAAAATATTTAAACTACATGTGTATCTCCCAAGGAAAAATCATATAAAAATATAACATTTATTACCAAGAACATCATTCTATGATCTTGGAAACATAGATATCTTATTTGAATATGTTTTAATAATTCATTAGTCTAGTATACATATCAAGAACCCACATGTTCTTAACTCTCCACTCTATCCGATTCCAAATAGTAAAAAGAGCAGGACAATAACTCCTCTGATAGCACATTATAAAGGCATTCCCTAGTTAACTCTATAATAGTAACCAGACTAGTTCGTCATAAGACCTCAAATAGGCCTCCTCATATACTAGAGGCTACTGAATAGAATCATGGGTCTAATGTGGTACTATGAGGAGATTATACCACCATATAAAAGTATAGAATAAAAATATAAATAAAAAATAACCATAAACATAAAATTTTAAAAAAATAATAAATCAAAATCAAAATATCAAAATAAACCGATTGAAGAATAATATAAATATATCATAAATTTACTGCTATTGAAATTCGGTACGGCTCAAATAACCTTTTATCCATACAATAGACTACCCACTACATCGATGACAAAACATATCAGAATAAAATTAAAACCCCAAAAAGGTCTCAATATAATTTTTGAGATGAACCTCAACTAGTATCAATATACTCTTTATGTTATCCATTTTGAATCATGTAAAACCAAACTCGAGCCTCTACCCAAACTTTTTCCTACAATAAACATGTGAGAGCTATATGTGTTTCCATGTGAAGTGTCATCCTGAGAAGGGTGTGAGAAAAACATAATTAGACAACAGTAGTAGTTTCTAAAAAAATACCAGTCTGATAAATAGTGTATCTAGAAAAGATTTGAAATAAATAAATATTACAAAAAAAGATACATTTCAAAATAACTATTTATTACTTCACCTATTGTTCCTTGGCTTCTAAAGTGACACACCAGCCAACCAAACCTGCATCGACCAATTATGTTCTTCTGAGTCATAAACATAGGGTTATAGATACTTTAAACATTGAATGTTGATTTTAATTTATCATTTAAATCATGAAATCACAAATCAAAAAACCAAAGGTACCCATCTCATGTGCTTGTACTATCATTACCCAGAGTGTCCATCTGGCATCTCAACCATGTATTACAATCAATAATGTTTGGAACCTCAATGTAAAAACTAAATCATATAAATAACTATTAACCCCAAAAATCAATCATAAATTCTTATATCCTAACCCATGAGAATATAATTTCATTTATAATTTTCTCAATAATGGATATAGAGATCCATTTTTGAAACCTGGAACCATACATGTGGAATTCAACGACCAACTTTCTCAACCATGAATGAGGAGTACCATTTATTACAAATGAAACCATATATGTGTAAATCCATGTTTTCCATTATCAGTCATATATCTATGGAACTATTTCAGACATATGAAACCATACATGTGGAATATCATGTCTAACTTTCATAACCACAAATGAGTTGTGCCAGATATGTCATCTGAAACCATATATGTGAAAAATCATGCCCAATACAATAAACTATTGATACTCATTATGATATCTCAACCACCAGATCCTTTATATGAATCTCTATATTAATTATCATTCCCTTTAAAACAAAAAAATAATTATCCAAATCCTTCCTTTCGATCAAAACCACTTAAAAGAGATATTAATTTATTTTTAGAAAAAGGCCTATAATACTCCAATTTCAAATCAACATTTGGAATTTACCCAATACCCCCCTTTTAAAATTATATGGTTTCAAAAAGACCACCTTAACACATTAACCACTTAAAAACATAGATTTCACCAATTGAATCCCAAAATAGGGTAAAAAATCAATGTACACAACTAAAACCATTTACAATACTAGTAGGAAGTTCAAAAAAAATGACAGAACATGAAAACATCAAATTATATTCTTTGACAAGTCATAAACCATTTATTTCCATGTTTAAACCATTATCCCATTAACTATACAATCAATAAAAACAATGAGCCTCACTGGGTTATGCGAATAATATACTTATGTTACCCATTAAACCATCGCATTACATTTTTTAAGAAACAAAACACCATATAAGAAGTTGTAGTTTTGGTCTTATAAACACCAATAGATCAACTAGGATTAGTGAAAGGTTTATGGCATGAATTTTAAAACCAAACCTATTAACTTTAACAAATAAAGTGAACAAACCACACATTTTTTCTATTTCTCTAAATATATACACATGTAAATAAATTTACAAGACTATGGGTAAATATCTTGGACCACCTACCTCATTAATGAAGCTTTACTTAAAATTTAAAAAGTCATGTGGCCTTTTATTGGCCCATTCAAGCCTTTTCTAAAATTCATAGCATCTAAATGATTTTATCTTGACCACCCAGCTATAACCTCATTCCAAAAAATAATAATTATTTATTAATAATAATTATACATCATTAATTAATTAGACTCCAATTCAACACAATTTCAGAAAACTCATCGGGCACTTGCCTCTGATCCAAACTCAATGCAACCCCCAAGGGTAGTCCACAACAGACTCCCAACGCCATTATTGAGAAAAATATCTAACAGGAAATACCATTGCAAAAGTTAGTTATATTAATTCACTATGAAAAAACTAATAAAATTTACCACGATCATATACCTTAATAAAACACTAAGAAACAATGTGTGGAATTCATCTAATGATGTCAACTATGAAAGCCAACCAAAATCCCCATGAAATTAGATTCTTCCATCATTATTTGGTGGAATCATGAACAAAACCTAAACTAGAGAATTCTAAAATTAGAGTGGATGAGGAGGGAGTAAAGAAGATATTTTCAAATTATGATGATAACCCCCAAACAACAAAATATCACCATAAAACACACTAAATCAAGGGTTAGAGATAGAGGAATGGGTGGGGATCACACCTAGTCTATGTGTGACTAATGGTGGAAGAAGAGGGTGGGAGTGTCTAAAATAACATAGGGGTATTTTAGTAATTTCACATTTTTAATTAAATTCTAGTCAGCTACATAGTTTTTCTATATGTTTTTATATAATGTGCACCAACTATATGACCATCACAAGGCATTACAAAATTACATGCATGGTTAGGATGCATAATTAGAAAAACTACGTTCCAATTATATAGTCAAAAGTACCTCCCTATAAAAAAAGTTGCATGGTTTTTCTATACTCATGTTTCAACCATTCACTATTCATTAGGAACTCCACTGCCTCTTAGGATTTCTCCTATAGCATGCATGGTTTACCCTAAATCATATGATAACTATGAAACCTAACTGTAATATAGTCTAAATGAACTAAAAATAACATGATAATCAAGGTGTCACATATTTTCTCTTAATATTTGAACACAAAACCATGAACCATGTCTATAAAACTACAAAACCCCCTAAACCTAACGTAATGATCTTGAATCTCACCTGAACACCTAAGATAACTTCCTATCCTCATTCCTTATTTAAAACATAACTTTGATTTATTATAACTCGTTGAATACTGTTTTGAGTCTCATGTAAAAATGATTTTTATCCAGTAACTGAAAATTAAAAATTTATTTAGAAATTTTTAATGATTAAGAGATGGTATATAATAATAGTGATTAATCCTTTTTTATTTTATAAAAAGTTCCAGTTCTTTTACTTATAAAATTATACTTCACCACCCAACTTATTATAGAACCCATAGAGACTAATTTAATCCAAAAATATATGAAAATAATTCCCAAAAATTCATAAACATGATATAGTGTTATTTTACATCTCAAAATACCATCCTTTAAAGGATTAATCCTTTTTATAATGGACTATTCTGAAGAGTAAGGTAAAAATTCTTAATTAAACATTTTTTGTTTCAATTATTATCACTGAAATTTCACCTCCTAAACATTTAATTTATCCATTATATTACAATTTCATCATTATTAAAAAAAATCTAAAATTTTGTTACATTTATGGAATAATCATTAACTCTTTCATACATCACTTAGAGAACTAAAAACAGCACCATGCGTATGTGATGATTATTTCATTCATGATCGGCATGTTTCATTTTACATGTCTTACTTGTATGGATTGTTTAAAATGTATATTCAATGAATTAATATGAAACTTATATACAAATTTAGATTCTGAAATTATAATCCACTCATAATATTCCTTATCTTATATGGAAAATGAATGGGTCACCTGTTTGTATGTGCAGATTACCACCTCCATGAAAGTGAATTATTTTATTTTCTATATAGTATTTTATTAATTATAAATATATATTAAAATATTATTTACCACCTTAAAAATATCTACAAATTTTCATTTTTCTTTGGTAATAGTGATATTATTCCAATAGAGTTTGTCACTTAACCATACTCACTCATGTATTATATCGTGTTCTTTGTTGGGTCCGTTTAACCACCTACATAAACAATAATATAAATTTTTATCATATATTATTATATAAACTTAAAAACAAGTGTTATTAGACATTAATGATAAAAGAAGTTTTATTTTATGGTTCCATAATACTACTATTAATATTTATCATATAATTATTGTGCAACCCATTTCTTCACTAAAATAAGATAAACAATATTTTCACCATGTTTGATGCCTTCAATCATAACAAAAATACTTATAAAATTAAATTCAAACATTATAAATCATTAAAAAAATCTATTAAATTTCATATAATGATCTCAAAAAAATTGAAATTAGAATCAATCATCAAGTCTCGACACTTCCATTAAAAAACAAGTACTCAACAAACAATTAAAAGTAATAATATATGGCGATGAAAATGAAATATAAATAATTAATATATTTTTAATAAATGATTATGAATTGAGATTACTAATGTTTATAGGTATGAAAAGAGTTCTAAAATATGTTTTGAATTTTTTTTAATTATACATGATATTAGTGAATAATCAACTTTGTAGTATTAAAGGTAATGGTTTTGGTCTCAATTTCAAATCATTGAGACATGTTTTTCTTTTCACACCTATTTTATTTGAAATGGTGTATATACTATATATTTGGTTTATTATATCTTGATTCTATTTATATTTATTATATTTGAGTTTATATTTCTAGAAAACTCTTTCAATAATGTTTTTTTCATTTATTACCCAATACTTAATGGTTTCTCATAACTCAATTTTAGTTCTTTGAGTTATAGTGCTTATTCATAAACCACCATTATTATATATAGAATTATGTTATCCTATTACTATATAAAATTTTATTTATACATTAATTAATATTTATTTACACTTATTTCTCATGAACTCTTTTATAAAAGATTATTACTTTAACGATTATGATATTCATAAGGAATTTTTCTAACTCAAACAATGTTTATTTTAGTTACAATGTTACATATTGAAGTAATTTCTTATAATTAAAATATATTCTTCCATTTAATAATTTTTATGATATTCACCCCTAACTCACAATTAAATTTAAATTTTTTATTTAAAAACCCCTGACTTAATGAACTTCTTACACATAAAATAATTACATTGTCAAGAATATTTTTCATTATTTCTAAAGGTTCTTTCTCTTATATTCCCATGTTTTCTCTTCCTATTAATGTTATTATTTATATTTTGAATAATAATTATATTTTATATCATTTTAACCTAATATTTAACCTTCCTTATTTTCAAAATTATGTAAATGTTTTCCATTTTAAAATGTGGTTTTCTAAGAAAAAGAGTCAAAATATTAAAAATGGATTTCAATTTATTTTCTATATTTTTATCTTCCACTCTAAATTAACTCAATATAACTTTTTTTTACTTTTTCAAGGATCGATTATGGAATATTATTTTTTAGAGTAATTTTTTTCAAAAAAAAATTATTCTTTTCCTTTGGGAAAATTAATTTTAAATTTTACCAATGACTTTATCTTTTAAAACTATTGAAAAAACATTTTCAAAGAAATATTTTAGGATTTGGCTCCCAATTTCTACTTTATATATAATATAATTATCTCTTCTAGAGTAATATTTCATAAATCTCCCATTAAATACACCTATGAAATACTCCTTTGTATAATTGAATTGTAGTTATCGATTGAGATAATTATCGATCTGTTCTTAAATGATACCATTCAAAGTGACCATTTTATGAAATTGTTTCTAATATTTTCCAACATAATAAAAATAAATTTATTTTTCTCCTGTTATATTCACTAATTATAACATCATTCTTATTTCTGTGGATTCACTATGACTAAATAAATTTTTTATTGATTGAGGAAATTTCTAATTTAACCGTAAATCCATTACTATATATAGTGTTAGTTTGATTGATGGGTAAATATAGAGTTATTATATTTATTTATTGGGGTAATAATGATAATTCATATACTTTCATTTGAATATGTATTATTATTGATTATTAAATCAGGTAGGTTATATAATGTATAGTCTAATTATTCATTCATTTTATGAATCCATTGTACTTAATTGGTTATGGTTTGGTATCTAAAAACATATTGATGCATCATTAGGTCTTTTGATACAAACTAACTTAATTATTTAGTGTATTCCCTACCTATTTATGTAATATGTCTTAGAATGAGTCCTTGATGGTAATACTATGTAGTCTGGAATTTTGTATTCTATCATTATGAAACATGTTATTCTTATCTATGTGATTATTTATATTGTTATGTTATCTATTGATTTATTTAAATCCCATGTGATTAGTTATATTACGTTATTAAATTATCATTTTTTTCCTACTATATTATTCATACCTTTTTAATTCTAAAATATCTTATAATATATTCTTCCCCTTACTTATAATTTGAAATCACCCTTCTTATGTTTCCATTTTAATAGGTTATAAGGAAAATTATAACACACGGTATGTCTATAAGAATAGAATTTGTGGATAATTATTTAGATATATTGAAGACATTTTATGGATTAACTAATTTTTAATATTGTAGGAAAAATTTCTATTTTATTAGAAATATATGGAATATATTAGGTAATTATTTTTTTTGGTTCTCTACAACTTTAGTCCTCAAAGGTCATGGGAATTTATGTAATTAAATATTTGATATAAATCATTTGATTATGGGAGAGTTAATTTTTTTCTATCACATTATGTATCAAATCAAGGATTAGATAACATTATAGATTATCATTTTATTGGTTAAGGATAATATAAGAGTAATAAATTTCATCCATAGTTGACAAGTTAATATCAATCATAATTTTGGATGTATAAATAACTCATTAGGTTTTTTGAGGTAATATTAAATATTTTAAGTTGTCTGGGAATAATTATGAGAAAAAATTAGTAAAAATTATAATAATAATTCTATGTTTGGTAAAACATACTATAATTCTGCTAAATTATATATTTCATGGTTTATATAGAGATTAAAACCTTGTATGTATACTAAAAAGTATGTGTGATTATGGTATATATTCTCTTAGGGGTAATCACGCTGAAAACGGTTGGTTGGGTATTAAATTTATCATCATTATGCCTTCAATGAGTAGGTCTATGATTACACACCTTGACAAACACATAGAGTGGATATGTTTTGTAAATTTCAATGATATTTATGAAAAACATTATTAGGGATCTAATTATATTTATGTTAGGGAACCTGATAAAAAAGTGACCATGGATAAGATATACTAAAACATAGAGATTCATTAGTTAGGTGATGCATGAAATTTTCAAATTACTTCTTCTAAGATTATAGTTTCCTTCTTATGAAAATAATAATTTTCTCATAATTCAACATTACTTTATTTAATGGTAAGGGAAATAAAAACCAATTTAACAATATATATGATGGTAAATTTAGTGATTGGCCCAATGACCACTAAAAAGAGGTAAAACTAGCACTGTGGAATCCTATTATTATTCAAAACCAACTATAAAAATTTTTAATTAAAAATGAGAACATAGTTTAATTCCTAAACACATAAAAGAATGAAATGATGGATTCTCATGGAATTTTTAGTGACAATGGAACTGAGGTAAAGAATGATAAATTTCCTAAATGCCAAGAATATGGTAAGAAGCACCTAGATAAATGTCTCCAAGGAACTAGAAGATGTTTTGTGTGTGGTGAAGAAGGCCATAGAGTTTGTAATTTTTTTAGTAAAATGAATACATTTGTTAATTTAGTGAAGGGGGTAATGTTTATCATAAAGTACCACTAACTGTTTAATGTATTAAATACGGGGAACTTGGGAATTATCCTAGTAAATAACATAATATAAGGATTAAGAAGGATGATGAGAATATCTAACATCTTAGAATAGGGGAACAAGGAAATTCTTATGTTGAGACAATAGATAAAATGTATCATAATAATTAAGGAACACTTATCCTCCACACTAGAGTATTGGATGTATTATTGTAGTTTGATTTTAGGTACTCTGGTATAACTAGGATGTTCTCTAAGGGTTTTAAATCAATACCCCTAATGTGGGAAATAATGATCCATTTCCTACATGTTTAGAATATAGTAGGAGGAATCCAAATAAATTTCCCCAAGGAATTGGATGATGTTTTGTGTCTTGGAAAGGAGTACTTAGATTATATAATTGTGTATGATATGTTAATACATCAGTTAATGTATTGAATGGGAGTAATTTTCATCATAAGGTACCACTAATATTTTAATGTATTATATGTGGGGAACTTGGGAATTCTCCTATTAATGATTAATGAACACGTATCCTCTACACCAGAGTTATGTATGCCTTATTATAGTTAGATTTTAGGTAATTTGGTATAATAAAAAAAATTAAGTGTATTAAATCTCTACCCCCAATGATTCAATACTCAGTTATTATATAAAAAATTAAGTTGTAAGATTATTATATACTAATTTTGTATTTGTGTGAAATTTTCTCAAAAAAAATATAATCATTCAACCTTTTTATTAATTTAATGTGATTTTAGATATATATTTTTTCTTTATACAGAGTAAATATTAATTTTCCAAATAAGTAAATAACATTTTGTAACAATCTATGATAGTTTATCAATGAAATGATGATTATGAACTCCCTCTATAATAAAATTATATAATATGGGTCTTGATAGTGAATACTGAGGGACTCTTGTACCAAATTATTGAAAGAAACTAAATATTTTTTATATGCCTAATATTAATGAATATTTTATTTTCCTAGTCTTACTCATTTTCATGATACTAAAATATCATTAGAATGTGTATCTTGAGTTTGGCAATCTTATGGATAAAGTTTGATATTTCTATTAGAATAAAATAATTGAAATTTTGATGATGAAATTTATTTAAGAGGGGATAATTTAACACCCCAAAATTTAAATATGCAATTATCCTCTAGAATAATAATATATTTAATATTTTGTTTCGCATGAAACGTAGAAATAAATCAAACCACAATACTTTTCTAGAAAATATTATATGTCTTAAGTGTGACGGTTATAATTTAGTTATTAAATTGGAATGCATAAATATAAGTTAAATAATTTTTAAATATATTGAGAAATAAAAATAAAATATAATTATAATACATATTAAAAGATAAATTCAATTACTCTAGCTAAAAAACTAATAATAGCATTTTTTTTAATAAAAACCTATATTATCCAATAAATTTTTTACTTAGCTTCTATAAAATTTTATTTTAAGAAACTAAATACATTATGGTTTAATTTTATAAATATATATTTATTATGTTTGTAATATATTAAAAACAATTTTGGTAGTAACTTATTGGAAATAATAATTAAAGTGGTTAATATCTAAAAATTAATTTTTCTATTGAAAAATATTTTTCATTATATTTTATATTTCTATTTAAAAATTTAAATAATAAATTTTCTCAAAATGGATTTTTCAAAATATACTTATTTTTTATTCTTCATTTTGAAATTATATAAGGGTGAATTTTTTAATTTTTTTAAAATAGTGGATTTATATGTGAATTGGAAAAAAATGAAGTTTTCATTAATAAAGTGGAATATTTGACTATATAATGAGGTAAATATGAATTAAAAACATATCAAACATTATTATTGGAAAAAACACTAATGTATTAAAATTATGAATTTAAAAACACTACGTTGAATTTTAAAAAAACATGTTTAAAATGGTGAAAGTTAAGTAATATTTAAACTATTTTTAGTCTATTTTTTAAAATATGTATCAAAAATGTGTATTTTTGTTATCTATTTTTTGAAGCACATTAAATTATATTTTTTATAATAAAAAAATTCAAAAAATTCTCTTAAATCAAGAAAAATACATAATTTTCTCTTAATCATAATTTTTAAGCATAAAAATGTACTTTTTCTAAAAATGATTTTTACATGTTATGTGAAAAAATATTAAAATTAATTTCAATAAATATTAAAAAAATAATTTAAAAAAAAATCATATCCTAAATAGTTAAAATATAAATTATTGAAAAATTTCCATTTTTTAACCCATTAAAAGTAAATTACTGAGGTAAAAATTAGTTACCACCATAAAAACCAAAAATGGTCAATGTTAAAAATCAAGGAGTAAGAGACATACTTACATGTATAGAATATGTGTTAAAATATATTTAATAGTATTTATTGACCTTAATGCTTACACCACTCAACTATTTTTCAATATTGAATTTGTTTGAACCTTGAATAGTGACTTTTCATTTTATATTATTATATAAATATCACTCCCTCAAATTATATAAGGATCCTTCACCACCCCACTGATCCTCACACCCAAATCCACTTATTTAGAAAAAAGATAGTCAAAATACCTCCCCAACATTCCTACCCACATACGAAATGTTTTGGTCTACTAAAAGGGCCACCATTTAAAGACTTAATCCTTTCTTCTAAAATGTTTACATGGTGTAAGGTAAAGATTCATAATTATTCAATTTAAATTTAAATTTACTTCTTTCCTATACCACCACATTAAAATATATTTTATTAATTATATATTACATAAATAAGTAATATTAATATATATAAATGGTTTTATCATTATGTAATGATAATTAACTACCCTTTCCCTTTCCTATGAAAACTCAAAATGTCGTTATGCATACGTGTGAACTATTTCCTCTATGAAGAATGGGTCAGATTTTTTCTCAATACCATTTGTAGTTGTTTAAAAATGGTTAATTTATGGATATATATGATATTTAAAAAATTATTAATAATCATAAAGTATAAACCATTCCCTTTATTAATCTCATACTATAGAAAATGAACATGTTGTTTGTGCGTACGTGTGGATTATCGCCTCTGCAAAAGTGGCTTATTTTATTTTACATATAGTATTTAAAATTTATTAATATCTCTTAAAATATAACTCACTACCTTCAAAACATATAAAAATGTCATTATAATTATGTCAATCCAGGATAAAAATGTAAACATAAATTGTTGTGTAATTATAAATTACTGATAAAATAAACATTTTTATGGTTTTATAAATCTACTATTAATATTTAACTTATTATTAATGCATACCCTTTAGTTTTTTAAAATTACTGAAACAAACTCCTCATGAAATTCATCATAGGAAATAATAACAAAATATTTTTTGAAATTAAATGATAATATTATAAATCTTTATAAAATTTAAATTCTAATTCCTATAATTATATTTTAATGATGAAATTTTAATCCATAATAAAGTATAAACAGTTTTATTATGAAAATTATAGTATAAAAACAATCAAAAATAATAACATAAGATGATGGAAATAAAATAAAATTAAATAATATATTTTTAATAAATTACTATTAATGATGTATATAACAAGTTATATGAATTAATTATTTTATGAAATAGGTTCTTACGGTTTTTTATTTTATTAATATTTGATGTCAAATCATGTTCAACAAATCATGATTACTTGTAAGGGTTGGGTCTTATTTTCAACTCCAGGGGAGAAGTTTTATTTTATTCACCTAATTTTTTATATGGTTCATATACTAAATATTTAATATAATATATCATTATTACATTTATATTAATTTAATATGAGTTTCTATCTTAGGATCTCTCTTCCAAGATTTTTTGATTCATTTGTCAGTCAAGATATAATGGTTTTTCAAATAACAATTTTCTTTCTATAAGTTAAATGATTATTATTGAACCCAAAATCATATATGTTGAATTATTTTATCCCATTATTTTAAAATTTTTAATTTTTATTTTTATTAATTTGTATTTATAATGAATTCTCATGAAATACTTTCTGGTTGATTGTTACTTCACTAAATATGATAATCATAATGGATTTTATTAACTCAAAATTCATTTATTTGGGTTATATTGTCACATCTTGAACATCATTATTAAATATCACATATACTATTAAATTTCCTATTTCATATGATATTTCCTCTTATATCCCTAGGAAATGTGACATCTTTAATTAAAAACACCTTCCCTAATTAATTTCATACTCATAATAGTATAACATTGTTAAGAGTAATTCACATTCATTATCTTTTGGGTTTATATATTATATTAATACCAATGTTATACTTTTTATTTTTAAATTTAATTATATTTTATCTCATGAGACATTTATATTTCCCCTTTTCTCTTTTCAAAAATAATTTTAATTATCTTTTTTATGATATGGAATACAAAAAATAATTTTCAAAATATTAAAAAAGTTTCACCACCTTTAATATTCATAATGTTATCTCTCACTCTTAATTTCATCAAGAGGAAATTTATTAATTGTTCAATGATACATTATAGAATATTATCATTAAAAGCTTATAATATTAAAAAAAATTAATTCACCTTTTTAAAATGACTTCTGAATGTGACCCACAATATTATCTTTTATGACTACGGTAAAAACATTCTAAAAACTATTCTAGGATGTTACTTCCATTTTATTCATTATCTCCAAAATATATATCGTATTTGGAATAAATATTTTTCAATATCCCTCTAAATCACCTTGGTGGGTATTAATTTTTTTAATTTAATTTTTGGTATCAACTGGTCTAATTCTTGATCTTTTCTTACGTGATACTATTTCATGTGTTCTTCTTATGAATTTTTTTAATCTATGTAAACATTCTTTAAATATTTTATAATTCACCTGTGATATTACCAAATTATACCATCCACCTTATTTATATGGATGGATTATGATTATATAATTTTTTTTGTTGATTAGTGAAATTACTTACATAACCATATACTCATTACATTATACAATGTTAATTTTGGGTATGCTTATGTATAGATAAATTCCATTTACTGATTGGGGAAATATAATGAATATGTATAATTTTTATTATAATATAGATGTTTATTGATTAATAAGTCATGTTGGTTATGTATTATATAATTTATTTATTACATGACATCATAAATTTATTGGACAAACTTATTGATGGTTGGGACCCATAATAGTCCCTCGATGTATCAGCAGGACACATGAGACAAAATATCTTGGGTATTTGATGTTTTATTTACCTATTTATGTTAAATTACTTAGAATGGTTCCTTGATGATAATTCTATGGAATTAAAATTATGGATTCTCTTATTATGATACCATTTATTTTTTTCCAGGGGATTATTTATATTTTATGTCATCCATGTGTTTATTTCAAGCTCATATGATTGGTTATCTTTAATTATTTAATTCATATTTACTTATTTCCACATTATTCATTCCATGTTTAATATATGACAGATTATTATATATGATTTCCATTACAATGAATTTTATCTCACCATTCTTTTGTTTCTATTTCACCATGTCATAAAGATAAGTATTACATATGATAACTCTAGAAGAATATAATGTGTAGATAATTTTTGGGAGATGTTTAAGACTTATTATGGATTAATTAGTTCTTAATTTAGTGGTAAAAATTTATATTTTATGATAATTAAATGTGATTGATTATTTAATGATCTTACCTATGTTTCTAAAACACTAAACCTAAAAGGTCATGGGAATGTATATAATGAAATATTTCCTATAAATCATGTAATTATATGACACATACATCTAGGATTTTATACTCTCACACTTATTCCTCGTGATTTCTTCCTCTAGGTTTAACTTATAGGTGAGGATAAAAAAAAATTAGTGTTGTATTTTTTGTTAAAAAATGTTAACATTTCAATGTATTTTTTATCAATATGTGCATAATGAATAATAGATAAATAACATTATTGAATGTTAGTTTTAGATAAAAATAATTTTGTAAAAAGAATAGAGTTCCCAATTGAAGTGTAATGGTGTATCAAGTGGGATCAACTATGGGAGACACAAATTGAAAAATCATTAAAATTAAAGGATATAAGGATGAGTACTACCATTATTCGTTTAATAGTTTCAATGGTTATTTTATACAGGAGGGTCAAAAATAATAGTTGTGGATGTAGAATGTACATTACACACTTTAGATTAATTTTTTTCTAGAGGATTTCTAAAGAGTGAGCAGGAACTGTAGCAGTACTATAGTAGTTACTATTTTAGGTATTGTTCGGTACCGTATCAGCTATAGTAAGTACTGTAGAAGTACTGTAGCAGGTTCAAAACCAGGTAGTGGCATATTTCTAAGGGTACTGTAGAATTACTGTAGAAGGTACTGTAGCATGCACTCTAGTAGTTACTGTAGTAATATTGTACATTGTGCAAGTACTGTAGCAGAACTATACACTATACAGGTACTATAGTAGAACCATACACTGTGTGGGTACTGTAGAAGGCACTATAGCAGTTACTGTTATAGGTAATGTTTGATACCATAGCATCTGGAACTATTCACCTTGGTACACTAGTTTAGGCTTGGAGTCCGTATGGCTTTCGGGCTACCCTGGCCTTCCGGTCAATAGGTATTTCGGGCCACCTCAAGGCCTTTAGGACACATGCAGTTTCCCCAGACACAATTCAAAAAAGGAGCAGCCCTAGAAGAGGATACAGAGCATGTGCACTCACTAGAGTAGAGCCAAATGGATTTTTCAGAATGAGAGGGTACGGCTATGCCATTGGGACTAGCATGTGCTTGCACGGGAAGCCTAGACAGACTTCCATGCGAAGGTGGAGAGCTACTATCAAGATACAGATGCTGGGGAGGGGCAGTTCCTTGTGGATAGTTTGGTTGAATACCCTAAGACCTTCGAGTCATGTAATCTCCTAAGAATACGGGCCATGTAATCTCTGAGCCTATGGGCCTTGTAAGGGTTCCCCCTCATCCCTTGAAAGGGGGGTTATCAAAAATCAATAAAAATGAAGACCTTCGGGCCATTTAGGGGGTGTAAAAAATTTTCCATCCATGCCCATTCATAAGAAAAAGCTCAACCACAACCCTCAAAAAAATGTTATGGGAGAATTATCAATCATGTAATATCTATAGCATTAGTTAGTATTCATTCAAAGTGTTATAATAGGAGGTAGAGGCAATGGTTACATAACCACTCAGGTGTGGGGTGGTATAAGAGGTTACAGGAGAAAAACTAATCTATAATAGATTTATTAAACATCCAAAAATATATCCCAACTTATTTAAAATAGTATATCAATGTAAATTTTTTATGTTGGATTTGTTTTTGGAAAACACGTTTTATTATTAATATGTGGAACATGTACGATTTAAATGGTGGTTCGTGGAATGAAATGAAGCCACATATAATTCATCTTTAATCTCAAAGAGTTTGGGGTTTATGCTACCTAAGTTTCAGGAATATATTCCACGAAAGATACTATTGAAAACTCCAATCATATATTTATTTCCATGTGAGATCACAAATCATATTCCACGTATTAGTTTTTTCTGATGATCTCAATATATTTAATAGAGAAAAGGTGTTATAATATTGAATTATCATTGGATAAAGTTGCGGTAAGATAAATATGATAACTAGAAGATTAATTTTCAATGAAAATAAATGAATATTATTATTAAAATGAAATGTTTTTAATGATCAAAATATTATTCTGATTATAAGATTATTGTAATTCAAGTCTATTCAATCAAGTTGAGAAGATGATGTTTTCACACTATGTAACCAAGATCTATATCATAATGAGTTGCATAAATGTATTTATCATTTTGTGTATCTGTAAATATCGATGTTTCACCCATGCACCAAGGTAGTTAGTGGACCTATATAATGGTATTCAAGAAGATACATATGGGTAATTTTAGAATAAATTCATTTTTATAAAGAAAAATGGGAATTTCATTACATATGTAACTGTAAGTCTGGAATGTCACAATCCATGTAAGGGTAGTAATGGAGTGCTAAAGGATATGTAATGGTAATCTAGAAGCTATGTAATTATAAGTTGTGATATGTAATGTTTAATCCCTAGTTTTGTTAATATGATTTAAAAAAAATCAGCTATATAAGGGTATTAATATTTTGGGGATTCTCATAATTAATATTCGGTGAATATTGTTAAAATAATCTGAATAAGTGAACAAAAATAAGAATATTAATTTTGAATAAATTGGGAATATTTGGATAAAACAAAAATATAAAATAAAAATTTTATGAATGGATTTAAATATCATGATAAATCAAGGTATCATGGTAGCGGTCATAATTGATGGAATATATGCAAGAGAATTATTGGGTAATGAAGGGAGTGGAAATTTTGATCAGTATTTTTTGTTAAATAATTCCCTATATTAAACTACTATAGAATGATGGTCATGTTGAAATTAAGTTCATGGTAAAAATTTGAGATTCCATTGATTCTTAAAGTCTATAAAGGGGAGTTCAACACCTTATATAGTTTTTCCAAATTGAAAACAAATTACATGATCACATGTTGGGCTTCAATAAATTGAATTGTATCATAGGATGGGTCATAAAGATTATATTGACATGACCAAATAATTTTATTCCATGAATAAATATATATATTTTATATTCCTACATCGATTTATATTTTAAGAGTTTTATAAATAAGCATATATTGTGGAAGCGAGATCATGATATATTCAAATCAAATTAAAGATGAAAACACAAATATTTAAAATTATAAAAAAAAATCATGTGTCTTGATAGGCCAAGGATACCAAGCTCTAAATGGTGAGATTTCAAGAATTTATAACTATCAAGATTATTATAAACATTATTATTTAATATTTTATTGGAATTGAAGAATAGAATAAGTGTGAAAATTAGGAAAAAATATAGTTCAAATCTTTTATTCCTATTACATAATTTTGAAGTAAAAAAACTAGAGAGGTATTCAGTCCATATTTTTTGTTATATATTCTATAGGATATAAATACTAACAAATTGAGTTATATATTGTCAAACCCTTATTGGTATCAAATAAAAATTACTAGGGGAGTGAGATGGAGGTATAAAATCCTTATACATATGAACATATTAGTATATACAACAAATGTTAAATATGGAAAGACAGAAGAAGATAAAGATAATGAGGGACTAGTTTTGTGGCTTTTATTCAAAAAAAATAAAACATTGGTGTGGATAATGGTTGATTTCATCATGTATTATTACTCTAATTCATTATAAGATCATCATAAGTATATTGGGGATATTCCAATGTACATGTAATAATTTGACTAATAATTAGGAATTTGATGTTTTTAAGAGGTGGATCTTTTTATTACTGTTTTAACATTTAGTGATTTGTAAAAGATATCATTCATCCAATATTGTTTAAAGTGCATTAAAGGATATGTTGAGACTATCTAAATAAAAAAATTTATGTACTAGTCGTTCTAGTATAAACCACACTATACACATTGGAATATTGAATATTAATTTCTTTTAGGATTTGGAAGATACCAGAACAACTATAGTGCACTACTTTGGAATGAACATTCCATCATTATAAATCAATAGTGATAATAAAATTTTTACACACAATAGAAGTCAAAAATGGAAGTATTTATGCCTTCATATCCAGTCTAAACCTTATATGTATAATTATTTTATTTTTCCATTTCTATATCTCATGATAAGGTGAGGTTGGATAGTGCACCAGTTAGTAAGTTTTCAGTACACTAATTCACAACCCTTAGATTCCATGCATAATCTATCTGGGTTTTAAGATACATTCCCTATTACTTGAGGTTATTAGGGTTTGTTCTCTATATTTTAATGACCACATATTTAGTTTGGTAATGTATTACTATAGATAAGAATCAATTAATTGAGTTATTGGTTTAGGGGTGTGGTGATTTTACTTCTTCAACTGATGTAAAACCCTATGAAAGTTTAATATCGTATTTGGGGGTCCAATATATTGTGGAAGTGTTTTTGAAGGTCTAAATATTATGTGTAATTATATTTACTCCTTTATAATAATAGTGTTCCTATATTATGGTAGTTGTTTTTATGGTGGTGGTTATGTCTATTTTTTGTGAGGGTGGATGTTTTTGGTGGTTTTCGAGGTTTTTTCTTCAATGATCATGGCTCAATAGTGATGTTAATTTTCTATTTTATGTGTTTCCAATATAGATAAAAATATTTAATGTTTTTATGATGCTCTTAGTTTATTCCTCATTTATTCAGCGATAATGATCTCAAAATCAGTCAAATTGTTTTCCTCAAGCATCACATCCAGGATCTTGGCATGGGAATTAGGATCAAGGTGTGACCTTTACACCCTTTGGTTAAATTTTTATGTTTAAAATTTGAAAAAACAAATTGGTATTTATTTATTCATTCCTATTTGAGGAAAATTTTTATGAGTACCTAGAAGTTTATGAAGTGCACTGTGTTGCATTTGTTGTCAATGAGGTATGTTGTTGTCAAGGAATGAATGGATGGATGTCAAGGAGGTTCAATATGTGAATGACAAAGGATGTGATGGTGTTGTGATGAATGGAGAATGGCCATGGTACTAAGATGCATGTCACTTAGGAGATTCACTAAGTGACATAGGATGTTGTGGTTGAAACATTCTCTATAGATATCTGACGATTTTTGAGCTGATCTTAAAGTTCCAAGAACTTGTATCAACTAGATACAATGTCACAACAATTATTGAAGACCATGCATTGTATTAACAATGCATGAGGAGTTGAAGTGAACCATCCATAAGTTCTAAGTGGATGAAGTGGTTTTAATGAAGTCCATGCACTAACTCTTAGTGCATGTGAATTGAAAAAGATCCAATTGATCTCTGATTAGATCAATGAAGCACATTGAAGAAGTTATGTGATTCAGGAGTTCGGTTGATGAAGATCCTTGAGAATTCTCTCCTAAGTAGAAAATGAGATGATGAAGAAGAATTATAAATTGAGGAGTTGTTTCTAATCAAGAAGATTAATGTTTGAATTCTCAAGAAGAATGTGAAGGAGAAGAATGGATTGAAGGGCATGTGGCATGTGGCTTATACTCATATGAGAACTTTGTATTTGACAAAGTTCCTCATTCTATGCCTTTGCCAAAAAATTGGCCAGCCATGGACACCTTGATGGTTCAACCCCAAGGCATGGGCGCTAGGCACCACACACATGGGGGAACCCGTGGGGCGAGCCCAGGGCGGAAGGACGCACCCAAGACACCGCATGGGCGCCTGGGGCACGCCCGGAGGAGCGCGGTAGGGGCGCATGAGCGCACCCGCGAGTGTCAGGCAATGCAGAATGGGCGCTAGGTGCACGCCCGCAGGCGTGAGTGGGTGCAAAGCGCGCCCGGCAGAGAGAACACGGTGCGGGGCGGCACCGTGGAGGGAGAAGTGCAACTGAAGGGAGGCCGGCAGCGCGAGGGTGATAAACCGAAGAAAAACCGGGATCCGTTTCGATGTGGGACGCGGGATTTTTCCGCGGAGCGAATCCTGGCCGCTCGATCGATCGCGCGCCAGATCTGGACCGCTCATCGCATCCCGCACGCGATGATCATATCACGGCCGTCCGATGTCTTTCAATCGCCCGATCCAATGGCTCCCAGTGTGTCTCCTTGCTTGAGCCATGCCGAGGCCTCCCCGTGAGCTCCGTTCGAACCAGAGGCATCCTGATGACAGTTTTTGAGTTCCCGGCCACCTCCGAGAAAACCGAGACCTCCTTTGTGATCGTTAGGCCATAACAAACTCATGAATGCATTAAAATGTTGCATGCATGCATCGAGAAAGAATTCGAAGTTCGGCCGAGGCAAACCAAAGGTGTCGAGGCCACGTGTGTTCGTGGTATGCATAGACAAGTATTAAAGAGGACATGAATTCGTTCGAAAATGCATGCACGTGAAGGAGGAAAATAAAAATGCAACCCGCGGTGAAACAGGAAAGAAAAATCAAGATTTGAAAGATTTTTAAAGATCCGAAATCTTTGGGATTTTGAAGTTAAACCACGCGGATGGGTCGAAGAATTCCTTGCCTATAAAAGGAGCACCCGAGGCTCTCAAAAATCTTGCTGATCTTTTGAAAACTCGAAGTCCCTTGAGTGCCGTATGTGCCTCGCGAAGTTTTGAAGCCACCGCGCAAATACCCCTTGCATGGCTGAGTCCCTTGCGCGCTACCTCTTTGCGCGACAAGAAGGAGGAGGAGGAGGAGATCCATGCGCGCCTCTCTCTTGTGCAGCAGGAAGACCCGAGGCGCAAGCATCTTGCGCGCCCTCGTGGTTGGTTGAGCCTTGCACGGCTGCCTTGCACCCTTGCACACTTGAGCCTGCGCGGAATTTGAAGACAAGAAGAGAGCCACACCCCCTTGCGCGCCTTGTTTGAGTTCGGGTATATTGAGACAAATACACTCAGTGTGTGTGTCCCAAGTGGAAAAGAAGACCCGAGGCCTTAGTGCCTTGTGTGCCAAGTGAAGTGGAAGACCACACTTTGAGTGTGTTTAAGAATTGGAGAAGGCCCTACGGGCAGTAGCTTGTGCAAAGAGGGAGAATCCAAGGCTTAGTGCCTTTGTGTGCAAATTGAACAAGTGAAGCCTGTAGCCTTGTGGTTGTGCAAACTTTAAGATTAAAAGAGAAAAACAAAGTGTGTGTGAAAAGTGGAAGAGTACAAGAAGGGAAGAAGGACATAGGTATTTGTGTGTGCAAAAGAACTAAAAGGCCGAACCTAGTGTGTGTGCACTAAGTGAAGTGAACACACTTAGAAGAAGGAAGAAAGAGGAGACCCTCACACTAAAGTACAACACACTTGTGAGTGTGTAAACAAAAAGAACAAAGTGTGAAGAAGGAAGAAGGTGTGTGTGCTAAAAGTGTTACACCCTTTGTGGGTTTATTGCACCGAGAATAAGAAGGGGAGTGCATGCTTACATGCATGCACGTGCACACGTGAACAAATCCAAATCTGGTTGTGTGCATTTGAGTTGTCCAAGACTTGAAGATCTTGAAGAAATTGAGAAGGCCATGCAGTCAGTGCATGGGGATTCAGAGTTGCCATGCATTCAGTGCATGAAGTTGTTTTGAAGTGAGACTAGACCAGACTGAAGTTAAAGATATCATTTGTCTGAGTATTCAGTGGTTGAAGAGAGAATCCAGGTCATCCTGAGAAGAAGGAGATAAATCTTGGGCAAGACGAGAAGACCTGATCAACTCAAGTGATCAGAGGTACAGAGAAAGGCCAGCAGTCTTTATCCCAGGCTGCTGAAGATACTTGAAGAAGCTTAAAGAGAAGAAGAGATACTCATGTGACTCGAGGAGCCAGGAGAAGACCATGTGGGGCTCAGGGAGAAGAAGTCTTCAGTGGGATTCTGGAGCAGGCCAGTGGGACTCTGGTAACACTGTGAGACACAGTATAAAGACCCTCCTGTGGGACTCAGGAGAGATACAGTGGGACTCTGTATCGACCATTGTAATACTAACAGATTATAATGGAAGAAACCATGTTGGGGTGTATAACCAACATGGCAAGGACGTAGGCCTTTGGTGCCGAACCTTGTAAATCCTTGTGTCCAGTGCCTTTATATTTACAGCATTATTCGAGGAAAGGTTGAGAGATACAAGAAGAGTGGATCGAGGCTTTAACCAGCCATAGAGGTTTAATTGATAAAGAATCAATTAGTAAAAAGTTTTAAGTGATCACTGATTCACCCCCTCCCCCTCTCAGTGATTCACACTGATCTGGGCACTTCAATTGGTATCAGAGTGAAGGTTACCTCTAAAAGATCCAAGGGAGTCTTTATGAAGTGCAGATTTGAGGAAATGAGTGACTAGCCTCAAATGGAGATATCTTCCAAGACTCAGAAAAATAGAAAGAAGAAACAGGCCAAGAAGATGAAGAAAGCCTGTCCTAGCTGTGATGAAGTTGGAACAATGAAAGATCTTCAAAGTGCAATCGAATATCTTCAAAAGATAGTCCCCAAGGAAGTGGCAATGTGTATAGCTACACGCATCCTTGATCTTCAAGAAGAAAAATTACAGCTAGAAGAAGAAGCCAATACAATGGAAGATCAATTGGCCAAAAGGGTTGGCATAACCAACACTCTCAGAAAGCTGGTGAAGGCTAAAGATGGAACTGTTTCTCTTTGCAATGAAAGATATGAAGACACTGCTGAAGAATTGCAAAGAATCCTTTCTGAGAAAGAAATCTTTATGATAATGATTAAAGAAGTTTTCCATGCACTGGAGAAGTTGCACAAAGTGTCAATGAATGTCAGAGATGCTCAACTCGAAGACAAAGTCAAAATGGTGAAGGAGCTTGACAATTCATTACAAGAAATGAAGAAGGTGCATGAAGACCAGTTAGAACAGCTGAAAGACAATTGGGAAGGAAGGCTAAGAACTATTGAGGATGAGAAGATCTCCCTTAACATGAAATGTTTAGAATTAGAGGTGATATTGAAAAATCTGCAATCACCCAAAGCTGAAGCCTCCCAGTCAGCTGAAAGGAGAAATGTTGCTACTCAAGTATGATTTGAGAAGGATGATTCTAAAATAAAGACATCCTCAAATGAAAGGGCAACATCTTCTAGAAAGAAGGTACCATCCATACCATCTTGTACTCATGTTTCTAAATGTGTTTCCACAAAAAGTGCAGGATGGAAGACTAATTCCAAACAAGTATGGATGAAGAAAATGAAGAAAGAAAGCTCTCCTGAAGCAGCACAACAATTCAAGACAAGTACCCTACAATTAGAAGGAATAAAAAAGTCAAGATTTGTGGGTCAGTGTTGGTGTTGTAATAAGTATGGGCACTGTGCAAAAGATTGTTGGTACAATCCACTGAATGTAAAAGCACAAAGGAAGCCCATGCCTAGGGGGAGCAAGCCAGAAGAAAAGAAGCAACATCCACAGGTCCAGATACATCTGTTTACTGCAAATAGATTTGGATTACTTGACAACATCTGGGATGTTTGCAAAAGTGGTCAAAAAGATACATGTCAATCTCCAACTGTATCCAGAGCTCAAAATAAGAAAAGATCACAAAACCTGGCTCAGAAAGAATCCTTGGGAAGCAAGCATAAGAAAGTGTAAGATGCTCCCAAGAAGATTATGAAAAAGGAAAAGAAGTCCTTGGAGTCTAAATCCAAGAAGGGTGATGCATCCAGAAGGACCACCAAGAAAACATGCTTCTACTGTGGAAAGAAAGGACACACCATGGATCTTTGTGAACAAGCCATGGAACTGAAAAGAAGCAGACTGGACTCAAAAGGACAATCAATCCAGAAGAAGCAGAAGGGATTGATTGAAAATAAGTTTCCTAAGAAAGGTAGCTTAACAGCATCAAAAGAACCATGTGGAATTTCCAAAACTGAGGCCTCACTTCCAAATGACTTGTTAATCATATGGCCAAATCAGTTGCAACTTGCCAAAGATCTGCAGAGAGCTGAAGATGAAGTTCTGGAAATTGCTAAGGCAAAAGGGAAGAAGAAGATTTCACATGAAGATGTATTGAGATCCACACCAGCACAAACATCATTGAAGATCAAATGTGCAAGTGTGAAGAATGGTGAAAATGGGACATCTCGGTTGAGAGAATCTTCTCAATCTTGTTGTTCATATTGATGAACCAAGGAGGTTCCATCTTATTCCCTAATCACTTGTATTTACATGTGCTGACATTGCAGGGAATTGAAGAAGATGATCATTCTCAACTGGAGGATGGTTTGGAAAGAATGGAGCGCACCCCTTAAGGGGGAGCCAATCTGAAGAAGATGGGATTCTTAGATTAATACCATCTTGAGAAAAGTGAAGGTATTCCAATCATACTTTCATCCCTTGTTTCATAATTGTATTCATCATGACAATTAAGGGGGAGTATTGATTGAATACAAATGATTGAAAAGGGGAGCTTTATCTTTGCACTTGAACTTTCTAATGTGTTTGGTGAAGTATGTGCAGGATTTAGCAATTCATTGTTATATCTGAAAAATTTCAAACCCCTGAAGCATGATTTCACATGTACAGTGAATGTTGGACAGCACTGAGTTCCTTGGTTACATCACTCTTGTTTTCTACACCGGGTTAGCCCAAGTAGACTTAGAGTTGATCTACTAAAGGTTCCTTGCTCAAGAGAACATGTGACATCATCCCTCTCTTAGTGATTTTGAAGAAAATGCTTTTATAAGGGAGGAAGAGATTTTTGAAAGAGAACCACACCACACCTTTTCATTTGATTGCCAATAAGGGGGAGAAATATTGGAACACATATTGACCCATTCATATGTGCTCTAGTGTATTGCCAACAAATACAAAGGGGGAGATTGAAGTGCACTGTGTTGCATTTGTTGTCAATGAGGTATGTTGTTGTCAAGGAATGAATGGATGGATGTCAAGGAGGTTCAATATGTGAATGACAAAGGATGTGATGGTGTTGTGATGAATGGAGAATGGCCATGGTACTAAGATTCATGTCACTTAGGAGATTCACTAAGTGACATAGGATGTTGTGGTTGAAACATTCTCTATGGATAT
Source organism: Viscum album (assembly GCA_963277665.1). NCBI lineage: Eukaryota > Viridiplantae > Streptophyta > Magnoliopsida > Santalales > Viscaceae > Viscum > Viscum album. The sequence continues at coordinate 88,507,137 of OY728140.1, read as the reverse complement.
CTGACGATTGTTGAGCTGATCTTAAAGTTCCAATAACTTGTATCAACTGGATACAATGTCACAACAATGATTGAAGACCATGCATTGTATTAACAATGCATGAGGAGTTGAAGTGAACCATCCATAAGTTCTAAGTGGATGAAGTGGTTTTAATGAAGTCCATGCACTAACTCTTAGTGCATGTGAATTGAAAAAGATCCAATTGATCTCTGATTAGATCAACGAAGCACATTGAAGAAGATATGTGATTCAGGAGTTCGGTTGATGAAGATCCTTGAGAATTATCTCCTAAGTAGAAAATGAGATGATGAAGAAGAATTATAAATTGAGGAGTTGTTTCTAATCAAGAAGATTAATGTTTGAATTCTCAAGAAGAAGATGAAGGAGAAGAATGGATTGAAGGGCATGTGCCATGTGGCTTATACTCATAGGAGAACTTTGTATTTGACAAAGTTCCTCATTCTATGCCTTTGCCAAAAAATTGGCCAGCCATGGACACCTTGAGGGTTCAACCCCAAGGCATGGGCGCTAGGCACCACACACATGGGGGAACCCGTGGGGCGAGCCCAGGGCAGCAGGACGCACCCAAGACACCGCATGGGCGCCTGGGGCACGCCCGGAGGAGCGCGGTAGGGGCGCATGAGCGCACCCGTGAGTGTCAGGCAGTGCAGAATGGGCGCTAGGTGCGCGCCCGCAGGCGTGAGTGGGCGCAAAGCGCGCCCAGAAGAGAGAACACGGTGCGGGGCGGCACTGTGGAGGGAGAAGTGCAACTGAAGGGAGGCCGGCAGCGCGAGGGTGATAAACCGCAGAAAAACCGGGATCCGTTTCGATGTGGGACGCGGGATTTTTCCGCGGAGCGAATCCTGGACACTCGATCGATCGCGCGCCAGATCTGGACTGCTCATCGCATCCCGCACGCGATGATCATATCATGGTCATCCGATGTCTTTCAATCGCCCGATCCAATGGCTCCCAGTGTGTCTCCTTGCTCAAGCCATGTCGAGGCCTCCCCGTGAGCTCCGTTCGAACCAGAGGCATCCTGATGACAGTTTTTGAGTTCCCGGCCACCTCCGAGCAAACCGAGACCTCCTTTGTGATCGTTAGGCCATAACGAACTCATGCATGCATTAAAATGTTGCATGCATGCATCGAGAAAGAATTCAAAGTTCAGCCGAGGCAAACCAAAGGTGCCGAGTCCACGTTTGTTTGTGGTATGCATAGACAAGTATTAAAGAGGCCATGCATTCGTTCGAAAATTCATGCACGTGAAGGAGGAAAATAAAAATTCAACCCGCGGTGAAACAGGAAAGAAAAATCAAGATTTCAATGATTTTTAAAGATCTGAAATCTTTGGGATTTTGAAGTTAAACCACGCGGATGGGCTGAAGAATTCCTTGCCTATAAAAGGAGCACCCGAGGCTCTCAAAAAGCTTGCTGATCTGTTGAAAACTCGAAGTCCCGTGAGTTCCGTATGTGCCTCACGAAGTTTTGAAGCCACCGCACAAATACCCCTTGCGTGGATGAGTCCTTTGCGCGCTACCTCTTTGCGCGACAAGAAGAAGGAGGAGGAGGAGATCCCTGCGCGCCTATCTCTTGTGCAGCAGGAAGACCCGAGGCGCAAGTATCTTGCGCGCCCTCGTGGTTGGTTGATCCTCGCACGGCTGCCTTGCACCCTTGCACACTTGAGCCTGCGCGGCATTTGAAGACAAGAAGAGAGCCACACCCCCTTACGCGCCCTGTTTGAGTTCGAGTATGTTGAGACAAATACACTCAGTGTGTGTGTGCCAAGTGGAAAAGAAGACCTGGGGCTTTAGTGCCTTGTGTGCCAAGTGAAGTGGAAGACCACACTTTGAGTGTGTTTAATAATTGGAGAAGGCCCTACAGGCAGTAACTTGTGGAAAGAGGGAGAATCCAAGGCTTAGTGCCTTTGTGTGCAAATTGAAAAAGTGAAGCCCGTAGCCTTGTGGTTGTGCACACTTGAAGATTAAAAGAGAAAAACAAAGTGTGTGTGCAAAGTGGAAGAGTACAAGAAGGGAAGAAGGCCATAGGCATTTGTGTGTGCAAAAGAACTAAAAGGCTGAACCTAGTGTGTGTGCACTAAGTGAAGTGAACACACTTAGAAGAAGGAAGAAAGAGGAGACCCTCACACTAAAGTACAACACACTTGTGAGTGTGTAAACAAAAAGAACCAAGTGTGAAGAAGGAAGAAGGTGTGTGTGCTAAAAGTGTTACACCCTTTGTGGGTTTATTGCACCGAGAATAAGAAGGGGAGTGCATGCTTACATGCATGCACGTGCACACTTGAACAAAGCCAAATCTGGTTGTGTGCATTTGAGTTGTCCAAGACTTGAAGATCTTGAAGAAATTGAGAAGTCCATGCAGTCAGTGCATGGGGATTCAGAGTTGCCATGCATTCAGTGCATGAAGTTGTTTTGAAGTGAGACTGGACCAGAATGAAGTTAAAGATATCAGTTGTCTGAGTATTCAGTGGTTGAAGAGAGAAGCCAGGTCATCCTGAGAAGAAGGAGATAAATCCTGAGCAAGACGAGAAGACCTGATCAACTCAGGTGATCAGAGGTACAGAGCAAGGCTAGCAGTCTTTATCCCAGGCTGCTGAAGATACTTGAAGAAGCTTAAAGAGAAGAAGAGCTACTCGTGTGACTCGAGGATCCAGGAGAAAACCCTGTGGGACTCAGGGAGAAGAAGTCTTCAGTGGGATTCTGGAGCAGGCCAGTGGGACTCTGGTAACACTGTGAGACGCAGTATAAAGACCCTCCTATGGGACTCAGGAGAGATACAGTGGGACTCTGTATCGACCATTGTAATACTAACAGATTATAATGGAAGAAACCATGTTGGGGTGTATAACCAACATGGCAAGGACGTAGGCCTTTGGTGCCGAACCTTGTAAATCCGTGTGTCCAGTGCCTTTATATTTACAGCATTATTCGAAGAAAGGTTGAGAGACACAAGAAGAGTGGATCGAGGCTTTAACCAGCCATATAGGTTTAATTGATAAAGAATCAATTAGTAAAAAGTTTTAAGGGATCACTGATTCACCCCCTCCCCCTCTCAGTGATTCACACTGATCTGGGCACTTCAGTTTATTTCTTTTCAATAAACCATAAAAGTGGTTTTTTCAATAATAAAATAATCAATTTTTTGGAATGGGGATAAAAATATTGTTTGGTACTGCATTTTATAGTGAAAGAGAAGCGGTGAATTTTCATTCTATTATTTTTATAATTTAAATATTTTGACCTTAAGAGATTAGAATTTATTTTTTAATCCTTTTAATTTTAATATCAAACCAAAAAAATTTATACCCAATGTAACCAATGAAAATTTTCTTTCGATAAAGAACAAATGTTCTCTTTGAGTGGATATGTAGTCATATTGTAAGAATGTGGAAAAAATTTATGATACCATGAGGAGGAAAATTTTACAAAATACATTTATCAATAGAGAGAGAAACAATTCTAAGGGTGGTATGTGTTCATCTTTATAGGTGGATCAATTGAATTTAATTAAATTTATTTAGTATAATGAAAAGGGGATTAAAATCATTACAGAAGAAAGATGAGAATATGATAGAATATAGACATTTCACTGCCACTTTTTATTTGATTGGTTTAAAATGACTTGAGTATTAATATTTTCAAAGAGTGGAATGAAAAAAAATATTGTCTGATAAGGGGAAAAATTGTATATCATAAACTAATTTTCATTCCCATTATTCCCCGATATATTCATTAATTTTGGGAAATTATCGATTTTTTGTAATTTAGAAATGATTTGGAATTTATTTTTAAATATATTGAAATAATGGTTTTATTTTATTAATTGAATTTATTTGGAATGAAATAAAACATTTTTTTTTAGAGTTTTGATAATATTTTGTATAAAATATTAGTTTTATGTGATTAAAATATCATTATGTATGAAAAACCCTTGTCAACAATAAACTATGTGAGATTAAATTCATTGATACATAAGTTGTGTAAGAGTAAATCTAAGATAATGTTATATTAAATAGTTCATGTATCTTATTTTTTTGATTAAACCTCTATATATATTGAGTTGTTCATGATTAAATCTCAAATCCCTAAGTTTATATAAAAAATTATCTTATATGATATTAAAGAAATTTAATATATGGTCCTGTAATATTAATTCAATCGAAATATAGATTACAAAAGAGTATATCATGACTTACATATGAATAATATCAATGTGTATTTTCATGCATCTCATCCTCTACTAAAAAGATAATCGCAATTAGTTATTCATACATGAAATCAGATATGTCTTTCCAACTAATAGATCAAAGACATTAAATATTACTCTTAATAGAACAATAAATACTATGGGATTAATAAAAGATCTATGTGGATTCCATGAAATATTTTTACATCCAATAGAATATACTCGTTCTATATATATTTTCAAATTCGTAAGTACCCATGATCTCTCCTTATATTTCATTCATCCGTAAAAACATACATTGGGGACAATTGTTTGATATTCAGGTATAGAAGAATAAGACATTTTGTGGAGGTATGAATCTCAGGTTCTCACATTCCATGTTTAAACATCATATAAAGAAACCATAGTTATATGTAATTGATCCCAAATACCAAATCTTTATACTCGAGGAATAAATTAAAAAGGGGGGAGTTATGGATTGTTTTTTTTGGACTCCCATACGTGCTATTATTTTCATTTTCCATTCCGTATTTTAATTTTGTTTTATGATTACACCCCCATAGATATTGATCTCTATGTTTATTGAGAGTTATCCCCTATATGTGTACACAAAGGGGGAGGAACTAGTGTATTGTTTCTGAATTAAAATATGATTTCCTTGTTTATATTCCAAATTTTGCGATAAGAAATCGGTGTTGGATCTTTTAGGTTCTAAGTTAGAGTTCGATGATTTTTATCAATTATTTTTCATTCCCCATTATTATCTCACTATTTATCATTCAATGTTTCCATTCACTATGTTTTCCTTCATATTAGGTAGTTAGTAATAATAATGGGGGTGGTATGGTTGTTTATATCCTTGTAAATAGGAGATCCAATTCTTGATGAGGCATGCTAAATTGAGTTTTATGGGATTTATACTCAGGAATGATTTGTTTTATTCACCACTTCCTATATGAAAACACAATGGGACAATGAATAAGAGGTTATATATTACTTACATATAATAATTGGGAATAGTGGGATATGGTTATATTAGAGTTATTAAGTGGGACTATTTATTGAGTTTAGAGAAGAGAGAAAAATACTTTATAGGGTAAGGATGTTGTACTCTGATAAATTACCAAAGGAATACTCACTACTCATCCTAACATTAATATAATTATAAAAAACATGTTTTACATTCAACCCTCACATCCTTTCTTTCACATATCATTCAAAAAGTAAAATAACTCCTCGATAAGGTTTTCAGCTCATTATAGAGGGTATATCACATCCTACAACTATGAAATTTCTTAAAATTTACTTCACATAACTTCATGAAAAGTTTATAATGTCCTTATCACATGAATATAAATTGAATGAAATATAGTTATTAACACATATCTATAAACTATATGGTATATTGTTTTTATCATATGGCCTCAAAATTCATGAAACTTGGTCTATCTTGCATGACCCAAAACTACTTAGAGTGGTACATCCTGCATGAACACAAAATACATAGAGTGGTCCATCCAACATGAATCTAAACTACGTATAGTGGTTCAATGCATATGATCTAATGTTTAGACCAACCAAAAATTTCAATACCCTATTATCACTATCCTATAGTATGGTCTTACCAATTCATATAGGTTTTTCTAGCATTGACTCTTTTCTAGGATACATCCATTTTCAAGTACAATATATGTCATGATTCATATTTCCATAGGTTTTGTAGTGATGTATATATCTCATGTCTTTTACCCAAATGTCAAATTCATCTTTATCCCATATTCCTATATATCGTAGTGTGTCATATTACCAATTTTGTTCAAGGATTCTCAATCTTCCCTAAACTAATACATCATACTCCCCTACTATAAGAACATTGTGTGGATTGATTATTTTATCACAATATATATATAATAAAAAATTTATCTATTGTCTGAGGACAAAAAAAATTAACCATACATGCCACCCCCTATTCATACCATCTCAATATATATACCCACAATTTTGGAAAAAATTTCCCTCATCAACCTTAAATAGTATTGTAATATAATGTCACTAGAAACTCTTATCCAATATATAGCCACAAAATTTTAATACACAGCATTTCCTAATGCATGGGTTTATCATGTAACATCTCAATGCCTTATTTTAAGTAGTTCATGTCTCTTAATTCATTTCCCTTTTTTGGTGTCTTATAGGAATTTCAAGGATAGAGAGAATTTATTTGGGAAAATGACCTAATGTTCAGGGATGTATGTTTATAATTTAACGGATTTTGGGTAAACAAATTAAAAGGTTGTAGAGGTTATTCCTTGGATCTGGGATGATTTGGAGGCTTTTCTATATTTTTTCAGCATGTTCTAACTATATAATATCTATAGAAAAGTTTCATATTGTGAATATAATTCAGGATACAAATATGTCACTCACTAGAATTCATAAAATATCTTCATGATGTGAATGATGTGCATGCTATGAATTGAGTTCATGAAGTGAAATGGTTGGGATTAGTATTTTTAACTAAAGGTGACATAATTTTCAGCATATCTACCACTTGAGATATTCACATCACTAATTGATGATTCACATCATTAATTCCTTGGGTCTAGAGTGTTTTTATAGGGTGAAGCCTGAAAAATATTTCATTTTTCATGAAACCACTTCTCTATATCCCTAGGGTGACTCTAGATGATTTTAGGGAAATATATTCCCTTCCAAACACCTCGTATTGGGTTTTAATCTTCGGTGAGTTTCCTTGATTTGGTTTTCTCATTCTCTAAGATATCTTGAGTTGGTGGTGTTGTGATCTTTCTTCTGATGGAATTATATTTTGATCATGATTCCTCTGATCTTGGATTTCTTGGTTGGTCTCCTTCATCTACATTATTTGTTGGTTTTCCTCTATTATTGGGGTTGATTTGATGACTTCTTAAAGGTGGGTGGTTCTATATGATTTTACCATAAATGAAAACCTTAAAAATATATATTTAATGAAGTAATTTTTTAAAATGATTTAATAAACATATTTGAAATTATTGAAGGATATTTTTGAACAAGGAAAAATATTTGGAAAACCCACTAATTTTAATGGAATTAAAATTTTTGGGAAGATTGGGGGGAGAAATTGATGGCTTGATTTGGAAATTCATTTTGAGATAAAAGTATTAAATTAAAAACATTATTTTAAATATAATGAATTGATGAAAACCTGTTATTTGGTTTTGAAATGAGAAAGGCATTTTGAAACATGAAATTTGGAAATTTTATTTTAATATTATTTTTTTTTGAAATGATTGATTTCCCCCGGATTCATTCATTGATTGACTAAGGAATATGTGATATTCAGTATTTAATGGGTAATTTAGATAATTATTCATGGATCTAACTAATATCACTAGATTTATGATGTCAACGCTAAATTAAACATACTACATTATAATGTTTTACCTTATAAGGAGTTGAGTCCTGATAGCCTGAGTTGTATGAACCCGGATCTCTTTTCAGATATGTTTTTCCTTTTTCTGGAGTTTGTAAGAAAAATGAATTTTCTAGAAATTTCAGAAGTACACGCCGTGTACTTTCTGAGTACATGCCGTGTACTCTTCTCGGATCGGAGCCGTGTGTTGGTCGTGCCCGGGCCACACACACGGTGTGTAAGGCTGAGGTGGAGACCAGTTTTTTGGAGTACGGAAAAATTTTAAGTACATGTCGTGTACTCTAGAAGAACATGTCGTGTACTTTATTTTTTTCATTAAATGGACCAGGGTCGCGTCTAACCCCCATATCTGTCTTCTTCTTCAGTTTTCGACCGTCCGAGAGAGATCGTACGGCCGGATCTTCGACGGAGTCCTACCTCGCCATTCGTTCTCCGATTCGAGCATGGTCAGTTGCGTTGGAATTGCAGCGGTGAGTTCTTCATTCTTCTCTATCCTTGTTTCTTGATTCCTCCTCCTTTACATGTTATTGTGGGGTGAACATTTTGTGAATTTTCTCAAATCTACGTCGTTCTAAGGAGAATCTGTCGTCAAGGTTCACATATATAGATCTACTAGGATCGAGGTAGGTGGTTTGTGCCTTTCCGTAGAAATTTGATGAATAATTTTTTCAATTTCCACCAATACCCTTGAACAGGGTATTGCGTGTTTCCTATTTTTCCCTTATTACTTGCCTGCTTTTCTTGATTTCTTTAGTAGAGGTTATTGCTTATGATTAGAGTATTTTGTTTGTGCTCAGTTTTCTTTTCCATGCCTAGTTTTAGGATTGTGGACTGTTGTATTTATTATTACTATTGAGACTTAGTTGATAGCCAAGTATCTCTTGAGGTTTACTTGGACGATATACACGCACTAAGCATGTTTAGTTATACTCAAGACTGTGAGAACCTAGAGTAGTAGACCAAAGGGATAATTGACAGAAGGGCTTCTCCAGAGTGTCTTTTTAATCACGATGTGAGACCAAGGGGAGAATTGATGGAAGGGCTTCTCCAGAGTGTCTTTAACTACGACTTGGGCCACAGGGGGAATTGACGTTGAGTGCTTCCCCAGAGAGCCTTTAGCACAATACGATACTATAGGGGGAATTGATGGTGAGTGCTTACCCAGAGAGTCTTCTTAATTTACATAGCTGAACCAGAGGGGTGAGACTGTGTGTGTGCCTCTCAGAGGGTTGCAAGTACTTAGAGGTTGAACTATAGGGGTTAGACTGTGAGAGCTACCCAGAGGGTTACCTGTTTTCTTCTTGTTGTTGACTGCTTACTTGTGTGATCTACTTGTTAGAACTATGGATTTTAGTTTCTTGTGTTTTCCTGTTTACTACTTCTTGTTTATTTACTGCCATGTATTCATTGACTGTTAGGCACAAATATTTGGGTGATTTCCTACTGGGATTGTATCTCACACCCTGTTTGGGTCATGATTTTGTCCCCAAGAATACTATGTTGTTGTAGGTATAGACAAGGGAAAGCGCCCATCTACTTCAGGATCTTGACTGCATTAGGAGCTGGGGAGCATGGGACCGAGCCGTGGCTCGTGATGTGGAGGAGATTACTTTATTTTTCTTTTCACTTGGTTCAGTTGTATTTCATCACATTGTTGTGTTTTCTGTTTTCCTTAGATACTTGTACCTGCTTCATCTTTTTCATCATATTTATATATCTACATTGCTTCCACTGTTTGGTTTCTGTTGTTATACATGTTTCTTACTGCTTCCGCTGTTTATTGTTGTTTACTTATCTTGTATACCTTACCGAATGAGGGCATAGTTTCCCCACCAACTCACCAAGGCCATCGCTGCTATTCTGCAGCCTCTGGCATTTGGGGAAACGCACTTGAGGTCATGTGGCTAACCGGGTATAGGGCACCAGTAGAGGGGCTCCAGACTCGGGACGTTACAAAGTGGTATCAGAGGGGTTCTTTTCTCTTGATTTACTGTTTGGAGACCTTAGCCAGGGATAGGACGGATTCGGTACTTGGCATTAAGCTGTGCTCGGGAGTAGCTAACCCATGTATAGGTAAAAGCCATACTACCTCGTTAATTGCAGTTTCTGGTTTTGAGATTTTATGGTTGACCTGATTTCACCTAGAGTGATTCACATGGCTTGTGCTATTATTGTTTTGATATTTCGGTTCTATTTCTGTTGCAACTCGATGAGATGAGGGTATTCCATCTCATGCATCATATAGGCACTTGTATAAATCACATGTCATGCATTCTTGTCATGCCATATAGGGTGCATTAGCGATTGCACGCTGTTGTGATAGGCTCTTTGTAGATAATGCATTCTTTTGTGATATATACTTGATATATTCTTGGTTGTTATGCTAGAAAACTATTTTTCTTATTCCTTGCTTCAGAATGAACGCCAAATTTTGGTTTTTGAGGTGTTATGGGCCCTCACGGATCAGAAATTAGCATCTTTTCCCTTGTTTTTAGTGTTTCTGGAATTCTGCGCAGTTTCTAAGCTACTGCCCAGAAAAACCCAAAATACACGGTGTGTACTTTTTAGATACACGTCGTGTAGTTTTCAGGTCGTGTCACTGACCGTGTGAGCAGAACACGGTGCCATGGGAGTAACTTCAGGAACACACCGTGTACCATTGGTAAACATCGTGTGAGTTCGGAGCCGTGTACCCAGTCGTGTCACTAACAACACGGGCTGGGGAATCTCGGTTATAACATGTTGTGTCCGTAGGGAACACGCTGTTTGGTTTGGCCCATGTACCCGGCCGTGTCACGAACAACACGGTCCGGCGTGACCTTCTTTTCCACATGTTGTGTTTGTTTGGAACACGTCGTGTAGTCTTTCCTAGGTACCCGGCCGTGTCACGAACAACACGGGACAGTGTCACCTTCGACTATACACGCCGTGTTTGTTCAGAGCACGCCGTTTAAGGTTCGTCCATGTAGACGGCCATGTTCTTAACAACACGGGCCACCGAAGCCTTGTCTAGTGCACGCCGTGTTTGTTTTCAACATGCCGTGTAGTCTTGGGTTGAGTCGGACCGTGTAGGTTAGCCATGTAAGGAGACTCGGGTAGGGGAATAGTTTTAAAGTACACGTCGTGTGTTGGGGTCAACATGCCGTGTAGTTTGAAGTGTACATGGCTTGTAGGGCAGGGGTACATGCCCATGTCAGTGGTTTAAAAAGACACGCCGTGTAGTTTTATACACGCCCTGTAGTCTTGTTTTCCAATCTTGTGTTTTTTTCTTCCCATGTTCCCATTTTGTGCTCTTGTGTTCTCTGTCCTTGTTTTTCATGATCTGAGATGTGCTTTTGATCTTTCAGAGCTATGCCTCCGAGACGTCCTCTGGTCGTACACTTGTTGTTAGTCAGTGATCAGACACCAGACAGGGCTGATCAAGAACTTCCTGTTGATCCCCCAGCCGAGCCAGCCTTGGCACCGGTGATTGTACCAGTAGAGGGCGCTGATGCGTAGTTCAGGGAAGGTTTCATGAGGATAATGCAGGCCTTCCAGGGAGCACCTCCTCCTTCCTCGTCTATGGATTACTTGAAGCGGGTTTTCCAGCAGCAGCATCCTCTCACGTTCTCGGGAGAGGGAGGACCTCAGGCTGTAGAGTCATGGCTGGAAGCCATGCTGACTATCGTCGAGCATCTGGAGATGCCTCCAGAGAGGCAGGTCAAGCTCGCCACCTACATGCTCTGAGACTCCACCAAGAGGTGGTGGGGCGTGATCTCATAGGCGGGTCAGCAGCAGGTTATGGCTTGGGAGGAGTTCCAGCATGTGTTCTATGACTACTTCTACCTGGAGACCCTGAAGGCCGATCGATCCCAGAAGTTCATGAGCTTAGAGCAGGGTAATCTATCTGTCATGGAGTATTCCTTTTGTTTCACTGAGCTGTAGCATTTTACACCCCTTCGGGATGGGAGTGGGGTGTTCTTGGTGAGGAACTTTGAGGATGGACTTAGGCGGGAGATCCTCTCATAGGTGAACATTTTCCAGCTGACTTCCATTACTTCCATCGTCAACCAGGCACTGATTGCAGAGTGCAATCTGAGAGACTCTAGAGCTGCGAGCCAGGGTGGTTCTGCTTCCAGAGCTAGCTTTCCATCAGATAAAAACAAGAAGCGCCGTAGGGATCCTACGCGCGGTGATTCGAGGAAGCGAGATGCATCTTCAGGAATCCAGGTGATGTGCTATCAGTGTGGCCGGACAGGGCACACGAGGCCACAGTGCCAGAGAGACCCCATGGAGTGCCGATATTGCTGCAAGATGGGTCACCTTCAGCGGTTCTGCCAGGTTTTCTCACCAGTGGCTGGTGACCGGGGTTCTTCTATGACTCCTTGTTTAAGAGAAGCACCGCCAGCTTCTCACCAGTCGTGGAACTGGAGTTCTTCCGGTTGTTCAGGCCAAGGTGGAGGTCGAGGTCGTGGCAGTCAGCCACTAGTTCCTCAGCACCAGCAGGGAGGTTCAGCTCAGAGTGGTCAGCCAGGGGCGCTGGGCCGCGGCACGGGCCAGTCTTTCGCCGTGGAGGAGACTTATCATGAGAAGGATCCCGGCCCTTCTACTGTTCGAGGTACGATTTTAATTTATTTAGTTTAATCTTCATCTCTTTTTGATACTGGTGCTACGCGTAGTTTTATCTCTGTTTCTTTTGTGGAGAGCCTTGGAATCTGCATATTTTCTTCTGCCGACTCGTCGACACTAGACACATCTTTGGGAACAAGGACATCTAGTGTATTCCAGTGTAGATAGTGCCCTCTCGAGATTGCAGGGTATCGCTTTTTATGGGATCTCTATGTCCTAGAGATGACAGGCTATGATGTCATCCTTGGCATGGACTAGTTGATTCCCATCCGGGCAGTCGTCGACTGCTATCGCCTCAAAGTGAGTTTCGTTTCACCAGAGGGTGAATCCTTCCTTCATAGAGGAGAATGGGACGTTTGGGTGAGTCGGGCAGGACTCGAGCATCTTGGGCTAGGAGGGGTGATAGCCCAGATTTCTAGTCTTTATCTAGATGATCAGGGGTCTCCATAGATAGACTTTCCCCCAGTTGTGTATCGCTTCAGGGATGTCTTTCCAGAGGACTTTTCGGGTTTTCCTTCGGAGCGTGAGGTAGACTTCTCTATTGAGTTCGTGCCAAGAGCGGCACCGGTGTCCATTACTCCCTATAGGATGGCCACACCTGAGTTTCAGGAGCTCACGAAGTAGTTGGAGGAGCTACAAGCTAAGGGTTTCATCCGACCTAGTACTTCTCCTTGGGGTTCGCATGTTCTGTTCATGAAGAAGGAAGACGGTACCCTTCGACTTTGTGTGGATTATCGGAAGTTGAACCAGTTGGTGGTCAAGAACCAATATCCCTTGTCACAGATTGATGACCTTTTCGATCAGCTTTGAGGATCCTAGGTGTTCTCGAAGATTGACATGAGGTCCAGTTATCATCAGTTGCGCGTTATACCATCAGATATACCTCTGAAAGCCTTCAGGAGTAGGTATGGTCTATATGAGTATACAGTCATGTCGTTCGGTCTCATGAATGCACATACAATTTTCATGGCACTGATGAACCGAGTGTTCCATCCTTACTTGGATTCCTTCATCATGCTCTTCGTGGACGATATCTTGGTATACTATCACACTCGACACGACCATGCCACACATCTTGAGATCGTTCTGAGTAAACTAAGAAAGCATCAGCATTATGCCAAACTCTCGAAGTGCCACTTCTGGATGGATCAGATTCACTTCTTGGGTCACGTCATTTCAGAGGCAGGAGTATATGTGGACCCAGATAAAGTGAGATCTGTAGTTTCCTGGGGGAAGCTGAAGAACATTTTTGAGGTAAGGAGATTCCTAGGGCTGGATGGATACTATAGATGCTTTATTCAGGAATTTTCCCATTTATCAGCACCTTTGATAGGTCTGACCAAGAAGGGGGTGAAGTTATTATGGTCAGATTCTTGTGAGTCAGCCTTTCAGGAGCTGAAAGGGAGGTTGACGTTAGCACCGATACTAGTCTTGTTCGAGCCAGGCAAGAGCTACACTGTTTACTTTGATGCTTCAGGTGTCGGGCTAGGAGTTGTGCTTATGCAGGGAGATGGAGTCGTTGCGTATGGGTCTCGGCAGTTGAGGCCACATGAGAGGAACTACCCTACGCACGATCTGGAATTGGCAGCTGTTGTTCATGTCTTGCGCTGTTGGAGACACTATCTTCTGGGAGAGCACTTTGTGGTCTTCACTGACCACAAGAGTATCAAGTATATCTTCACTCAGCATGATCTGAATCTGAGGCAGCGCAGGTGGGTCGAGTATATTCAGTCTTTTGATTTCGAACTTGCCTATACGTCGGGAAAGGGAAATATCGTGGCTGATGCGTTGAGCAGGAGAACTTAGATTTAGGCAGTTCAGGAGGCCAGTAGTGAGTGGCAACTGATGGCTCTGTTCTCTGAGATGCATCTGGAGGTGCATGACATACGAGAACATACTTTTCTATCTTCTGTAGCTGTTACCTCCATGCTACTTGATTGGGTACGGATGAGGCAGCTATCAGACTCGGAAGGCTTAGTCCTACAGGAGAGTGTGTCAGGAGGGGACCCTCTTCCTGGATGGATAGTGGGAGAGGTTGAGATATTGTGTTTCCAAGGACACGTATGGGTGCCAGAAGACATACGCAAGGAGCTGATGTGGGATTTCCATTCCTCTATTTGGGAAATTCATCCTGGCGTCACCAAGATGTATCGGGACCTTCATCGCCAATACTGGTGGCCAGGTATGAAGAAGGATTTTGCTGGTTTTGTCCTGAGATGTTCTACTTGTCAGCAAGTGAAATCAAAGTATCAGTGACCAGCGGGGCTTTTATAGAAATTACCCATTCCAGAGTGGAAGTGGAACGATGTTGCGATGGACTTCGTGACTGGGTTGTTGAGGTCACCTCAGGGAAACGATGTTGTTTGGGTTACCGTTGACAGACTTATGAAGGTTTCTCACTTATTACCAATCAAGGAGACCTTCAGTGTCGATGACCTGGGACGACATTACATCAGAGAGATCGTTCGTCTTCATGGAGTTCCATGCTCTATTGTTTCAGACAGAGATGCATGCTTTACCTCTTGGTTCTGGCTGGAACATCATAAGGCCTTGGGTACTCAGGTACTCTTGAGTACAACATACCATCCCCAGACTGATGGCCAGTCCGATCTCACGATCCAGGTGCTTGAGGATATGCTCCGAGCTTGCATCCTTGACTTTGTCGGTTCTTGGGAGAAGCATATTCCTCTGGTGGAGTTCTCCTAAAACAACAGTTTCTAGGTGACCACTCAGATGTCGCCAAACAAGACTTTGTATAGTAGGCCATGCTGATCACCCTTATGCTGGCTGGAGGAAGGAGAGGCAGCTTGTCTAGGACCTCGTCTTGTTCCGGAGACTTCAGAACAGATAGAGTAGATTTGGAAGAGGATGGCTACAGTGCAGTCTCGACAGAAGTCTTATACTGATCAGTGGAGACGACCTATGGAGTTCGAGGTTGGTGATCAGGTTTTCCTATGTGTTTCACTGAGGTTGGGACACAAGAGGATTCAGAGACAGGGTAAGCTTTCACCGCGGTACGTCGGGCCGTTTGAGGTCTTGGAGAGAGTGGGGTCGGTCGCCTATCAGTTTCAGCAACCTTAGAGGTATTGGTCCATGCACGACGTCTTCCACGTCTCTCATCTCGGACATTACTTTTCAGAATCGTCTCACGCCTTTCAGCCCAAGGAAGTCGAGCTTGAAGCAGATGCGTCATTCGAGGAGCATCCTATCTGGATTGTCGATCGTAGTACGAAGGTTCTCTGCGGGCGGTCTGTTCCTCTGGTATGGGTGTTATGGCAGCACGGGCGAGTATAGGATGAAACCTGGGAGAGGGAGTCCGATATACGATCGCAGTGGCCGGAGCTGTTTGGGGATTCTTCTTCTCTACATCGTTAGGGAAATTCAGGGATGAATTTCTTTAAGGGGGGAAGTTTGTAAGAACCCGGATCTCTTTTCAGGTATGTTTTTCCTTTTTCTGTAGTTTTTGAGAAAAATGAATTTTCTGGAAATTTCAAAAGTACACGCCGTGTACTTTTTGAGTACACGCCGTGTACTCTTCCTGGCTTGAATCCGTGTGTTTTTCGGGCCCGGGCCACACACATGGTGTGTAAGGCTGAGGTGGAGGCCGGTTTTTCGGAGTATGGAAAAATTTGAAGTACACGCCGTGTACTTTCTTTTTTTCATTAAACAGACAGGGGTCACGTCTAACCCCCATATCCATATTCTTCTTCAGTTTTCGACCGTCCGAGAGAGACCATACGGCCGGATCTTCAACGGAGTCCTACCTCGCCGTTCGTTCTTCGATTCGAGCATGGTCAGTTGCGTTGGAATTGCAGCGGTGAGTTCTTCCTTCTGCTCTAGCCTCGTTTCTTGATTCCTCCTCCTTTCCAAGTTATCATGGGATGAACGTTTTGTGTGTTTTCTAAGTTCTACATCGTTCTAAGGGGAATCTTTCATCGAGGTTCACATATATCAATCTTTTAGGATCGAGGTAGGTGTTTTGTGCCTTTCCGTAGAAAGTTGATGAATAACTTGTGCAATTTCCACCAATACCCTTGAATAGGGTATTGTGTGTTTCCTGTTTTTCCCTTGTTACTTTCCTGCTTTGCTTGATTGCTTTAGTAGAGGTTATTTCTTGTGATTAGATTATTTTGTTTGTGCTCAGTTTTCATTTCCATGCCTAGTTGTAGGATTGTGGACTGTTGTTTTTATTATTTCTATTGAGCCTTAGTTGATAGCCAAGTAGTTCTTGAGGTTTACTTGGATCATATACATGCGCTGAGCATGTTTAGTTATACTCAGGACTGTGAGAACCTAGATTAGTAGACCAAAGGGAGAATTGATGGAAGGGATTCTCCAGAGTGTCTTTTTAATAACGATGCGGGACCAGGGGGAGAATTGAAGGAAGGGCTTCTCCAGAGGGTCTTTAACTACAATGCGGTCCATAGGGGGAATCGACTTTGAGTGCTTCCCCAGAGAGCCTTTAGCACGATTTGAGACTATAGGGGGAATTGACGGTGAGTACTTCCCCAAAGAGTCTGCTTAATTTACATAGCTGAACCAGAGGGGTGAGACTGTGTGTGCCTCCCAGAGGATTGCTAGTACATAGAGGTTGAACCATATGGGTTAGACTGTGAGAGCTACCCAGAGGGTTACCTGTTTTCTTCTTATTGTTGACTGCTTACTTGTGTTCTCTACTTGTTAGAAATGTGGATTTTAGCTACTTGTGTTTTCCTGTTTACTGCTTCTTGTTTATTTACTGCCATGTATTCATTGACTGTTAGGCACAAATCTTTGGGTGATTTCCTACTGGGATTGTATCTCACACACTGTTTGGGCCATGCTTTTGGGCCCAAGCAGACTATGTTGTTGCAGGTATAGACAAGGGCAAGCTCCCTTCTACTTCAGGATCTTGACTGCATCAGGAGATGGGGAGCATGGGACCGATCCATGGCTTGTGATGCTAAGGAGATTACTTTATTTTTGTTTGCACTTGGTTCATTTGTATTTCATCACGTTGTTGTGTTTTCTATTTTCCTTAGATACTTGTACCTGCTGCATCTTTTTCATCGTTGTTATATATCTACCTTGCTTTCGTTGTTTGGTTTCTGTTGTTATACATGTTGCTTACTGCTTCCGCTATTTATTGTTGTTTCATTATCTTGTATACCTTACCAAATGAGGGTGTAGTTTCCCCACCGACTCAAAAAGGCCCTCACTGCTAGTCGGCAGCCTCTGGCATTTGGGGAAACGCGCTTGAGGTCATGTGGTGAACCGGGTATGGGGCACCAGTGGAGGGGCTCCAGAATCAGGACATTACATGCATTGTGGGATGTGTTTAATCATTGAGACGAGATCACTAATGAGTGGTATAAGGATCCTATTACGTGGTAATCATGGTAATTGAGAAGCATGCCTCTGCCACTCTCTCTTGCCTCTGATGGCCTAGGTCATGACCGCACCACCGCCTCCCCTCCCTGGCCCTTCCCGGCCCGGGGGGGAGGAGGGTCCTCCCCTTCTCTCTTCGACTCTCTGTTCTCCCTCATTTTCCCCTTTCACTGACCCGGCTACCCTCCTAGCTTTCCCCCAATCGATGCCTGCCCTAAGGTCCAATCGCTCAATCATGGAGTTCTATCGATACCGCTTTATTCCTTGGAGTTCACCAGAGCTTCGGCGATGCTGTATCTCTCTTTGGTTGCTCTCTTCAGGAAGCGTCGCCCCTCCGTGGACGCCTTCGATAGATATGTGGCCTCTTCTTGGAAGCTGCGGGATCGTGCGATTATAGGGCTTATGGATTCGAGGCATATTCTGATCCAGTTCCCGATTGAAGACGGTCTCATCTCTACCTTGGCTCATGCTCCTCGTTTCCTTCAAGGTTTACATTTTTCTCTCTTTTGGTGGTCGTTTGATTTTCATCTACAGCGTGACTCCCTCATTACAGCAATTTGGATTTCCCTTCCTGGTCTCCCCTTGCCTTTTAAAAATCCGATGGTTCTTCGTTTGATCGGAAATATGGTGGGGCGTTTTCTCTGCTCGGATCTTCGTACTCGCGTTATGTGTCATCCAGTTTCCCCGAGGATTTGTGTTGAAGTTGACGTATCCAAGAACCCGCTGGATTCCATATTCATCGAGGTAGAAGGTGAATTATGTTGGCACCAGAAGGTGTGCTATGAATCGTGGGTTCCTTTTTGTTCATTTTGCAAGCGTCTTGATCATGATTTTGGTAGATGTTGGCGTGCTTTGGGAGAGGATCAGTCTTTTCTGGTCGCTATGAAGGATGGTCCCAAAAATTTGATACCTAGTTTGGCCTGTATTTCTCTTGTAGTGGAAAATTGAGGTATTGGGGAGGTGAGAGTTCCTACTGCCTCCTAGAAGGTTGATGTGCCCAATGGAGTTTATGGGATCATGGAGCATGTTTTCCCTACTATGAGCCAAATTGTGCGAGTTAGTGATGGCTTGGTTGAGCAAGTCGAGTTGCTCGGTTTTTCTCAAGAGGTGTTGGTTTCTGCCATCCCAGGCGTGGAGGTTAGGGAAAAGGATCAGTAGCAGCGGATTTCCTTGGGTCCTCCAGTGGCAGTGATGGGGGTGAAGCCAAAGGAGGCTAAGCCGTAGGTTTTGGAGGTTTTTTCACCTTTAAAGAAGGACTTGGGAGTACATGAGGCAGCTAAGGTTGATCCCTTAGCTGTGATTTTGGCTGTGAATGAGGTTCAAAGGCCCAGTGGCTCTCATGGTCGGGGCTGGGGGGGTTTGGAAGAAGCAGCCTCTGTTCATGGGAAGAGGTTATGAATAGGCTACATGAGCAGATTTAATGCGGGGAAAATCTTTCCTGCTGGCTGCAACAGGTTCTCAAAGTGGACAGGATAGGATTATCGATGGGAACATCTTGGGTTCCTTAGATCCAAACACCATCAGACCCAATTTTGGAAATCTGAGGAAGGCTGGGGAGGGGGGAAAGATTTTTGGTTTGGGGAAGAAAACATATAAGGAGTCTTTGAGTATGCAGATGGATCATACTGATGTAGCGGTAATAGAGGTGGGGAACCGCTTTGATGGTCTTGAGGTCCATGATCCTCCTTTATCTCAAGAGGATGAGTCACCAGATGATGATAGTTTTAGTCATCCCTCTGTGGATAGCATGGAACGAATCAAAGGGAAAAGACCCCATAGTCCTAGATAGAAGAGGGGGGGAAAGGCATGCGTGACTCAGGGAAATGCATTGTGGTTCAAGGGAAAAAATCAAAGGGACCCAAGGACTACTCATACTTTACAAAACTAATGGAGACTTTATCATCCAAGAACTACAGGAAAAAGGAAGATAAAGATGCACAAAAAGGGTAAAGTTAATAATCATGAAGAAATACAAGAGACGGGGAAGAGGAAGTTGGGGAGTGCTTAAAACTTATCCTGAACTCCAAGGAAGAAATGCTAGAAACAAGTCATCAGTCCAATGTCTCTGAAAAAGAGATTAAAAGAATTTATGAATTTCGGTTTCAAGTTGATGGTAACGAGGAGCAAGAATATTGGATTGATAAACAAGACTGCATAATAGCCATGGGTTTCAATCAGAGTAAAATCAACATAGAAGAGTTTATTCAGACAATGGAAAGGATGATCACTCACCTTGAAGAGCTAATCAGAGAGGATCCAGAAACCCAGGTTAGCACGCTGCACTGGGAGCTTTATCGAGTAGTTGAGTCAAGTAATATTAGCCTTATTTTTAATAATTTTGTTAGTTCCTTCTGTACCTAGTTCTTACCTTTTTTTGAACAATGGTTTACCATTTTTCCTTAAAATGTCTTTTCTTTAATAAAAATTTAATTTGGAAGGAAGGATCCTATTACCAAAAACTAACATACCAAAGGGATTGACATATATTATAATGATATACATGGTTTGATTATTACATGAAAATAATTTATGGAACTATTTTATTCATGTCATATTCTTTATAAGATGTTTTTATATAAAATTTTCATTTCAGTTTATTTTGATATATGTTCCATCTTATTGAATTGAAAGCAAGTTTTATTGAAAATATGCAAATGAAATTTTTTTGGTATTTAAATGGATATAATATTTGGTTTAATGGTCATGGAATTTTTTATGAAATACTAGGTGAGACCCTAATAGGATTTATATCTCATACCCTACATTTTCCATTTTGTTTTTTTATATTATATTATGCCTTGTCTGAGAAAATATAATTTTCCACTTTGGAGTGGTGGATGATTTTGAACTTTGGGACCCGAAGTAATGGAGGTAACTGGTGGATATTGGGTCAACTTATTACTTAGTATTATCTTTGAACATTATCTTGGAATAAATTGTATCTTTAGATGATATAAACTTTCAGTATTGTTCTACCTGTCTGATTTTGGTACTTTCTCCCTTTGAGTGTTGTGAATACTAACTTGTATCTTTTGTCTTATGTATTTATGTGGAAAAGATAATTCCCTTATATTTATTCTATGATGCTTGGTGATAGTCACCAACCCGTAGGGATCAAGAATTCCCTCTGGGTCATGTCAGTTCCTACTCGGGTATCCACATACTTGGGTATCTAGGTGTGTTCATAAAAAATTTGTATCATCGAATCTGAGTTAGGTTGTGTAGCTTTCCTTGATGTAAGTTTTCAGTTGGGTTTTCCAAGTATATTTGAGGTAGGATTTATGGGGCATAGTAGGTATTTGTGAGAATTTTCTTGGAAATCCATCATTGTAATGAGTCCCAAGTCACCATAGATTTTTGGGAAAAGTGTCTTGAGTAATGTTTTAATATGATTCTTTAATTTTCTCTACATTGGATCTGAGTATGTTTAAATTATAATCTTTAATTCTTCTTGATTTAATTTATATTTATGTGACTCTTATTTATTTTTTGATCTTTCCATCCTTTATGACACTTTAAATTTTTTGTTTGGATGTTGTGTAACATCATTCCATGAAGGTTACATTTGAATAGGTTGCAGGAGAAAGTTACAAGTGAACTATAGAATAAGAATCCTCTAGTTGTCCAAAATATTTTTGATATTGGGGTGCATCTTTCCACACATTAGGATAGGTACATGTAAAAATTATTATTCTAGCTCTAGTAGTGGAACTATGAAGGGATTAATATGCATATTGTTTTCAATAGTTTCTTAATTAAAACCCACCAGCTTTTCAAGCTTATAAATATCATCATGATGATGGGGATTTTTTGGATAATGTAAAGTAGATTTTGAGTTCATGGAAATTCCAGAATTTATAATGTTAAAATGTGTTACCTTTATACTTAAGGGATCCATAAGGATATGGTTGAATTTGATAATGATAGATAAAAATCATGAGGTTTTGGAGTCAAAATACTTTAGAGATTTTTTCCCTGATCAATTCTATCCTGATTTCATGGTCTTGTAAAATTATGTGGTGTTTCTCAACCTCTAGTAGGGTTATAGGACCGTGACACAGTATGTGAACCTTTTTTAAAAGCTTTCTCATCTTTTTCCTGTGGTTTTATCCTTTGAGAAGATGAGGGATCAATAGTTTGATATGGATATCTAACCTAATATCGAAAAACTGGTTTTCTTCAAGAAGATTACTTCTTATACTCATGTGTTAGATAGTGAATTTATGGTTGAGCTTGACCTATATTTCATATAAGGGTTGATAGGAGTTATGTTTTATCTTAGTGAAAGTTCATTTAGTTTATTTAAAGTAATGATGAACCTTGATTATTCCCATGGTGGTTCTTGATAGTAGGTTTCATCCAAATCACCTGAAGTTCTTGGAATATTCCCTTTGACATGAATCTTGTATGGCGAGGTTGGGAATTAAAAATGGGTTTTCACTGAGGCACCCTTGATTTATAGTTATTGCGATTTCTCAAGAATCCTATAGAATTTATACCATTTCTTTACTGCTATGTACAATGGAACATGCTCATCACCATCAATAAGTATTGTTGTGCAATTAGACTCTTCAAGAACTAAGGGTTTCCAGCCACCATAACCCATAATAAAGCTTCTTCATGTAGTGGAAGAGTCTCTATATGAAGTTGATGTTGGTCTATTGACTATGAGAGTTACCCTCCATATAGCATTATCTTTACTAACTACTATGTTTGATATTGTTTCATATCACTCCTTTCTATCGATCTGTGTTATGAATTTTTTGAATCTTCTTATGAATTGTTTTATTATTTTATGGACATTATTACACCTATAAGAATGAAGAGAGAGTAGGGTATTCAGTCTCAAGCTTGTGTTTTCCCTCTATCATAGATTGATATTACCAAGAGTTTTCTGATTATAAATTTGGAACCTCTTGACATCATTTCAATGATGGATTTTTTGATTACTCGTATGGTCTAGATTGACTATTACCTTCAGCAGGTATTCTTTACTATGCCTTCTAAGGTGTGTTGTGTTATTTATGGAGAGTGGGACCTGAGTTTATGTAGGTCCAGACATCCTTTTTTTGGAGATGGGTAGTGTATTATCAATGTTTTCTTTCAACTTTGAGTGAGAATATTTTAGTGATGATATCCCTCAAGTTCTCATTGACATTACCTACAGTTTTTCATCTAATTTAACTTTCTTTCCACCAGTAATAGAGGTGGAGTTTTTTATTGATCTATTACCTGGTACTCAGCCAATGTCTATTCATTCTTACCAAATATAACCAATGGAGTTGAATGATATGAAGACTCGGTTGAATTTTCATCTAGTGGAAGGTTTCATGTGCCTGAGTATTTCAGCTTCGGTTTCACCTGTTATCTTTTCAAATAAATATGATGGGGAACTTCAAAAAATTATGATTACTTGATTCTCAATCAAGTTATTATGAATAATAATATCTATTTTCATAGACTTTTTTTTGATATGTTCAAATTGGTGAATTCGTTTTTAAAGATTAATCTTTTATGAGGATATCACCAGTTTAGAATAAAATAATATTACATTAAAAACATATTTTATGAGTAGGTATTTCCATTATGAGTAAATTTTAATGTCATTTGGTCTAACCAATTCTCCAATGGTTTTTATGGCCTAGATGATCAGGATATTTAAGGATAACCATGACTAGTTCATGGTGGTAATTGTGGATGACATCCTAGTTTACTCTCAAACGAAGGAGGTCTATGTGTGTCATTTGATATTAGTTTTATAATCCTTGAGAAATCATCGACTTAATGTGAATATTTTAAATTATAGTCTCTACATTCAGAAATTTTTTTTATTGATAATCATGGCCTCAGAATAATTTATTTTAGTTGATCCTGAGAAGATGAAATATTATATAAAACGGAATCAACCACATAATATTTTTTATATTTGGATGATCTTGGGTTTGGTGGGATATTACCACATATTTGTTAGAGATTTATTGAATTTTGATTCTCAATTGAGTTATCCAACTTGAAGATGAGTTATGTTCATAATGGATTTGAAATTCATGATATCTTTTATTGAGCTAAACTATCTTTTTTACTTATACACCGATTATGACTACCCCAGAGCCCGAGAATTTCTATGTGGTATTCTGTGAAACAACATGTTTATATTTGGATTGTGTAATTATATAGGGTGATCATGTGGTAGCCTATTGTTCCAAATATATTACAATAAAAAAGAAGAATTATGTGGCTAATGATCATGAAATAAAAATTTGGATGCATGATCTTAAGATTTGGTTTCATTACATTTATAGTGAAAGGATTACTATTTATTCTAAAAATCATGTTAACCTCAGAAATTGGTATTGGGTGGAGTACCTGCAGTCTCTTTATATTGACATTTCCTACAATCCTAGAATGGGGAATTTCAACGCTAATACCTTGAATAGTAACAAGACAACCATGTATTTGAAAGAATCATTAGAGGGGTGGAATGTTATGGATCTATTTTATTTGTTTCATTTTATAGTCTGGGATAATGATTTTGAAGTTGTTTTGGGAAGTGTGCAATTGACCTTGTAGAGACCCGAATCTTGACGTACATGGACATTACATTGCTTTTGCAGAATACTTAATACATAAAAAAAGACAGACAAGGACTGTAATAGTTTAGTGTCTTTGGAAACTTGGAATATAAAAAACTAGTCATGTTGAAAGATATTCAACATCTCCCATAAAGATCTCTTCTTTTTTTCTTACCTAAAACATTTCTTTATATCTTGGGGAAAAGAAAACATAAAAGGGGTGATCTCAAATGCCCAGTAAGGGTAAACATAGAGAACATAAAACAATCCATAAACATTTGAAAGCAGAACCTTGAACATGAAATTTAAACATCAAAATCTTGACCAAAGACATAAATCATGGAAGTACGTAAGGCATATATCATAATGGAACATCAACCATGATAAAATATAATGGGAATAAAACATGTAATTTTGGCAACCATTCAACACATGTTATGATTTACATAGTAGCCAAGGCATTGCTGCCAAGACTATCTTCGTGGACAAAGTCCCTTTCTGAATCGAGTTCACTCCTCATTTCAGTCCTGTAACACTGAACCGGATTAACTTACCGTTCTAGCCATGTCTATCTCATGAGATATAAATCTTTACCCAATTAATTGGAGAGAGATATAGGTCCCACCCATCTCATAATTAAATCATTCTTACTTGTGCCACAAAATAAACATACATCATTTATAATAACCCAACAAATAAAATGGGTTCCATAAACATCATCCCATCATCACATAATCCATATAAAAGAAATACATATCATTTCATAATAAGAAAAGTGAAACCATGTAAATCATAGAGTCATTATACTTGAAACATACACATATTAAATAATGTCATCTTAGATGGAAAATGGTTTTGATAAAACACTTGAAATGAATTCTTGAGGAAAATATCATTTCTTATTCAAAATCAATTTATTTTCACAAAAAGTCATGAAATTTTAAAAGAAAAATATTTTGTTTAAAATAGTCATGAAATATTTTGGAGTAATCTTCATGAAAATAAGGCTTTATAAAACTATAAAAATCTGTTCACTCCGTATAAGTTAAAAATAACATTTTTCTCGTACTTTTGTCGGAAAAGTCAAAAAAGTACCTCGTAAAAGAAAGATTCCATAAATACCATGTATTAAAAGTCAAAAATGAGTATAAAACATTAAACATACATGAAAACACTTTTATAAAACATGGACATGGATGATAACAATAACCCCAGTAAATACTTACGAATAAACAATCTCAGATAAAAATGAGATTTGCGAAATTATCCCTTACCTTAGGTCTGATATGCTTCGTACGTATCCGAAACTCCAGTATAATGATTTACATAATGTCATTGACTTATTACAGAATCATATTCATTGTTATGATATCATATATGGTTCACTTATGACTTTATATCACCCGTTATTTTGTAAATTCCATGTTAAAGAGCGTTTTGGGTAAAATCGTTTCATTTGTCATCTGTGTTTTGACTTGTAATTATTCATATGATTACTTAGATCATGATTAATTAATTCCAGAATATAAAAAAATTATTTATATATAATATATACTTATAATATACATATATATATAATAGATCGATAAATGGATAAAAATACACCGTTCATGGAGACGGTAGGCCTTACGTACGCATGAACGCTGTTTTCGTTTCCTTATTGAGATGAACGGAATTAAGTAGATGACATACATATATATATACATAAATCCAGTAGCTTTATAATGTCATATATTTCATTATTATTACTTTTATATACTTTATAATCATTCTTTAATGGTTAACATGGAGAATGAATCTCATCGCGTCGTGGAGACGGTATTCCGTACGTACGCACAAGCGATGATATCATTCCCATGATCGTGGAATTGTATTGAAGTGTATATATAATATTTCAGAATCAATATCACTTTAAAATAATCATATATAGTCATTATTTACACCATTATACCCATCCAATTAAGGTGGTGGTGGAAAATAGGTTACACCACGGCGTGGAGACGGTATTTTGTACGTACGCACGGGCGGTGATTTCGTTTTCCATAGGATGGATAGAAGGTGAAATAGGGTTGTTTCATACTTATAATAACATATAAGTATATTATTGATACTTATGTTATTACTTCATAATGAAACAACTAAATAAGAAGAAGTAGAGGAAGAAAGAAAGTTGAAAGAATCGGTAATGGACATTACCTCTTCTTTTAAGCGCCTATTTGAGACCTCCTCTTAGGGCACTAAAAATGGTCTTTGGAGAAGACCAGGCAATATAGGATGTTTCTAGGTAAGTGGAGAAGAGAAATTGGCAGGGGTTTGCCAATCTTGAAGGCTCAAAGTGGTGTGAGGAAGAGAGGGAGGAGGTGCCCTTTTATAAGGGAGGAGAGGGGCACCTTTGGAATAACTAAAACTATTATTTTATTATAAAGTCATATTATGTTTTTAATAGCTCAAAATTGAGTTATTTCTAAGATAAGGTGGGGATGGATCGAAATAATCTAATCCAATAGAATTTAGACAAGTTTATGTTTCTATTTTAACCTTATCATTTAGATTTATCTTTAAGTTAAATAATTTTTCTTTTACTGTGTCTTCTTGTTTTATTACACTATAAGGTTAATAAACTTACTATAACAAGCCAAACGAACCCCAAGTTGTTTATTATTAACATTTATAACATTATCTAAGTCATTTTTCCGAACCATATATTTTTAGAAATAAAATAACAATTAATAATATAATATTTGTTTTAAAAACTATTTTATGTCAATTTTGACACTATTTGGTAATTGATTATTGTGAAAATCATAACAGAATAATTAGTTCAAAACAATTTAATTAAATCAATAATAACATGTAATATTAACATATAAAATTATTTTAATTCATAAAAAGTCTCAAATTACATTTATTTGGGTATTTATAACATCAATTATGTCAATATTTCATTAATAAGATAATAAATGCATCATCATTGTGTCATAAATAAATTAAATTATTTAATGTCTAAAAATTACAAATAAAATAAAATTATGTATGAAATCTTTTTATCTTTCTAATGAATATTTATAGTCGAATTTATCTTATGTATAACACTATATTAAAAATTATTTAGTTATTAAACTTTGATTTTAACTATTTTAACCCTTTTTAAATAAATTAATAATAAATGTCCTAATCTAATCTAAGTGGACATAAATTGTCATATATTATTCCTAAGGTTGTTTTTGGTCGAATTACACTTATCCAATAGAATTAGGACATGTGTTAGGGTAATAATAATATCATTTTTACCCTTAATTACCCTATTAACTTTTAACCGTGGTAAAAAAAAGTAAAAAGTTACTATTCACCAAAAATTATTTTCATCTCATTGAACCACATTTTACTTACTGACACCAACCGTGTCTCTCAAATTTTTGAAATTCCATTCACAAAAGCGGTAAAATTAAGTTTTATGTAATTTTGCAAATTCTCCTAGGAGGTGGGTAAAAGACTCTCAAAACTTCAATAAAATTTTTATATATCTAAAATTATTATAAAATGACTCCAATGAATTACATTGAACTTATATAGGTATTATGTATCAATTTTGACATAAAAAAAATTAAATAAAATAAATAATTATTTAAATAAAAAGTCGGTTTTTTAAATAGTAACCCAGTGTTTTCACTATTCATCAAAAATTGAAAGTTTTCAGAAAAACACCAAAAATTCACCCTACGCTAATTTCGATATTATGAATCCAAAAATGAAGTCCATATTGAAAGATAAAATTTATAAAATTTCAAAAAGTGGGTATTACTATTCATAACAGCTAGTTTATATAACATATCGTTGTTTAGCGAAACTCGGTATTGCATACAACACACGCTATCGTGGAAGGCCATGATTGCGTGTAATGCAAGCCAAGTCAGGGATGCATGTTGTGCAAGCTCATTTTGGTGTAGCGTACAACACAAGACATTAATGAAATTAAAAAGAATTTTTTTTCATAAAATCTTGGGGTGTTACATTCTACCCCCCTTAAAATGAATTTAGACCTCAAAATTCGTCGGTGTTATAAATGGTTTACTACTCAAAAGTTTCATTAATAGAAACCCACATCGTACAAAGGAATACAAAAACTTAATTTTAAAAACTAAAGTATGAAACGTAACGATTACCCAAAGTAACTCATCACTGGGTTTCTATATAGGAGAACATAGGTTAAAATATGGATATGGAAGAAAAATCTAACCATCAAGTTCTGATGGAGAGTGGTAGAGAACATGGATATGAAAAATCCATCAATCACAAAGCCATAAATTTGTGATGATCTAAGGTACCATCTGATTCATCAGATATAAGAGCACTAGGACAACATTTTTGGTTTTCAATATCATTTCCCTAAAGTTGAAAATTTTGAATTAGAAGAAATACATACATGATTTTGGTACAATCTCACTGTTGTTCGTGCTTTGAAAAATTTCCACTTCATATCTTAATGAAATGAAGTTGAATTTTTTATTCGTGAAGTGTAAACAGATCATTTGATAGAATGATGGGTCATTCCATTTGTTTCAAACAAAAGGTTAGCAAAAGTTATCAAATATACATAAGTCCATCTATGGTGAGGTTAATCGTATACGATTCCAAAAATGAACTTATACTTCATCTATCATGATGCTTAATAAAATAAAAATAGTTTCTACTAACCAGGGACTTCCTGTAGGCC
This sequence comes from Viscum album, assembly GCA_963277665.1. Taxonomy (NCBI): domain Eukaryota; kingdom Viridiplantae; phylum Streptophyta; class Magnoliopsida; order Santalales; family Viscaceae; genus Viscum; species Viscum album. The sequence goes on along the minus strand of OY728140.1, from coordinate 88,478,237 downwards.
ATTGGTATGCAATAAAGGCCAATCGCACTTCAGTTGGGGGTTCGATTCCTACAGCCTTGTCCGACGCGATGGGTTGTCGCTCTTCCTGCAGGTTGTCCTTTTTCTAAAACTACATTATTATAACTTTCCATCAATAATATCGAAAAAGTTGTAGCCTTAAACAATACTAACATATGTCTGACATAATCCATTCCAATCTTTAAACTTATCCAAAATACTGCTGTCCAATCTCATATTATAGTGAAAACGATTACCAGAGAGTTCATATAACAAGCATGTTAATACCATCGTTGATCCCCATATATCATAAGATACGTCTTGTTGGTCACATTCCAAATATTCGAAGGCCTTAATCATGTATTCTCTTGATAAAATGAATACCCATTGAATCTTAGTGAAAACATGAGTGCTGTCAAAAGTTAACTCTTTCCACATACCAAAACTCCAAAATTCTATATACTCAAACCATGATATAACTATTTCCTTATATCAGTCATGAGATCATGAATACTGTCAAACATTTAATTTTCTCCTTATCCCTTCATTATGCGCATATCATCTTCTTTCCAAAAATATCTCAATCACTTTCCATGGTTACCGGTACAATAAAATTATTGAAAACCACAATAGACCAATACATAAATATTCCAATATTCAATGATACTATATACAACATTATTTTGGAATACCATTACATAAACACTTAATCATTCCACCACATCATTTTCATATTCAACATCGCCAATAGTGATCGCATGTGACTTCCCTTTGTCCTTTGCCTTAAGTGGTTGCTCATGTCGATCATCATTAACCCTTGGATTAGGGCATTTATTAGCATAATGCCCCATTTCCTTGAACTTGAAGCATTGAAGTGTTGGTGGTGCGTTCTCTGTAGTCTTTTATTTATTCACATCATTAGCAACCCTTTTTCCATTACTTCGACACTCATCTGCTCGATGACCTTCTTTTCCACACTTAAAACATTTTCTAGTCCCTTTATGGAAATATCTACCATGCTTCTTTCTACACTTTGACCATAAGGAAACATTCATGTTCTTTTCACCATTATTCTGGGATTTCTCCTTGAACTTCATCTTTCATTTCTTGTCAAAACCATGATATGGATAAGTAACACCAACTTCCATTCCTACCTTGATAACACAATGCACAATTTCTTCATAGCTACTGAAGTCTCTAATAGCTAATTCCCTTCAAAGACTTGGTTTTAAGCCACTGAAGAATCGATCAAATTTAATTTCAGGTTGGATGATAAATCCAGATGCATACCTTCCAAGCCTTGTAAAATTCGCTTCGTATATACCAACAGATTCATCATCCTTTTGCTTTAGTTCATGAAATTCCTTCTCCATCTTTGTTCGAAGAATATGAGGGAACTACTTATAGAAATATAAGTTCTTGAACTCATCCCATTCCATGGACTCAATTTCATCTCTTGGCCTCGTATTCTTGATAAGATTCCACCATTGATCAGCTTCACCTTCCAAATGATATACTGCTAAGATGACTTTATCATGTTCAGAACATTGAAGAACTGAAAATATCTTTTCAGTGGTACTGATCCATTGTTCAGTAACAAGTGGATCAGAAGACCCACTGAAAGAAGGTGGATGTTACCTCATGAAGGAATCAATAGAATATTGTTCCCACTACTGGAAAAATGGCATATACCCACGGTTCAAAACCGTGGGTATATCCCCCAAAAACCGTGGGTATAGCCTATACCCATGGTTTTGGGAACTGTGGGCTGGAAAGGCGTCGGTATAGGGGTCTCAGTCTATACCCATAGTTTTGGAGAACTGTGGGTATAGGGGTGTAAAATGTGGCACACTGCTGTGCCACCGTGTCACACAACAGACCCCGCGGTTTTCAAACCGTGGGGATTTAATTCAAAAAAAAAGGCGCCCATGGAGTTTCGAAACCGCGCCTCCCTCAGCGCCTCATGGCAGCGCTCCACCATCGGACCAACCAGGCTATGAATTTTATTTTTTATTTATATATCTATCTACTTATATATATTAATATAATCGACGTCGGGTTTTTAAATTCAAAAAATGAGTTTATGGGGTTTTGAACCCGCACCTCCTGCTACGCATCGCGCCCGCACAGAACACCAGACCAACCGAGCTGTTATGTTTATTTGTAATAGGTATATATATCGGCTTATATATATTAATATAATGGGGTATTTAGATACAAAAAAGCGCAGCCATGGGAATTCGAACTCTCGTCTGAAAGTAAACCTCAAAGCCGCTTTTCACTAATGTTCCAACCGAGATAACATTGTTACTTGTTATATATATATTCATCTTCCTATATATATTAAAAAAGTCTGTGAAAAAATTTCTTCCCTCCAAATATTTTTTCGTGTCCTGTATAATGTTTTTTTCCCACCATAACATGGGAAAGCTATACCCACGGTTTTGGAGAACCGTGGGTATAGGTCTTCCAAACAAATACTACAATCCCTACGGTTTTGAAGAACCATTGGTATAGGTCTTTGTAAAATACCCTATACCCATGGTTTTCTCCAAAACTGTGGGTATAGGTCTTATTAGAAAACAATACCCACGTTTTTTAGTACAACCATGGGTATAGGTTCCCGTAATATCCCTATACCCACGGTTTTGGAAAACTGTGGGTATAGGGGTACCCTATACCCACAGTTTGTTGCAAAACCCTGGGTATACACCTATTTTCCAGTAGTGTCCCTTCTCTGTTCATTTAGAAGTCCAGAATAATTCATAGCTTGTGTAAGTATAGAAATAATATTTTTCACCCCATCTCCCATAACATTTGTTTGTTCGGAAGGACAATCATTTCATTGTCCATTACATTGATCAATGTGGTTCCTTCGGGTTCCAGCCATCGTCTAAAACCCAAAAAGAATAGTGTCATAGGAAAAAATCATGCTAGGAAAACAACATAATAAAGGGGGGGGGTACCTTCAATATCTAACATCTTAGGTTTAATTCTAAGATCGTTACCATAATTTTATGACTATAACCTATACTTATACTTAACCTTAGGGACATCCCTAGACATACCTTAGAAATATATCTAGGGATCTCACTAAAGTTCTTGCATCCTAGTTTCCAAAGGTTTACTAAACCTTTCCTTTGATACCAACTGTAGTGGTATAGAATTACTTCTAGTGGAATATAATTGATACCTATCAGGGAACTCCATGGGTGTCTACACCCCCTGGGCGGGACACACCACCATCCCCAGTGGCAGCCATTTCCTCATGAAGCCCTTGGGCGGAGAGCCATGCTTCGTCCAACGCTAACATGTTAGAGTTCCCAAGGATCGGATACATTCCTACCTCCTTTTCCTCTGATACCAACTGTAGAGATCCGAATCTTGACGTACATGGACATTACATTACTTTTTCGGAATACATAATACATAACAAAAAAGACACACAAAGACCGTAATAGTTTAGTGTCTTTGGAAACTCGGAATATAAACAACTAGTCATGTTGAAAGATCTTCAACATCTCCCATAAAGATCTCCCCTTTTTTTCTTACCTAAAACCTTTATTTATATCCTGGGGAAAAGAAAACATAAAAGGGGTGATCTCAAATGCCCAGTAAGGGTAATCATAGAGAACATAAAACAATCCATAAACATTTGAAATCAAAAACTTAAACATGAAATTTAAACATCAAAACCTTGAGCAAAGACATAAATTGTGGAAGTACATAAGGAATATATCATAATGGAACATCAACCATGATAAAATATATTGGGAATAAAACATGTAATTGTGGCAACCATTCAGCACATGTTATGATTTCCATAGTAGCCAAGGCATTGCTGCCAAGACCATCTTAGTGGACAAAGTCCCTTTCTGAATCAAGTTCACTCCTCGTTTCAGTCTTGTAACACTGAACCGGATTAACTTATCGTTCCAGCCATGTCTATATCATGAGATATAAATCTTTACCTAATGCATTGGAGGGAGATATAGGTCCCACACATCTCATAATGAAATCATTCTTACTTTTGCCACAAAATAAACATACATCATTCATAATAACCCAACAAATAAAATGGGTTTCATAAAAATCATCCCATCATCACATAATCCATATAAAAGAAATGGATATCATTTCATAATAAGAAAAGTGAAACCATGTAAATCATAGAGACATTATATTTGGAACATACACATATGAAATAATGTCATCTTAGATAGAAAATGGTTTTGATAAAACACTTGAATTGAATTCTTGAGGAAAATATCATTTCTTTTTCAAAATCAATTTCTTTTCACAAAAAGTCATGAAATTTTAAAGGAAAAATATTTTGTTTAAAATAGTCATGAAATATTTTGGAGTAAGCTTCATGAAAATAAGTCTTTATAAAACTGTAAAAATCTGTTCACGCCGTATAAGTTAAAAATAACATTTTTCTCGTAATTTTGTCAGAAAAGTCAAAAAGTACCTCGTAAAAGAAATATTCCATACATACCATGTATTAAAGTCAAAAATGGGTAAAAAACATTAATCATACATGAAAAATCTTTAATAAAACATGGACATGTAGGATATCAATAACCCCAGTAAATACTTACAAATAAGAAATCTCGAATAAAAATGAGATTTGCGAAATTATCCCTTACCTTAGGTCCGATATGCTTCGTACGTATCTGAAACTCCTGTATAATGATTTAAATAATGTCATTGACTTATTACATAATCATATTCATTGTTATGATATCATATATGGTTCACTTATAACTTTATATTACCCGTTCTTTTGTAAATTCCATGTTAAAGAGCGTTTTGGGTAAAATCATTTCATTTGTTGTTCGTGTTTTGACTTGTAATTATTCATATGATTACTTAGATCATGATTACTTAATTCCAGAATATCAAACAGGATTTATATATAATATATATTTAGAATATACATATATATAATAGATCGATAAATGGAAAGAAATACACCGTTCATGGAGACAGTAGGTCGTACGTACGCATGAACGCTGTTTTCATTTCCTTATTGAGTTGAATGGAATTAAGTAGATGACATAAATATATATATACATAAATCAAATAGCTTTATAATGTCATATATTTCATTATTATTACTTATATATACTTTATAATCATTCTTTAATGGTTAACATGGAGAATGAATCTCATCGCGTTGTGGAGACGGTATTTCGTACGTACGCACGAGCGATGATATCATTCCCATGATCGTGGAATTGTATTGAAGTGTATGTATAATATTTCAGAATTAATATCACTTTAAAATAATCATATATAGTCATTATTTACACCATTATACCTATCCAATTAAGGTGGTGGTGGAAAATAGATTACACCACGGCGTGGAGACGGTATTCCGTACGTACGCACGCGCGGTGATTTCATTTTATGTAGGATGGATAGAAGGTGAAATAGGTTTGTTCCATACTTATAATAACATATTAGTATATTATTGATACTGATGTTATTACTTCATAATGAAACAACTAAAGAATAAGAATTAGATGAAGAAATAAAGTTGAAAGAATCGGTAACTGACATTACCTCTTCTTTGAAGCGCCTCTTTGAGACCTCCTCTTAGGGCACTAAAAATGGTCTTTAAAGAAGACCAGGACCTCTAGTATGTTTCTATATAAGTGTAAAAGAGACATTGGTAGGGGTTGTCCGATATTGAAGGCTCAAAGTGGTGTGAGTAAGAGAGGGAGGAGGTGCCCTTTTATAAGGGAGGAGAAGGGCACCTCTGGAATAACCAAAAATATTATTTTATTATAAAGTCATATTCGGTTTTTAATAGCTCAAAATTGAGTTATTTAGAAGCTAAGGTGGGGATGGGTCTAAATCCTCTAATACAATAGAATTTAGACAAGTTTAGGTTTCTATTTTAACCTTATCATTTAGATTTAACTTTAAGTTAAATAATTTTTCTTTTACCGTGTCTTCTTGTTTTCTTACACTATAAGGTTAATAAACTTAATATAACAACCCAAACGAACCCCAAGTTGTTTATTATTAACATATATAACCTTACCTAATTCATTTGACCAAACCTTAGATTTTTAGGAATAAAATAACAATTAATAATATAATATTTTTTTAAACAACTATTTTATGTCAATTTTGACACTATTTGGTAATTGCTTTTTGTGAGAATCATAACAGAATGATTAGTTCTAAAAAAGTTAATTAAATAAATAATAAAATGTCATAGTAACAGATAAAATTATTTTAATGCATAAAAAAGTCTCAAATTACATTTATTTGGATATTTATAAAATCAATTATGTCAATATTTCATTAATAAGATAATTACTACATCATCATTGTGTCATAAATAAATTAACTTATTTAATGTCTAAAAATTACAAATAAAATCCCATTATGTAGGAAATATTTTTAGCTTTCTAATGAATATTTATAGTCGAATTTATCTTATGTATAACTATATATTAAAAATGATTTACTTATTAAACTTTGATTTTAACTATTTTAACCCTTCTTTAAATAAATTAATAATAAATGTCCTAATCTAATCCAAGTGGACCTAAATGGTCATATTTTATTCCTATGGTTGTTTTTGGTTGAATTACACTTATCTAATAGAATTAGGACATGTGTTAGGGTAATAATAATATCATTTTTACCCTTAATTACCCTATTAACTTTTAACCATGGTAAAAAAAGTAAAAAGTTACTATTCACCAAAAATTATTTTCATCTCATTGAACCACATTTTACTTACTAAAATCAATAGTGTATCTTGGATTTTTTAAATTCCATTCACAAAAGTGGTAAAATTAAGTTTTATGTAAATTTGAAAATTCTCCTAGGATGTGGGTAAAAGACGGTCAAAAGTTCAATAAAATTTTTATATATCTAAAATTATTATAAAATGACTCCAATGAATTACATTGAACTTATTTAGGTATTATGTATCAATTTTTACCTAAAATAAATTTAAATAAAATAAATAATTATTTAAATAAAAAGTCGGTTTTTTAAATAGTAACCCATTGTTTTCACTATTCATCAAAAATTGAAAGTTTTCAGAAAAATACCAAAAATTCACCCTATACTAATTTCGATATTCTGAATCCAAAAATGAAGTCCATTTTTAAAGATAAAATTTATAAAATTTCAAAAAATGGGTATTACTATTCATAACAGCTAGTTTATATAACATATCATTGTTTAGAGAAACTCGGTATTATGTACAACACACGCTATCGTGGAAAGCCGTGATTGCGTGTAATGCAAGCCAAGTCAGGGATGCATGTTGTGCAAGCTCCTTTTGGTGTAGCGTACAACACAAGACATTAATGAAATTAAAAAGAATATTTTTCGTAAAATCTTGGGGTGTTACAGACCTTCTCTCTTATCAAGATGATTATTTAGGAGTATTATCTTAGTGACTAATTTTGTGGCATTAGAAACTATATTTAAAATTCATATACCTTTATTTATTAATCATTCTCTTTATAGGGTATCCTTTGTTTCTGAAGTTTTTATGTTGTGACTTTTCTTGTGAGAAAGACTGTGATGGGGGGGGTCTTCCATAGTTCCTAGTTGGAATTTTACCTTAGAACCATGAATATTTTCAATTACATGTGGTGGTGATTATGGTGGTACGGTTTGATATGAGTCACCACTGACTTGATTTCCCAATGGTATACCTTCCAATAGGTCAAATTCGAGCAGTAGATACCTTTTTTATTTCTTTAGAAAATTCTAATTCCAATTTTCATGTGGCATAAGGTTTTTATGGATTTTTTTTTGGTTTCCTCATACCACTCAAGGGAATAATTTGATATGGTTTTTTATCTATAGGCTGAAAATTCAGATCAATTTATACCCATTCAATACACCACCAAATCTAAGAACTTTGATTACACTACGTGTAATATATTATCAGATAGCATGGAGTTTTATCTACTATAGTCTCAGATTGGGATTCATGTTTCACTTCTCTAATTTGGAGAGGCCTCTAGTTATCCATGTGATCCCATGTAAATTTGGTCATAGAATATCATCCTTGGATGGATAGTTCAAACAATCTATACATATTCTTGTAGAAATGTTTCATACTTATATTTTTTACATTGGTGAAGCTTAGGAAGACCATTTGGAAATTTTTGAGTTTTCCTACAAAAAAAATGTTACCAATCCACAATTAGAATTGTCCCTTTTGGGTCCTTATTTGGTTTTCCTTGAAAATATATATTTTTTTGGTCATAGATTGGTGAAAGTTCCTTAGTTGGACTGAGTTTGGTCCAAGATATGATAGTGAGGATTTAGTTGACTTATAAAAGGATGTTGATGGCAAAAAGTCGGTGTAAACCCTATGTTGATATTCATAGATGATCATTGGATATTCTAGTTGGTGAATTGGATTTATAGAGAGATTATCCTTAGTTGGGTCACCAACATCCTAGGAAATAGAGAAATATTGCACAACGTTTTTGGGTCCTTTTTAGATTGTTGAGTAAGTGGGGAAAGTGGTTTACCTATTGGAAAATCCACCACATTTGAATTAAATATATAGTTTGATTCATGTATCATATCATTGAAATTATATTTCAAACCATTTTGATGTTTTTAGCTAGGTGGACTTTGATGTTCACACAGATTTATCTATGACTGAGCATCCAGTCAAGATTGTTGATTTTGAGACTAATATTCTTCATGGGAAGATGATACCTTTGGCCTATGTGTTTTGGAAGTTTGGTTCTAATTTTAATGATATTTGGGGGTGTGATGCACTAATAAATGATTAGTGTAATCTTCTCTTGGATGTGTAATCTTATTTATTGGATTTCTTGGTATATAATGCGTTTATATTGGGGATATTGTGACATATTTTTTCCTTGTTTCAGTTACTTATTGTCTCTTTGTTAGTGTCCCTTTTTTGAGTTTGTTTTGGGCCTTTCAAGGATATAGGTAATTTTTTGTGGAAATTGGCCTAAATTTTCTGTATTTATGTTTTTTTATTAGCCCGGGTTTAATCATATCAAAGTCTGTAAAGGGTACTCTTTGAGTCTATGTTGATTTAGAGTCTTTTCCATGTTTTTTCATCATGTTATCGTTGTGTACAATTTTCAAAAATGATTCACATTATGAATGTAATTTTTCATTTCAATTGACCAGTTGGAAGATTATATGAAATATTTTCATGACTTGAATTATTTTGAGGCCATGAATTGAGTTCCCAACTTTAAATGGTCAGGGTTAGGATTTTTAACTTGAGGTGATGAATTTTTTAGAGTATTATCCACTTGGGATATTCATGTCATGAATTAAGTATTCACATCCTGGGTTCCTTATATCCGGTGAGTTTTTTGTACTAAATTTTAAATAATATTTCATTTTTTTGTATCCTCATATCCTAAAACCTATGGTTAATCTGAGTGATTTTGGGGTGATTTCTTCCAATTAAGATGTATCGGTTTGGAATTTGTTCTCTGATGAGTTTCCTAGATTTGTTTTTCTCATTATCTTTATTATCCCTCTTTTTTAGTGGTATGATCTAATGTTTTATGATGAAATCATAGTTTTATCTTGAACTATTTGATCTATGATTTCCTTTTAGGTCTCATCTTCCTTCTTTATTCATAGGAATTTTCCTATTGTGGGTGTTGATTTAACCATTTTTAAAAGGTATGTGGTTCCATTTTATTTTTCCCTATAATAAAACCATAAATTAATTAATTAAATAGAAATTAATATTAATATGATTTCAAACCTGATTTTCAAATATTTGATTAATGATTTTGAAAAAGTCATAAATATTGTGAAAAAACCCATTAATTTCAATTCAATTGAAATTGTTTGGAACATTTGATAATGAAATTGATGGATTGATTTGGAAATGGATGTTCAGATTAATGGATTGAATTAAAAGATAATTTAAAATGGAATGAATTGATGAAAACATGTGGTTTGGTTTTGGAATGAGAAAGGAATGTAGAAAACTGTAAGAAAAAAATGTGTTTGGAATTGATTTGAAATAATTTATTTTCCTATGATAGATTGATTGACTGAATAAAGAACATGTGAGCCTAGGTTGTTAATGTGTAATTAAGAAAATAATTCTATGATATGAATGACAATAACTAGATTTATGATGAAAACATTAATACAAAAATATTGTGGCATGATTTTTTCACTAAGGGGGAGTTGTGTCCTGATTTCTTGAGTCATGGTATGTGTCCACAGGTTGAGATGAGATCATTGATGAGTATTTTGAGGAAAAAATTACCATAAACTAATGATTTATAGTATTTAAAATATGGTGCTATGATATACTTTATTTGAGGATTAAATTAAATTTATTTATAGAACTATTTTATTCAAGTTGACTTGTTTATATAATTTTTTGTATATAATGTTCATTTAAGCATATTTTGATATATCATTCATCTATTCCAATTAAAATAATTTTTGTTGAAAATAATTAAATTTCCTAAAATATTTTATTTAAATTTAAATAATATTTGGTTTATTTTTTATGGAATTGATTATGGAACACTTAGAAAGACCCTACATGGATATATATCTCACACCCTAACTTATCCTTTAGGTGGTTTTAGATTTTCTTATGCTATGTCTGAGCAAAGGGAATGTGCCACTTGGAGGGATGGATGTTCTTGATCTTTTGGACCCTGAGTGATGGAGGTGACCAGTGGAGATGTGATCCACTTATTACATGGTTTTATCTTTGATCCTTATCATGGAAAACATTTTGTCTTTTAATGTTGAACCTTTAGATTATTATTTTAAATGTTTTATTATGATACTTTCTCCCTTTATAGTGTTGATCAAGATTACTTGTATATTCTATATTGTGCATTTTTTGGAAGAAAAAAATTATTTTGATTCTTATATGTTTTTAGGTGCAACTTACCAACCCATATGGAATGGGATTTACCTTAGGACTATATGAGGGAGGGATCAAGTTTCAGTGTACTAGTGTATCTGGGATGGTTCATGACATATCAATTCACATTAGAATTTCCCAACCAGTCCTACACTAGTTAAAAAATTTCATTTTCTAGGAACTATATGTGTCTTCATTCCTATTTCAATATTATATATAGTGACATTGGGATCTCCAATCATGGTCTCATCCTTAAATTCCCTTCCATTATCATACCATTTATAGTGATTACATTTAATTAAAGCACCCAAGGCACAAACTCCTAGAATATGATGTGAAGATTAACCATCGTTGCATAGCATCTTATAAATGAACCAAATAAAAACAATTTTATCCATAAATAATTACAATATCTCTAAAAATAATTTATTCACATACATTCAAATAACCATTTAAATTTAGAGTTTTAGAGAGTAATGAAAAAAATTTAAATAAAAAATAAAATTTATATCACATAAAATGAATATAAAATCTACTATATATGAAATTACATAATTCGTAGTGCAACTTATACATAACCCAAAAAATTCTCTGAAAAATATATTCTATTAGACTTATAATATATAATACATTCCATCATAATCTATGGAAATTGAAACATAAAAATGGGTAGCCTCAATTCTCAGTAATTTTAAACATTAGATATAAGAATAAAAGATCATAAGTGAGCATAATATGGGAATAAATAATATGTTTGGAATAGAAAACAAAAATAATAATAATAATATAATTAAATTTACATAAAAATAAATCCATGGACAATAATAGAAGTTAAAATATCATATAGAAAACAATAATTGGTTTTTTGTGATGAAATTATTTATGTTGTATATCTAATTTAATAATAAATTATAAGACATAATTATTTTACCATCAAGGACCTATGTCTATGATATATTTTATTCTTGTTAAGTATACACCAAAATACCCAATATATCTCTATATCATGAGACATATTGACACATAAAGGGGATGTTTCAGGGCCTACACATCACTAATTAAGTCCAATTCACTCATCATATGATAAAATGAATAATCTATATAATACATAACCAATTTTTCTTAACAATAGATAAAAGTATATATTGAAATAAAAAGTATACAAATTTTCAATATTTCTCCAATAGATAAGTGTAATTTTTTTATGAACCAATCCCAAAAACTAACCCCTTATTGAGTAATGGTATATGGTTAAGTATATAATTTTCCTAATAAATAAATTTTTTCTATCTAGGATATTTCCTATTAAAATATGTAAATAAAAATAGTTTATTAATAGAGGGACATAATTGGGAGAAAATCATTCCTATAGTAGAGGATGATTTTGAAAGATAAAGCTAGTTATAAATTTTCCCAAGTTTCATCCCCTAGAGGAAAAACTATGATTGGATTTAGAAATAAATCCATGGAAAATATATATTCCCCAAAAACTTTAACAAGTGGAGAAATATAATAATGTATCAATAAAAATAATTTCAAAGGAAACACCAATACAGTAATAGTAATGTAACATTCAAAATAACATGAGAGGGATAACATGAAATTAATAATAATGAAATGAAATATATTCATCATACAAGAAAGAAGATGGGTAGTGAATACAACATATAAAATAAAATATTATTACAATATAAAACATGTAGTATAGAATTGAAAATAGAGAAAAATTATACTTACAACTTTAGAAACATTTGAATTAAAAACACTTGAAGGGTAGAGTTTTAGATGAATCACTAAATATGACGAATAACTATAGGATAATGATAGAAAATATTGAAGAGTTAGTAGATAAAAATTCCAAAAACATAATGGTATATAATAATAAATGTGTATAGTTGGGCAAAAATTTATATAAGAAACCATAATCGATTGAGTATCATCTAAATTACAACCCATGAAAGAGAAAGATAATGATGCTAAAATTCAAATAACATGAAATATAATTCATTGTTTAATATAATAAAAGGTAATATATAAAATATATAAAAGTAAATTATTTTATAACCAGAAGAATGTCTCAATAAATATGAATTTAAACTAATAAACTTATAGAAACCCAAGACTTTTACACCAATTATTATATGATTTTTTACATAAAAACCCATTAATTAGAACCCGGATATCATGAGGCATTGTGTATTTGGAAGAATAGACACATAACAAATCAAAAGAAACTAAAACATACTAGATTTTTCTTTTTAGTGTGGTTATAAATATTTTTTATCTCTAACACTATTATAGGATAACTTGAGTAATACATTAAATAAATTGGTAACCTAAAAGTCCAATGAGGGAATATACATTAAAATGGAACATAATCTGTGAGTCTATGGTATAACATGATGTCATAATAGATTATAATCTTGAGAAATCATATGGTAGAATAACATATAGAACATGGTATCATAAGATCATGGAAACATAGTAAATGTGTAAGGAATATAAAACATGACATAAACATAAGTCAAGGATAACTACCTAAACAACATCACATGGTCGATAGAGACCTCTAATGGATGAGGTTCACTTCAAATTCCAAGACATAACATATCATGATACTAAAACCCTACCCAATACATTGGAGGGCTATATAATTTTGGGACCACCTATCACTTTTATATCATTTATATGTATATTTTTGAAACATAAGGTAATAAATGATCAATAATAAATAAATGATTTAACCATGGAAATAAATGGGTGGAATAATCTTTCTCGTATCCCAATCAAAGGAAATTTCAGAATTAAAACATTTGGGACATGAACATAAGGAATATACTACCCCCTTAAAAGTGTTGATAAAATAGCTAGGTATATTTTTGAGGGACATATATACAAAATTTAGATGGAATACATGATAGAAAAGGTTTTCATCACTAATAAAAATGTATTTAAAATATATCAATGAATATTTCTTGAGGAAAATACACTTTTCAATATGAAATCACTTCTTTAAAATATTATATAATGAATTTGGATAATTTTAAAAACATTCATGAAAATATTTTTAGAAAAAATGAATATATATATATAAAAGAATTTTCAATCAAAGATGGAAATGAATTCATCATTCCATAAATACATTTTTTAAATAATATTATGTAACCAAGATAGGGATATGAAACTATTACATGAAAACTGTTAGGGTTAGTGTCCTGAGAACTAATTGTTATGTACTTTGATTACATGAATGTTCAGTTATTATATATTGTTCATTGTTTTTCATGACTATAATATAATAATGTCCTAGAATATTTGTTGCATGGATAAGGTCGTGGAATATCCTTGCTATGAGGAGAACCTTGAAATTCTATAACAATATTCTTAAATAAAGTTCTATGGTTGGATGACATACTACGATAGGAAACATAGTATAGAGATCATCATGTGCGAGTACTCGTAAGAAGATGAGGCTCTCTCTCATGGAGTTCGCACGTGGTAATCTCCAAGAATGGAGATTATGAGAACATACCCGCTTGTAGTAATTTTTCATGTCTTGGTGTCATTGGATATTTCTATCTACGAGCATGTGTAATGGTTCTTAGACTGGAATATTGTCATTAACTCATGTCATGACTCACACACTTAGATTTGCTGACGAAAACCGTCATGAAGAAAGTTGGCGTGAAGTATGGTACGTTGGGTGCATCATGAATGGCATGTTTTTAATTGATAATTAGAGGATGGATTTGTCTCATTCATATTTATGGAAGTAGATATCTCGGGACCATTGATTGAAATAGAACTTTCAAACAAATTCCATGGCCATGGTGACATGATGAGTTTATTTCTAGAAGTCAATGAATGACAGATCAAGCATATAGGTTTATGACACTTCCATGAAACCTACTTGATGAGATATTGATACAAAGGGATTAAATCATACGGTAATCATTCGTATGAGGTGACACGTCAATGCGGCGTCAACTTATTTCTCTTGGGTGCCTTGACCTGTTGCTAGATAGTAATCTTGGACTTTAGGCAAGCCCACCTAATGCCAATGAGAAAGAGGCCTAGAGGATCACACACTAAGTATATTCATGTATCACAAGTAGAATAAAGATTATTCCCGTACGTGGTTTAGTAATTATTCAAGGAAGCCCAAATCATTTTAATTTTGGAGGAAGAATAAAATGAAAACAAGTACATGTCGTGTATTAATGATTACACGCCGTGTAGTTTTTATTTTGAAAACAGGTACACGCCGTGTATTATTAAATGTACACTCCATGTAGTTTTCATTTTGGAAAAGAAATGAATAAATGAAAACAAGATATACATGTCGTGTACATTTAATGTACACACTGTGTTGTTTTCAATGAAAAACAAGTACACGTCGTGTATTTATGATTACACGCCGTGTAGTTTTTCCATTCGGTATTTTGAGGAAATATCATTTTATTAAATGATATTTATTATAATCAGTGTGGACGCATGTCAAGGAATTAATTACTCGAAATGGGGTTTTCAAAAGAGTTAATGAAATAAATAAAACGTTTAATGTGTTTATTTATTGTCATAACTCTACAACCTCAAACTCGATTATAAATATCCTCACAACCCCAACTCCTTTCCTAAGAGAATTGTTTTGAACAACAATTCTAGAGAATTATCTCAAGACCGAAAGAACTCCATCCTCCAAGAACACTCTCAAGACCGAGAGAGATACCTCTTACATCAGATCAAGATGATCTATGGCGGACAACGCAAGCAAAGGTTTCTCCATGATAGCACCCGAAGACTCCTTTGGCGACGTCCATAGATACCAGGTGCACATATGGATCACCGCTAGAGGAAGTATACACTTGGCTTCTGCGACGCAACGATGAATCACATCGGAACGTGATCAAGAATATCAAATAAGAAAGAACACCCAAAAGGTACTTCTTTTCAATTAATTTAATTAATTATAATCAACCTGTGATGATCGACTTTTGTGGTTCCAGGTACCTTTATTATTCTTTGTCTATTTCTCTGAATCGATCCGTGGAGACTAGCATTTATCAACATATAGATCCTGGATTGATCATTACTAGTGACAAAAAGCCAAGTGGGCACATCCACCCATGTGCTTTTGCTGCGCCCAGAACCTTTAATTTGTATCAGAGTGAGGTTACAATGTTGATTATATTTATTTAATTTTCGTTGATAATTTATGCATTTATATTTGATTCAATTAAAGATAAATAATTCTATAAAACTGAATAAACGAGATCTGTTCTTTCTTTATTTCTAGATTCACATCACAGAAAAGACCTTTTAATTTTAATTTTGATTAAATTAAAAATGAGGGTCTCATTTGGAGGAGCCTCTCTTTCTGTCTATACAACACAAGAATACACAGTGTTTAGTGAAAACTGCATGTCGTGTACTTAGGTTCAACGAACCAGTACTGGTCTTCCAAACCACGTCGTGTGAATTGAGTATCCCTGAGTTTTGTTACACTGTGTTGACTAGAATTGAATGGCGTGTGGAAACCAGAATACACGGCATGTATATTGACTCAACATGCCATGTAGTCTGATCTGGTCCAGGTAAAACCATATATAAGGAGAAGTTGTCTTCCACGTACATGGGATTTCCAGGCCGGTAACTACATAACAAGGAAGTACATTCCAGGTTAAATTAATCTACACGTCGTGTACTCCAAAATTTCCAAAGTATAGAAAACACGCCAAATACCCCGGTGTGTACTTTGGATAAAGGGTGAAAAATACATGGCATGTAGGCTACAGTACACGCTATGTACTTTCCAGAAATGTAATTTCACCAAGTTTCCTCCAAAAGTAAAAATACTTGTACAAGGAATATGGTTGTGAAAAATCTCAAGGAAATTCCGAAAGGAATTTAAGATAATGAATTGATTAATTATAAGATCATAATTAATTGAAATCAAGCACGACTTATCTTAAATAATAGAATGATT
This sequence comes from Viscum album, assembly GCA_963277665.1. Taxonomy (NCBI): domain Eukaryota; kingdom Viridiplantae; phylum Streptophyta; class Magnoliopsida; order Santalales; family Viscaceae; genus Viscum; species Viscum album. The sequence goes on along the minus strand of OY728140.1, from coordinate 88,461,360 downwards.
GAAATAATTTGAATTCTAAATATGTGTAAATGTCGTTGCATGCTATGGATGATCATGAGGTAGACCAAATACCCTTCGTGTGTGTATTGTTTAATTTAAATTTATTTAATTTAAATTCATTGGCCTGCAAGCCTTCATCTAATAATATGTAGGGCCTACGTGCCCATGGTTTCTTTAATGTAAACCCCATGTAATGGAGGATCTCCCAAGTTAGAGAAGGGGGTTCAAAACCCGAAGTTGAGGCGAAACCAACCCAAGAATATTCAAACGTGGACAGGTGGAAGCTACAAAACACAAACCATCAGGTTCAAAGGTTTTTTTCCCTAGGTTAGGGTTAGATTATCGAAACTGCTAGAGAGGATAACCAATAGATGCTCATGATCATGACATCTTATTTTATTTTTTTATGAATTCATGGTTTATTTATTATTTATGTTTTGTTGTGATCACATAATTAATGAAATAAAAAATCTTGCAAAGATGGAATAAAATAAAAACTGAACTATGTGTAAACATTATCATAACATCGTTAATCAATAAAGCAAGCATAACTTAATATTAACAATCATGTGATAATGAAAAAATACACATAAAGAATAAAATCTCTCAAATACCATATTAAGTCAGACCAGGTATTTCATTACTTGATTAAGGGATAGACTCAATAAACCTATGTGTTTGACCAAACCTTTTTGGGACACTTACTTTTATAAAGGAAGCTCTTCTGAAAGTTTTGGGTTGACTTAAATATTTTACATCAAGAGGAGTATCCCTTGCTAGACTTGTTGTAAAATGGAGGCAAGTGTTGAGGAAATCCAAGTCAGGATTTTAGGATTGGGGATTCCACTCAATAGATCAAGGAACTTTAAGCTCACAGTTGGAAAATACGTGCCTACCTAAATACCTTCAAATAGCTTGACCAACCCTTTTGGGGGTTATGCGAAGGAGAATATGGATCCTTGTCACTAGAATATCAAAGAAACTGGACATTCCGATTTCAATGGTGAGGGCCATTTGGACTTGATAAAATAGTGGTAGAATTAATAAATTCATTTATTATTTTTCATAAAATGTAATCAAGATAGTACTGATAAATCTACTCTTTTATTTTGTAGAATCAATATGAAAAGCTCGTAAACCACATTCTCTCTGTGATCAATTCTGGATAAAGGCAATATCCTCACTGGCATTAATTTTCAGGAATGGTTTAGGCACCTTTGGGTTATCCTATGCTATAAAGGAAAGTATTACATACTAGAGTCCTCACTTCCTGATTCTCCTGCCCAAGGGGCGAGTGATGAAGATTTCCTGGTCTATGATCAACATTTGAGTGATGCACTCGATCTTCAATGTTTGATGATATCATCAATTTCTAGTGAGCTCGTGATGTCTAATGAAGACATGGATTCCTATAGCATGCTCGAGCACCTATGTGGTCTATATCAGGAGAGAGCAAGATAGGAAAGGTTTGAGATCTCCAAGGCTCTATTTTAGAGAAAGATTGGAGAGGGTGCCCCAGCTGGGCCCCATGTATTCAAGCTCATGGGATACTTTTAGTTCTTAGAGGTTCTAGGGTTTAAACTCCCCGAAGAACTGGGTATCGATCTCATTCTTTCATGACTCCCCCAGATCTTCTCTAACTTTGTTATAAATTTCAACATGAACAACATTGAGAAGTCTCTATCTGATCTCCTTATCCACATTCACTAAGTGGACAATGATATAAATTGTGAAAATCTTTTTGTCCTTATAGTGAATAAAAGGAAAGGGAATGCGAAGAGATTTAAGCCCAAATCTTCTTCATGGACTTCCATGAAAAGGTATATCAACGGGGAGGCAAGAGAACCGGAGGATATTTATTTCGCATGTGGCAAGAAGGGCCACTGAAAGAAAAACCGCACCCATCCAAGGAAGAAAGGGGAAGCTTCAGGTGTGTTTGTTATCAAATGAAATATATATGTTTATACTAATTTGGTATTAGATACTACTTGTGTTTATCACATATGTATCCAAATATAGGAACCAAGTAGATTCATAAAGATTGACCGAAGTGAGGTGGATCTGCGAGCAGCCAACGGAGCCAGACTCGTTGTTGTAGCTGTCGGAGACTACCACATCACATTGCCTACTGGGATAGTCTTGGTTTTAAAAGGATGTTATTATGTACCCTCTTTAACCAAAAACATTATATCAGTATCCATATTAGATACTGATGGATTCATCTTCAAATTTGTAAATTAAAGTTGTTACTTTTATAAAGATAGCATTTGTATTGGTAGGGAACATTTATGTAACGACCTTTATGTGTTATACTACACAAACCAAGTAATGGTAATCAATGACAAAGTTAATTCGAATGACTCATTCCACACCCAACTTTGGCATCACTGTCTAGGACATGGAAATGAGAAACGTTTGACAAAATTACATCAATATGGGTATTTAGATTCTTTCGAACTAAAACCACTTGGTGTATGTCATGCGTGTATACAAGGAAAAATGACCAAATCGCCATTTAGTGAGAAAGGTGGAAGGGCTAAATAGCTTCTAGAATTAGTTCACATAGATGTTTTTAGACCATTTCCAGTTGAAGTAAGGGGTGGGTTCTTGTTCTTCATAACTTTTACTGATGATTTTATTATATATGGATATATTTACTTAATGAGGTATAAGTCAAATTCTTTTGATCAGTTCAAAGAATACAAGAATGAAGTTGAGAACCATCTTGGTAAGAAGATTAAGAAACTCCACTCATTTAGAGGAGGAGAATATCTTAATCAGGACATCATTGATTTCTTACAGGAGTTTGGGATTTTATCTCAACTCACTCCTCCTTACACACCTTAGTGGAATGGTGTAAGTGAAAGGAGGAATCGCACCCTGTTGGACATGGTGAGATCAATGATAAATCATGTGAGTCTTCCATTATCCTTTTGGGGATATTCATTACAAACAGCAGTATGCATACTAAACCATGTACCAACTAAATCGATAAATGGTATTCCATATGAGTTATGGAGTGGACGCAAATCCATGTTATCGAATTTACATGTGTGGGGTAGCGAAGCATTTGTTAAGGAAGCTTCAGGTAACAAACTTTCACCCTAAGGTGCAAAGTGTATCTTTATAGGATATCCCAAGGAAACAATGGGATATTACCTATACAACCTCACAGATAAAAAGTTTACAGTGGAAAGACACACCATATTCCTTGAGAGGGAGCACATCTCCTAAAGAGATAGTGGGAGCGCGATAGACTTCGATGAAGTCGAGGCTCAAGATACACAGGAGTTGGTACAAGAACAGATTCCACAATGCCCCATGGAAGAGCAATCTGTTCTAGAGACACAAGAACTGCGTAGAAGCACGAGAGAGGTCAGAGAACCAGAACAATATGGTTTTCTTGTCACAGAGGATGGTGACTCATTATTTGTTGACAATGATGATCCTTTTACCTACAAGGAAGCAACTAAAGGCACAGACGCTGCCAAGTGGTAGGAAGCCATGAATTCTGAAATGGATTGCATGTACCAAAACCAAGTCTGGATTTGGGTAGATCCTCTAGTTGATGTAAAGCCTATTGGTAATAAATGGGTATTCAAGAAGAAACTGGATCTGGAGGGGAAATTTAGCACCTATAAGGCATGACTGGTTACAAAATGTTTTAGACAACATCAAGAAATTGACTATGGTGAAAAATTTTCACAGGTTGCGATGCTGAAATCCATCAGAATCGTATTGGTCATTACCACTTACCATGACTATGAAATTTGGAAAATGGATGTCAAAACAGCATTCCTTAACAGGAACCTCCAGGATGATTTCTAAATGTCACAACCTAAAGGGTTTGTGACTCCAAAGAATTCCAATAAAGTATGCAAGTTGCAAAAATCCATTTATGGATTAAATCAAGCATCAAGGTCATGGAACATTCGTTTTGATGAATCTGTAACATAATTTGGCTTTATTAAGAATGAATGTAAGCCTTGTGTATATAGAGGTTTATTATAAGTGCAGTTTTTTTTCCAATATAATATGTTGATTACATATTACTAATTGGAAACGAAGTACCTGTCTTACAGTCAGTTAAGGCATTGGTGGATAAATGCTTCTCTATGAAAGACTTGGGAGAGGCAGCATATATTCTTGGGATCAAGATCCATCATGATAGATCCAAGAGAATTTTGGGCCTGAGTCAAAGTACATACATTGACATGATACTGAAGAGATTCAGTATAGAGCAATCCAAGAGGGGATTGTTTCTAGTGTCACATGGCATTCATCTTTCCAAGAAAATGTGTCCTCAGACACATGAGGAAAGAGAGAAAATGGAAAGGATCCCTTACGCTTCCGTGATTGGGTCAGTCATGTATGTTATTCTATGTACAAGGCTAGATGTTGCTTACACATTAAATTTGGTAGGCATATATCAATCTGATCCAGGAGACCTCCATTGGATGGTAGTCAAGACTATCCTTAAGTATCTGAGGCATACTAAGGATATGTTCCTGGTTTATGGAGAAGATGCAGAACTAGTCATCAGTTGACATGTAGATGCTAGTTTCCAGACTGATCAAGATGACATGAAGTCACAAAATGGATACATCTTCAGTTTGAATGGAGGTACAGTGAGCTGGAAGAGCTCAAAACAAGGTGTGGTCTCAGATTCTAGAGCATAGTCAGAGTATATCGTAGCTTATGAGGCAGCTAAATAAGTAGTATGGATGTAAACCTTCATCCAAGAGCTGGATGTAGTACCTATTAGTAAAGATCCTATCACACTCTATTGTGATAATACTTCAGTGGTGGAACTTGAAAAAGAGCCAAGGTCACGTCAGTGGAAAAAGTACATTCTTCGGAAGTATCATCTCTTGAGGGATTTTTCTCAGATAGGTGAAGTTTTAGTGAGGAGTATTTCCACGGAAGACAGCATGGCATACCCATTGACTAAATCCTTGACTCAAGAAGAAACATGATCATCATGTGTGGTCTAGAAAACTAAAATTTGTAGGCAGTTGGCTCTAGTCCAAGTGGGATTTTTTTAGGGTTGGTGTCCTAAGAACCAATTGTTTTGTACTTTGATTACATGAATGTTCACTTATTATATATTTTTCATTATTCTATATGACTCTAATATAATAATGTCCTGGAATATCTGTTGCATTGATAAGGTTGTCAAAGATCCCCACTATGATGAGATCCTTGAAAAGCTATTACAATATTCTTAAATAAAGTTATGTGTTTGGGTGAAATACTATGATAGGACACATAGTATATAGACCTCCATGTGTGAGTACTCATAAGAAGCCCAAACTCCCTCTCCTGGAGTTCGCACTTGGTAATCTCCAAGATGGGATATTATGAGAACAGACCCACCAGTAGCAATTCCTCATGTCTTGGTGTCATCAGACATTGTTATCTATGAGCATGTGTAATGGTCCTTAGACTAGAAGATTATCATTAACTCATGTCATGACTCGCACAATTATATTTGCTGACAAAAACTATTACGAAGAGAGTTGGTGGGAAGTAGGGTATGTTGGGTGCGTCGCGAATGACATGTTGTTAATGGATAAGTTGAGGAATGATTTATACCTTTCATATTTATGGAAGTAGATATCTCGGGCCCTTTGATTGAAATAGAACTGTCGAAAAAATTCCATGGTCATGGTGACTTGACGAGTTTTTTTCTGTAAGTCAAAGAATAACTTATCAATCATATAGGTTTATGACACTTCCATGAATCTTTCTTGATGAGATATTGAGAAAAAGTGATTAAATTACACGGTAAGCCTTCGTATGAGGTGACACATCAATGCGGCATCAACTTCTTTCTCTTAGGTGCCTTGACCTGTTGCTATAAAGTAATCTTGGACTTTAGGCAAACCCACCTCATACCAACGAGAAATAGGCCCAAAGGGTCACATAATATGTGTATTAAAGTATCTTAAGTGGAATAAAGATTATTCCCGTACGTTGTTTAATAATTATTCAAGGAAGCCTAAATAGTTTTAATTTTGGAGGATGAATAAAATGAAAACATGTACATGTCGTGTATTAATGATCACACATCGTGTAGTTTTTATTTTAAAAACAAGTACACGCTGTGTATTATTAAATGTAAATGCCGTGTAGTTTTCATTTTGGAAAGAAAATGAATAAATGAAAACAAGATATACACTCCATGTACATTGAATGTAAAATCTGTGTAGTTTTCAATGAAAAACAAGTACACGCTGTATATTTTGATTACACACCGTGTAGTTTTTCCATTCAGGATTTTGAGGAAATATCATTTTATTAAATGATATTGATTATCATCAGTGTGGGTGCATGTCAAGGAATTAATGACTCAACATGGGGTTTTCAAAAGAGTTAATGAAATAAATAAAACATGTAACACATTTATTTATTGTCATAACTCTACAACCTCGAACCCGATTATAAATATCCTCACAACCTCAACTCTTTTCGTAAGAGAATCATTGTGCACAATAATTTTGGACAACTCTCTCAAGACCGAAAGAACTCCATCCTCTAAGAACGCTCTCAAGACCGTGAGAGATACCTCTTCCATCGGATCAAGATAATCTAAGGCAGACAACACAAGCAAAGGATTATCCATGCTATCACTTAGAGACTCCTTTGGCGATGTCCAGAGATACCTGGGGCATTTGTGGATCACCGTTAGAGGAATTATACACTTGTCTTCTGCGACGCAACGACAAATCACATCGGAACATGATCAAAAATATCAACAAAGAAAGAACACACAAAAGGTACTTCTTACCAATTAATTAAATTAATTATAATCAACCTATGACGATCCACTTTTGTGTTTCTGGGTACCTTTATTCTTCTTTTTCTATTTCTCTGAATCGATCCGTGGAGACTGGCGTTTATCATCATATTGATCCCAGATTGATCATTGATAATGATAAAAATCCAAGTGGGCACATCCACCCATGCGCTTCCGCTGCCCTCGGACCCTTAAAAAACATCATGAATAACTAAATTTTAATAAATAAATTTTTTATAGGATAGAAATATCAAACAGTTCCACCCAGGGGTACTTAAACATAATCACCCCCAAATGAAAATTTTATGGTTAAATAAACCTATAAACATTGGGGAAATTTTAATCACAAACACCGTGAAGGAATTAAATTAAAATGAAACATTAAAGACCATGAATATAAATAGATTCATGATATAACATTAAAATGGTAATTATATACACCACATAAAATAAATAAGTGGTGAATATGTAACATGTCTCATGGAGGTGAAAGTGAGACAAGAAATCCATGTCCTCGAGTTCAGAATTGTTATGTTTGTCCTTTATCCCCAATATAATAAAATTATATAAATTATTTTGTTACTTTATAACCTTTTATAGGTTTAATAACTTTTAGTTAAACTAGTTAATTCATTTATTTTAATGGAATATTTGATTACGTATTTAGTTCTCTCCATGTCTGGTGTTTTTAGGATGCTCAACTCCTATTTTCAAAACATCATTGGTGTTATTAACATGGTCAAATGTATCATTATTCCATATTCCATATAATAATAGTAGTTAAGGAATGTTTATTTTTATACATAAATTATAATTTTAAATCCAACCCTAAAATATGGCTTTGATAAATGATCTATATTGTAATCATGGAGGTAGTAGTTCATATGTATGCATGAGTTACGTTTCCATTTTTCCAAGATCATGATGTAACAAAGGTAAGTGTCATTTTATAAATAAATAATTTTAATTATATAATAAATATCATATTATTTTTTTAAATATACTTTCATATACCATCCATGTGGTGCGGTAATAAAAAATAAATCCCAAAGCTTCGTGACAAGGTAGTACTCCATACACACAAATGATGTTATCATTTTTAAGTGGATGGTAATATAAGAAGTTATGTGATATTTTAAATCCAAATAATGATTTAATATAAAATATAGAAATTAAATCAATCATCATTAGGAACCATGTTTGGGGATAATGAGAATGAAATTACATCAATTCATGTGGCAGTAGTCTACCGTACACACAAATGATGGTTTCTATTCCCATTTAATGGAATAGATTATGGATAAATATTTTTCATAAAAATAATAAAATATAAATATATATTATATATTGGTTCCATTATATTGCAATTTTTAAGTCATAATGATGGTGGGAATAGAAGGAGTAAATAAAGGTGATCGATGAAGATAATTACCATCACTTAGAGGAAACTCCTTTGGATCCCTTATTAAGGACACCAAGGATTGTCTTTTGGGAATAAAATAAACTCTAGAATGTGGAAAATGATGATAGAGAGATATTTGGGTTGTTTTTTTATGAAAATGGCTTTATAGGTGTGAATAAGTGAGAATAGGTTGTTTCCTTTTTTTAATTGATTCGGAGTGATTTTTTTGTAAATACCCAAAACTATTCAAAAATAAAAAGTCACCGTCAATAAATGTACCAAAAAACTGATAAATAATTTATTTTAGGGTTTATATTAATTATTTATACCTCAACCATTCAAAAATAACAATATATTAAACTTTTTATTCCATTTATATCTATAGTTACACATTTTTACCATTTTAAATTTTCACAACGGTAACTAGTTTTTAACTATTTTACAATTAATTATGACCAAAAATTATGTTTTACTTTTTAAATAATATTAGTAATGTTTATTAATAATATGGAATCAATTTTATCAACACAAAATCATAGAATTTTAAGAATTTAACTTAAAATTAAAACCACAAATCATGTCAAGAAATGGTTTTTCAATAAATAAATATTTCAAGAAATAGATTATCTTATGTTAACTCTATAAAAAATCATTATTATATGAAATTAAATAAATTAAAATAGATTTTTAATATATAAATTTCATTAAAATATTTATTTATTAGTGGTAATTGTAATTAATTAAAATTGATAAAATTTATGCACTTCAATGTTTTTTGAAAATCATGTTTTTAAGCAAAAAATAAACTTATACTAAAATAATGAAAATTGATGATTAAAATGAAATTTATTATATTATTTTATATAAAAAATTATATTTCAAATTAATAAAATAAAATATTAAATATAATGGAAATTTTAGATTAAATTATTTTATGAAAATAAATGGAAGTATTTCTGAAATCTCTAATTTTCACTATTCAATAAAAAATCAAACATTTTAGAAAAATGAAAAATTATTTCCCAAGTAAATTATGATATGATGATTTCAAAAATAAAATTCATTTTATTATATAAATTTTCATAAATTTTCATAAGTTAATTATAATATTTTCTCTCAAAAATAAATAAAAATAAATTTTGATGGAAGCATATTTTTGTTGAATAAAATATCTTTATTAAAAATTGGGTTATTATTTCTTAATCATTTAAAAATAAATTTATTATTTGAAGAACCTTTTTATATATATTATAAATTAATTATTACTATTATTATATTCTAATTTAGTGACTATGTTATATCAATCATGTTTAAATAATAATACCTTTAATATTATATCATTGTTCATTTAAACATAGTCTTGTGTATTAAATATGATATAGAACTTATTGTTGTTTTAAAATATTAGGGTATTTAATTATAACCACCTTAAATAAATTGTTTCATCAAAATTTGATCTTTCTCTCATTAATCAATAGTTTGACATTCAAAAACTTCTTTATGGAAAACCCACATCTCTATAATGGTTAATAAAAAATTCTCTGAAAAAGAGGGAAAGGGAAATATGAAGGTTGTCACATAACTAGGTTTCCATATAGGAGTACATTGGTTGGAAGTTAAAGAATATATTTGGAATGAAGATCCATTTAAGATATGAAATTATACATTTATTAAAGGCAAGAGACCATTAATTTATCAAAAATAAATAATATTTAGATTTCATGATCCTTTTATTAGAGTTGAGGTATACTCTTAACATTTAGACTAGGAAAATAGGGAAATATGACTTATAGAAAAATAAAATTTAATCATTTTATATTTTTTTAGCATAATCTCATGTATTTCTCCAAACTGTTAGTATTCAAGATGAATTTTTTATTCCTAATTAACTAAAATTAACATCAAATGGATATCATTACTCTAAAAAATAAAAAGAATATATTTCTATTTTCTTAAGAAATTAACCAAAACCATAAAGGGTTATCACAATGTTAGATAACATCAAAATTAATACACCTTCATATTAATCTCTAAATCTAATGTTCAACTTAAATTTTTCCATAACTAAATAACCCTACAACATAAATAAATTCAACATTCATAGATTTAATTATGTTATTCAAAAATAATCTTTCATGTTAAATCACAATTTATACCTAAGGGTTAAATGTAACTCAACATAATAAATCATATCTTTAAATTCCATTAGTCACATCAAAATCCTAAAAATTAAAAAATATATTTGATCCTAAAATATTATTTCAAATATCAAATTATTTTTTATCCATACAATATTTGAAGAAAAAAAAATGTCTTACTAACTAGTATATAATATGGTCTTGTAGTTGGCACTAAAACCTTATCTCCCTTCAGATATGTGTTCAAACCCCATAGCTTTGTCAGATGTGATGGGTTTTCACCCAACATGCAGGTTATCCTTTATGTAAATCCATTTGTATATAATCCTATAATAATCCACAAAAATTATGAGTATCCACAAAATAACATTAACCATAAATTAATTTTTTTAATCACTAAATAATTATATATAGTATATTTTTCATTCCACAAAATCAAATAATCATAATTGGCTGTAATTACCTCAATATAAATTACATATCAATGATTATGTTTTCTTCAATAAAGTGTTTTTCTATAAAATATCACTTTACCATTAAATTGCCTATCTAGGTCACTAGTACCATTCAATATATTCTTGAAAAACTTTAAAGAAAACTAATACAGAACAATCCTTAGAAGTTTCATTGTTTTTATAACTAGAATACCACTAATAAAATCACATCAATAACAAGATTATAGAGTTCCAACACCTAAACACTTCAATCATTCGACTTTATTTATTATCATAACATAGGACCTTCGGAATTAATCCTTATTTTATGGAATTGACTCAAAAAATGACCAAGTTCCCCACATTTATAAAATTTAACTATTAGTGGTGCCTTAATTTGAACATTATTACCCTACATATTTTTAACTAGAAACTTCATTTTTTTCATCGATAATTAGCTGCTTTCTACCCTCATTTTCCACACATAAAAAATACAATTTATTTAGGTAATTTTATTTAGTGTATCTTATCAACTTTTAAACATGTATGAAATAAAATCTTCTTTTCATTATCTTATGTAACACTTTAACTTCCATGAGACATAATCCTTATGTTATTTTATGTGTTTTTTAATTCAATTTTGTTTTATTTGTTAATCGTAATTCGAGATAACTCATCTAGAATGATCAAAATATGTCTAAATTATATTACCATTAGGTTAGTATTCTCATTAGGGAAATCATTACATTTCCATCACATTTTATGTTGGAATTATTTATTCTATTTCTCTTTATTAACTAAAATGAACAAACAAAATAATATGATAATTAATTAACATAAAAAAGGGGAAACAAATAAACCTAGAAGTAATAACTTATAATTTATAATTATATATTTACTTATGAGTCTTTAGGATTCAATATAAGTTATCCATATTAATATTACCTATTAGTTTTTATGACCTTACAATTTGTTTGGCTCCTTCATAATGGTTCATAAAGAGTGTGAATTTACAAAACATTTTCTTTGGGAGTCTTAGACTAGGTCTATAGGGCTCATTTTCAAACACCATATGATTATCAATTCCACATCAAAGTTCCCATTTCGTAGTTAATACCCCTAGGTTAATTTATTTTAGATCCATATACACTTTTAGTATCTATAATGGAATGGAATTTCATAAAACACACTCACTCTATACTTCACTGAAATTCCATGATATTTTTGTATACTTATACTTATCCTCCTACGTGTCCCTTAGGTTCTCTCTAAATTATTCTAGTACTAATCCCAAAAAATAACTATACTATTATTTAATACCAACTATAGAATCCAAATACTTTTATACATATTATTACATTATTTTTAACATAAGCACCCATTAATTGTTACACAAAGATAATTAGTCCTAGTTTCTTTCAAAGACTAGGTACATAAGAAATTGATAGATACTAAAGCATATCATCTTAAATTTTATTCTCCTTAGTGACATACTAAACCAATTTGAAATCCTAAAACATCAAAGGATAACCTTGGGAATAAATAAAATAAAGGAGGAGCTAAAAAATCTCAATAAATGAATCTACAAGGAAAATAGACAAAAAATTGAGTCAAATTTATAACATGATATCATAAATGAGAATAATCATGAGTAATAATATTGTAAAATAAATAAAAGGTATGTTGTAAAAAGATAATGGAAATAAAATAAATTCATAAGAAACATAAAACATGACATAGACATAAGTTAAGGCTAACCACCAAGAAAACAAAACATGGTAGGAAAAGTACCATAATAGATTAGTTCACTCCCAAATTCCATACATGACATCACATGTATATAAAACATTACCCAATGAATTAGAGAGTTATATAATTCATGTACCACTCATAATTTTCATTTCATGTACATTCATATATGTGACACATAAGTAAATTAATCATAATGCATAAACATAATAATTACTCATGGAAATAAATAGGTTATATAATCTTGTCTAATATCATAATCAAAGGAAATTTTTTAAGGAATGAATTTTATAGATGAACAAAATGTCAGTATTAAACCATACATGTTCTAATTATATATGTGAGGGACATATATACATAATTTATAATAAATTCATAACATCGAAGGTTTTTTTATTGATGAAAATTTATTTACATCAAATATTTTTTTATTAAAATACTCATTTTAAATTGAAATAAATTCTTCAATGTATAATAATTTTATAAAATTTTATAGAAAAAATTTTATTTAAAAATAAAAATGGAAAATTATAAAGTAATCTTCAAATAATTGAGTGTTCATGATGATAGTTAATTCTATAAATGATGTATAAGTTAGTTAAACATTCCTTTCACACTCTTTCAAAACGGTTAAAAGGTACCTCATTGTGAAAATAAAAAGAATATTTATTTCAAAAAACAATTGTAAAAAATAAAACCTGGTTATAAATATCATTAATTAATATTTTATATAATATGAAAAACATTCTTGAAAATATTTTTAGAAAACATAGATATGGAAGAAAAATGATTTTTGATAGAAGGGAGAAGTAAATTTATGTTTTAATAAAAAACCTTTATTGGTAATTTTAGGTACCAAAGAGAGTAAAATATAACAATTAATTGAAATTCCCATGAAGAAATAAATTAAAAGAAAATATATCGGTTTTAAGAATAAACAATTAAAAAATTCCTCTATGGAATACTTCCCGATTGGACTAAAGGCCTCTATTTTTATTATTTTTTTTATAAGCCCCCTTTCAAGGGATGAGGGGGAACCCTTTCAAAGCCTGTAAGATTAATGATTACATGGGCCATAGGCATAAGTGATTACATGACCTGAAGTTCTTAGAGAATTCAACCAGACTATAACTACAAGGAATTTCACTTCCCCAGTATCCACATCGTGATGGTAGATCTCCACCTTCACATGGATGTCTAGCTAGGCTTCCTGTGAAATCACAGGAAGGTCCCAATGGAATAACCATACCCTCTAATTCTTAAAAATCTATTTGGTTCTACTCTGGTGAGTGCACTTGTCCCTTCAGTAACTTCTGAATAATAGACACAAAGAAATATGTAACTTAAAATGAAGCTTTAAATACCTTTAATATAAAGGGATTCATGATTGAAACGAGCATGTAATGGGGTGTGGGAAAACAATTTTTTTTCTATGATAAAATATAGTATAGTGGTTAACCTAGATTTTCTCCAGAGAGGAGCGATCAACAATCACTTATGTCACTTTAATTTTGATAATGAGGCGGTGTTGTTTTTGAATTGGTTTGGTTTTGAAAACAATGCATTGAAACAAAATAAATAAATAAAGTAAAAATATTGGAAGAAATTGGTAAAGAAATTGATATAAAATAGTTATATAAATTGAGTGATCTGTTTAGGGTTGGTTTTCCAATTATAATGTTATCGTAGTTCTAATTTATTTATTCCTCTTTTATTAAATCGATTAAAATGAGATTTTATAATCGCTTCCTCTCACTTATTTGTTTAATGATATTGGTGAGATTAAACCTTACCAAGATCTTAGTTTGGTCTAATATCTTTCCTTTTGTGAAATAGTTAGAGCGAATACCCTCAATTGATTTAGGTAATTCTCAATCGGGTCTTGTTTATCAAAAACAATCTTGAATACTCAGTACAAATCTTACACGTACTGACGATCGCCAAATACTTCACCACTACGTTCTGATCTATTCCATAATATATAGACCAGAAACTAGTGAGGGATATAATTTCCATTAAACAAATAAGTAATTACAACAGAATATAAAATCAAATACAATCGCAAAAGATAGTATAAGTTGTTTTTACAATTGAAACCAACTTCAAAATAGAGAAAACATTTTATAACATTAAGCGCATGAACAAAAAAAATACAAAATGGAAAAATTAACCTTACCCAATCACTCGTAAGATTTAACCCATCATGTTAAGGGTAATTGAGAAGAATGGGGAAGAAGAATACATTACAAAACTAAGAGAAAGAAAAGAGGGAAAAAGAAGAAGATGAACATTTCCTCCAGAATCTGTCCACCAGAAGTTCTGCTTCGGTTCGTCCAAAATCTCTTAGAATTAGGCTGATGTCCCTTCTTATAAGAGGTGAGGAATAGAGTTTTACATCTACACACGATGTTTTAAGGTATTGGGAGCCAGTTTGAATGAGTTATATCCGATTTATTATACATGACTTTTTCTGGCCGCCAATCACTATTCCATCAACCATACATTCACTGGTTGAAGGGTGGCCTTACTCAACTAAGTTATACTTTAAATTTAATTTGAATCTACCTCATCAAGTTTAATTTCGGACCCAGTTGGAAGAACCCCATTTAGTGGTCAGTAGCTCGAGATATTGATCATTGAATGAGTCATGGTCCATTCTGTCGGCCAGAATAAATTTTCACATTGACTGATTTTGTTTGGCCTATTGGAATTCGAATTAGCTATGGGTCCAAAAGAATAATTTGTATCCAAAGAACCATTTCATCCTAAAAAAAATAAATCTCATTAATTGGATCACAATTTCCAGATTTATGATCGAAATACAGAGGCATCATAAAACAATTAAATGTCCTGAATTAAAAACTTTTCACATTTAAGAAAAAAACTCCCCAAAAAACAAAAAATGATGCAAATAATATAAAATTGATTAATGGGAAGGGATTAAATCATTTAAAAACATATATATAAATATGAAAATATGAACTCTTTCAATTCACCCACACTTATCACTTGCACCCTGGGACAAGTAAACATCAATATTAAATCAAGGAAAATTTAAAACACATATCCATGAGATATAACAATTTAACTCCAAGAAACAAAATATATCTTGCCTAATCAACAAACATTATTCCAAGTTCTCAATTAATTTCATTAAATATATATCCTCTTCATTTATTCTCCCATGCACAAAAAACACTTACCTAACAAGCATTTTTTTCTCATCACACAAATATCAATTTTCAACAATGTCTTTCTCATCCAATACTCATGAAAGGGTCACCATAGGCTTGATAAATTCTTACATCTACACCCGATGTAAGTCAAGAACATATGTTTATCATGAGGACTTTATAAAGGATTTTCTGTGGCTTTAGGTCGGTAGGATTTAGATGTAAAAAATTTTGAGGCTCAATGAGGAGAGCTTGGCTCTTTTTGATGAAAAATTGAATTATTCTAATTTTTACTTAAATATGGTCTCCTCCTCACTCCCCTTAAGAGTAAATCAGCTCCAATAGTATGAAAAATCGGTGAAATTTTACACCATTCATTATTTCAGCAAAAAATGTATCAGTCATCTCAAAAATTATTTTTCTTGAAAGCTCCTAATAGGCACATCTTTCCTTTCATTAGAAGCTCCAGAAAGGAACAGTTTCTCATACATGAAAGCTCTAGAAAAGGAACAGATTTCAACCGAATGAATTTTTTTAGAAACAAGAACATCTATTAAACATTTTATTTCCACACAAAGTATCTCCAAATGAGGTATCACAACACAAGTCAACCTCCCCCCACACTTAAGTTGAACTAGATTGTGTAATTTTACTTCAATAGCAGGTAAGATAGGGAAAATTGGATTATAATGTGGCTAACATATCAGGTTGTTCATGGATTCTATGGGCTACATGGATTAAATGTACAAGGTGGTCCATTATAAAAATGATTCATATGAAATAGGGTCTTTAATTCCAAAGAAATGCCTCAATCATTTAAATCACATTTACCTCAAACCCTCAAGTTTTGATAAGAATAAATCAAATTATGGTTAAATCAGGAATGGTATGGTTCTCTCAAGAAGTGAGGTCAAATAAAATATTATTAAAACTAGGTTTATAGGCCTCATGGGAAAGTTATTTCAAATATATTGACAGTGAATTGTGGCATGGGATTAAAAAATTAGAGTACTTTTCATGAAATTTCCAAATATTTGAACTTGAAACAAAGTCAATTTTAGCATTAATTTAAGCTTAGTTTCAGGGGATAAATTGTTTCACACATTGAAATTGGTTTCAAAATTTGTGATGATAATCATTTCAGATCAAAAGTTTAAAAAAACACAAAAAGTTGAAACACACAAATTGTTTTTGAAAAACTGAAGAAAAAAAACAATTGAAAATACTAGACTATAAAGGTTCCATCCCCCACACCTAAATGATTCACTGTCCTCAATAAATTCAAGTGGACTTTAACATGTAATTATATTTTAAATATAATTACATCAATAAATAAATTTTAAAGGAAAGGTACAACCTGACTTATTGGTAGTGAAATGTTGAGTTAAGCTCCTAAGTGTTACACACACAAAAACCTACAAAAAAGGTAGATATTAAAACATAATAAATTTATTGAAAGTAAAGAAAATAGAATGAGAATGAGAATAGAGGGATAGATCTTGGTTTAATCCCCCAAGTTGGCCTTGGGTTTTGACTACCTCCAGATGGGCAGTTTCAGTTGGTTATCCCTAATCTGATGGTGGGTTGAGTTTCTTTAATATGAACCACCAAAACTTCTTCTTTCCAGTTAGAACTTCTTCCTTTTTAGGACTATATAGATATGGTACACCAAGTCCACTCTAATGAAAATGATAATCATCATGTATGGTGGGGTTAGGATAAATAATTATTTCTCCTCTTTCTTGGTTTCCACTTTCACAACTTCTTCTTCATTCTCCAGAAGTTCCTCAAGACATGCTGCATCAAAAGAATAGTAAAAGGTAAAATCAGAGAGTAATTAAATTTGTATAAAATTAAAGCATGATAAATCAATATCAAGCTCTTCCCTTTTAAATTAAGCATCTTGTGTCTCTTTTTACTCAAGAAAATCCACTTAGATCTCATCTTGAAATCCTTTTAATAAACAATAAACATGTTTGGGGTGCTCTAGGTGTTCCTCTTCAGGTGTATCTTCTTCTTTTCCCTCATCTACCAAGACAATACAATTGTGGGCCAAATCTGAAAATTTATAACAAGAGGAGGTAATACTCAATTCAGATTTAATAAAATCAGAATGAAAAGATTCTATGGAAAGATTATCTCTTTGAGTTTTTTCAGCTTCAATTGCTTCTTTAATTGGAGGATCCTCTTGTAGTTGAATTTCACAAGATAGAGGTAGGTAGTCATGCTCCTCCATTTTTTCTTCAAATTCCACCACATTGGTGGTGCATTCCTTTAATGGTTATGATTCTTCTACTTTATAAGGAATATGTGGATCAAGTAGTTCTTCACACTTAGTGTAGAATCCATCTATATCTTTTTGATTATCCACATGTATCTTAGTAGTAAATTCTTCCATCTTTTCCTCCTCAGGTTCATTCATAGGTTCTGGTTTTTCCTTCAATGCACGTACATATTCAAATGAAAGCTCTACTTTGTTCTCTAGTTTTTCTATGTCATTTCTAAGTTCTTGCATCTGAATTATATAATAACTAGCCTCATATACTTTTTCCAAATGTGGGTTGTTGTTAAATTAATTAAAGAAATAATAATGAAAAATACATCATGAAAAAAATATTTTTTTAACTTTTTTTTTGAAAAATGTTAAATATTAATAATTCAATTGAGGCACCACCTCCCCAAAAATTGCGCCAAGTTTTGACACGTTCCTGTCATGCGGTGTGGAAAAAACAATTATTTTATATGTTAAAATATAGTATAGTGGTTAACCAAGGGTGTCTCCAAAGAGAAGTTCTCAACAATCACTTATGTCACTTTAATTCTGATAATGAAGTGGGGTTGTTTTGGAATTGTTTTGGTTTTGAAAACAAAGTGTAGAAACAAAAAAAATAAAGTAAAATTATTAGAAGAAATTGGTAAAGAAATTGATATAAAATAGTTATATGAATTGAGTGGTTAGTTTAGGGTTTTGTTTTCAATTACAATGTTATCATAGTTCTAATTTATTCATTCCTATTTAATTAAATCGATTAAAATGAGATTTCACAATCGCTTCCTCTCACTGATTTGTTTAATGATTTTGGTGAGATTAAACCTTAACAAGATCTTATTTTGGTCTAATATCCTTCATTTTGTAAAAGAGTTGTAGGAAATACCCTCAATTGATTAAGGCAATTCTCAATTGGGTCTTGTTTAACCCAAACAATCTTGAATACTCAGTACAAGTCTTACATGTACTGACGATCGCCAGGTACTCCACCACTATGTTCTGATCTATTCCATTGTATATAGACTAGAACCTAGTGAGGTATATAATTTTAATTAAACAATGAAATAATAACAACAGAATATAAAATCAAATACAATCGCAAAAGATAATATAAGCTGTTTTTAGAATTTTAACCAACTTCATAATAGATAAAACATTTTATAACTTTAAGAGCATGAACTCAAACATTATAAAATAGAAAAAAAACCTTTCCCAATCACTCATAAGATTTACCCCACCATGGTGAGGGTAATTGATAATAATGGGGAATAATAATACATTACAAAACTAAAATAATGAAAAGAGGGAAAAAGAAGAAAATGAACATTTCCTTCAGAATCTGTCCACCAGAAGTTCTGCTAGGTTTCGTCCACCATCTCTTAGAATTCGGCCGAGGTCCCTTTTTATAAGAGGTGAGGAATGGATTTTTCCACTTAACCACGAAGTGTAAAGGAATTTGGAGCCGGTTTTAATGATTTATGTCCGATTTATTAGACCTGACGTTTTCTGGCCGCCAATCACTATTCCACCAACCATACTTTCACCGGTTGAAGGGTGCACTTAATCAACTATTTTATACATTAAATTTAATGTGAATATGTCTCGTCAAGTTGGATTTCTGACCCAGCTGAAAGTACACCATTTGGTGGTCGGTATCTCAAGATATTGATCATGGAATGAGTCATGGTCCATTCTGCTGGCCAGAATAAATTTTCACATTGACCGATTTTGTTTGGCCTGTTGGAATTCGAATTGGCTCTGGTTATAGAAGAATAATTTGTAGCCAAAGCACCATTTCATCCTAAAAAAAGCATCGCATTAATTCGATCAAAATTTAAGGATTTATGATCGAAATACAGAGGCATCATAAAACTGATAAATGTTCTGAATTAACAACTTTTCACATTTAAGCTCAAAACTCACCAAAAAACATAAAATGAAGAAAATAATATCAAATTGATTAATGGTAAGGGATTAAATCATTTAAAAACATATGTATAAATATGTAAATATGAGCTATATAAATTATATAACATTACAAGATTCATTATATAAAACAAAAAAAGAATTAGGTGTTGAATATAGAATATGTCTCATAGAAATAAAAGTGGGATGAGAAATCCCTTACCATGAGTTCAGACTTAACATGTCTGTACGTTATGTTCTATATAATAAAATTAATTTATTTATTTATTTTATTAATAAGCTTTCTTATGTTTAATTCCTAATATATAAACCATTTAATTCATTTATTTAAATGATATATTTAATTACTTATTCAATTATGTCCACATCATGTATTTTGAGGATGCTTTGTTTATAATTTAAAATGGGATTATTGTGTTAATGGTGGGAAAAGTGGTCATTATTAAATCAAATAGATATTATTAATAATGAAATAATTATAAATTTTTTTCGTCAATTGTACTTTTAAAACCATCCATGAAATATGCATATGAAAAATGAACTGTGTTTCAATCATTGAGAGGGTAGGTCGTATGTATGCACAACTAATGATAATATTTTTTTTAATAATCATTATGGATATAAGGTAAGTTTTATTTTATATTTACCAAATTATTTTTATATAAAAAAATATCATAATATTTTTTCAAACATAGATATATATACCCTCCACATGACACAATAATCCAAAATGAATCTCATTGCTTAGCGAGGCGGGAGTCCACCGTAAAAAAATACAATGTTTTCATTTTTTAATGGATGGTAAGGTAAGAAGGTGTATGCTTTAAAGAATTATTAAAATTTAACAAATATAACATATAAACACTAAATCCAATATCATGAGTCATCGTGAGAGGTGATGATGGAAAATAAATCGCATTGGTTCGTGAGGCGGTAATTTGTCGTACACATAGAGGATGGTTTCATTTCCCATTTGAAAGAATTTGGGATTGATAAATATTATTAAATAAACATAACATCATATAAATATATAGGAGATAATTTTTGTACTATATTTCAATTTTTAATATGTAATTTAAGGTGTAAAAATAAGAAGTAAAAGAAGAATCTGAGTGAATAAGGTTACCTTTTTTGAGAAGAGGAGTGACATTTTTGTAATTACCCAAAACTATTTAATAATGGGAAGTAACTCTCTAGAATTGTTACTAAAAAATTGATAAATAGTAAATTTTATGGGTGATAAGGACAATACATACCTCCAAAATTGAAAAAAAAACATTTTTTAAACTTGTTATTCTTTTTACCTCTAAGGTTACTCACTTTTACCATTTTAATTTTTCACCACAGAACTAGTTTTTTTACTATTTTTACTATTAATTATGACCAAACATTAAGTTGATCATATCACCTAATATTTATTATTATTATTACATATATTTATTTTATTAAATTCAAATCACATAATTGGGGAAATATAATTTAAAATTAAACTTTCAAAACTTTCCAAAAACGGTTTAAAAGAAACGCATGTTTCCAGAAATAGATGATATTATATTAAATATTAGCCTTCAAATAATCATTTTATGAATTTGAATTAATATAAATAGATATATAATATAAATATATCATTCAAATATATCTTTATTAATGATCATTTTTCTAACAGTTACATAAATTAATTATAATTTTTTTCAAAAAATGAAATTAAATCATTCTAGAAGAAATCCTATTTTTTGTAGATTAAAATTTATTTATTAAAATATTAGTTCTTATATATTAAGAATTTATCAATAAATCTATGTCGATCCATACATTTACATATTTCAAAATTAAATTAATATTATTCATACCCCCCCCCCCCAATTTTATGGCTATGTCATATCTTTCACATTTAAATAATGAAATTTTAATATTATACCACAGTTCGTTTAAACTCATTGTTTCATATTGAATACATTATCGAACATAGTATTATTTTAAAATATTAGGGTGTAAAAAATCCCATTTAAATAAAAATAATTTATTGGATAAGATTCATTTTATAAAAAAAATTAAGGAATAAATTTAAAACCCCATAAAATAATGAGTAAATAAAAGAGACATACTCATTAGGTATAATAAATCAAACATGAACAATAGTATTTAATAATAAATCTTGTAACTAGATGGAAGGAAATTGTGTTAGAAAAAACCCTTACAACCATTGTATCGTTTGAATTGAATGAAATTTAAATAAATAACATTATATAACTCTTGAAACCCAGATAATTACCTGAAAATGGCAGGGTAATTCAGTAGGAAGTAACCACACCATATTAAATGAGTCATGGTCTACAATAAGAAATATATCTCATCAAATAAAATTTGAGACTAGAACCCCTTACCTTGTTTCTCATTCATATTGTTCATATGATTAAATTACAATAAAATCAGATTATATTGGTTAAAAAATTATTAATAACCTTATCCATCTATATTTATTATGATAAGGTTGATCTATTATCATATTTAATATATTTATTATATATTGTTCGCTTATATCAGTTACACATGGTTATTCAATCGATTTTTCTGAAACTATGTATTTATATTTATAATTATAAAATGTGTTCTAAAATTATAGCATAATATCAAAATTTATATAGTTTTATTTCATTTATTATTCAATTACTAAAAATTTTGTATAGTTCCATAGGTTTCCCAAATAGAGTCCAAGTATGAAAGGTAACCTGAAATGTTTCTTTTTGGAGGTTCCCTTTTCAATGAAATTTTATTGTTTATATCACATATAAAATATAAAACATTATATCTATATAAGCTTAATATTTTTATAAATATAATATTATTTCATTAATTCAACTTTTAGGACCATCTATTTTTGGTGGTTAATAAAAATAATACACCTCATTCATAGAGACGGTAGTCCACACGTATACATAATGTTTTTTTATTTTTTAATTAATTAGAGGTATTTAAGGTAAATATTAATTTTTCATTTAATAATCATAAATATATTTTATATACAATATTAATTCATAAATTACATCATTAGAACCAAACATGGGAGCCGATAATGAAAAATTGAAGGTGTCCATTCCTAGAGGTGGTGGTACGCACGTATGCACTTTTGATTTTCCATTTTTTTGATATAAAATAGTATATAAGGGTTTTTCTATAAATATAAGAAAATATTGTTATAATAATCAGACTATTATTAGTATAAAAAAGTGTTTAATGTCTTTTTTAAGATGAATATTGAGAAATATTGACTATGAAGGTGCTAATACTTATATCGAGAGAAGGAGTGTTCTTTTAGAAATATCCTTCTAAATATAAGCCTTACGATAGTTAATGGTTCCTAGAATACTACAGAACTAGTAGACGGTAATTTGAGGGAAAAAATTTCTTAGTTTTAGAAATAAATTATATGGTTAGGTATAACTTGAAATGGAGGGAGTGTTCCATTTTTATTATTGAAGATGAGGGAAATTTTGAATATATATTCCTAAATTAATGTAAAATAACGGAAATTTTCAAAGGAATAAACGTCCAAAAATAGAAAATAATGGAGATTATATTATGTTTTATCGATTTATATCTCATCTACACAAGTAATGGATAATTTATTGAGATATTTAGGCATTTTTCATTTCATTTATACTTTTTCCATGATTTACTTTTACTACAATAACTATTGTTTTACCCTGAGTGACTTATGTTTTTTGAAAATAATCCAAATTGAATTTTTTATATACATTAAAACTTTTGATTTAAAATTTGATAATTATTTTATTAAATAAAATTTCTTACTGTATGAAATTTTAATTCTAAAATAAACACTCATAACGCGTAAAATGATTTTTAGGAAAGTTGTGTTATTAATGTTAAAATTTATGTGTGGGATAAAATTAAATTTTTTTTATTTTCAATAAATAATTTTATTTGTTATTAAATAAAAAAATATTATGTTGAATAAAAATTAGTCAAAACCCAATACGTATGAAAACAATGTTTAATTAAATGAGAAAAGGAAAGAGAGTTTCTTTATTAATATATTTCTTTTGTTTTATAAGGTTAAACAGAGGTTTTATAAATAAAAAAATATCCTTAAAATGAATAAAATTTATTTCTTAAATAAATATTCAATAAATCAAAAGATTTTATAAAATTTTAAGTCTCTCTTATATACTGACAATTTAATAAAATTCACCATTTTAGAAAATATTATATTTTTTCCTATTCATCTAAAAATAAATTATTTTAGAAAAAATACCAAAAAATAATAATATGATAATTATGACAATATAAATAAAAAATAAAATTATTTTTACGATATTAAGATTATATCATATATAAAATAATTTTTTAAATACAAAATTAAAAAGAAAACAATTTTTATTGGAAATAAACGTCCTATTTCTATAAAAGTCAAAATTTGAATTATGAAATATACATGTCATAAATAAATAAATTAATTAATTAATAAATTTTTATATCATCTTAATTTCTAGTCACATGTCTCCTAAAGGTATTCTCCTATGATCAAATCATAAGGTATGCATCTATGGTTGTCAGGAGTGGTTATTCCACTGGCATTGATCTTGTTGAAATTTTCTTGATCTTGAATCTCTATCTTATATGATATCTCTAATTCCTTGATTATTTAACAATGGATTTAGATTATTATAGATAAAAAACTACCAAAGATACTTTACAATTTATCTAATACAAATCAGCCTCAAACAGAATACTTCCAATACTCAATTTAATTTCTTTCCTTCATATATTTTATAATATTGTTACTTCCTTTTATACTAAATAATTTAATTTCTATATTATTATGATCGAATTTTATTTCAATGTATTGCAGTTTCAATTTATTTCATTGTTGTGCACAGAAATTTCTATTAATAAAATATTTATTTAAGGTAAATACATAGTGAAATATCCAGAGGTTATACCCCCCATCCCAAAATAAATTGCATTCACAGAAAAGGTAAACTCATATAATGGGATTAATTCTTATAGGGAGGTCATAATTTAACATACACTTGTAATTTACTATGGTTTTGTTTAGGATATGAAATCATATTTACCTATATGAAAAATTTATATGAGACCTTTTAAAATGTAATAATATATTCTTAAAATAGTCATAATAAGAGAAGAAGAGATAAATCCATAAGAAGTAACTTCCTAAAACCATGAATAATATGGACATAATAATTATTGAAACAAATTTTATTTTATATTATTCAATATATAATAGGTTAAAACATACATTACATAATAGATACACATATATATAGAGAAAAATAACATTATACTTTAACAAAATTATTTGGAATGGCTTTTCCTAATTCTCAATTTCTAAGCATTTGTGAGTGATGAATTTCCTTATTAGCCCTTATATTAGGGCATTGATTTTTATAATTCCCAATTTCCTTATAATAAGAGAAATGGATATTTATTAGCTTTTGTCTTTCTATTCCACCTGTGAGCCTTATAGACTTTATGTCCACATTTGAAATATCTACATATCCATTTAAGGAAATTCTTCATTCTAGATTTTTCAAACATATGAAATTGAATATTCTTTCATTCATCATCATTGTTATCTAAACATATTTGATACTCCACACATATCTTATTTTATGTGTTTTGAATTTAAACTAAGTTCACATTTTTAATTATAATTCTTGATAAATTTTTTGACAAAGTCATAAGGTCTCTTAATCCATCTCTTATCCAATTAAGTTCTTTGTGGGTGTAATATCCACATTATCTATGGCATCTAATGTTCAATTAGATCCATCAAGGTTCATCCATTAATAAAACAAAAAAAAGGGTTAATATGAGTGGTAAATAATTAACACCATTAGATAATTATAATAAATTATCTTATGAAAAACTCAAACTTGAAATGTTTTAATCTTTAAAAATATTAAATTAGCATTTAGCATAACAAAAAATAATTCATTGTGCAATCTAGGATTCTTTTGGTTGTGTTATCTCATACTCCTTAACAAAATTACATAACATAATAACTCTTTTATAATATCAAATAAATATAACGTGATTAACCAAAGAATATACCATTGGGAGTTTCTATTTTGGTGTGTAGTCTAAATCCCACTCATCGTGCACCATAGTTAATAATGACATAGTTCCCAACTAGCATTGTTATGGTAATTACCAGTATGTTCTTCTGTTCCATAACTGTGTCAAATTTCTAGTATCGTGAAAATGATTTAATTTATAGTATAATAAATCAATATCTACATTACAAAAAATTCGTGATGATATATTATAATTTGAATTATCCCTTAGATTTATCCCTTGGGTTTTCACTAGAGATCTACTATCCCAATCCCTAAAATATTCAATATTATGTTAGCTAACACAAAGGTTAATCTATAACTATTAAGTTATGATCAATGTTAATATAAAAATCCATAAGTTATCCTCTACTAACATTATAACTTACAAAGTTTTCTAAACCACACTTTAATAACTATTATAGTACCTGAGACCCAGATTCATAGAATCCAGTGTGAATAATCACCTCTATTACATATTTTCTTTTAAATTAACCAAATAAAACCAATCTTACTATAAATAATTATAATATCACCAAAAATTTTGATTTGCATACATTCGAAGGAAATTTTATGCTTACGTTTTAGAGAGGTAGGGAAAAAATTAAATAAGAAAATCCCATGAATATCATGTCAAATATAAAAAATTTCCACATTATATAATAAACTACATAAACCATAATAATTCTTCAGCATCTCTTGAAAAGTTATCCATAAAATATATTAATTTAGACATATATTGTTTACTATATTTATTCATAACATAGGGAAATAGAAACATAGAAAGGGGTGAGATAAAAATAACATCAAGTGTAAAAATTAGTGATAACAACCAAAGATCATAATTGATCATAATACGAGTCTAAGTAATATTTCACAAATAGAAAACCAAAAATAAATCCTAAATAGAATGAAATTGAAAAAATAATATATAAATAGATAATAGTATAAAAATCAATCGGATGGATAATAATAACCAGTTCCATATAGATGAAATGCATATTTATTTAAAGATAATTAAATTCCCTATACTAATACAACAAAATATTAGACATCATGATCATACCATCAAGGATTTGTGTCAATGAAATTTTAAATATGGGTTGGAATATACCAAAATATCCAAGAAGGTTTGTCTCATGAGATCTATCAATACATCAAATGGCTATTATAGGCCCCACACATTACTAATTAATTCCAATTCATTCATAATTTAAACTAATTAATAATATATAAAATATATAACCAATATTCATTAATAATCAATAAACACTAATATTGAAATAAAAAATATACGGATTTATAATATTTTCTAAATCAACAAATGGAATATATTTTTATGTAAGATTACTTAAACATAACACGGTATAGAGTAATGGTGTATTCTAAACACAATAATTTACCCAATAAATTAAAGTATAACTATCTTGGTGAATTACCCTTAAACATTTAATGAAGAAATAGTGTATTTACATAGGAAATCCATTGAGAGAGAAATCATGCTGATAACATAGGTTAATTTTGAAACAAAAAGGAAGTGATGGATTTCTACAATAGTAATCCCCCATAAGAAAACTGTATGATCGCATAAATAATGTAATCCATGGAAAATATATACCTCATAATAAAAGGAAAAGGTTTTGAATTCCAATCTTATCTCAATGAAATAAAATTAAGATAAAAACACTCTTACAGTAATGGAAATGTAAAAATAAATGAATATGGGAGGGATACCCTAAAATTAAAATATAATGAGAAAAAATATATTAATTATTATTTATGTAAATATATTATTGAAACAACATATAAAATAAAATATCATGAACACTATTTAACATGTCCCATAGAATTGAAAATAGATAAAAATAACACATATGAATTTAGAAAAGTTAATATAAAAATCCCTTCAAGGGTAGAATTCAAAATGAAACATTACGTATCATGAATAAACATATGATCATGATAAAAAAAATATTAATAGAGTATTAGACCCAACATTATTAATAAATCATAGAGAATTAGAAGAAATATGTATCAACAGGTCAAAATTTGGAAAAGAAACCCTTACGAATTGAGTATCCGATAAATCAAACCCCTTAAATGAGGAAGTGGTTGAAATTGTAATTAAAATAACATGATATATAAATCATGGTATAATATAACAAATAGGTAGTATATACACTATATAAAAATTTATTGGTGCATAATAAAATGCATGTCCCAAGAAATGGTAATTGAGACCCAAAAATCCATTTCAAGTAGCATAATATTTGTGATAAGAAACATTTGACAATGAGATTATAAGGAATAATTTTATATCCTAATAAAATAATGAAAAATATAATAAAAATATTCATTAATTATAATAAAATAAAATTTTCACAATATATTTCAATAAGAATGCGAGTAACTCATAAAAAGGAAATTGAGTCAGTAAAAACCCTTACAAGCATGGTGTACTTTTAACTGAATCCCATTTAAACAAAGAACATGATATGGATATGAAAACACCAATAATTACATGAATGTGTTAGAAATAATTCATTAGGTAGTAATCATGGAATATTAAAGATGAAATGTTGAAAAATAATAAATAAGTCTCAAGAAATTAAATTTGAGATAAGAACCTATTACCGTGTTTTTGATTCATTATGTTTTTATACTAAATTGTTGGATAATCAAATTAAGATTATTAAAAAATATTTTCATAAAAAAAAAATTTTATATTTCATGTTCTATGATTTTTAAGTTTTCAAAGGTTATTTATTTGATATATAGTTGTCTCTTATTTTGTATACTCATGTTTGTTTAGCCTATTTTTCTGTAAATATTTATAAATATTAAAAATTGTATGATATATTATAAAATTGTTCCAAAATAACTATATTTATAGTGTTTTGTTCCCTTTATTATTCCATTACTACAAAATAATTATTGTTCTGTAGGTTTCCAAAATGGAGTCCAAGTACGAAAGGTAACTAGAAATGTTACTCTTAAAAGGTTAAATATATTATTATAGTTTATTATTAATATCACTTATAAAAATTACAATATGATATTTAAAAACTATTAAAATTTTATAAATTTAATATTATCTAATTAAAAACTTTTAGGACCATCCATGTTACATGGTTAAGAAAAACAAGGCACGTCATTCAGAGAGGCGGTAGTTCGCACATGCATATGACAACATTTTTATTTTTAAATTAATTAAATAAATTGAAGGTAAATATTAATTTTTCATTAAATAATAATAAATCTAATTTATATACCACATTTATTCATTAGATACTTTATTATAACCATACATTAGAGGCATTTATAAAAACCGTAAGTTGTTTATTCGTGTAAGGGGCAGTCTGCACGTACTCACTATCAACTTTCCTATATTTTTTATAGTGGATGGAAAAGAATATATTAGGGTTGTTCATTTAATAAAATAACATAGTTTTATTTTAATTATAATAATTTTATTATAAAATTTTGACTATAAATGGTTATTAATATAAATATTAAAAAGGATACAATACTTACGCCGAGAGCTTGAGTTTTCTATAAGAAATATCCTTATAAATAGAGGAAATATATTAATTAATGATGAAAATAGTCATAAGTAAGTATGATATAGTTATAAAACGAAAAAAATAGAATATTTATGCAAATAAGTTATTAGGTAAGTTTTTTCTTGAAGTGGTGGGAGTGTTTCCTTTTTATAAGTGAAGAAGTGGGTACTTTTGGAAATGTTCATGAGTTAATGTTAAATATGTGTGATTTTCAAATTAAGGAACCTCCAAAAAAGGTCAATGATAGAGATAGTATGAGTATTTATTGATCCATATCTCATACACAAAATTAAGGGATAATTTTATAAGTTATTTATTTATTTTTCCATTTATTTATATTTTTATCATAATTTACTTTTACAATAGTAAATATTTTCTTACCACCATTAACCTATTTTTTAAAACAAAATTAAATTGAAATTTTAATCAAAATTGAACCTTATTTTTTAAAATTTTGAAATTATTTTATCAAATAAAAATTTAAAAATTTTGAAATTTTAATTTTAAAATAAATAAACATTACATGTAGAATGAGTTTTTAGTATAAGTGTGTCTGTAAGATTAAAATTTATGCAAAGGATAAAATTTTAAAAGGTTTTTATTTTTTAGAAATAAATTATTTTATTATAAAAAATAAATTTTATGTGTCTTTAATGTCATTAAAAACACAAATTTTACCAAAATAATGTTTAATTAAATGAAAATGGAAAAATAAATTTCCATTAAAATACTTCATTTATTTTATAAGATTAAACATAGGTTTTATATAATAAAAAATCTTTAAAATGAATCAAATAATTCCTTAAATAGATATTTTATCAATTAAAAGGTTTTATAAAATTCTAAATCTCTCTTAGATACTGATAAAGTAATAAAATTCACTATTTGTATCATCCAAATTTCTAGTTAGGTAGCCCCTCAAAACCTCAGTATAAGATCTAATTATATGGTATGCTCTATTGGTAGTCAAGACTGGTGATTCTACTAGAATTCAACTCATGTAAATTTAAGAGAGCTATAATTTATCTCATGTATACTTTTTATCATACCATAATTGTTCCATTTTGAATTAGTTTTAGTCTAGAGTAAACCCTAATGAATCTACTCCCTTTATGAGCTTGGATAAAAAAGCTTAATATAGAAGACTTTTGTTAATCATTTTCATGTAATTACTTCATGTATTTCATAATATGGTTACATCCTTTTAATCCTACTATGATGACCTTGTTTTTTTTAGGTAAGATTTTGTAATATTTATAAGAATATTTCCCGTGTTGGGTGTAGTGATGGAATAGAATTATGAGACTTGATGATCCTTGGTGTAGTGATATTAATAATAGTAAATATATTTTATCATTCATGAAACAATTTATGAAATAATGTAATAAATCCTGAAAATAATCTTGGATCAAAAATATGATATAAAATTTATTTCCATGACATGTGGTTTACCCTAGGCATGATATAATGTTGGATGGTGTCAGGAATCTGGTGGAATGAAACCTTTGGCAGACACAATAGTTAGATAGGGAAGAATATTTATTTATTTAATTATATAATTAATATATCCCTCCCAAAACCTTCTTCATTCCCATTAATAGGAGTAAGGGATAGGATTCTCCCATGCATGACTACCAGAAAAATATGATGAGGTGCCTCCGGACTTTGTTCTTATCAGTAATTAAGGCCAGATCAAGCTGAAGTATCTACCAAGAATGGATCTGGTCCAGTAGCTTTGGCGTTCCACTATGGGGTGGGTGGATTTATTATTTCTATGTCCCCATCCTCATTTATGTGTTTTTACTCATTTTAAATCCCTTTTATAACTGTTAAGGACCCTTTGGAGGTTAATCTATGTGTAATTGGGGGAAAACAATTTTTATGGGTGGATAATAAATATTCACCATCTGTACATTCTGATCACACAACGTGTAGTATAAGGGAAAATATTGTGTGTTATTACCATCAGGAAGAATTAATTTTAAATATCCCACACCATTTAATCGGAGTATACATTATTTATTGAGGATTGGACATGTGTCTGATCTCATTCCCAAACACCTAGTGCTAAGAGGCATAGTCGTGTAATGGTACACAGGAACAAGCACAGTCATGGCCAGAGTACACAACTAAGAATAGAAGAAAAATCGGTTAGAATTGAACTTGAGTTGGACTAGATATAAACACCATGTACTATATGTACACCCACTATAGGATGACATGGTTTTCCATGTTGTTTGCAGGTGAGGACATGCCTTGGTGCCAATGTGAGGTCACACGCTATGTGGACCATAGTACAAACTGTGTTCTTCTCTCATAGATTTTTTCCTTGTGTATCTCCTTCTAGAAGACTCAAAATGATGTTTTTGAGTATCATATAATGAGTGGTTTTCTACATAGAACTAAATGGTCATCATATCTTTGTAATTTTAGATATTACATCACGTATTTTAGTGGGGTTATTATTTTAAAGATGATTAAACTAGTGTCATTGGGTGTGTTCCCTTGGACCATCCCCATGGGGGTTCAGTGAGGCATCACATCCTGAGCATCGAGTATTATCCCTTATGTGGGATTGTTTTGGATATAGTTTTGGTATTCCTCTATGAGACGTAGGTTGTGATCCTTTATCATTTATTCTACTTCACTTTATGTGGTTTTTTGGTTTTTATGTGACCAACATAAATTGGAATGGATTCTCTATCTATAGGTTAATTTCAATGAGGGTTATATGAATCCCTAAAATGACCTAGGTGAGATCCTGTATCTTTTTATCGATATATTCAATGATCTATATGGGAAGTGTGTTATCACCTAAAGGACCTTGGTTAGATCCAATATTTTTGCATCAATATATTTTTATTTGAAATGGGGTCTTCTTTTTTAATTCCTGGAGAGAATGACTCTAGGGATAAGCAACATTTGTGTTATAAGGCTCATGGGGTGAGTTATATAAGATGAGAATCTCCATAAGGCATTGTGTGGGCTATATGTGTGTCCATCCCCCTTAGGTGTGGAGTTCAGTGTCGAGGGGTGGTCCTTCCACTATATCTTATATAGCTTCATAGACCCTTCCCATGGTTTTTGGTGTGGTTGAGTGTAATTTTCGGATTCAGTCTTAGACCATTAAAATTAAAGGCTAGATCATTGTTCTTATCTATGAATTAGAGATGCATATCCTTTTCTCTCTTTATTGGGTTTCTTGTTGAGAATATCTAGGTTTTTGTGGTTATCTATCATGTTCTGATGGACAGGCCTCCATGGTGTTGAGTTGACACTCTCTCTATTGATGATATATGTTTGGTGATCTTGGGGAACCTATTAGTTATGTACAAACTCACCAATTCATGTTCATTTCCCTCATGTGTTGTGTCTTATGAAAATTATAGGTATATCATTTATGATATTGATCAAATTTATTTCTCAGGTTCACAGTAGTTCATAGAGCTGACCTTGTATAGTGGTCAACCATGGAGATCAGAGCTCATCTCTCTCCATCTTTTCCAATGTTCTATTTATTGACAAGTTAGGACCACAAATCTGTTTGGTTGTGTACTTTTTCTTTTTACATATATACCCTATTATTTTACATTTATGTTATTACATGTGGTTTTACATTCATGTTTTCCAATCTAGATGTTCGGTTTTCTCTTTTTCTATGAATTGTTTCACAGAGATGTGTGTGTGTGTGCATACAGGAACTTCTGGAAAATGTATTCCATGTGAGTGACATGTAAGAAATGAGGATTTATCTCAGGTATGTATAATTTTATATTTTGTCTAATTCCAAATTTTGGACCTGATATGGATTCCTAGTGATGTTATAAATGTTTTGGGGTGATCAGGGATCATTTAGGGATCAAAACCCCGACTAGTGGAGAAAATCATTAGGCCACATGCTTATAAGACACTGTGCAACCTAGTATACATAGTATCTCCTAACTATGTAGATCTAGATAGTGGTGTCGAGTATGGAACACAGTTTTTCCAAACCATGTTCCAGGGGCTTAACAGCTATGAGAAAACTCTTATATTTTTAGAACAATTTTTTTGGTGTCTAGGTTCCCTAACTGTGTGCAGTTCATGTCCTTATAGCAGATGGAATTCAGTTGGCATATGGTTTTGACAACACTGAGGCCAAACCTTGTGACCTAGGTTATTTAGAAAATGACAAAATGTTACTTAATGATCTAATTAGGCCTATTTTCCTTTCCCCTTTTCTAATTCTAGTAAACAGCTCCCCTCTTTCTCCCTCTTTGAGCTCCTTTGAATCACTTCATTATTATTTTATTGTGTTCATCTATTTAAAGTACGATCGAAGCATCATTCACCTCATTGGATACACAATGGTTAGATATTGATTCCTTTTTAGTTGTTTTTAATTCTTCTTTCTATAGATGATTCTATTTAGGTTCAAGCTCATATGACTAATTTTCATGGTGTTGATCTGTCAGTTAGATATCTTCAAATCTGGGCCAAATTAGAGGCTGATACTAAAAAAGGACACTCATATGTGTACAAGGTTTGTGTTCTATAACTCATCCATCAAGTTTTATAGTTTTATTAATTTTTTTATTTTGTACATGTCGATTTCATCGGGTGTTGTCTGTTGAATTCATATTCCTTACTTATATTCATAATTCTTATGTTCTATATCTTGTTTAATAAATGATAGTAATATCATTGGAGGATAAAACATCAACATTATTCATCTCATGTAGGGTGTTTCCACAACTTTTCCTTTAGTGGTTAGACATGTATGTTTTTGTTTTTGTTCAGGTTTGATATGGCTTAACCCTGCTAATTGTAATACCTTCATTACAGAAATGACTATTAAATTGGTTTTTGGATATCATAATATGTGTTAGTTAAACTTTACCCTTATAAGGAAAGTGTTTTAAATTTATCACTGAATCATTAAATGGTAATTATAATTCATATTATGGACATCACTTGGACAAGTTTATTATAAATCAATTACATATGGTTGATCATACATATCCCACCTTCTCATGTTAATGAAAGGTAAAGGAGAGAACCTAGTAATTAAATATGAAATTATATAAATAGTTTCATGTCCATTAGCCTTTTCACACTAATGAAAAAAAAACAGGTTGAACCCAATGGATTATTAAATCGAATGATTAATACCAAGACTAATTAATATAATATATTGATTATAAGTTTCCTAATAAATATGTACCTTGAAATTATTATCAAAGTGGTCAAACTTGAGCTAGCCTTGGATTTTTGAGAGAATTCCTTGAGCACTCTTGGATGCCAATTTGATTCAAGGATCCCAATTTCCAAGGTTGATACCTACCTTGGAACTCAATCTTTATCAACTTTTGGATGCTTGGTATAACACCATAGGATCCCTCCATTAATATTATTGGATGATAATGATACACTCCATGGATCCATTATGACATCAATGGATTTTTGGTTCCTTGGATACACCATTGGGCCTAGTCATCAATTATCCTATCTTAAGTTGGATGATATACTTAGACTCAGTTAGAATAACATTATTTTGTAATTAGTTGGGAAATTCCCCTTATATTTCACTCTTACCCTTTAGTCAGGCTACAGGTTATTACTGATTTGGATCGACCCCTAAGTTAAAGGATTCCTTGGTTATTACCATGGATCCCCTTCATTATTACCATCATCATGGATTCCTTATTATATATTGGATCCTTTATCATTATTATTATCATTTTTTGGATGTTATTATTGGGTATACCTCTTGTGACGTACTATATAAACTGGAACATAATTATTTAATGAAATTGTTACATATTTGAACACCAGTTAACACTGAAGCAGGTACATGGGTATTAACATTGTTGTACTACTTTACATTTTTATATACATTCTTTCACCCTATGTAATGTCTCAAGTTTTTCTGTGTATTATTTTTAAATGTTATATGGAATTATTTTAAGACCAGACCTTTCGAAAGAATGTTATTTCGAGGTCTGGAGTTCCCTGAATAAATGTTTGAAATAATTAAAATTTTAAACAGCGTGCGTGAGCGGTTTTCCTAAAAAAGTGGAATATCTTTTAAACAGGTTCCCAAATCAGAAATTCTAAGGCACCATTGCATTCAAAACAGCCACCTTACCTTAGGTGGGGCCTAACATTGATCGGCATGGGTCGACTGTAAAAGTTATTTTCTTGGCGTTTTAAAAGGAAGCACTTTAGAAGAAATAAAATAAATTAATAATTTATTATTATTATTTTAAAAATTTTCCTTTTTTGCACAGTGACCTAATCCTCCCCAATAAGTTCATGATTATGGAATGTTGCATGGATACCCTCATAACCCTACAAATTGAGAGAGATAGAGAGAGAAAGAGAGAGAGCCTCTTGGAGCTTTGTATGAGGAGAACCCATTGGTGGATGACGACGATGCGAGAAAACGCCTCTCAGATTTGAAGGATCCTGCCATCAAATGCGATGTGTCGATCATTCTTCAACTGGATTGAGGTAAGGGTTGTTATTTTAATTCGTCTTTCCCCTTTTTTTAATTCAAATGATAAACGTAGATCAACCACGAACATGTCGATATATGGATTCGTACGTTCTTACTGGAGGGTTTTATTGGGTTGATTTCAGGGAATTATTCCATGCTGAATTTTTGTTGATTTTTGCTTCATTTGATCTTATTAATGAGAGCGAATCAATGCCATGATGAATGAAAACGGAGGTTCAATCCTCGATTTTCTTATTTGATTTCTTCCCCATTTATTTTCCTCATGCGTTCTTTGTGTTCATCGTAGGGCCACGAACAACAGATTTTTGCACATTCATTTTGCGATGAAACGATCCCTAATTAAAGATCTGATGTCATGACGACCAAGTGGAGGAGTGACAACGATAGCGGGTGACGAATCAGACCGGATCGGTAAAGACCATTCTTCAAGCATTCTTTACGCCAGTGAATCATTACTTGTTTTCGAGACTGATTGGAATCCCAAAATCAATGGAATCAGCATCATGGTGTCGGCGCGACCAAAACCCGGGATTTTCATGGTGATCAGACGACTGGATCGATGAACCGGGCAGCACGGAAGGCGCAGAAGAAGCCGGTGATTCTGGAAATTTTTAGATTACAAGGCGTGTATCGCGAAGAACACGTCGTGTGGACCAGCTCAGCGACGGCTAGGGTTTCGGGCGTCAGACATGTATCACACTGCGTGTGACCCTATTCACATGGCATGTTGTACCTTCCTCGAATCTTGGTGTATATTCTGGGAAATACATGAACACAAGATGGACTACATGGCTTTGCAACATGGCGTGTACACCCTACGCAGCATGGCAGAGGCAACTACGCATGACTCAGCCGGTATCCAGGGGATACACGGACATGGGATGGAGTACATGATCGTGTACTCATCCACACAGCCAGGAGAGGCCAGTAACGTGGGTCACCCCGTCTACCAATTACACAGATTATCACGCATGGGTTGAGGCTATGTATGGGCACATGGCCATCGTACACGAAGCCGACCCTAGTTACTCAGACACGACATGTTATCCGTACCACATGCCATGTACTAAATTTTTCTACATGAATAGCCTTACAAAACGGGCTGTTGTAAACAGGCAGTACCCAGGGTCAGAAGACATGGCATGTGTCTTTTCTACATGTTGTGTCCTTTTTGGAAAATGGTTTTGTCTTCTTTTCCACCATATCTTGGACATGTTTTTTTGGTTTAGTGCCCCTTCTTCTTGTTCCCCTGAAGGTCAGGCATCGTTTCCTTCTACAAGAGTATTATCCCTTCAGTAGGACTTTCTTTGATAGGGTCAGGCATCCATCCGAGTGGCCCAGAGCGAGATCCTCTATCCATTCTTGACCCTAGGTAGATCCGAGCATCAACGTGAGAAAATCCATCAGTCATCGATCCTCTACCTAGATGGTGAATCCAGATTAGTCGCTATATCCACCATAGCCCTAGAAGTGATCCTCATCTGTATATCATGATCTTTACCACTAGAGAGTGTGTTCTCCTGTAATGAGTGTATCTATCTCTCGTGGATTTTCCTGATGAACAGTACGGACGTCGTCAGAGCTATCAGACTCATGGAGTTAGTTCTCGGAAAATGAGTGCTTCATGGAATCTTCAAACTAAATAACTAGCAGGGGTGTGCAGTTGTGTGACCTATTTTTAGACAATGGGTTTGGGTTTTGAGTATATATGGATTGTGTTCTCCTATTATATGTTCAGTAGACATATAGTGTGTAGATATGACTATGCCTTCCTCTTGTTTATTGCTTTGTGATTTTTCGGGGTCCTCTACTAAGTATTGTTATACTCACCTTTGCACGGGATTTTCCCACACGTGTCGTGTTTTGTGCAGACAATCATCCTTTTTACGAAGTCCAGGGTGGACCAGGACAAGACCGAGATTTCTGAGTTCCTCACAGGCCGAGGTGTTCCTACAGCTACGAGTAGCAGTCCCAGTAACTCTTTGTGTTACAATTTGGACTTTTTAGTTTTAAGACTCTTGTTTTTGGTGGGATTTTATTCTCGCCCAGTTTACTTTTAGTACTTTACTTTCTGTTGTACTCTGTTGGTTGGGTTTAGTTGTATGAATTCATTTTGTTCCCTAGTGGTTTTTACCTTAAAGAATCTGTTGTCTTGGAGATGTGTGTGTGTGTACATATTCTTAAGAAATGCCTCCCATGTTAGTAATATTCCTACTCGGTGCTAGTGACTAGCCCCTAGCCTATTGGAGATGGGATTGGGGAGTCACGGCACGGGCCCCACTGGGACGGGTCTTGATAGAGTGGTATCAGAGGTGGTCGGTCCTACCTTAGGACCAAGAGTCTGTGAGAATGGTTTGGGGCAATAGTGTTTAGTTTTTTGAGGTCGTATTTCATGCCAGAGACTCGAGTGTTGGTGCGGGCGGCCGACGTATCCATACACCAAGACTCTGATAACCTACTTTTCAACTTAGAACATGAAAACACTAGTTGCGGGTAAATAAAAGGATGGTACATGCAGTATATAGGAATGGGTTGTGGTTTCCATGTCCTTGTGTTAGTTATCTAGATATACTCATTGACCATGTACATCTTGTTTCCTTACAGGATGTCTCTGCAATGCATACCATCTACGATTCAGAAGCATGATCACGAGGATGACCCCCTCATTGAAGAGGCTTCGATACAGTGACCAATTCCCCAGGCATTTCCACCAGGTGGTGCACCTGTTATACCACCAAAAGTGGAGAAGACCGTGGTACCTACAGTACCGACCAATGAGGAGTGCAGGCTGAGCGCCCTCTTTGATTTCTAGAGATAGAGACCCCTCAGGTTCCGAGGCAAGCCAGACCCTCAGGCAGCTGAGGACTGGCTTCAGGTGGTGACCAGAGTTTTCCGTCTAGTGAGGACACCAACAAACTAGATGGTGATCCAAGGAGTGAGGATTCTTCAAGGTTCGGCAGGATGATGGTGGATTCTGACCTCACAGACTCGCGACGAGGAGACTCTTTCGTGAATGGAGTTTGAGAGACCCTTTAGGGAGGAGTTCTATCTGGTTATGCTGAGATAAGTGTCCATCCAGGAGCTTCTTCATCTCCAGCATGGTAGTTTGACAGTAGCTGACTTTTCATTGAGGTTCACCAACCTTGCCAGGTGCTCGATGGATATGGTCAGAGGTTAGTACTTCAGAGCTCGTACCATCAAGTGAGGTCTAAAATGGGATATCTGAGCTAATGTCGTGCCTCAATGAATTTCGACATATGATAGAGTACTTGAATGGGATTTGGTGATCGAGAGCTCCTTGGCAGAGCAGAGATAGCTGATGACAGTTAGCAGTAAGAAGACAGGTCTTGAGACCTCGGAAGGGGGGAGATGACGTCAGACATAGGGATTAGATCGTGGGAGACATCAGAGGAGGACCTAGGATAGGGAGTCGATAGTCCAGGGCTCTCAGGTTGGATCCAATCATCCTAGGGAGAAGCGGTGCTACTCGTGCGATGGAAGGGGACATCTCGGTAGGGATTGTCTGACCTGTCGAGATGCTGACAAGGAAGTGGGGGATGGACCACTGAGGTAGAGGAAGATAATAGAGCAGACAGACCTGCCTAGTGGCAGACGTGGCAGAGGAGCAGGGAGAGCTACATGTGGGGGAAGACGCTTCGATCTACTTCCACAACCACCCCCAGGAGGTCTACACCAGGCTCAGTGATTTGGGGGACGGGGACAGGGATAGCTGCATGCGGTTGAGGTTTATGACCCAGGGACTCCAGGGATGATCCAAGGTATGATCTGTGTCTTCTCTACCTTATCTTCCACACTTATAGACATAGGTTTCAGTCATGCCTTCATCGCCACATGTCTTGTGCGAAACCTTGAGATTCTGGTAGATATGTTGACTCAATCCTTACGCTTGGAGACACCTATGAGAGGAGACTCGACAATCACGCACCTTTTCAGACAGTGTGATCTTACCCTTGGAGGTGAGAGTTTAAGTTGGAACCTCTTGGTGGTAGTGTCGAGGCCTTACGACATCATTCTCAGTATGGATTGTTTATCTTTGGCCCATGCCTAAATTGACTGTTTTAAGCGAAGAGTGTGGTGTGTCTGTAGTGATAGGACATGGTTTTCCTTTATCGTAGAAAAAAAGACTCAGGAAGCACAGAATGGGGTCAGGCATAGGAGGGTACTGCCACTCACTCTTGAATTAGCTACACTTTCCCTCTGAGTAGTATATGTGATGAGCTCCTAGTTCCTAGCAGTAGTGGTGGAGTATGAGGACGTCTTTCCCGAAGATATTCTAGGACTACCTCCCTACCAGGAAATCAACTTCTGCATCGACCTACACCCCAGGACGACACCGATTTCCTCATCAGCTTATCGGATGGCTTCTGCAGAGCTTCGCAAGTAGAGGGTGCAGTTGGAGGACTTTCATAGCAAGGGTTTTGTGAGACCCGACGTCTCACCCTGGGTGGACCCAGTCTTGTTTTCCAAGAATGCAGATGGGAGTTTGAGGTTGTGTGTGGATTACTGGCACCTCAATCAGGTAATGGTGAAGAACAAGTATCCACTGCTGAGAATTGATGACCTCTTTGATCGTCTAAGAGGGTCATAGTGGTTCTCGATGGTTGACCTTTGATTAGGTTATCCCTAGTTACGGGTACGGGATGGGGATATACCAAATACGGCTTTTAGATGTCGCTACGGTCACTATGAGTACATGGTGATGCCTTTCGAAGTGACAAACTCTCCCACAGTGTTCATGGGACTGATGAACTGGATATTCTAACCTTACTTGGACCAGTTCATAGTGGTATTCATCGATGAAATCCTTGTGTACTCGGCGTTAGAGGAGGAGCATACGAGACACCTATGGATGGTTCTAGACGTACTCCAAGAACACCAACTTTATGGGAAGATCTCGAAGTGCAAGTTCTGGATTCAAAAATTCCACTTTCTGGGACATTTCATTTCAGAAGATGGTGTAGCTGTAGACTCATCCAAGGTGGAGGCATTGCTAGATTGGGAGCCACCTTGGAGCATGACGGAGGTGCGAAGCTTCCTTGGGTTGGTAGGATATTACCAGAGATTCATATCTGATTTCTCCGTAATATCAGCACCAATGATATCCTTAACCATGAAGGGGTGACCCTTCTTGTGGACGGAGAAGTGCCAGTAGTCTTTTGAGTAGTTGAGATAGAGTTTGACGAGCGCCCCAGTTTTGATATTGTCGGAGGAGAGTGTCAGGTACGTAGTTTTCTACGACGCATCTGGAACCAGGCTTGGTTGTTTCCGGATGCAAAGATAGTTAGTGATTGCTTATGGCTTGTTCTAGATTAGGCCACATGAGTAGAACTATCCAACCCATGATCTCTAGTTGTAAGTGTTAGTCTTCGTGTTGAAGATGTGGAAACACTATCTTATGGTCGAGCAGTTTGTCATCTACTCTGACCACAAGAGAATCAAGTACATCCTTTAATAGAAGAATCTCAATCTGAGATAGAGGAATTGGCTAGAGTTCCTCCAGGACTATGATTTTGAGATCATCTATACTCCTTGAAAGGGGAACAAGGTGGCGGATTCTCTTAGTAGAAGGTTGAGCTCCCGAATGTTGAGTGAGGTGACAGAGCAGTTAGCGATGTTGTAGTTATCCTTCGTGGACAGAGAGGATACTGCTTACCTAATGTTGATGGTTGTCACCCCTCCACTCTTACAGCGATTTTGGGAGGCACAGCTAGGGGATGTCGACTGTCAGGCTTTACATGCTTAGTTATACGGAGGACATGCTCTAGATGGATATTCGTAAGGTGGGGAGTACATACTTATTTTTAGAGGATGCATTGTTGTACTAGTGGCATTGCAGGAAGATGTCTGAAAATAGTATCATACATCCCCCTTGGCGGTAAATATAGAAGTGGAAAAGATGTACCAGGATCTTCGATGACAGTTCTGGTGGTCAGGTGTGAAGAAGGAAGTAGCAGAGTTCGTTTCTCGATGCCTTACATGTCAGCAGGTGAAGGCTGAGCACCAGGTTTCAGCGGGATTAACTCACCCCTAGAAGTCCCAGAGTGTAAGTGGGATTGAATATCAATGGACTTCATGACAGGCATACCACAGACGTCCAAGGGGCATGATTCCATATGGGTGATCGTTGACCGACTCACCAAGCCGGTCCACTTCCTATCTATCAGGGAGTAGAGTTCCGTAGAGATCTTGGGACGCCTCTACATGCAAGATATAGTTCAGCTTCATGGTGTCCCTTCAACAATAGTCTTAGACAGAGATGACTATTTCACATCCCAATTTAGGAATGGATTGCAGAAGGCTTTTGGGACTCAGCTACACTTGACCACGACATTCTATCCCCAGACCGATGGTCAAACGGAGAGGTCCATTCATGTTATGGAGGAAATGTTGTGGGCAGGTATCTTGGTCTTAGGTCACATATGGGTGGACCACCTACCACTGGTAGAGATTGAGTATAATAATAGCTACCACTCCAACATTGGTATGGCTTCATTCGAGGCATTGAATGGGAGACCCTTCCGGTCACCGCTTTGCTGGACCGACCTCAGAGAGTTAGAACTCTTGGGTCCAGAGTTGGTGAAAGCTACCACTGAGAAGGTGCAGATCATCTGGGTGCAGATGAAGACTGCACAGAGTCGGCAGAAGTCTTATGCTGACAGATGATAGAGACTTGTGCAGTTTGAGGAGGGAGACCACGTCTTTATTCAGGTCTCACCTCGACAAGGGTTACGGAGGTTTGGACGAAGTAGAAATCTATCCTTGAGGTTCATCATACCTTTTCAGATATTGCGTAGAGTCGGTGAGGTGGCGTACCGCCTAGCTCTACCACCGCAGTTGCATC
Source organism: Viscum album (assembly GCA_963277665.1). Classification (NCBI taxonomy): domain Eukaryota; kingdom Viridiplantae; phylum Streptophyta; class Magnoliopsida; order Santalales; family Viscaceae; genus Viscum; species Viscum album. Next base: position 88,418,448 of record OY728140.1, on the reverse strand, counting down.
GGGTACACAATTCCTTCCACATGTCATATCTGAGGAGGTACGTGCATGACCCATCACACATCATCAACTGGGGCGAGCTAGAAATTGAAGATGGATTGATCTTTGTTGAGTACCCGATGGAGATCGAGGATTGGTAGGAGAGGAACCTTTATGGGTGATCAATTACCTTGTTGCACATTTGGTGGCAGTATGAGAATCTTCAAGAGAGCACGTGGGAGCAGGAGACTCCAATTCGTGCCCAGTACCCACATCTTTTTTAGTAGTCTTTGTTTTGGCTTTTCATGAATGCAAAGCCCCATGGTGGGGAGAATTTATTGTCTCAGAGATTTCTGTGTATTATTGTTAAATATTACATGGAATTATTTTGAGACCAGACCATTCGATGACATGTGATTCTGAGGTCCAGAGTTCCCGGAATAAATGTTTGACATAAATTAAAATTTTAAATAGGGCACGTGAGCGGTTTTCCTGAAAAAGTGGAATATCTTTTAAATGGGTTCCCGAATCAGAAATCTAAGGACATTGTTTCATTAAAATAATTTACTTTACCATAGGAGGGTCCTAACATTGACCAGCATGGGTAGGATGCAAAAGTTAGTTTTTGGGCGTTTTAAAAGGAAGCACTTTAGAAGAAATAAAATAAATTTATTATTTATTATTATTATTTTAAAATTTTTCCTTTTTGAGCAGTGACCTAATCCTCCTCTATAAGTTCACGCTTATGGTATTGTCGTAGGGTTAGCCTCATAACCCTGTGAATTGAGAGAGAGTGAGAGATAGAGAGCCTCTTGGAGATTTGCAGGAGGACTCATTGGCAGATGATGACGATGCGAGCAAATGCCTCTCAGATTTGACGAATCCTACCAATGAACGTGACGCAATAATCGTTATTTAACCAGATCGAGGTAAGTGTTGTTATTTTGATTCTTATTTCCAAGTTTTTTAATTTAAACGACGAACTCATATCAACCTCGAACATTTTGATCCGCGGATTCGTACGTTCTTGCTGGAGGGTTTTATTGGGTTGATTTCGGGGAATTAATCCATGTTGAATTGTTGTTGATTTATGCTCCGTTTGATCCTACTAATGGGAGCGGATCAACTCCGTGACAAATGACGGTGGGGGTTCATTCCTTGATTTTCTTATTGGAATTCTTCCCCATTTATTTTCCTCATGTGTTCTTCACGTTCTTCATAGGGCGTGGAACAATGGATCGTTGCACATTCATTTTGTGATGCAATGATCCCAAATTAAAGATCTGACATCACGATGACCTAGCAAAGGTGAGACAATGATAGAGGAAAATGAATCGGACCGGATTGGGAAAGACCGTTCTCCGATCATTCTTTGCGCGGGTGGATCATTATGTGTTTTTGGGACTTCTCTAAGGCCGAAAACAGAGGAATCAGATTTGTGGTGTCAGGGAAACCAAAACCTAGGAGTTTCATAGCGATCGGATGACCAGATCAATGAATAGAGCAGCACGGAAGGCACGATGTCGGAAGTCTGTGAGTCTGGAAATTTCCAAATTACACAGTGTGTATCCCTAAGAACATGTAGTGTGGACCGGCTCAGTGGCGGCTAGAGTTTCGAGCATCAGACAGGTATCACACGGCGTGTGACCCCGGTTACACGGCGTGTTGGACCTTCCCCGAAGCTCGGCATGTATTCTGGGAAATACACGGACACAGGGTGGACTACATGGCTTCGCAACACAGTGTGAATACCCTATGCGTAATGGTAGAGCCAACTACGTAGGACTCAGTGTGTATCCAGGGGATACACGGACATGGGATAGAGTACACGGTCGTGTACTCCACTACACGGCTAGGCGATTCCAGTAATGCGGGTCACCCCATGTTTCGATTACACAGGTTGGAACGCATGGGTTAAGGCTGTGTATGGGCACATGGCCAGCGTACATGAAGCCAACCCTAGTTACTCGGACATGGCGTGTAATCCGTACCACATGTCGTTTACTTAATTTCTCTACACGACCAGCTTTACAACACAAGTCATTGTACACCAGCAGTACCCAGGGTCAGAAAACATGGCATGTGACTTTTCTACACGCTATGTACTTTTTGTAAAATGGCTTGGTCTTCTTCTCCACCGTATCTTAAACATGTTTCGTTTGGGTTAGTTTTCCTTCTTCTCATTCCTCTGATGTTCCAGAATCATTTCCTTCTAAAAGAGTGTTATCCCTTCAGCAGGGATATCTGTGATAGAGTCGGGCATCCCTCCGAGAGGCCCAGAGTGAGATCCTCTATCCATTCTTGACCCTAGTTAGAGTCAGGAAATGACATGACCGACTCCATAGGGTGTAGATACTCTACCTAGTTGGTGAATCTGGATGAGTCACGGTATACATCATGGCCCTGGAAGTGATCCTCATCTATGTATCATGATCTTTCCCACTCAATAGTTTGTTCTCCCGTAATGATTGTATCTATCTCTCGTGGCTTTCCTCGACGAACAGTGCTTCTCTGAAGGACATCATCAAGAGCTATCAGACACGTGGAGTGAGTTCTCCTGGAATGAGTGCTTCGTGAAATCTTCGAACTGAATCCCAAGTGGGGGTGTGTGGTTGTGTGACCTATCTCTAGACCACGGGTCTAGGTTTTGATTGTATATTCATTGTGTTCTCCTATTATATGTTCAGTAGACATATACTGTGTAGAGATGACTGTGCCTTTCTTTTGTGTATTACTTTGTGGTTTTTATGTTTCCTCTACTGAGTATTTCTATACACACCCCTTCACAGGCTTTGCCCGCATGTGTCATGTTTTGTGTAGACGAGCAGCCTTTTTACGGAGACCATGGAGAACCCGGACAAGACTGAGCATTCTAGGTTCCTCATAGTCCGAGGTGTTCCTACGGCTATGAGCAGCAGTTCCAGTACCTCTTTGTGTTAAAAGTTTTACTTTGTAGTTTTCAGACTCTTGTTTTTGGTGGGCTTGTATTCTGGCCTAGTTTACTTTCAGTACATTACTTTCCATCATACTCTATCGGTTGGGTTTAGTTGTATTCAGGAATTTTTTTCCTTAGTGGTTATTACATTTCAGTATTTGTGGGCTTGGAGATGTGTGCATGTGTACAGGTTCTTAGGCAATGCCTCTCATGTTAGTAATATTCCTACTCGGTGCTAGTCACCAGCCCCTCACCTATTGGAGGCAGGCTTGGGGAGTGACGGCGCGGGCCCCACTGGGACGGGTCATGTCACCCTGCTTTAGTTTATATTACATATAATTGATATTCTAGATGTTGGTGGTGGTGGCCCACTAAAATTTATATCACAACCTATATAGTCCTCCATTTATACCCAAGAAGATTACTTGAATGTAGGTTTTGACAAAGGGGAGTGTCCTTCCTATGTCACTATATATTTCCTACTTCCATTGGGATGGAGCTCGATGGAGGATGACTGACCTAGAGGTTGAGATTCTTGGATAGTTTTTTATTAATTTTTTCTACCTTTGTATAGAATCTATTTCGTTCTACCTTGTATCCATTTTTTTCCTATTTTATAAACACATGAAATTATAATCATCCTTTTTTATATGGTTCATCTTCAATTTATAGTTGGTTTTTATCAGTGGTTTGGTTTCTTATTATTCATTTATTCTTCTATTTTTCAAACTATTTTTTTATATTGCTCATATCATTTACCTGTTATTATATTTATCCAATTTCCTACACTCTGGTAATGAGGGAATAGTATCCCCATAGACATATCCTAGGCACTAACGTCTAGTTGGCATCCTCTGGATTTTAGGTAGATGTGCTAAGGTCATGTGGCTAACCATGCTCAGGACACCTTTGAGTGAAACCTGGGTTCCAGACATCACAAAGTGGTATCATAGGTGTTCTTTTCTTATTTTACTATTTAAATACAAAAACCTAGTGATTAGAAATTCTTGTAAACTAGTTATATGTCGTGCTTGGATTTATCTAAGAGATATTCAAAGTAAATTATTTGGTTCCTGAATAATCATTATCCTTCTACTTTTACCTACTACTATTAATGTCATTTCACTATTGGGTAATGTGTATGTTATCTTGTGGTTATTATTATTATTACTATTGATGATTTCTTTTATCCTTGTCCAGATGATATGAGGGAAAGGGGAATTTTTACATACATCATCGCAGGCACCTCACATTCACACTCCATACATATTCCCATGACATATAGGTTCATTTCACTACACACATTTCTTGTTTTTGTTGTGATTGTTAAGTTATCCTTGTTTATATATATATATATACCTATTCTACTCTTTTTTATTTGATTAAGTGATTTAAAGTTTCAATTCATGAGTTGTATCATCCATCATGGGTTGGAATGGGTAATTTACCATGTCGACCTGTTAGAATGAAACTAAATGGGTGTTGATTTCAGTGGTAAGGTGTATTGGCCATGATTCACTAGGAATGACAGTCTATTTTAAATGAACCTTGATATATGAAAATAAGAAAAAAAAACATTAAAAGTGAAACATGACTTATAAAATGAAATATTTTCTAGTAAATGAAGATCCAAGTAATATTGACCTTTCACCTACTAAAACCCCTATAGTTAATCAAGAAAATATACCAATACCATGCCTTCTAAGTGCGTTGTTTGGATAGTATACTATGGGTTTTGAACCCTTCATCTTAAATTAATCTTTGGTTACTGTTATTCCTCAGTTTAAATCTTGTTCTGAGGAATGTACTAATCATTTAAAGACCAATTCCTCAACGATGTCCTCGCATTTTGTACCAGGATGTTGGAAAAGACCATACTCTAGACATGGAGTGCCATGAGCCACCATTTTTCACCACAAGGATTTCCACTTGATGAACCTCTAGTTATTCTTGATCAGGGAACTGTTTCTCAACTTTGTGATAGTTTCATATGTCTAATAATGTTTATGAAGGGTTCTCCATAACCTTCACCTATAATGGATGATCTAAGATGTGAGTTCTGGCAGCAATATCCTCCTAACTTCTCTGGGGATGGTGGACTATAGTCTGATGAGTCTTGGCAAGAGTTCACCCTATCTCTTTTCTAGAATGTGTATATGCCTCTAGAGTAGAAGTTCAGTCTTGCTAAATATATGGTGCATGATTTGGCCAAGTGCTAGTAGGATGTAATTACCCAGGCTAGTCACCATCAGGGCATGGTATGGGATGATTTACATACTACCTTCTAGGATCACTTATTTCCTCATGCACTGAAGGTTGATTGAGCTAGAGATTTTCGGCATCTAGACTAGGGTTCTATGTTATTAATGCAGTATTCATCACATTTTACTAAGTCTCGAATATTTTCAATGCTTCTAGCTAGTGAAGAGCTTTTTCATGCTAGATTATTCAAGGATGGGATTCAGTATTCCATCTTTACTCCGATGAATGTTATTTTCCGACATAATTTCTTTGAGATTGCCAATAATTCTCTTATAACTGAGCACAACATAAGGGATGGTGAAAGTAGTAGGAATAGAGGATCAGTGTTGAGTCTGTCTGGTAGTTCTTCTAGTAGTAGGAAACGTTCCTTTGAGGTTTTACATTAGATCATTGGCATTTAGAGTAACCAAAATGTCATCTCTATTTTATTCCATCAATGTGGAATGAAGGGGAATCTTATGCCTATGTTTGATAGAGACCTGATGGAGTTTCTTGCTTGCGGTCGTATGGGTTTTCTATTGAGATTCTTTAATACCATTCCGCCTATTTCTAGTGGAAGAGGATCCACACCAGATCCACCTTCAGGGGCCAGATATTTTTCCCCAATCTGGTTGGTATATGTAGTAGCACCAACAGTACTGGCTGAGGAGGAGGTTGTGACCATGGTATCCAAACTCCATATCATCAATTCCAATAGAGTGTTTTTACTTAGGGTAGTCCAGATATAGAACTGGGATGTGGATCAAGCATGTTACTTTCATTGTAGTCAATATTCAAGGATCATAGTGTTGGAATGTCTATTGTACAATTTAGTATTATAGTGGCCTCTACAATAGTGTCTGATTTATTTGATACAGGTGCGTCACACTCCTTCATCTCTTAATATATCATCAAAAGTATTGGAATGGAAGTGAAATATTAGTGTTGCATAATGACCTTGGTAATTCCATTGGGTGTACGATCAGAGGGAATACACCAACATAGGGACTATATCCTTGAGGTCAGAAGTTACCCTTTCTGGTGGGACAAATTTTTCTCGATATGACATGATTCGACGTCATTCTTGGGATGTATTGGTTAGTCATGTATATGCCTTTATAGACTGATATATCCATAAGGTATCATTTACATCACCATATGGAAGCAGTTATCTACACAAGGTTGAGTGGGATTTCTGGGAAGGTAGAGTTGTACAAAGCATCATGGCCTAGGTGGAATGAATTCCTAGATTGCTAATCTCTTCATAGAGGATATGGATTTTTCTTAAGGCTGAATTCCCTCTAGCATTATATCATTTCAGGGATATCTTTTGGGAAGAATTTTTTAGCTTACCATCTAAGAAATAGGTAGAGTTTTACCTCATTTTAGGAGTAGCTATGATATCCATTCCTCCAAACAATATGGACCCCACTGAGCTCCATGATCTCAAGAGATAATTGGAGTATTTAGAGTTTAAATGTTTTGTATGGCCTAGAACTTTCTCTTGGAGTTCACCCATGATTTTATCCGAGAAGTAATATGGAACCTTTAATTTATACATGAATTATATATGGTTGAACTCGAATATGGCCTACAATAAGTATCCACTTCCTTAGATATATGATCTCTTTTAATATCTCTAGGGAGCTAGGGTATTCTAAAAGATTGTCCTGAAATCAAGCTATCATCATGTGCGAGTGAGGTCATCAGACATACCTTGTATGGAATTCTATTGTAAGTATGTTCTTTATGAGTATCACGTTATGTATTTTAGTCTTATGAATGATATTTTCATTTTCATGGCACTGATGAATATTGTTTCTATCCCTATTTGGATTCATTTTTATAGTCTTTGTGGATGAAATATTGTTGTATTCTCACGCTCATAGCAACCATGATAAGAACCTTAATATTATGTTGAGTACACTGATAGAGCACTATATTTATGACAATATTTGTAAGTTCCACTTTTGGGTAAAAAAATCACTTATTGGATCATATTATCTTAGAATTAAGAGTATCTATTAACCTAGAGAAGTTTTGTTCCATGGTTTCCTAGGAGCATCCCAAGAATGTGTTTGATATACAGATTACCTAAGTGATATATTGATATTATAAGAAATTTATAAAATAATTCTCAAATCTGTTTGAACCTATTAAACATCATATCAAGATCGTAGTTACTTTCTTTATGGTTTGAAGAGTGTGAGAAAGCCTTTCAGGAGCAGAAAGGGAGGATTCTCTTGGAACCATTTTTTATTCCTCTATAGCCTAGAATAGGATAAAAAATGTTCTATGATGCATATGGAATCAATAAAGATGTATTTCACATGTGGAATTTTAGATTAAATGCATATGGATCTCATTATTTGAGGTCTCATGAGATAATATACCCGACGTGCGACCATGATCTATAACCAGTTGAATGTACCTTACGTTCCTAGAGACACTGTTTGACGAGTGAGTGCTTTGTGATGTATACAGAACACAAGATCATCAAATATATCATTAAAAATCATGATGTGAACCTCAGATAGTGACTATGGGTTGAATATATTCAATCCTTTGATTTTGAGCATGCATATATTCTTGTAAAAGGCAATGCGGTAGCAGATGCGCTCATTTATACAGGACATATAGCTAGCTGGTGATGAATGGAAATTTATGGGCCTCTTATCTAAGCTAACTATAGTGTTTCATTATTGTAATGAGAATTATTATCTCTCATTCATGATAATTACCTCTTCCCTACATTATAAGGTGAAAAGTAGGCATTTTTCAGATCTTAAAGGATTGGTTCTCTGTGAGAGCATTATTGGAGACAACCCACCTTTGGATTTGTATATGGATATAGATGAAATCCTATATATACTTGGGTATGTATTGGTTACTTTAGATATGAGAGTGGAACTGATGTGTGATTCCTAGGCTTCTCAATGGGTAGTTCATTCAGGCATCTCAAATATGTATCGAGATTAGAAACACTAGTATTGGTTTCTTAGAATGAAATGTTAGATAAAAGGATTTATCACTAGGTGTTCCACCTATGTGTAGGTGAAGGAGGAGAACCAGTGACTTCAGTCTTTTTATAGCTACATCCTATCCCAAAAGGGATATGGTAATATGTTGCAATGGATTTTGTAGTCTTCCTACTGACGTCACCTCTTGGTTGAAAGGTTGTATGTGTATTCATTGAATGACTGAAAAGAGTATCCCACTTCCTATATGGGATACTTTCTCAGTAAATGAGCTAGGAGGATTGTATTTTCGTGAGATCGTATGACTATAATGGGTCCCTCATACTATCATTTCAGATAAGGACACTTTTTTCACATCACTATTTATGGATGGGGATACTGAAGTCTATGGGTACACAGATGCTTTTGAGAATAGCCTTTCACCCTCAGACTGATGGAAATTCAAAAAAAATGTTATTTGTTTTAGAGGACATTCTTTGGGAATGCGTCCATGATTTCAGTAGTTCGTGAGAGAAGTGTATCTCTCTCACTGATTTATCCAATAAAAATAGATTCTAGGTTACGATACAGATGGATCATTTTTAGGCTTGGTATGGTAGGTCATTTTTTCCCCACTATGTCAGCTATAAGAAAGAGAGGCATACCAACTAGGTCCTTGTATCATGTATGAGACTTCAATGTAGGATCATCTGATCAGGAATTGTATGTCTACATCTTAGTCTCTAATGTAATCTTATGTTGATCACCATTGATGACCTCTGGAGTTTGAGTTCATTGATCGTTTTTTCATGCGGTTATCAACCATGCTTGGGAATAAATGGATATATAGGTAAGGAAAGTTGTCATAATGCTTTGTCATTCCATTTGATATTCTAAAGAGAATCAAAAAAATAGCCTATTAATTGATTCTACCTAAAATGTATCATTCCATGCATGATATCTTCCAAATTTCCCTATATCATCATTATCATGTTGACCCATCTCATACTTTTGATCTTGAGGAAGTTGAGTTATATGTTGATGCTTTATTTGAGGAGTATCTGATACGCATCACTGACCAGAACCCAAAGGCTATATGTGGCTAGTATGTCCCTCTATTGTAGGTGATATGGTAGAAAGATCATGTAGAGGACAAGACTTCAGAATTAAAGGCTATTGTACATGCCCACTAGCCCGAGTTGTTCTCAAAGTGTGTTTCGCCACCATTAGAAGGTGAACTCAGGGATGAGTTCCATTAATGGTGTAAGATTGTAAGGTCTTTATTTTTATCTCCAATATGGATCCTTTTAATTTTATTAGATTCCTTATTTTTTTCCTAATCTGGATGCCTAGTGGGGTTAAAAAGGTTTCGGGCGTGATCGGGTTTCGTTCGGAGTTTGAAACCCCAACCGGTGCAGAAAATCAATCAGGAACACAATTAGTGGAAATTGTGTGACCCAGCTCACACGGTCTCTCATAACTATGTGGGGATAAATGTGGGGTTAAGTAAAGAACATAGTTTTCCATAACTATATACCAAGTGTTTCTCTCCCATGAAAAAATTGAAAACTTTTTAGCATAGGATTTTTTCATGGTTGACATAAAGTTTCACTATTCATGTAGCCTAATCATGTAAAGTACTCATCCATATAGTAGATGAAACATGGTTGGTGCATGGTTTTTTCACCCATGTGGTAAAACCATGAAACCTAAGTTTTGGTGTAAAATGAACAAATTTCCCTTCATAATTTAATTAGTCCTATTTTCCTTTCCCCTTTTCTCATTCGAGTTGACAACACCTCTCATTATCCCTCTTTAAACACCATTTAATCTCTTTCATGGTATTTCCTCCCATTCATCCTTCCATAGCCTGATTTAACCAATACTAATCTTTGTTTTATTCACATCAGTAAGATCTTGATTCAGTTTTAGTCATTCATTGTTCTTCTTTACATCAAAAATTTTATTTAGATACAGGCTCATATACCCAATTTTCAATACTTTAATCCATTATTCGAATATCATCCAATCCATGTAAAATTAGAGGTTGATATTGGATAATGATAATCATATGAGTATGAGTTAGGTAGTCCATAACTCATCCCTCAACGTTTTCCATTTTATAAATATTCATTGTTGTGCACTTTCCGATTTCATGAGGGGTTGTTTTTAGAATTCATATTCTTTTATTATATTCAGTGTGATCATGTTCTAGATATTTTTTAATAAATTAAATTCATTTTTTTAGAGGTTACATCTTCAATGATATCCATCCCATGTATTTTGCTTCCATAATTATGCCTTTAGTGGTTTGACATGTCTGCTTGTGCCACTGTTTGGGTGTGTTATGGCTTGACCCAGCTAATGTTAAACTCTTTATTAATGAAACAAATATTGAATTGGTGTTTGACTAGCCTTGTAGGTGTTGGTTCAACTTAAACCTTCTAAGGTAAGTGTTTTCAATTAATCAATGAATATTTATATGGTAATTTTTAATTATATTACTGATATCCTTAGAAATACTTTATTATAAATTAATTGGGAACGGTTGATCATCCTTATCCTGCCTTTTCATATTTATGAAGGTTAAGGAGAGAACTATGTAATTAAATATGAAATGATAAAAATGGTTGCATGTCCATTTGACCTATCACAATAATGAAAGGAAACAGCTTAAACCCAACAGATTGTTAAATGTCATGGGTAATACCTAGCCTAATTAATTTAATGAATTGATTATAAGTTGCCTAATATATATGGACCTTGAAATTATTATAGGAGTTTTCATACAAAATATATCCTTGGATTCACTAGATAATTCCTTGAGCACCCATGGACTCGATTACAATTCAAGGATACAATTTTCCAAGGTTGATACCCACCTTGGAACCTGATATTTTTCTACTTGTTGATGCCCATTATGAAATCGTAAAATCCTTAAATTATTATTATAGTATTCTTTGGATAAATTCCTTTGATCCAGCATGACATTTATGGACATGTGGAACCTTGGATACAGCCTTTGCCCTAGTAATCTCTTACCCTGTTTTACTTTGGATGATTTCCTTGGACTCAATTAGAATTAAATAATTGTGGAACACCTTGGTAAATACCCATTGGATTTCTCTCTTACCATTTATCCATGAAATAGGTTGTTACTCAGTTGTATAGACAACTAATTTCAAGGATTCTGTGGTTATTACCAAGGGTGCTCTTTATTATTATCCTCATCATGGATGCCTTTTTATATCTTAGAACGTTTATCATTATTATTAACATGATAGGATGTCAATTTTTGGTATAACTCATGCGACCTACTATATAAACTGGAAAATAATTAATTAATGAAATTATTACATTTTCAAAAACCAGATAAGGCTGATGGAGGTACATGGTTATTTATGTTATAGTTCTACATTAATTTTATATTTTCATGTGTTCACACTGTTTCAGTTTATATTACATAGATTGGATGTTATATATGGCTTTGGTGGTGGCCTAATGAGATTTATATCACACCATATTTGGGCCTCCATTGGTACCGGGGTATATTACATGCATGCAGGTGTTGACAAAGGGATGTATCCCTCCTTGGACACCTGATTTTTCTCTGTTTCATTAATATGGATTTGGATAGAATATGATCGAGCTGGATCTTGGGGATATCAGGTTGCTTAGATACTGATTGGTTTTTTTAGAGGGATAGGGTAACGATGTGCCAAAGATTATCATGTTACATGAGTTCCAACAATAGTGACCACTGAGGTTTCATGGTGATCCTATCCCTTGGGAAGTAAAAGTTTACTCTGAGGTAGTGGTTTGGGTGTTCCAGTGTTTTGACCCTGATAGATTGGACGGTTGATCTCACAAATGATCTTCTTCGTGGTGCTATAGTTGGTTTTTCTAGGGTCATAAGATAACCCATCTATGTTGTGTGCACATCATAAGTTTATGTTATGGATATAACCTAGTTTATATGGTGTGATAGACCCCCATAACATATGGTGGAGGATTGTCTTGATCCAATGGTTCATGTGTCATTATTTTTTAGAACCCCTCTAGATGTTGGTTATGGTAGTGATACTTTCTCAAGGGCGATGAAAGGTGTGTTTTAAGGTACGACGTGTGCCCTCTCTTCCCCAAAATGGAGTTTTTGTAAAAAAACATAATCCTTGTACCTGAATTCATCCTTTTTCTACATTCTAGTTGTTCCAATGTAGCCTTTTTAGCGTAAAAATTATGTTGTGATTCTCTTGTAGAGATAATTGGTGATCACATGCTTCTACTGATAGTGTGACCTGACTCTGTGGATATACTTACTCATGAGTAACCTTTCTATAGTTTGTGGTGAGTCTCTTTTATTTTTCCTTAGCATAGACTAGTTTCTTACTATCCGTTTTCATTTGACTCTCACGAGTAAGGTTTACAGTTTACCTAAGATGGTGGTATGTAATTTTCCTTATTAGGTAGGAAGGAATCTCATGAAGTACAAGAAGAGCACATATGAGGGTGATTAAAGCTGATTTAACAATTATTTAGTATGAACTATGGGGTAATATTTGCTATAGGAATTTAATTTCTTATGATTTTATAGGTGTATGGGGATGTTTTACCTAAGGATTTACCATATTTTCCTCCAATCAGAAGTATGTTTTCTACTTGGACCATAACCTAGGGACTGTCTAATATTTCACTAGCCTATCAGATGAAACTACTTAGTTATTATACATGGAGGTGTAGTTGTTGGATTCTATGTAAAACGGTATTGATAGACCAAGTGTGTTCACCTAGGCATCCTAGTAGTGTTCGTCTAAGATGTGGATGGGATCGTTAGATTGAGTGTTAGTAGACATCACCTGAAATAGGTGATTTTTATGAGGGATTATCCACCCTAGAGAATTGAATAATTATTTTCCCATTTTTTAGAGGAAAATTGGTTCGAATAGTTTGGAGTCAAATTTTGTTTTCAAAAAATGTAGGTTAAAATTCCAGATGTTCCAAGTGTGTCTTTAAAGATTCGCTACAATTTCCAAGAGTTCTTGGTGATACCCTTCAGTGTGTTGAATTCCCAATAAGTGTTTCTTATACTTATTAACTTGATACTTAACCTTTATTGTACTAGTTTTTTTTATTATTATATGATGGCACCCTCATGTACTTATGGTCATATATGTAACATTCTATATACTGGAGGATGGTTCCATCCATTATCTAGAAGTACCATCCTTATTGGAAGATCTTGTAGTGATAGTTTTAGATTTAGGAGGTCCAATTATTAGTTTATGTTATCCTAAAAATGGGATTGAGAGTGAACCTAGTAATGGTTGAGATAGTGCTACCCTAAGAGCCACCCAGCGGTGTAGCTATGGAAAGAGATGCTCATGGTGAATTTTTTCCTCTTTTTTTTGTGAGTTATCCAAAAAATAAGTTATCATCTTAGAAGTTATACCTTGAGGATGAGGCTGGTGTTGCATATCTCTATTTGATACTTGTAACCCCTCCTCTTCTTCAATGATTCAAGGAAGCATATCTTGAAGATATTTTTTACGAGCTCTCATGTGACTAGATATCTACTGGACATATTCTTAATGGATTTTCTTAAGGTTCATATTATATCATCCTTATTAGGATGGAAAATTACACCAATCATGCAGTGAGATAGGATGATGATGATTTTTCTTTACCATTATATTATAACTAAGACAGGGTTGGTTGTATCATGACCCTATGGAATCATTTTTTATGGTCCAGGATGTTGTATCTTGATGATGAGTTTATCTCTTGATGTATCACCCATCAGTTGATGGGGACTAAGGTTATCATATGGTAGTGTAAGTGAGGTGGTTGTTGTATTTTTCATAGTGGGTCTTCCAAAATCCCCAAGAGATCATTACTCTACATGATTAATCATTTACTGAATGAAAATGTTGGAACACTTCCTAATAATCTATTATATGATATTAATGGACTGTTTTGCATTATTATGCATCATGGAGGTGGTCTAGATTAATGGGATGTTCTTACCTATTATTTCAAACCATGATTCTTACTTTATATCATTATTATTGTAAGGATTCATGAGGATTTGGGACTTAGTTATAGTTGAGCACAACTTTTATACCCCAAGATGTTATCCAATTAAAGCGGACCATTTAGGATATATAGATCATGTTTTGTGATTGCATGTTAGTTTTTTCATAATTGGTGGTAGAATCTCCAATACTCAGTGTAGTTTTCATATCATAGTACTTATCACTCCTCCATAAGAGTAGAACTATTTAGGTAAAGTATGGGGGAACCCTATAGGTCACCACTCAACTGGTCAAAGTGAGTGGGATACAGAACTTTTGGGCCTAGAGTTTGTGCTATCATTGGTTGTATAGGGTATAGTTCATCCATAGGTGGATGAGGACTATCAGAAATCTTCATCAGTTCTACATATATTGACAACTGTGGCCTTTGGTGTTCAAAGAGGAGATCATGTGTTCTACAATATATCACCTCATAGAGTATTATGGAGATTTGGTTTGGATATTAGGATAAATATATAGTTCATATACCCTTTTTCTAATTACTATGTTGGGTTTGTGAGGTGGAATACCTCTTAACTCTGTGACTATAATGAGGTCAAGTTTGTGATGTACTTCATTCGTCGTAGATAAGGACTTGTGTTCATGACTCACTACATGATGCCAACTAGGATAAGATGGATATTGAGCGTTGAGTTATATTTTCAAGGTGCCTAGTGGAATTCATGGCTGGACTAGAGAATCTTATTTATCAAAAATTATTTCCCTTGGTTGTGTGTTAGTTGATATCAAGGATCCTTCAAAAGAGATCCTCGGAGTGGGATACCGAGTAGAGATATCATTATCCTCTTCTAGGAGTAGGTTTTTAGCTTTTTTGGGATGAAAAACTCTAAGGAGAGGAGAGTGTAATGACCCTGTTTTTTTGTAAGTCATTGAAATATTTCTAATAATATTTAAAAAGATATCCAAGAGATGTCATAGAATTGTGATTCCCAAAAAAACCTAGGATAAATGATATTAAAAATGTAAAATATATGTTATCATTAATAAATAGTTTCTATAAATAATGGAATAAATTATGAATAGAGTCTTGGATTAGAAATATGAGACCATGGTTGATTCTAAGACATGTTTTTTACCTCAAGCATGACATAAATTTTTTTAGCATCTACTGTGTGTTGGAATAAGGTAAAAAGAAGATGAAATAGTTATTTGAGGGAGGTTATTTAATTAATTAAAAATACAATTAATATTTTCCCCTTCCCTTTTCCTTCCTATAAAAAGTACAAAGGGAGATTCCACTCCCTTGTGTGATGAAAAATACAGTAGGAGAAGGGCTACTGGACTCTGTTCTTGGTGGTGATTGAGGCCGGATCGAGATGTTGTTGCTTTAGAAGATAGATCTAAACCCGAAGCTTCAACGTTCCACCATGAGGTATGAGGATTTATGAGTTTTATGTCATGATCCATATATATGATTTTTTTGTGTGTTTTAAATTATTTTTATGACTAATAAAGATCTTCTGGAGTTCGATCTATGTGTAATTATGAAAAAATAGGTGTTTCAAGAGGGTCTTGGAGATTTTCCATTTGGAAATCCCGAGCTCATGGTATTTAATTCATGAGAAAACATTGTGTGTTCTTCACATCCGGTAAGAAACAATTATAAGGACTACACATTATCAATTGGGGATACAAACCATGTTGTGATTCTTATCAATGTGGTCACGCACATGGGTATACAAACTATGATAAGAGTAATGGTCATACGAATGTACACAGGCATAGGTAAGGGAACTTCCAGATTACATATCCAGGTATACGGTCAAGGGCCATTGGGCATGGTCTTGGGATTGGATATATATTCACATAGTTTACTAAATGTACACACCATGTAGGATGACATATCTAGACAATCCATGTGTGGGAGAGGACATGATCAGATGTTCGGGTGTAGTCACACACATTATAGAACTTATTACCTGTTGTGTGGTATTATCAAGTATTGTTTTCATCATATATATCCTTCATCAAGACTTGGATTGTGGCATGTGAATATCCAATCTTGATTGGTTTTCCACAAAGAATGTGATAAAGGGATTTTTTTCCTCTGATATACGATGTGAGGTGATGTCTATGGGATCTTCCTTTTAGCGATGTGTAGGCAAGTGGTTATTGGGTGTGTTCCAATAGTTCATACACATGGGGTTCGGTGAGGAATCACGTACTAAGAATTAGGTGTAATCCCATTTATAGGATGTTTTAGATAGAGTTTGGTAATCCCTTTGTGAAACCTAGGTTTTGATACTCCATCGTTTCCTTTTTTTCCCTTGGTGGGGTTTTTAGTATATATGTGACCAACAAACAAATGCATTGATCCCATGTCTAATTGTTTATTCTAGTTAGATTTGGAGAAATACACCATAATCATTTGGTGACATCCCCTATCTATGTATTGAGATCTTCAGAGTTCATTATTGAGTTTATAGTATCTGTAATAGTCCCTGAGTGAGATCCCCAATCTAAGAATTTCAATTTTCTATGTTTCAGTTAGATATTATTCATGTAATGCTTGACAAGAATGTATCCTTATATGATCACCATTGGTGTTATATGGATAGAGAAGTGAGTTCTACTAGAATAGAATCACCATAAATCTTCAGGCAGGTCGGAAGTATAATCATTCTCCTTGGGTGTAGAGTTCAGTGGAAAGGGAAGGGACCTCTATTTTATCTTATGTGGTTTTGTAAACCTGCCACACATATTCTGTTGTGGTTTCATGTGATTCAAGGAATCAGACTTATACATTTGTATATTTAGTATGGATCATCATTATTAACTAGGTTGTGGATATGGATATACCCTTTCTCTCTCACTTGGGTTTCTCTTTGACATTATCTAGGTTTTATGGTCTTGTCTCATGTTCTGATGGATACGCCTCCATAGTGTTGAGATAGCACTCACTCTATTAATGCTTTATATATGGTAATTTTTTATTTCCTAAAAGTATATAAATACTCACCCATAAATGTGTTTTCAAACACATGTAGTGTCTTATATAGATGATAAGTATATCATTGGTGATATTGGAAGACCTGGTTTCTAGGCTACATAGCGGTTCTTGGTGCTGACTATGTATAGTTTTCGACCTTGGAGATCAAAGTTAATATCTATCCATATTCCCCCTATTTCAGTTGTTGATAGGTTGGGATCACATTTATTTTTGCACATCACTTTTTCCCTTTTACATATGTAGCTCATTTTTTTTTACTCTGATGTTATTATTAGAGGTTCTACCAACATGTTTTACACCCTAGATGTTATGTTTTATTTTTATATTTTCATTTTTTCATGGAGATGGTTGTGATTTTGTGTATATGTACTTTATTCTAATTCCCCCCATGTGTGTGATATTCCTTCTTGGTTCTTTTCATCAGCCCCTCGCCTATTAGAGGCAGGATTGCGATGTCACACTCATCATACATCAAGTTAGGTGATCCCTGGTTGGTCAAGTTGTGATAGTTTCTAATTTAAATACACTATTTTAAATGTGAAATTTTAATCAATATATCACTATTTCATTTTAGTTCAGTGTTCATAATATATATTTCTATTAACATAAAATTTAAATAACTATAATACATTGTGAAATATGAGGACATCGCACATATTCTATGGGTCCCCATTAGAAAAGTGATTATAAAAACCCAAAATTATAAATGAATAAAATTTTATTTGATATCGTATGTGAATTAAAAAACTAATCATAAATAGGCCCGAAAATATTTTTCATTCAATTTAATCTCTTTGATAGCTTGTTTAACACAATACCCTGAGTCTAAAAGAACCATAACATATTATACCTTTATAACCTAGACATTAAATTGGAAGGTACTAATAGTAGTAACTAAATTATTAAAATTATATGGTTTACACATTTATAAAATAAATTCAATTAATATATACTGATTATAAATAATGTAATAATCATTTGAATGAAAAACCAATTATATTTTCTGAAAAATGATATTGTTTCAAATAAAATAGTTTTATCAACATTTTTTCACTTATAATAAAATTATTTTTTGTAACTTTTATAAAATTGATTTTATAAAATAATTTTTTTAAAATCAAAATTTCAAAATTATCATGGAGTTAGTTTTTAATAATTTCCAAAAAAAGATAATTGTTTTAATGAATTGTGAAAAATGCTTGTTTTTATTAAGAATTTTCATTTCTTTTAACACATCTATAAAAAACTACTTTTATATTCTTTAAAAATTAAAATTAGTTATATTATATACCTATTAATATAATTTATATCATTTTTAATCTATTTCATTAAATATTTTGATAAAAAATATTTTATACTTTTGAACATTTTCTCTTTGGAAACCAACTTTCTCATTGCATCTAGAGGTTTAATTTTAAATTATATTCTTCCACTTATATGAGTTGAATTGGGAAAAATATATTACACATCTGAAATTAGAATAATTTATGTTATATGATAATTTTATCTAAATTTTTTACGATTATGAATATTAAAAGCAGTTAAAAAATTAATTGTTTTTGTTAAGGTGAACACTAAATTATCAGGGGTTAACTAAAAAATAATTGTTAAATGACCTAAAACCTGTAAAAAAATCATTTTATGGAAATATTTAGAACTTCTGTTTTATAAGTCTTTATAATTACCTATTTTTTATCCTTTTTATGATAAGAACATCGGCATAATTTATTATTTTCAAAACTTTCATGTATATCCTCTCCCATACTTATAAAAGGACACCTCATATACTATCTTATTCGTAATTCAAAACCCGTTTCATTCCACCACTAACACCCCAAATAACTTACTTACTCCCCTCACAACATCATATATCCATTTTATGATCATAAATCCTTCCTAGGAAGTGTTTTTGTTCAAATGAAAAAAAGTTCTCCGAAGAAGAGGTAACATTCTTAAATGGGAGATTTCATTTTATTTCTTCTTCCAAAAACCTAAAATATTTTGTAATCATGATAATATAATAAAAAATATATAAAAAATATACTGCGATATTATTATTCCCATGTAATAAATTATATTCATCTCATCTTCCATCAAATGGGAATCAAAACCAGGGAACTTGTGTATGGCTGACAACCGCCTCACAAACCAATATTTTTCATATTCCATCACCACATTTATAGGTTGGGTATAGTGATGGATTTAACACATTTTTATAATATATATGTTGTTATTATACTTCTTGAATTTTAATATCACATATATCTTCTAATATTTCATTCTGTTTAAATTAGGATAATGTTGCTCATGTGTTAGGTGAACTATCACCTCATGAAGTGATGTGATTCATTTTTCATTTTCTATTTAAACAGAATGTAATAAGGATAAGATTAATGATAATATGTGATATAAATGAAATGATATTTATTATATAAAATTAATATATCACCTAGTTCCTTTACCTTTCACTCGTTAAGAAAATGATAATGTCTCTTGTGTCTACGTGTGACCTACCATCTCCACAAAGCGACTTGATCCATTCTTCATGCTCAATTTTGATAATGATTTTGAAAATGTATATAATGGAAAACATGATATTTATAACATTTATATGAATTTTTTTATGATGTAAATATGTAATATTCTCAAGATCTATAAAATTCGTGAAAAAACACATATGAGAAAACGATCCAATTAACTCCCGAAATTTTGAAAATAATGAAATATTATTAACAATCAGGTGGTAAAATGTTATAAGAGGATCATATATGATATTATAAGTATGAATATGGTTCTGGTATAAATTTATAACATTTTTAAACCCATTTTGATGGAGGTTAAATGATGTTCAACAAAAAGGAATCATGAGGTAAGGGACTTCATCTCAATTTCCCTTCATTGAGGCATATTGTAATGTTATACACCTAATTTATTTTAAATGGAAAATATACTAACACTTTTATATATAATATCCTGAATATTCCATTCTTAATGTAATTTTATGTCTCAATTTTAATTATTTTATACAAATTTATTTGACCTGAAAATTACCAGGTAGTAAGGGACTTCGTCTTAATTTCCCTCTATTGAGGAGTGTTGAAATGTTATAAACCCAATTTCTTTTATATGATTTCTATATATCCCATTTTACATGTATTATCAGGAATCATTAATAATTATTGTTATTTTATTTTTTAAATTTAATCATTTCATCCAAATGGATTTTACTTGAAAATTAACAAGTAGAAAAGAAATTCTTAACTCAATTTCTTTTCATTAGGTTTTATTAGTTCTTCATTGTCTTAGTTATTATAATATTATGTGTGTAGTGAATTTTAATAATATTATTATTTATTTAAAATTTTCTATATGGATTTTAATTTGACACAAATAATAGATTCATCTATTAATTCTCACATCAATGTTATGATCTTTTTAGGGGTTTATTTCAGAATCTCATTTTAATTAGGACTGTTTTTGCTTGAATTTCCATTGAAGGAAATTATTTGATCAATGGATAATATAAAAAATTATGTTTCTTATAATATGGTTATTAATGGATTTTTAATATAATAATACCATTTTTTCCACTCTTAGGTACTTAAAATTATTAAGAAAATATTTTTAATAAAATCTTAATTCATTTCTCTCCTCGGTCAAAAATAATTTTTCTTAAAAATATATTTTTTAGAGAATGTTTCAAAAAATGCTATAAAATTATTCAAATGATGTAAATATATTATTACCTATTGATTTATTTTCTTAAAAAATGAATGGAATCTTCATTTCATTTTCCTAACAAGGCTTTCTTGTCATTTACCAAAAATTTGAAAAAACATATTTTTTAACATGTACAACATGTATGAAATTCCATGATATCATAACCACTCAATGATTTAAATATTACACTATAGGATTTAGAGGTTATTTTTAGAGAAAAATATTTTTGAAATTTTTTTTAGAACTTTTCGTTTTAAAATGTGATTTCCAAAATTAAAAGTATATTTTTTGAAGGAATATTTTTAAAGATATTTTTAGTGTCCCTTAATTTTACTTATACTCCCCTAGGGTTATTCTGTATTGATACCATCCATATTATTCCTCTATATGCTTTATGATTATTTTGGCCAGTGATAGTATTGACACTCACTTCCTTGATTAATTTTCTTAGTAATTAAATTTCCATTGAATTATTCACTTTCTCATGATCATTAGATATTATATTTACACTAAATATATATATTATTTATCATGGATATCCTTATTTATTAAAAGATTTATCATTTCTATATATTTTGTTTTACTTTTAAAGTTATTTTATTAACTGGTGAAATATTACTAACTCATATTATTTATTAAGTATTCATATTTAATAGTAAGTCAAGTTGTTCATTAATTAAATTGATTATTCAATCTATGGGGAATTATTTGGACATGCATATATGAGTGGGGTCATGTTATTGATGTCCCCTTAATGAATTAGTATTCTCATGAGACAAATTAGTTGGATAGACTTAGTTAAATGGGGTTTAATGTATACATACCCATTAGTTTTAAATTTTCTCATGAAATGTTTTAATAGTAGAGGTATAATGTTCTAGAAATCATGATGTACAAGAATTAAGTATTCCCTCATTTCAAGAAATAAATTATTATTTTCCATGAAATTTTTGAAATGATATTATCTTTGGATGTATTTTATTCTTAGTTTATTGATTAAATGGAATGTGTTTTTTTATTTACCTTTCTTGTATTGATTATGACTTATCTAGTTATCAATTCATGTTATAGATTAAATAGAATTTTCTTATAGTTATTTACATTTCTATATTTATTATGTAAGTAAAATTATTTAAATTTCATGTGTGCTTATCTATATACATTTCATATTTATTAATCTGGTCAAATTATTTAAATGGAATGTGTGTTCAGTTATTTACCATTCCATATTGATTATGATTATTGGTCTATGATATCTTCTGAGGTATTTAACACTTATTGAGAATTTTTCTCAACCTTATTTTGTTTCATTTATTAGTAATCCAATTAGTTTACTAAGAATGATATGTAAGGATATTCTAGAGGGAATAATTATATTCTCAAAAACAATGTTGTAATTTGTTTTTTTGAATGTAATTTGGGAATCATGTATGTATCTTGTTTACCAAGACTACTAAATTATTTAGTCTTTTTGGATGTGATTCTCGGTATCTTATACCAATGTAATAGTATAAGACATCAGTTATAAGTTAATGGAGTTAGGTTCACTATTGTTTGTATCAGAATAAATTTAGTAGAAACTTTGGGAACTATATTTTAGAAAATATAGATTAGGTAACATGACCCTATTACAGACATTGAGGATAATTATAGAAGAACCACATAATGTTTTTGTAATATAGAGATTATTTTTTTTACTCATAATACATATATTCATGGATACTAAAAGTGTATGTGGTTCTGGTACAAATGTACCTAGCATTTATAACTTCAAAAATGGTGCATTAGGATTTACTTGATCATCACCAGGTACATGACAATGGGCCTTACAATGTAACTGGTTTGAAACTCTTGGTAGAAATGCAAAGGATAATTCACATTTTAATTATAATAAATTATGAAATATTTGAATAGATGAAGTTAATGAATGGCGTAGGTTAAACCTAAGGTGTATTATATTGAAAATAAGGAGTCATGATTTTGACATACAATAAACCATTTTGTGGTTTCCAACTATGATTATTATTTCTCACACTATGATTTTTGGTTTTAGTTAATGGAAGGAACCCAAATGAATCATGTTGGCATTGAATAATAAGGAAAATGTTGTGACTATGAGAAACCAAATGAGATGATGATAGACGTTAAAGATATTGTGACTATTTCTAATTAGTTATCCAAAAATATGATTAACAACTTATACCCTAACCGACCTTTGAACTCTCCAAAGGATAGAGGGATATATTTAACTAAGATATCAAATGATAGTAACCATGGAAAAAAGAAGGATTTATTATCTTCATGTCAGAAATGTGGATAAAGACACCTAGGAAAGTTTCTAAATGGGAAAATGTTTTAATTGTTGAAAACAATGTCATAATGCTATTAATTGATAAGGAAAAATGAAAAGTATAATATAAGAAAAAATATCATCTTAGGGATCCATTTATAGTTTGTTATATTAAATGTGGGGATCCTAGTAATTATCCAAGTCAATTCCATCTTCTAAAGGTTAACCCCTGGACTAAGGAATGACCTATCTTGAAATAAAATTAATGAAGAATTTATGTATTGGGATTCAATAATTAAATTTTAGATTTTTTTTACTGATGTTATTTTGGTCATAAGAATTATGAGTCATCTACGTATTGGATAAATTTTCATTAGAATATATGTCTTAATTAACATAAGAGCTAAGTATACCATCATGGGTTTATAAGTTTATGTTTGATCATAAGATAAATTATTAAATACCCCTTCTAAAAATTTGTGTGATAAGGATAGGACATGATTAAGGATATTTTCTTATTAAATGTATGGATATAAAACCTACTTGTTTTGTATATTAAATAGTTATTTCAGTAATAATACCTTTACATTTTTTTGAAATAAGATTAAAGGTATTAGTAAACTTTTAGGTTTTTCTTATCTTCGATTTTGTAGTAATTATGGCTCATAAAAACTTTGGAAAATTATAGGTATTATATAAATATAGTTTTTAAGAAGAAAAACTTATTTCATCTAGAGAAGGCCTCAAAAAAAGAACCCACAACTGAAGGGTGACAAGGTTTTAACACGTATGACTAGTCTACTGATGTTCTGGTTAATATGTCATTGTCTTTAGTTAAATCATTTAATGGATAAATATTAATGTTGAGTAAGTGGTGTTACTATTTAGGTTTAAATATTAATTTACAATATTGGATAAAATTTTATAACCATTTTGTTTATTGAAAATATTTATAGGCATATGAAATGAATTGCCACTCTTTTAAAGATATATGGATCCATTAAAAGTGAATTTTAGTTCTTCAGGAATAAAAAATAATTTTGGATACTAATTTTTTGGATTAATATATGAATTTGAAATTGATTTAAGAACAACCCTTGCATAAAATTTTGATTATGAAATAGAATGATATCAAGTAAGTATATTTTCTCATTTTATTATACAATAATACAATTCCTCAACATTAGAAAAAGGATCTTAAAACATAAAAATCATCATATTACATTCATAACCAATGAATCAAATGGTATTTTAATTTATCACAAGTTTATGGTTTTTAGGTCCTTAACTTCCCATTGATCATTCACTTTATTATGATCAATGACGTATATCACTCTTTATAATTATTTACGCTTTTCTTCCATTTATATATCTTCAAATTCTGTTAATGTTCTCATACTTAGAATCTTAGTTATGTGTTATTCCATGTGACAATTTTACATACATTTATATTATAATAATATGATGATTAATAAACCATTTTTACAATGTGTTTTTCAATAATTTAATTATCAAATATCAAAGCCTTGATTTCTATATGAAAGATCAATTTGTGACAATGGAATTTATTTAAGTTGGGGAGAATGTTACACCTCAGATTTCCAAATGAATAATATTTTATTTGATAGAGTATGTGATAATAAATACTAATCTTAAACGACCCAAAATATATATTTCATTAAATTTAATCACTTTGATAGCTTACGGAACACGCAACCCCCCATCTAAATAAACTGTAATATAGTATACGGTTATAACATAGCCATTAAATTATTAGTAATAAATATTACTAATTAAATTATGAAAATTAAATTATTTAAAAATTTATAAAATAAATTAAATAGATATATATTGGTTTTGAAAAAATAAAAAAAATTTATAATGAAAGGAAAATGTTTTCTGAAAAAAATATACTTTTAATGTAAAACGTTTTTTTCATATTTTGTGCAGTTATATTAAAATAAATTATATTAACACATAAAAATTTTATTTGAATAATTAAACTATATTTTTCAATCTACATTTCAAAATTTTCTTGGCATTATTTTTGGATAATTTTCTGAAAGGATTAATTTTTTGATGAATAGTAAAAATATTGGTTTTTATTAGGAATTTTCATTTATTTAAAAGCATAAAAAACATTAAAATTGTTTTATTATTACATTAAAAGTAAAATTATTTAAATTATATATCCATTAATCCAATTTAGGTCATTAAAATCAATTTCACATTGAAAATTTATATAAAAACGTTTTAAGCCTTTGAAAATTTTCTCTTTGAAAATAGACTTTCTCGTCACCTCTATGTGTTTAATTTTAAATTAAATTCTTCAAATTATATGAGTTGAATATATAAAAATACATTCAACATTTTTAATTATAATAATTTGTAATATCTAAATGTTCAGATTCATTTTTTACTATTATGAATATTAAAAGGATTAAAAATAATAATTACCATAGTTAAGGTAAAAACTAATTTACCAGGGGTTAAACTAAAATGTTAAGGGTCACAATGAACTACAAACTTATAAAAACCCAATTGTATTTATAAATTTCATCCTTATCACCTATAAGGGTTGATAATTTCCCATTTTGGATAATTTTTTCATGGTAAAAATGTGTTTCTAATTGATTATTTTCAAAAATTATATCAGGGTCCTCTCCCCCACTTAAAATGGCCACCTCTATCCTCTCCTCTTCACAATTTCAAAACCCTTGGTTTTAGATAGTACCTAAACATATCACTTACTTACTCCCTTCAAAAAAAACTTATATCCCTTTTTTGATAAAGTTACATCTGAGGTAGGATTTTGGTACAAACTAAATGAATTTCCCCAAAGAATATGTAATATTCTTAAACAAGTGTTTTCATTTTATTTATTCTTCCACTCCCATAGGATATTATTTAATTGTGATAATATAATAAAACTATTTTCTCCATTATACTGTGATGTTATTATGTTAATTTCATAACCTATATCCATAATATCTTCTATCAAAAGAGAAATTAAATTTTTGATCATGTGTACAGTGAACTACCACCTCACAAACGAATATATTTCCTCATTTTTTTACTATTCTGGATACTATATCATACAATAAAATTTATTGAATTTTTATTAAAGAGATAATCAAATTACATTGAGTCTCTCTCTCTATTATATATGATCATGATCTCATATTTTAGTCAAATGTTTTGAAAGTGATTTAAATTTCATTAAGTAATTAATTAAATTTTATTGAATAATTTCATCTGCAGTCTTATGGATAGTAAAAAAAACTATTCATACTATATAAGATATGAATTAGGCTTGATATTTATAATATCAAGGACGTATTGATCAACTTCTTTTATGGTTAAATTTTCTAATAATAATAGTTTTCATTCTAGTATAAAATGGGAAATATTTAGGCATTATAGGGAAAGTGGTGTCAAAATATATAAAATTAGGATGATTTCATTGAAAGGAAGTTATTGAGATCATAAAAATTATATGAAATTGTAGAAAAATTAAACATGGTTCAACATCAAGTGAGTAAATCTCAGAGTATGAAAAATAGTTATGAATATCACAGGAGTAAAGATCTCTCATTTGAGGTAGGAAATCATGTTTTTATTAAATTATCACAGTGGAAAAGTGTTATAAGTTATTGGAGAAAAGGAAAGTTAAGTATGTGATTAATTTTTCTATATAAAATTTAGTAAAAGTTAGAACAAATTTTTTATAGATAAGCATAACCTTTGAGTTTCTGGTGCATGATGTGTTTCATGTTTCTTTGCTCAGAATGTTTGTACTTAATGCATCATATGTTTTGATCCCTAGAATGGAAAAATTTGAGGATAATATCTATTATGAATAAAATCCAAATCCAATTTTGGATCATTTAGATAAGGTACTGAAAAATATTTTTAATCACTAGGTAAGTTCTTTAAATAAGAATCACATGAATGAAGAAGCAATATGGGAATCACAAAATTATATGAGGGAAAAATACCTTCACTTATTTAAGTAATGAATAAAATTATGAGGAAATAATTTACTAAGGGGTGAATAATTTTAAAACCTAGGTAATAATATAAATAAATCAATCTTATGATTTATAAGTTTTCATTTTATGGATTTGTATTCATCATTGTTTTATAAATAATTTTAGAAAAGTTTTCTATTGAAAAGGAATAGTTTTATTTAACTAAATTTTCATTCCATGTATTACATATTTTTATTTAGAAGATAAATTTATTTATTTTAGAAATGAATTTTATAAATAGATCTTAATTTTTATAATAAAAAATCAAAAACATTACTTGGGATAAATTTTTCAGATTTTTCTAAAAAGATTTATTTTTGAGTGAATATTGAAAATTGTAGATTTTTAAGAAACTATGATTTATTTTCATTATGTAATGTAATTTAAAATAATTGTTAAATTTTTTATTTGATTTAAATGTAAAATAGTATCCATCAGATTCTAAATAATTCAATAGTAATCGATATTATATATGAATCTAGTATAATGTCATCTCTTTCTTAAAATGATATTTTCTAAAAACCATTTTTCATTGTGTTTTTAACACTAATATTAGAGGTGATTTATATAATTTATACTAATTGAAACATTAAAAATGGAATCCATATTTTGAATTATATCTTTAAATTTATTAAGGATTTAAATTTCATTTTTGGTCATTATGAGTATTGTCCATTGTAAAAATGTGTCACTGTGGAAAATGATACATCAAGTTAATTAAGGTAAAGAATAAGTGATAAGTCCGTAAAATTTTATATTAATTCCTATTGTATGATGTTATTTATACTATTATCATATTATATTATAAATTTTATATTTTGTATCCATTTTACTTCAATAATACTCAATAATATTTCAAGGTTTAGAAAAATTACTAGTTTATCACTCCCCTCACTTATAAAAAGGCACATCATCTCTTATCTTCCTCGCACCTTTTGTGAAATCTAGTTCATCAAATACATTCCCAAATCTCTCTAAAATATCCTTTCCCACATCCTTCATGGACTTGTATTCTCCCAATATCAATCCTATAAGAAATATTGTGGAATCTAAAGGGATATATCCTAGGAGAATGTATAAGTCCTAATCAGTATATCTCATGTCTATTTGTTCTTTTACCACCATAAATTATTATTTAACCATTATAAAGTTACAAAATCAGTATATTCATGATACTGAAATTTTTTTTTATTTCCCCTTTTATCTCATTTTTCATCTTATGAGGAATGAAAACAATTCTTTTGTGTACGTGTATACTACCACCTCCACGAAGCAATATGATTAATTTTTCATTATAGGATCATATGGATAGTTAAAATGGTGAAAAATATTAATATATATGATATTTAGGAACTAATTATTATTATATAAAAGTAATATATTACTTACCTTCTCACCCTTTCTTTCTGTTGTAAATTGATAACATCACTCATGTGTACATTCAGAATATCGCCTCCACAAAGCAATGGGATTAATTTATAATATTCACATTATAAGGATTGAAATAGTGATAATAAATATGAAATTTATAACATATTTATGAATATATAATAGTAAATTATTATCTACTTTATTATTTTTCCTCCAGTTAGAAGAATAAAAACATCATCCTTATGTACGTAGGAGCTACCATCTCCATGAAATGACATGGTTCATTTTTCATGACTGCCATAAATAGTTGGTTTTAAAAATTTAATATAATATATAAATATGTTAAATATAAAAAAAATTAAGATTCTATAAATAATGGAACCATATCCTATTTAAACATGGTAAAATCATCGATGCGGTTTTGGCTGTATAAACCAAATGACCCAAAAAATGGTCAATGTCAAATTAACCATTTTAGTAACTAAATAAAACATGGTAAAAATTAAATAAAAGGAATAATATTAATGTAATGACATAAAAATGTTCTTAATCTTGTCTAAATATAATATAATTTTATTATCTAAGATTTAGAGAACATACAAATCTAGACATGACTTAAGGTATTGACTTTTACTTTAAAAACTTTTTTTCATGTATTCCATTCAAATTTTTCTCTTAAAAACATATTTTTTACACTTACACTATAGCACTCATCAAGGTAAACCTTTCCTAGAGTGACCAATATCCTTTTATTGGTCATGGTCACTCCAATGTTGATATCCCTAAATTCCTATTTTCTAAAGGCAGGTGACCTCAACCACCATGGTTGATAATGGTGGCTTTGTGATCCAAACATAATGATTGGATATCGGCTCCTCCTTCCATGTATTCTACTATGGACATTGTTTCCTTGTCTAGGTCTCTACCATAGACTTGATACATTTTCATTAATCTCATTTAAAGTGCAATCTTGAAGTGGACATTAGTTAATTTTAATGATTCCTAAAATGACAGGGTAGCTACCTATGGTGTGAGTTGATAAGAATATTGGAAATCTTGGATATCTTGGGAATGTTGTAAATATTGGGAATCTATAAAAGTATTTATTTTTCACAGTATAGAGAATCTCATGATTGAGGAATCTTTCATGTAATATCTAAGACATCCCATTTCTGTTATGGGAAAACATACCTAAGAGGAATAATGCCTCCAAGTCTCATTTCATCAAGCATCTCATAATTACTTCATGGGTTAGAGATTATGATGATCTAGGTATAGTCACAGGTTTGTTGTTAAGTTAGGGAGTTTTTATGGTTCAGAAGTTTAGATTCCTATGGGAACATTATCATAGTTTTAAATTCTTTTTGGGACATGATCTTACGATTAGGGTCTTATGGAGACATGATCACAGATTTAATGTTTTGTCGGGAAACCTTCCATGTAAACTTTTCAGGCACTTAGGTAGATCTAGGTTATAGATGCCTATATGTTACAAAGTCTTGTGGGGACATAATACTTGGATGTTAAAAGGTTGATTATATTCCAAGGAGGAATGGTCACACTCTAGGTTTGTCACATCCCGGGGGAAATTGGCGGATTTGTGATAAATTTTAGATAATGGGATTGAACCTAAGGGATGAGTCCTATATAATCAAATAGTAGATAGGTATCAAAACCCATGTAATTAAATACAATAGTTTATGGTCATATAACAGGACTGATTTATGCAGTTTAACATCATTAAGTAAGGACCCAAGTTCCATAAAAGGAGTGATAATAAGGGATATTGTGGAGATTATTAGAAAAATGTGACTAGTGGGTGGAGTGTCATATCATGTTTATTACATGAGAAATATTATGATTTTCACACAAGGTAAGCCTGTAGTTTATCAACATGTGTTGAGGATGATTTTGTTTTCAATTTAACATCATTCAACTATGATGTTGGGCTATTTAGTTTATATTTTTACATATCGAACATGATTGGGACATACACTTGAGGTAGATCATTTCCATGTAAGCTCCAAAAGGATCTCCTAATATATGTTAAAAGTGAAATGAATGCTTATTCACTTTATGATTCCACTATTGGGGAAGCATGTTGGCATCTTGAGGTTGGGGAGACAATTCTTATGAGAAAAAAGTGATGAGGATTCCCATACCATGCTTGGAGAAAAGGGTTTGAGATTGAGGGTTGATGATATCAATCATATAAATGGTAGAGGCATTAGTAAAAATAGTTTGGATTGATATAAGAACCTATGAAACTCAAATATCACAAATCTATATTTTTGGAAGGTGTAATCATGTTGAATATTTTAACATGGCTCTCATGAAGGTAAAAGAGTTTGCGAAGATGAGGCCTTCATGAAACATTGATTCCCTACTTAATAATGGTGGTTTGGTGTATAAAGGTTGAGTTTCATTAATGATAGAGGTCTCATTGAGCCCTATGGTTCATGAATCATGTGAATCTAGTGTTAAGGGTGTGATATTTTATGAAGTTCATCACCACCATGATCTAAAGTTATACAGAATTGATGGGTGGTAACTCGTGAAAGATGGTTTTCTATAGAAAGATATTTCATATTTGGATCATAAAGGGTGGAGTTTCATGAATTTATAGATTTTAGGTGTAATTATAAAGGTTTATTCCCATTAAATTGGGGTATTAGGGGGAGTATTTATGGGTTATCCATTGGTTGAAACACACTATGTGTGAAGGATTACTATCTTCATGAATGATGGAGTTTTTAAATGCTCCGACATCCTTTGTGAATTACTGGCCTTCTGTGATGGATGAATCATTAAAGAATATAGCCCCTTGGGTGGTTTTGAGTATGTTTCTTCCAAGATTTACCTAGACTCTTCTCATCATTCCTTGATGTATCCCATAATTTGTGTTTTTTTTTGTGTCAAAAACTTCCCTCCTCATAATAAGAGCGACACAGGAGATGAGGATTAAATTCAGAGGCTAAAATGTTTAAATTCAATTATAGGTGTTACATGTATGATGAAAATCATACCTATACTAGACCAATAAATATTGAAAGGAATCCTAGGGGTCCCTTGAGATTCTCACATAAGATTGGATGATCCTATCATTTCATAAACTTGAATAATTTCATGACCGTTATTTAATTGAGATCCATAGGGATTGTGATACAATCAAAATTGACAAATATTTAATATTTCATGAGATTATATCATAATTTTATTCCTTTGGGAGGCTCATGTTTCATGAGGAAAGTGTTTCATGTGAAAATTATTAGTGAACCAAACTTTAAAATCTTTCAAAGTCTCTGGAATGGTAGCTGAAGGTGTCAAAGTTATTACTACTCGAATAAGGAACATGGCTAGCAATATTCTGATGGATAGATCTTACATACTATATAAGATTAAAAAAATCTCTACACTACTGATAGAAGATCATAAATATTATCCAATCCTCCATAGGTTTCCACTATATGTATTTGGATATAGGTGTGATGTATTAATCCCTCGTGTTAATCAAGACACCCCCACATGATGGTTTTGAAGATCCTAGGGCCTGTATAGGTGGAACATGTAGTTAACCAGCCTAGGTCGACCTAACATGCCACCTGATCTAGCCCAATATATGGAATAAATTTTTCCTCCCTGATTTTAATAGGCTAAGGAATAGTGGAAATGTTCTAAAAGATAGATATGGGAGACTATACCCCCTAGTCAGAGTGCAATAATTGCATGAAATAACCAAACTAATATGAAAAGATAAATATAAGGGCACACATAATAAATAAATTGAAAAAAAATCATGCTATGAAAAATGAAATGTATAATACAATCATACATACATATATCATAAAAAATTAA
The DNA here is from genome assembly GCA_963277665.1 of Viscum album. Taxonomy (NCBI): domain Eukaryota; kingdom Viridiplantae; phylum Streptophyta; class Magnoliopsida; order Santalales; family Viscaceae; genus Viscum; species Viscum album. The sequence continues at coordinate 88,386,030 of OY728140.1, read as the reverse complement.
CAACTAGTCACCCATTGGGCTGACCAAATATATAAAATAAAAAACTAAAAATAAATACATTAATCTCTACTACTAACTCTGAGTTGAACCACATAGCTGGTTTCCATGAGTCTCAATCTACACCAACCAAATCATGAGACTCCACATGAATGGATATAATCATTCATGAAACATTGGACCTCTACCCCATACATAAGGTAACCTATTCTCCATCCTAAATAAATACATCAGGTCTACACGCACATTGAGGTGCACATATAGGGGGTGAGAAATAAATCTTAGAAGGATACCCCAATGGGGAACCTAGAATCTGTTTTCATAACAAGTTCATGAATATGTTATATGCCAAGACTATCCAAAAAATAATAATAGTTGTAAAAAAGTAAACACCAATGTAAAATAATGGGGCTAAAACAAAAATAAAGAAAACAACTGACTTTGGATTCTATCCTGACACCTGAGGTAAGTATACCTAGGCCTTGGCCCCGCAAGAGGATTTAAAGCACATGGTTCACCCAAATACATGAGATTAGGCATGTTCAAAAATTCTACACAAGATATCCAAGATATTTAAATGAATAGTAAAAAATTATAGATCCCTAGGAATAACCATTGAAATCTATAAGGCAATGTGCATTTACTGGGCTTTAGGACTCTAACGTCATGATCTGAATAGATGAAATAATCTCCCCTCTAAACAAATAAGAAAGAATCATGTCATAAAATTCTTATTAAATTAATTAGGTTCCATCATGGACTCAACATATAAACCATTCTATATGATCCATCCACATGGACACAATGAATCTACATAGGGGGAACAACAACATCCATAGTAAACATATCTACCCTCTATCTAATGTGAACACTCAATAAGAGGGGGTGAACTCATTCAGACCATCCATTTGCTCCCAAAGAACATCTAACCATGTCTAACGAGTGGAGGAGAGAACCAAATAAAAATTAATTTCCAATTCCAGATCCAATATATCCCATGGTTATCCCCCTCAAATAAATGTCCTTAGTACAAATTTCCTTAAACATCATGGAAAAAAGATAACTAAATGTGGGGTGATCTAACTCTTGAACCCAACATCCAAAATATGAACTACTAGTATCAAAAAACTCTCATATAATATAGAATATGTATCTTGTGGTCCCATGTATTTCATCATCCAATAAAACTACCACCAGAAGGTCTCAATAACCCACCACATGTCTAAATTGAACTCAGGTCTCCAAGAGTCCTCTAGGTTATATCAGCAAGTGATGTCCAACTTGGGGTTCCCATGTTGTAACAAAGCACTAAGGCCACACACATAAAATGATCTACAGCCATCTTAAATTCCATATCAGGAGTATAATATCTTATAAGGGGTTCCACTAGATCATACAAATCATAGGACATGCCCTGTCACGAACCAGGCCGGGTCGACATCCGACCCGGTGCCGACCCGGTCCGCGGCAAGGCCCGAAGGGCGTTCCCGATCCCCACGGGCTGGCACAAGTGCCTGGGTATCAAGAGTAACCTGTGGGAACGGTTTACCCGAAATGGTATAAACAAACACTAACAAGATAATAAAAATGAAACTTGTAATCGACAACCAAAGAGACCATAAAACTGAAATCAAAATTTAAAGGTTTACAACTAGAACCAATGTCCAAAAATAAACGGCAACAAAATGGACTATGACTATAACTCAAACCTCCAAGCGACAAGAGCGGTATAGCATCCACACGCCACAACACCAACTTGCACGAGAAGACCATCACCGACCAAAACCACCATCGCTGAGCACGATGTCACATCCTGGAACACAGAAGAAACAGAAACTACATAAACCCAAGGGTGTATATAGGGTGTGAGCTAAAATCCCAATAGGATGCCACCGAGAAAAAGGTTCCATGCCACAACATCAAAAGACAATTCAAAGTGCTTATTCAAAATTATACTTTCAAAATGCCTTTAAAGAAAACATTTACATGCTAACTGCTAAAGAAAACACTAAAAAGGAACTCATTCCACAAACACTATTTTTAAGGAGGAAGAGGAAGGTTCATTATGGGCACACATACACACACACACACACACACACACACACACACACACACACACACACACACACACACACACACAGGTGGTCCTCCATATGTCGACGGAAGGCACCGCGCCATCGATGGTAGAGCACTATAGGTAAATCCCCTAAGGATCATCTAGCTCGAGTGGGGCCCTAGAACCTCGTGTGTCGATGAAACATGGCTTAGAAGGCCACGACCCTCAGAAAACGTGGCTTAGAAGGCCACGACCCTCAGAACACGTGGCTTAGAAGGCCACGACCCTCAGAACACGTGGCTTAGAAGGCCACGACCCTCAGATAACATATGTTTAGTTAGTGTTCCAATCATCAATCCAGCTAAGTGAAACAAGGACGATACCCATCTGGTTCACTAGCGCACTAGTTCAAGTCCGCCCACCTAGATACCCAGGGTTTTCCCTAGTGCTCAATCAAATTTCACATTCACATAGTATATTTATTTCTCATATCGCAGACCAAACAAGATATTGCACAAAAAAGTCACTATTTGTATACCCAAACAACCATTTCAAAAACTCACGCACACAAAAACCATTTTATCACATAGTTCAGACCACTTGCGACTTGATAAACTATTTTAACAATTTGAAGAACATTTCAAAATAGAACAATAAGAGTTTCCATGTGAGACATGTCCAATGTCACATGTAAGAATACCAAAAAAAAACTTAATGCACACATAATTCTGTCAAACATAACTCCCGCGCTCCACATATAATTTAATAAGTGCAATTAACAATTTATGAAACCCTTTAAATTAGAAAGCAAAGATTTTCACGAGAATGATGAAATCGATTTCATATACGAACGTCACTTTAAAACCAAACGTGCAGATTATACAAACTAAAACACGTTTTCCCATTGTTCAAACAATTTTCAATTTAATTCCAAAAGTACGCAACACGGAAAACACACCCAAAGTGACTCATTTTCATTGAAAACCTACATTTAATTACATAGACACCCCAAAGAACTTGAAAACACATTTCTCACCTACCAAACAACACTGAAAACCTTCCCAAACATATTCCACATCTCAAACGACACTTAATTAAACAATTTCTCAATTAATAAAACATCACATATGCATTCCACAATACCTCACTTTAAAACACACAAATTTTAGATGCCAGAACCATTTGAAAATCAATTGCACACCCCAACCCTTATAAAACATCATTCCCACCCCTAAAACATACTCAATGTTCATAATAAAAATTAACACGTCAAAATAGTTTACATTCTTTTGAAAAACTCAATTTAATAAAATTCGTACCTCAAGCGTTCTTGAAAACACAATTTTCACACCTTAAACAACTAACTAAAACACGTCTGAAAATTTCAACAACACATCGCACATGAAAAACTTTTCATTTACTTAAAAACAACTTAAATTCATCAATATGCATATCAAAGTACGTCCAAAATGAAATTCGCATCACACAATTTATAATTAGAACACATTATAATTTAATTAAGGAGCAATTTAAATCATCTAAAGATGGTATGGCATGGAACCACCTACCTTGGTGTAGCAGACTTCACAAAAAAGGTGCGCAAAGACGGTCGAACGCCAATCGCACCTCAAAGGAACCCAAAAGTGAACCCTAAACAAGAAATTGTAAAAAAAAACTCAAAATCAAACAATAAATTGAACTATATTCTCATTGCACGACCGAAACATGAGGAGAAGGGAGGAAACTCAACCGAAGGGAGTAGAATTCGCCAGACTGGGGCTTCGCCGGAAAGGGGAAAAAAAGAGGTCGTCGGCCATGGGGTTGCGGCTGTGCGTTGTTCGACCGAAGGTCAGGATTTGCGGGGAGCGGTTGGTCAGGGGGACGGCGCGAGCGAGGAGGTCGGAAAGAAGGAGAGGGATGCGGCAGGAGGCCTGGAGTGGGAGGCGCGGCCGGTTCGGTGTGTCGTAAGGAGCGAGTTCACCGGGGCTCAGCCGAACAGGTCACGCGGAGGGGTTTCATGGGGCGGCGCGAGGGGAGCCGGGATGACGGAGCAAGTCGCCGGAGGGTGTGGGGCGCTGGAGGTGAGCGGCGTCGGAGGAGGTGTCGGCCAGGGAGGGGGGGTGGCGTGATAGTAGGGTTACAGGGGGGTGAGCCGCGCGAGACAACCCGAGGGGGAGAAGAAGTGAGGGAAAGAAAAGAAGGGTGAGAAAGAAAAAAAAGGAAAAGATAAAATGAAGAGAAAAAAATACTAAAATAAATAAGTGAAATAAATGGAATAATAATAATAAAAATTGTAATAGCATCAAATAATCTTAACCATAACATTTATTAATCTCAAACAATATTTTTATTATTATCATTAAAACAATTTATTAAAGTTTATTAAACTTTTTATTTCCATTTTATTTAAAACTCATTATTCATTATTATTTCATTTTCTGGTTATGTTTTTTTACTCATTTTGAAAGTCAGGCAGACCGTGCGGTCTCAGAACCGTGCCCTGCCCGTGCGTCCGGTGATGCTAAACCTAAAGCAGTCATAATAATAATAATAATAATAATAATAATAACAATAATAATAATGATAATAATAATAATGATAATAATAATAATAATATTTTCAAGTGATATTAATAATATTATTATTATCAAAACCATTCTTAATTCATCTTATTTCGTTAATTGAACATCGGCAAGGCATGCAGTGACCAGGCGGGGTCGCGCGATGACCCAAGCGAGGCCGTACGACTTCGACTGCGGCACGCAGGATGCAGTCAAGGTCAAAACACACGTTTTTAAATAAGAACTTAGAAATTTTATGTCGGGCCTCGACCCGAACTACCCGACGCAAGGAAAAAATTAATAAAATAAATAAATTAGAGAAGATGGGTGTGACATGCCCAGTATAGAAACATCCCAAACGGCCCTCAACGACATCATACTGATCCTTGATCAACAACACACCCCAAGGGAATCCAAACAAAAATAAAGACTACAAGGGAATTATCAATAGTCCTCATGATCACCTCAAGAATAGTAAATCACACAAGATATTCTCAGTGCAAGTGAATCCTCAAGGAAACACCCATGTAATAAAACCTCAGTCAGTATTTTCGTAAAACAACCCATCCATAGGTATTAACTCACTCACAAGGGAATACAATTAAATAGCATGTCGCACATGAATTCTCAAAAGTAGATTATAAAATTAACAGATCAACTGATTAGAAACCATCCAACCAATGGAATCATCAAGAGTCCCTCATACTCATCTCAACATCAAAATGAAACTTAGCCATAACTCCCATCCCACTACGTCAACCCATCCTTAAGGCTCCAATAGCTTTGATCCTAAAGAAATTGGTCTCGATATCTAGGGAAAAACTAATATCTCCTCAAAGATACAATGAAGACCCTCATTCTAGGATTTTTCCAAAATAACCTCAAAAAAATATCTCTGGAACACTCAAGTATGTTTGGAAACTAATATCACAACCCTCACCTAGGCCTCGTAGCTCAAAACCAACCCCACTAAAGGATTCATAATCCTAACCTAAAATAAATGCCCCAAATAATGATCTACCAAACCAAAAAACCATCTTGATGGCCTATAAACACAAAAATGATACCACCATAATGATATATGGGCAAAAATTATTATAATAGACTCCTCTTATGTCCAATTTTAACTCCAAGGTGAAAAATCAAAAAAAAACATGCCAATGGAAGAAAATTTCATGGTGTGTACATCAGGTACACTATGTATATCCCCTAAGGTTCTCGTTTTCCTTTTACCACATGCCACTCGGTGTGTTCATTTACAAAGTGCATGACATGTATTACCTATACATAGTGTATACCATACACGGAGTACCATCCCATGTTTGTGGCCATGTTCCGCCCCCCACATTGTCACAAGGTATAGCCAAGAAAGATACATTACCATTGTCAATGTACCTCACCTGGGCTCTAGTCGTATACCCTATATGGCTAGGTTTCTTAATATAGGGTGTCTAAATGAGCCCCTAACCACACTCCATATAGCTAATACATGGTTTTTACTCCTAAGTACATGGTGTGTAGTCCCAAAATAGTGTCTTCCCTTATTATAAATAACACACCTTGTATGTTCTATGAAACATAGGCCCTATACTTGTGTTCTTCCAAATGGAAAACCCCCAAAGTAGCCTAAACTCTCATTTCTCCCCAATTAACCCTTGATAGACCCTCATGGGGTCCCAAAAAACCCCAAAAGTCTCTAAAACATAAAAAAAGTTACATTGTTTGGATTATAATGATCAAACCGGGTGAAAACATTGGAAGTTCCACATCAAAACAACTACCCAAAGTCGTTGTACTCCGATCTGGGCCTCAAACAAACCCCCTAGTTGGTGCCTCCCCCTCCCTCTTCCTCATCCCTCAATCTCCTCTCTCAACCAAACATCACAATGGGGCAACCCTATATGAATTACATGAGAAACCAAAGAAAGAAATGAATAACAGAAAAAGTTCAAATAAAAAGTGAAGAAAACGGACCTGACCCCGGCCCTGGTACCCATGGTGAGTTTATGCCTCACATATAAAAAACCCAAATTCAATAATCAAAATTAGATATGGAATCTAAATATAATGATCTATATAAAATATATCATGGAGCTAACATGTGGAAATAAATTAATATTAAATTAATTAAATATTCAATATTTTTTGAAATTTTGATTGTCTCATATTTCTATCAAACTCATGTCCTAGGGTAAAAAACCTGTTTCAAGACATATAGAATTATCAAAAAAAATATTCAAGATCATCTCATAGGATAAATTATAATTTTTCAACAAGAAAAACATCTAGGAACAAAATTTTTAAATTTATCTTAATTTTCACTACTCGGGCCAACAAGAGGCCTCACAAAATCCCCACCATAAATGCTTCTCACCTTTGAGAATCCTCAATGATTAACCAAAAGAGTGTATTTACCATTTATCAGTGTAACGTCCCGACCTTAGTTACCCATATTTGGTGCATTATTATGTAACATTGGCATGATCACAAGGGATCATGTCCCGAAAGGCCGATCAGTTTAGTATCCTTGGAAGTACTAAATACATACATAACTTTTAAATTACATTATGAAATGAAAAAAAAATTGTGTCTAAATTTAATACACTCATATCCCATAGCTTATCACTTCAGTTCAATCATAATATACTTCATCACATCCTAGGAAAAATAAAACATAAGAAAGGGGTGAGATCATATACTCAGTAAAGTATTACAATATTGTAGAAACTTTCCTAAATAAGCCTAAACATTAAAGAAAAATGTATAAGACTAAAACACAAGCTCTTTAAAAATAAACTTTAGCATAATATGGTGAAGATAAATCAAATAATTCCATTTACTTATTCACATGGATATTTTACTAGTTGAATAATCACATGTAATATCAATAGCTAATTTCATAATGATATAATGCATAATGCTGGACATCATAACCAAATAGTCAAGGCCTCATTCCAAGACTACAAATAAATATTTTGTCAAGGCCCTCTGCCAAGACACTATTATGTCTCATTATACCTACCTATGCATCGAGGAGCTATATCGGGCTCCACCTCTCACTTACTAAGACGGATGCATTCCTCGCATGAGAAGGTTGAAATATAACATAAACATTCATATTAAAATTAGCATATGAAATGTTAAAACTATAACCATACACCATGAATGGTATAAAAATAACACATACATAGTCAAACATATCACAAAACCTTCAATAAAATATATAATATTTTATCATAATAAATCAACTTCAAACAAGAGTAAAATCCATCAAAGGATGTTGACATAGATGAAATCAAAACTATTTGACAGAAATATGTCTTTATATTTTGAAATCATTTAAAAGTCACATAATTATAAAAGAAAACATTTATTTTTAAAATATTCTTATAATATTTTAAGGTAATCTTTGAAGGTGTTATTACGGTGGAAAATAGATGCACCCGCTGTATAAGTTAACAAAAACATTCTTACTTTAATTTGTCTAAAAGGTCATAAAGTACCTTGTTTGGAAAACGATGGAAATATCCCATTAAAAAAATTATAAAAACTAAAAAAATGGTATAAATGAATTTAACCCATATTCTAGGAAATATTATAAATGTTTTGAAATAAATTTTTAGAAACACGAATGTGGATGATAAAGAAGTCCCAGTAGATTCTTATGTATAAACAACCTCAGATAATAAAGAGATTGTAAAATTAACCCTTACCTTTTAATTTTCCTTATCCAAGGGTATGTTAACCACCTTTATAATAGTTAAATAATTTTTATTATATTATACAAGAACAACATACATAAATATGATATCATATATGATATTATAATTTTACATTGTTAGTAATATTTCAGTAGTATCGTTCTTTCAGGTGTTAACTGATTCGTTTTCCATTATATGTTTTGTTATGTAAGTCATGTTTGTTATTGATATGATGTATTTGATTCATATGAAAAATAATATTATGTTCTTAAACATTATTTTAAATCATAAAATTAAAATTATTCTTTAATGTTTATGATGATGAATGAATCTCATCGCATTCGTGGAGACGGTAATCTGTACATAAGCACGAGGAACAATATCATTATATTGATGGTGAAATAGTATGTAATTGGATGTTATATTACATATAAAGAATAATTAAAATGTTATATTTATTATTTAAATCAATTATACTCATTATTATACCCATACAAATAATGAAGTGTTGAATAAAAAACTATACCACGACGTGGAGACGGTAACCCGTACGTACGCACGTATGGTGACTTTGTCATTCATAGGATGGATAGAATAATGAATATAGTTGTACCATATTTATAATAACATAAATTTATGTATAAGGTACTGGATTTATTATTTTGGTATGGAATCAAAAAAGAAAGTGTAAGTGGAAAAAGAAAAGAACTTTGAAAGTGGTGATGAAATTATCACCTCTTATTCGGGTGCTTTCTTTTGATTTGATCAAAAGGGATCCATCGGTTTGTTTTCTGATAAAATTTTAATTGAGGGTAGTTTGTAGGATATTTTATCAAGGGATGGATAAGACAAATGGATTTGGAGGTATGATTTTGAGAGAAGGGGAATAACCATTTTATAAGAAAGGTGAGGGTCACTTTAGGAAATGCATGAAATATTATTTTATTATAAAATCATCTTCAGTTTAAAATGGATAAATATGGATTTATTTAGAGTATAAGGTGGGTACGGGTAGAAATATTCTCAACCAATAGGTTTTAAACAAGTTTAGGTCACCATATTAACCTTATCTTTTAAATTTAATTCTTAGCTAAATAGTTTAACTTTTATAATGTATTCTTCTATTTTTATATTACATGGTTCATAAACTTACTATAAAATTCCAAGAGAACCTAAAGTGGTTCCTTAATGGAATATATATCATTATATAAGTCCTTTGGATTAACCTTATATTATTAGGAATATTATATCATTTAATAATATAGTATTTGTTTTAAAAACTCATTTATGTCAATTTTGAAACTATTTAGTATTTGGTTTTGGTGAAAGTCAAAAAAAAACTTGATTACTAAGAAAAAATAAATTACATCAATCATAATATGTCATATTAAAATATAAATTTAGTTTAATGCATCAAAAGTCTCAATTTAAATTTATTTTCATATTTATAATATCAATTATTTAAATCATTCATTAATAAGGTAATTATTTTATCATCACTGTGTCATACCTAAATTTTCTTATTTAATGTCTAACAATTATAAATAAAATACCATGATGTAGGAAATATTTTTATATTTATAATGAATATTTATAGTCAAATTTAACTTATGTATAACCCTATATTAAAAATGATTTAGTTATTAAAATTTGAATTGAACACTTTTAACTCTTCCTTAAATAAAATAATAATAAATGTCCTAATCTAATCTAAGTGGATAAAAGAGGATCATATTTTATTCCAAATGTTGATTTTGGTCGAAATAAACTTATCCAATAGAATTAGAATATCTGTTAGGGTAATTATAATATCATTTTTACCTTTAATTACCCTATTTACTTTTAACCGTGGTAAATAAAATTCAAAAGTTACTATTCAGCAAAAATTATTTTCATTCTATTGAACTAAATTTTACTTACTGATTTCAATCCTGTCTCTTTGATGTTTTCAATTAAATTCATTGAAGTTGTGAAATTACGTTTTATGAAAATTTGCAAATGTACCTAGAAGGTGGGTAAATGAGTTAAATAGTTCAATAAAATGTTAGATATCTAATATTATTATAAAATGACTTCAGTGAATTACATTGAAATAATATTGTTATTATGTATATATTTTTACTTTAAAAAAATTAAATAAAAATAATTATTATTTAAATAAAATACGGTTTTAAACAATAACGTAGTGTTTTTCACTATTCATAAAAAATTGAAAGTTTTCAGAAAAATACCCAAAAATCACTCTATGGTAATTTTGATATTCTGAATCCAAAAATGAAGTCTATTTCAAAAAATAAAATTTATAAAATTTAAAAAAGTGGGTATTACTATTTATAACTGTTTTTTTAACGGCTTGTTTGATTGGTCGTGGTGTGCTAGAACTCTAAGTTACGTACAACGCAAGCTAATGTATTATTCAAAGAGAAGCATAATGTGGATGCTTGGGGTGTTAAATTCTTCCATCCTTCAAATAATTTCTTCCTCAAAATTTCTAGAATATTACTGCATAAAAATATTTAGGTGGTTATTCATCGTAAGTTCCTTAGGTTCCCACATTTCCTCTTCCATCTTATGGTTTCTCCATAGAAATTTTACCAGATGAGTCATCCAATTTCTCAACACCTATTCTCTGGTATGAATAATCCTGATAAGATCTTCACAAAAAGATAGATCGGGTTCTAGTTCTTTTTCTTCACGTGTGAGTAAATGTGTTGGGTAAAGAAATTATTTTCTGAATAGTGATATGTGGAACAGATCATGAACTTTGAAAAGAATTGGAGGCATTGTCAAATGGTAAGCTACAACTCCAATTCGTTCTAGAATTTCAAAAGGTCTGATGTACCTGGGACTTAATTTACCCTTCTTACTGAATTGTATAACGCCCTTCGATGTAGATACCTTCAATAAAACTTTATCTCCAACTTGAAATTTCTAAAACTTTCCTACGGTTATCGGCAAAGATATTTTTCCTACTTTGAGCTGCTTTGATGTGGGTTTCGATAATCTTCACCTTTTCCATTTTTCCCTCAACAAGTTCTGGGCCTACAAGTTTTCTTTCACCAATATCATCCCAACTAGTTGGTGTGTGACATCTCTTTCCATATAACACTTCATATGGTGCCATCTGAATACTTGAATGGAAGTTATTTTTATTGGAAAATTCTACTGTAGGTAAATATTGATCCTGCATACCTTGAATGTCAAGATAGAAAGATCTCTATGTGTATTCTAAGGATTGAATAGTCCATTCTTATTGTCCATCAGTTTGAGGGTGGTAGGCAGTGCTTAAACGATGTTCAGTATCTTGGTATTTCTAAATACTTTTCTAGAATATTGAAGTAAAATAGGGATCATGATCCGAAACAATTGATTGGGGTACTCCATGATGTCTTAAAACATCATTAATATATATTCTTTCTAAATGTTCAAGTGGTAAATCTTCTCTTATAGAAAGAAAATGTGCTGACTTGGTAAGACAATCAACAATGGCCCATATTATATCATTCCTTCTATGAGTTTTTTGTATCCCCATGACAAAGTCCAACGTAATATTATCTCATTTCCACTCAGGTATGGGAAGAGGCTGGATGACTCCTCTATGATGTTGTCTTCTAGCATTCACCTGTTGAAAAACCATATATCCTGACACAAAATCAGAAATCTCCCTCTTCATGTTTTCCCACCAAAAATGTTCATTCAAATCTCTATACATATTAGTTCTACCAGGGTGTATAGAGAAATTTGAGCTATGAGAATCATCAAACAATTCTTTTTTTAGATTAGTTATATCAGAAACACAAAGTCTTTTCCCAAATTTCAAAATTCCATCTTCATATACGAAGTCAATCAATCTCTCATCGTTCAAAGCTTTGATTTTATTTTGAAACTCCTCATCATTGGTCTAATAAATTTCTATCCTTTCTAGTAATGATGTATTAGAAAAAAATTTAAAAAATATTGATGTTTCACCATCCATGATTATTCCTATATCCATATTTACTAGATCCCTGAACATAGGATCCCTTTAAACTATTATCTTGTTCAAAACTCAATGATCCTTTCTGCTTAAAGCATCTTCCACCTTATTTTCCTTACCTGGGAGGTTGTGTGTAGTGTAATCATAATCCTTGAGTAGTTCAAGCCAATTTATTTTCTTCATGTTGAGTTCCTTCTGTGAGAAAATTTACTTCAAACTATTGTGATCGAAATATATCTCACATTTTTTACCATATAAATAGTGTCTCCATATCATCAAAGAAATGATTATAGTTTCTAACTCAATATCATGAGTAGGATAGTTTTGTTCATGAATATTTATCTACTGTGATGCATAGGCAATAACTCTATCATTCTGCATAAGTACACAACCAAATCCTTTCATTGAAGCATTACTATAAATAACAAACCAATCATTCCCCGATGGTAGAGTCAATATAGGAGCATTGAAAAATATTCTCTTAAATTATTCAAAACATTATTCACTCTTTTTTACAAACAAATTTAACCCCTTTACGTGTGATATTGGTTAATAGGTTAGCCAATTGGGCAAAATTCTAGATCAAACACCAGTAAAAACCTGTTAAACCAATAAAATTGTGTACCTTGGTTATACATGTAGGTTCTGTCCATTCTTTCATTACCTGGGGTTTTTAAGGATCGACAAAGATTCCATCCTTAGAGAAAATATGTCCAAGAGAAGAAATTCCCTAAAGGAAAAATTCACACTTGCTAAACATCCCATATAATTCACTTCTTCTGAGGGTTTTCAGAATAGTGTTCAAGTGATTTTCATGATCTTCATAGCTTTTTGAGTATACCAAGATATCATCAATAAATAACACTACAAAGTCATCAAAATATTCTTTGAAAACTCTATTCATTAGATCCATGAAGGCATAGGGTGCATTAGTCAATCCAAAATGAATTATTATAAACTCTTAAAGCCCATAACTGGTATGAAATGTTGTCTTCATAATGTCTTCCTTCTTCACACACAACTGATGATATCCAAATCAAAGGTCAACCTTTGAAAAATGTTGAGCTCCATGAAGTTGATCAAATAAATCATCAATGCGAGATAGGGAATACTTGTTATTTATTGTTATAGCATTGATCTCCATGTAGTCAATGTACAACCTCGTAGATCCATCTTTCTTCATAAAAAAGAATATGGGATCCCCATGGAGAAACACTAGGGAGAATAAATCCTTTATTACTCAATTTACCTAGTTTTTTCTTTAGTTTAATTAATTCCACAGTGTCCATTATATAATATGTCTTCGATATGGGCCTTGAACCAGGAATTAAATCAATAGAAAACTCAATTTCTCATTCTGTAGGATGTTCATGTAAATCCTCTAGAAACACATCATCATATTCTTGCACAATAGGTGCATCCTCTATTTTAACATTTCTTTCTTTACCCATAATATTTCACTCTCTTCCTCCCCAATAGTTGAATTTAGTAGAGCTACTAAGGGTGGATCTAGATGAAAATTAGATGGTAATGTTTCTGCTCTAAAGATAAGGTATTCCTTATCATCATAAAAAATTGTAACATCCTTCTTATTACAATAATGTTTTTCATAATGGCCTGATAGCCAATCTATACCGAGGATTATATCAAATTCAATAATGGTTATGTTGATGAGATCATCAGATAAAGAACATTTACATTCCATAATGGTAATTGATTCACTAAACTTTGTTGAAATGATACTTCCCTTAGGATTTTTTACTGACAAATCCCTTGTTAAATCAAATTGAAAATATCTAATTTTCTTACCAAACGACAAAGATTTGAAACAATGCGATGATCCAAAATCAAATAAATCATTCGATAAATTTTAGGAAACCATTAAAGTACCTACCACCACATCATTAGGAGCTTCAACCTCATAAATAGTAATTGTAAATTCTTGGCCTTGCTCAGTTGGCCTTTTCTAAGGTATTTTTCGTTGGCGCTTTGGACATTCATTTTCATAATGCCTCATTTCTTTACAACTGAAGCATTCAACCTTGACAACCACTTTCTTCCCTTTGCAATCATGAGCTTAGTGTCCCTTTTCTCCACACTTGTAATAGACTCAAATTCACTTTAAGAAAGTGCCAGGGTGTTTCATCCTACATTTACTACAGGATAGAAATTAAACATTTCCTTTCATCCCCTTATTTCCATTTCTTGTGTGTTCAACAGATCTCTTCTTCTCTTACTTTTCTTTAAAGTCATCAGACTTAGAGAATTCTTTTCTATCTTGATAGCACATGAGATAATATCTTCGTACGGTGATAAGGATTTTGAGACTAATAATCGACCGAGATATCATTTTAACCCATCAAAGAATTCACAATATTACTCCTTGGGTTACGTATATAATCTGAAACATGCCTTGCTAACCATGTAAAGTTAGCCTGATATATTGCTACATTCTCATCCTCATTTTTACTTAGACTCAAAAATTGTCTTTCCAAATCTCATCGATGGTCATGTGGAAATTATTTTTCTATGAAAATTTCTTTAAACTCCCTCCATTCTATATTCGATACTTCTTTATCCACCTTTTTTTTTTTAATTAATGTCCACCATTGATCTGCATCTCCTGTGTGGTGATAAACTACCATGAAAACTTTTTCCCTTTCGCTACTCCCCAAATCTTGAAATATCCTTTCTAAGGATCTTATCCATTGCTTGGATACAAATGGATTTGTAGTCTAATTGAATGTTTGTCATCGTTTCTTCATGAAGAAGTCTAACATTGACCTTACATGTTGTGGATCAAGGTGCTCCATAGAGGTAAGGTTACTATTCATAACCTGAGTGAGTTGTCTTTGTACAGTTATAAGATTTTCAGCACTAGTTGCATCACCTAATCCACTATAATTATCTTTAGTAGGAGGGAAATCCCTACATGGATTACATGCATTGATATGATTTTCATTCCTTCCACTAGGATCCATTTCAAAACAATGGCATACACTAGATTAGTTTATGAATCTCAATACATAATTCCAAACTAGTAAAATACCTAACATAAATTCAACAGTTTATGCATATAATCCATAATCATAAAAAATGTTTTCTTTGAGGATGTATTTACTCATAAATCCTTTATAATGTCTTTTAAAGAAAAATGTGAAATATCCTAAGCATATCCCCGGGGAGTGTCGTAACCAAGAGTGTAGTAAGGCACATTGTCATGTACCAGTTCCTATTCAAGTCTATCATAAAGATGTTTTTTCAGGTTTTACCCCTAGATACATCTATTCCAGAGTCGCCTCTACCTACTCATATCCATACATTGATGTATTGCTTGGAAAATTCACAAAATCTATACATTACCAAAATTTGAGGAAGTTCTTCTATACTAATCCTCAAAGTCTATCTTTGGTTAATGTTATCTAATTAGAGTTTTTCTAAATATAGTTTACAGGGTTTGTAATAAACTTCATCGGATACCAACTATAACACTCCGACCCTAGTTACCCTGAGTCAGTGCATTTTTACAAAACATTGGCATGATCTCAAAGGATCAAGTCTCGAAAAACCGAACAGTTTAGTAGCCTTGTAAGTAATAGATACATACATAAGTTTTACATTACATCATGAAATGAAAAAAAAACATTATGCCTCCATTGAACACACTCATATCCCATAGCCTATCCCTTCAGGTTAATTATAATATACACATTTACATCCTAGGAAAAATAAAACATAAGAAAGGGGTTAGCTCAGATGCTCAGTAAGGATAACCATATAGCGAAAACTTTCATAAATAAGCATAAAAATTGATGGAAATGTATAAGACTAAAACACAAGCCTTTTAAAATTAAACTTAAGCATAATGTGGAAATTATAAATCAAATAATTGCATTTACTTATTCACATGGATATTTTACTAGTCAAATAATCCCATGTAATATCTATAGCTTCTTTCATAATGATGGAATGCATAATGTCGGACATCATAACCACATAGTCATGGCCTTGTGCCAATACTAAAAATAAATATTTTTTCAAGTCCTTGTGCCTAGACACTATTTTGTCTCATGAGACCTAAATATGCATCGAGGAGCTATAGCGGGCTCCACTCGTCACTTACTAAGTCTGATACATTCCTCATATGAAAAGGTTGAAACATAACATAAACATTCGTATTAAAACTAGCATATAAAATGTTAATACTTTAACTATAAACCATGAATAGAATAAAAATAACACATCCATAGTCAAAAATATCACAAAACCTTCAATTCAATGTTGAATATTGTATCATAATAAATCAACTTCAAACAAGTGTAAAATCCATCCAAGGATGTTTACATTAATGAAATCAATACTATTTGAGAGAAATATATCTTTATATTTTGAAATCATTTAAAAGTAACATAATTATAAAAGAAAGAATTTATTTTGAAAATATTCTTATAATATTATAAGCTATTCTTTGAAAGTGTTATAATGATGGAAAATAGTTTCACTCTCTATATAAGTTAAAAAACATTCTTACCTTAATTTGTCGAAAAGGTTATAAAGTACCTTGTTTGGAAAACGATAGAAAGATTCCTTTCAAAACATTTTACAAAAACTCAAAATAGTGTATAAATTACTTAAACCCATATACTAGGAAATAGTAAAAATGTTTTGAAATACATTTTTAAGAAACACATATGTGGATGATAAAGAAGTCTTAATAGATGCTTACATATAAACAACCCTGGCTAATAAAGAGATTGTAAAATTAACCCTTAACTTGTAATTTTTCTTAGTAGAGGTTATGTAAACCTATTGTATAATAGTTAAATCACTATTATTAAAATATAAAATAACCGCATGCTTAAATATGATATCATATATGATCTTCTAATATTTCTTTGTTAATAATATTTCAGTAGTATCATTGTTTTGGGTGTTAACTGATTCGTTTTACTTTATATGTTTTGTTATATAAGTGGTGTTTATTATGGATAAGATGTATTTGATTCATATACATAATTATATAAAGTACATAAAAATTATTTCAAATCATAAAATGAAAATTATTCTTGAATGCTTACGATGGGAAATAAATCTCATCGCGTTCGGGGAGACGGTAATCCATGCGTACGCACGAGCAACAATATCATTATATTGATGGTGAAATAGTATGTAATTGGATGGTATATTACTTATAAAGAATCATTAACATTTTATATTTATTATTTACAAAAATTATACTCATTTTTATACCCATAAAAATAATGAAGTGTTGAATAGAAAACTACCCTATGACATGGAGACGGTAAGTCGTACGTATGCATCTATGGTGACTTTGTCATTCATAGGATGGATTGAAAAATAAATATGGTTGTACCATATTTATAATAACATCAAAATATGTATAATCTACTTGAGTTATTATTTTGTTATGGAAACAACAAAGAAAGAGGAAGTGGAAGAAGAAAAGAACTTTGAAAGATGTGATGAAATTATCACCTCTTCTCCAAGTGCTTCCTTTTGATTTGATCAAAAGGGATCTTTAGTTTGGTTCTCTAATAAAATTAAAGCCTCTAGGATGAAGTTAGAGTTTTTGGGAGGATATTTGAGCAGGTTTTGGCCTAGAAAAATGGATTTGTAGGAATGATTTTGAGAGACGGGGAAGTACCCTTTTATAAGAGAGGTGAGGGTCACTTTAGGAAAATCTTGAAATACTATTTTATTATAAATTAATTTTTGGTTTATAATGGTTCCAAATGGATTTATTTATAGACTAAGCTGGGGATTGGTCGAAATATTCTCAACAAATAGATTTTATACAAGTTTAGTTCACCATATTAACCTTATTATTAGATTTAATTCGTAGGTAAATAGTTTAAATTTTACAATGTCTTCTTGAATAATATATTACATGGTTAATAAACTTACTATAAAATGACAAGAAAACCTCAAGTGGTTCATTAATGACATATATATGATTATTTATTTCCTTTGGAAAAACTGTAGATTTTTAGGAATATTATATCATTTAATAATATTGTATTTGTTTTAAATACTCATTTATGTCATTTTTGACACTATTTTCTATTTGGTTTTTATGAAAGTCAAAAAAATTGATTAATTAGAAATAAAATACATTAAATAAACCCTAACACATCATATTAACCTATAAAATTAGTGGAATGCAGAAAAGGTCTCAATTTACATTTATTTGGATATTTATAATATCAATTATTTTAATCTTTCATTAATAAAGTAATTACTGCATCAACATTGTGTAATAAATAAATTTAATTATTTAATATAAAAAACATATATATATAATACCATGATTTAGAAAATATTTTTATATTTCTAATTAATATTTATAGTCGAGTATATCTTATTTATATCCCTATATTAAAAATGGTTTAGTTATTAAAATTTGAATTTAACACTTTTAACTCTTGTTTAAATAAAATAATAATAAATGTCCTAATCCAATCCAAGTTGATAAAAGATGATAATATATTATTCCTATGGTTGATTTTCGTCAAAATACACTTATCCAATAGAATTAGGACATGTTTTAGGGTAATTATAATATCATTTTTACATTTAATTACCCTATTTACTTTTAACCGTGGTAAATAAAATTCAAAAGTTACTATTCACAAACAATTATATTCCTCCTATTGAAATAAATTTTACTTAATGATGTAAACTGTGTCTCTCATATTTTTTAAATTCATTTCACATAAGTGTTAAAATTACGTTTTTGGAAAATTTGCAAATGTGCCTAGACCGTGGCTAAAAGCCGTTAAATAGTTCAATAAAATTTTATATATCTAATCTTATTATAAAATGAATCCAATGAATTGCACTGAACTAATAGAGGTATTATTTATCTATTTTTACTTTAAAATAAATTCAAATAAAACAATTATTAGTTAAATAAATGTTAGTTTTAAACAATAACGTAGTGTTTTTCACTATTCATCAAAAATTGAAACTTTTCAGAAAAAATACCAAAAATTAAACCTAAGCTAATTTTAATATTCCGAATCCAAAAATTAATTCCATTTTAAAAAATAAAATTTATAAAATTTCAAAAATTTGGTATTACTATTCATAACTTTTTTTTCAGCTAGTTTGATTGGTCGTGGTGTGCTAGAACTCGAAGTTGCATACAACGTAATCTATTTTATCATTCAAAGAGAAGCATACCATGGAATGTTGGTGTGTTACACTCAGATAACCAAATAGAAAACCACAAGGACCATGATATATCCATCACTAAATTCAATGGATATACATGGAAAAAAATCTCACACCTAAGAAACAATATAAGAAAACTGCAACAACTAATTCTTATTCCCGGATCAATAGTAAAATCAACCTTTAAAATAAAAAAACAATTTAAAATAAGGATAGTGATCTCAAAAAACCTGTATTTTTATCCCCACCAAAAGTATTTCCTTACCCGACTCCCAAGAAAACACAAGGACTAACACTCATACAATTCAGGTCTTAATGAAGCAAGGTTAATGCGTATAAAACCACTAACCATGCTCCTCACATAGGTGAGCTCTAAAAAGTTGGGTCAATTTCATCACCCCTCTTTAAATAAGGAAATATCACTCATTCCAAGATAAACCACATGACCCCCCCCCCCCATTCGATCTTCAATCCAAAGCCACAAACATCCAACCACACTATCACCATGCTACCGAAGGAACCACTATAAATGAGAAGGGACATGTATCCGAAAAAACTTTCCCTCCCAAGCCAGCCATGAGACCATAAACACTCCTAGTTCCCCACTACTCAAACACTACGAATGCTCATGAATAACCATGACCTAGTGAAATAATACAACATTAGCCCCAGTAAGGAAGTTCAGCCATGCCCACCCAATCCATTGGTGATAGAAGGCACACCTTCCCCACAACATGATGTGGAAGACAACATGTGGCATGTACAGTTACCTCCAAAGAAACTTGAAGCTAGGAACTTAGTGAAACTACCACCTTGCTAAAAATTGATCATGATCCAAGGATATCTTAAGAATCCTTACCCTCTTCAATAAACCAACATGGATCTCAGATCTAATTACTGACCCACAAGTTTCTCCTTGCATCCCTCGATGAACGAATTTCATCTTCATCACCAGTGAACCTCTCACCAAAAGATCCAAATGAAATGTCATTAGAAGAAAATATATACGTGCATCTCAGTTGATTATAACACCACCAGGGAGCTATATGTGATACACCATGTAGTTCATTTGAGAGACTTTAAACAACTGGACCTCCATCATCAGTTAAAACACCACAAACATGAAAATGTCATGTGAATCCTACATGCTAAGAATGATATAAGAACATTATCTCCTTACACATGTTCCAAGATCCCAAAAATATATTAAACCATAAATCCAAAAAAACTAAATTGCATCACACTAGGTAGAATCACAAAATTAAAAAAAAAAAAAAAAAGAAACGCAACCACATTCCTTAGAAACTTGTAATTCCTATCAGAAAAGGTGTTTGCAGCACACCAGTCTAACATCCATCAAAATATCCAACACAATCCTATAACATATTTCTTTTGACTCCAAAAATCATAAAATAAATAACCCCTAATACCATTTTGAAATCAACCAGTATGACTTGACCTAACATGTCACCCTATTTGTCCTGTAACAAGGCCTCAAGCATGCCTCTCCAAATTCTAGATGTTGATGAATAGAAATGGTAGTCTAAAAGATATAGTGGGGTGATTATACCCCTGGATATAGTTCTATAATACTTATAAATAACCAAAATCAATCAAAAGTATAAACAACATAGTATGCATAATAAATAAATTTAAACAAGACAATGCAATTATAGAACTATAAAATGATGAGGGGTTTTTAACAAATAAAAGAGAATACAAAAACTAATTAAAAATGATGAGGGTTTTTTTAACATTTATAAAATAATAAGAAGTATATTTTAAGAAGATTGAATTTTTAAAAATGAAACTTGATTAATAACACACAATAAGAGGTTTTTGTTTTTTAGAAAATGTTTTAAAAGTAGTAATCGATCTAACTCCACATGTTCAATAAATTATTTACCATTATCATTTAAATAGACATCAACATAATTATAATCCCCTAATTTGTTAACCCTATAAACCTATGTGTGTCAACTTAACGATAAATATGAAATTACTTAAACCCTAGGCTAGCTTTAGAACATGTAACTGTAGCACCCTACTTTCATTGAGTTTATTACGTTAGCTTATGGTAAGTGGTTAATTAGAGAACATATAAACTCTAAAATTAGAATAAATTGAGTTTATAGATTATATTTTAACTCTAAATTTTTTTCCCTTGTGATATTGTATTACTAATTAAGATAGCAATCTCAAAATTTACACAAATCTCAACATCGCCTCTTTGTATGTCAATTGTTCAATTTCTTCTTCAGTTTAATTTAAATTAAAAACTAAATTAATATATCATATTATGTTAATTACATTAGATCATTTATTTAAAATAAATTATTGAATAAGGTAAGAGGTAGATTGATTACTAAGAAAAGTACTCTTCCATGGGTGGCATAGTCATCGTAGAAACAGATTGAATTTGCAAAGATTTAGAAAGGGTATAACCCAATCTCATTTCTACTCTTGAATTCCCGCCCAAAGTGGAAGATTAATGAGGAAGATAAGTGAAAAAAATATAGGAATATAGAATAAATTAAGGAATAACTAAGGAGTTTATAACACAAACCAAAGTATTACAACGCGAAGAAGAAGAAGAAGGCTTCGTCGAAGGGATCCTTACTTCAAGAGCTACCCTTGTTGAAATGGTTGGAGAATTAGAGTAGATCCACTTATCCACTTTCCTATACTTTCTAATAAACGTCCCAACCCATATAAATAGGAAGAATATATATTAGTAGAATGGAGGGGAGTCTAGGTTATAATTTGTTTCAAGTTTGAATGGGGAAATTCGTCCAAATATTTTAATCCCACTTTCACTACCTGTTTCACCTATAAAACGCATGATTCAGCTATCCTTTAAGAAGGATGAAACGTGAGGAATTGGGTCCCTGAGCTCCAATAAATAGTTGGGCTAAATCCAATCTTTTATAAATAATATATGGTCCAAATACAGAACTGATGTTCAAATTAGTGGGTTCAGCCAATATTTGACTTGATGTCCCTTTTACACCCATCAAATTCATGGTTTAGCTCCAATGTCCTGAATGAAATCTATAGCCCATTAAGTCAGGAATATATTCCCAAAACTTTAAGTTCAAATAATATATATCAAAATATTTATATCCTAAATTCTGTAGTAAATTTTGAAGGGTAAAACTAGAATTTTCACCAAATTTTCAATTGAATTATCTAATCCCAAATATTTTTTAAATAGACATATTTAACACAATGTGAGGAAATTTTGTAATTTATTATCAATAAAATATTCAAAAAAATGATTTATTTGATCTTCCACACTTACCCTTTTGAACTCTTGGGAAAAACGTCATATCATATATTTGAAAAAATTGGGACAAGATACGCATATTCAAATTTATCAATCCACAGTGAAAATATAGGTAAAGTAATAATCCTATAAAGATTAAATATCAAAAAAAAATTAAAGTCATTGTCTCATCAATTGTGTCAAAAAAAATCTTGTGAGATTCATGACACTAATCATAGTGAAACAAGTCATGGGTCTACCATGCCACTAATTATCCATGTGGGTGTGTGCCAACCATTCCAAACTCATAAATCCACCATTTATTCAGTATATTCAGGTCAAGTAAAAAAATTATTCTTACCTAGTGTAATTCACTTAACCAGTTCTACATTCTTTTTCAATCTAATTTCAAGAACCACTCACTTGACCATTCCTGAAATTCAAACCTCAATCTCCTGAGCAAGATATCCCCATATTTTGTACATTTCATCACTCCCCTCATTTTTTTTTTAAGTTTCACTTGGAAAATATTTCACACTCAACTATCAACCCATGTTTGATCTCCTCACGACACTAATTTTAATAGTTATAATAAGATAAAAGGACAATGAAGAGTCATTTTTTACTTTTCCAAGACACGACCCATATTTTTTTTGAGGGCATACAACAGTCGAATAACTGGTACACATGCATAGGTAAATTCATTACTCTAATGAAACTAGTTAGGAGAGAAATGATCATATGGATCAACCAAGGAATTGTTTTACCTATCTTGACTATACCTTCAATTTAGTAGGAAAAATTTCACAATTCATGGTTGAGTGAAAATTTGTGTGAAGAAATAAATGAGACAATTTACCTTGAACAAATATCAAAAATAATAATGTCAAAATCTAAAAGGTTTTACAATGACACAATCATTCATATCATCAATGAATTAAATTTTATAAAAATAAAACCTTGATGATGAAATCTTACGCATGATAATAATTCTACCAATGACTTTTGAAAAAAAATAATTTTCCGTATGTTCTACAAGAGAATGTTACATGATATATTTTTTTATTGATTTTTTTCTTGTTTTTTTTGGAAAATTATTACAAAAAACATAATAGAAAATATACACAAAACAGACAAGTGAAAATCCTAAATATCTAAAACATAATGTTTTCCTCTCCCCCACAATTAAAATATTTCATTGTCCTCAATGTGAACCTAATATATGATAAATGCACATTAAATATAAAATTTTAAATAGGAAAAATAATATAAAAGTGAAAGGGTTAGGAACAGCCTGATATTCTCAAGTGATGATGGGGTCATGCAGTGTGATGAAATCCACTACATCCATTGGAAGTCCCCCAATGTATTTCTTTAAATTTTTAGCATTGAATATGAAGCTCCTTCTAGTGTCTTCTTGTGTGATCTCCATTACCCCAAAATAAAAAACATTAGATGCAATATAAGGACCAAACCATCTAGAATGTAACTTACCAGGCATTAGCTTCAGTCATGAACTATAGAGAAGGACTCTATCTCCAACATGAAACTCCCTTTGTTGGATAATTCTATCATAAGATTCTTTTGATCTATCCTTATACAGAATTGATTTCTCATATGAAGAAAATCGAATCTCCTCATGCTCTTGAATTTGAATCTTCCTTTGAATTCAATCTTAGTCCTAATCCATGTTGCATTTTTTTATATCCAAATAAGATTGATGCTAAACTTCCACAGGGAGGTGACAGGCTTTCCCAAAAACAATCTGAAATGGGTACATACCAATGGGTGTCTTGTATACTATCATATAATCTCAAATTGCATAATCCAAGTGCTTTCTCCAATCCTTCCTATTCAGTTGTATGGTTTTCTCCAAAATTTGTTTCAACTCACGATTTGAAACCTCATCTTGACCATTTGTTTGGAGTGGTATGATGTTGATGTTTTGTGTGTCACCCCATAATTCTAATTGAGGGAAGCCAAATTCAGATTGTAGAAGTGTGCCCCTTGGTCACTTATAATGGCCTTTGGTACTCCAAACCTACAAAAAATCTGTGTCTTCAAAAATTCCACTAAAAAATGAGAATCATCAGTCTTAGTGTCCTTAGCTTCCACCCATTTACTCACATAATAAACAGAAACCAATATGTACAAGAAACTAAAAGAACGTGTAAAAGGACCCATAAAATCAATTCCCCACACATCAGAAATCTTAAAGAATAATATGGGATTTTGATTCATATCATGTCTCATAGAAATGTTTCTCGTGTGTTGGAAACGTGGGCATAACTTACAAAATAGATGAGCATAAAGGAATAATCTAGTCCAATATAATCTAGAGTCTAAAACATTATTATATGTCCATTGGGGTCCAATGTGTCCTGTACATGAAAGTGTATGGAAAAAATGAAGAACAGACTCAAACCCATGATAAGGAACACACCTCCTAATGATTTGATCACTACCGATGCGCTAAAGGTAGGGATCATACCATACATAATACCAAGACTCACTTTTTAATTTTTGTACTTGATGTTACATTAAATTTTTAGGGATTTTAGATGCAACAAGGAAGTTCAATAAATCATCATACCAAGGATGTGTACTTGAGATGGAATAAAGATTCTCATTGGGGAAATTTTCCCGAAGGGGTACCTCGTCCAAGGTGTCAGCCTCAAGTGTGTGAGTAAGCCTACTCATGTGGTCTGCCACAAGGGTTTCTAATCCCTTCTTGTCCTTTATTTCAATCTCAAATTCCTAAAGATGGATCATCCATCATATTATCCTGGCCTTTGTATCAGGATTCTTCAAGATTTACCTCAAAGCTGCATGGTTAGGACAAACAACTACTTTAGAGCCCAATAAATATTAATGGAATTTATATAAAGAAAATATGATGGAAAGAAACTCCTTTTATATGGTAGTTTAGTTTTATTGGGATGAATCCATTGTCCTTGAAGCATAGGTGATCACATGTTAATGTCCCTCCACCATCTGAGCTAAGACATCTCCAACTGTGAAGTTAGAGGCGTCACACATAATCTCAAAAGGAATCTCCCGCCATGGGGGCTGTATGATCGGTGGAGTGGTCAGACACTTCTTTAGCTCATCAAAGGAAGTCCTTCAAGAATCATCAAACATAAAATCCGAATCCTTTTGAAGTAATCGTGACATACTAGGAGCAATCTTACTAAAATATTTGATAAAGAACTGATAAAATCCTGCATGTCCTAGGAAATATCTAACATCACGCACACATGAAGGATAGGGTAAGGATGAAATGATATCTACCTTAGATCTATCAACCTCTATCCCATGTTTTGACACTACATGCCATAATACAATTCCATGATCTTCCATGAAATGACATTTTTCAATGTTTAAGACCAGATTATTTTCAATATAACGATTTAAAACCTTTCCAAAACTAGAGATACAATCAATAAATTAAGACCCATACACTATAAAATAATCCATAAATAACTCCATGAATGTCTCCATAAAATCAAAAAAAATACTCACCATGCATCTTTGGAAGGTACATGAGGCATTGCCAAGTCCAAATGGCATCTTTCAGTAGGAAAATTTACTAAATGAAGAAGTGAATGTTGTCTTCTAATGATCCTCCAAAGCAATATAATCTTGAAAATATCCATAAAATCCATCTAAGAAACAATACTGTGTTTTCTCAGCTAGTCTCTCAAGTATCTGATCAGTAAGTGGGAGTGGGACTAGTCCTTACGAATGGAATGCTTTAGTTTCCTATAATCAATACACACACGCCAACTGTTTTGAACCCTCATTGGAAAAAACTCTTCTTTATCATTTTTGATAATAGTAACACCACTTTTCTTTGGGACAACCTGAATAGGAATTACCCACTAGAAATGTGAAATGGGATAGATTATACCTTCCAAGATCAATTTTTCAAACTCTTTTTTAACAACCTCTAAAATTGTTGGATTCGGTCTCCATTGTGGCTACATAACCAGTTTATCCCCATCCTTCAAAAGAATCATATGCATGAAAATAGAGGGGCTAATACCTTATATGTCATCCAAGGTCCCCCAAATTACCTTAATGTTCTCCCTCAAAAGATTCAAGAGTTTTTCTTCGTGTTCAAAAGGAATATTAATATAAATTATAATAGGTAATCTCTCACCACTTGATAAGTATGAGTATTTTAGATTTGGTGGTAATGGCTTGATCTCCTATTAAGGGGGTGATATATTGATAGTGACATTTAAGGAACTAAAATATGTACACATATAACATCTGTATAAGAATAAACATCATCAAAATTAGAGAATAATTCATCAAATCCACCAGCATACTCAACAGCCATGTCATAATCAGATGGAACATGATCAGAATCAGTATATGAATCTGTATCAAATTCAAATCCAAGATAGCATTGTCTATCATAAACATGTGTATAAGTGATCTTAGAAATTAAATGGGAACCAATACTCATACACTCCCTAAGAATAGGACAATCAAAATCCATGTGTTTTTTTCATGGTGGTTCAAAATAAGAGATAAAAAAAGTAGAATGGTCTTTTGAGGGGTACATCATGGATTCCATGACATTAAATATCACAAATTCATCTCCAAAAACCATAGAAAGTGTACTCTCACTGAAATTTATGATAGTTTTTGCAGTTTTGAGGATGGGTCTACCAAATATAATTAGAGAAAGTGAACTTACCTTTTCGTCCTCCATTTTAAGCATGTAGGAATCTATTGGAAAGATCATGTCTCTAACTTGGACAAGTACGTCCTCAAGGACTCTTGCTAGATATGATGTAGCTCTATTTTTCAACTGCACCACTACTCTTGTCGGATTCCACTCACAAACCTGTAAATAAGAGAATACAGAGTGAGTCATTACATTTATGGAAACATCTAAATCAAAAAAAAGCATCTGAAAAGTGCAACTCCTCTATGGTGCATGGGATTGTGAATGTCCCTAGATCCTTTCACTTTGTTTGAATTTCTAGATTTGGTGTAATGAGTGTTGACACATTCCATCAAATAATTATCCTCTCATTTCCCTTGATCCCTCTTCGATTGTTACAAAGTTTTTTTAAACGTTTGGAATAAATTGGGATTTTATTTATTGCTTCGAGTAGAGGGATTTTGATCTCAACACACTTGAATGTGTCCAAAACTTCTTTATTTCATCGCCTCTTCATTCATCTTCTTGGTTTTCACAACACTATTTTTAAATATAAGGGGATTATGAGTAACCTTATCAATATTTTTCTAACATTTATCTTTCTCCTTGGGTTTCTCATCAGTTGGTATGGAATGGGGCTTCTCCAGAATTGAGGTGAATCCCGGTATAATGACAGGTGAAAATGTATCAGTTGTTTGTTTTCCAATTCTCAATGTGATGGAACTCACATTCCCTTTGGGATTTGGAGTAGGTTGGGAAGGTAGATTTCTATAATTATCACTTACCAGTTCTTGGAGGGCAGTGGAAATATGGCTCATTTGTGTCTTCAATTACCTCAACTCCGAACCTTGAGTCTTCAACACATTCTATTAATTAAGAAAATTTTGTTTCAAAATATCATAAGTATTAGAATCTACCATTGGTTGAGAATTCCATTGTAATTGTATTTTTTATTCTTGGGATTCAAATCTCCTTTTGGGTTGTTGGAAACCCTTCTAGTAAGGTGGATCTTGCTGAATGTTTTGTTAAAAAGGGGGCCTTTTTTGTTGTCCAGATCCATACCTCATGTCTAATTGATCCTTCCACCCTTGGTTGTATGTTTGTAAAAAGGAATCATACTTATTCTGGGGATGTGGTTGTTTTTTGTACTAATATTTTCTCTTAGGGAATATTGTCGAACAATCTTCTTTCTCTTTTAGTTGGGGGAAAAAATCAGTTGGGTGGTCCATTTCAGTGCAAATTCCACAAGGTCTAGTCGGAGTGGGTTGGGATGTCTTTTGAGCCAATGAAATATGCCTCACCATAGTGTTCAATTATTCCAACATTGTTTCAATTAAATTAATCTCATGAGAAGAATAAATTACCTAATGTACTCCTCGGACATGTGGTGTACCTAGATTACCAAATTGTTGAGAGTTTTACACCATCTTTTTTATCAATGAATGTGCAGCTACTTGTGCTTTGTCAACCCATTCCACTCTAGTTGTGGCATCCACCATTCTCCTCTCTATAGGTGTGATTCCTTCATAGAATTATTGGATGAGGATTTACTCACTAATTTGGTGATGCGGACAGCTTGCACACAACTTCTTGAATCACTCCCAATACCCATACTTTGTATCCCATTATGCTTGCTTGATCCTAGAGATATCTTTTCAAATGGATGAGGTCCTTGATGTGGGAAAAAATATATCCAAGAAAATATATTTCAAATCGTTCCAACATGTTACATCTTTATGTTGTAAATAATACATCCAATCCTTTGTATCTCCTTCTAGTGAAAATGGGAGTGCCCTTAGTTTTATTTGACCTTAAAAAACATTCCTTGGTTTCAATGATGAAAAAATAAAATTAAATTCTTTTAATTTTTTTAGTATCCTCACTAGATAATCCATGAAATTTTGGAAGAAGGTAAATTAATCCATATTTTATATCCAGTTATGATTCAAGATTTGGGTATGCAATGAAATTTGGTTGATAATTAATGTCTGAGGTAGCCAATTCTTTAATTGTTCTATTACATTCATTTTTATTTTTTTATCAATTAGTTTTGGTTTTAGGTTGGATTTAGAATTGTTTTCAATTTAAATGTTCTTGGAGTGGAGGAATTCTCCTACTGGTTGAATGTTGAAACTTCTTGTAGACTAAGAATGTCCAATTCGAGCCTTAAGGTTGCTTTCAATCTCAAGGTTAAGATCTAAGAGATTATCAGGATTAGTTTGGGTCATAAATCAAAAAAAAATTAAAAGAAGAAAAGAGGAAAATAATAAAATAAAAATGAGAAGGTTGAGTTGATGGTCAAAAAAAGAAAAATAAGAAAACAAAAGAAGAATAAAAATTCAGATTGGGTAAAGAAGGAAGAAAGAAGAGAATAAAAGAATAAAATGAAAAATAAAAATAATACCTCTAAATGGTTGAAATAATAACTTGACTCCCCAAAAATGACACCAATTTGAATGTTGTTGTCGTGGGCTCTCTAAAATGAAGTGTTATTTTTTGGGTACTTGGGTGCAGCAGAGTGGCTGGCCAAGGTCATCTCTCAAAGGAGGATGTAAATTAAACCAACTTCTTAAAGGTATTCAAAAAATAAAATAAAAGAGAATAAAAAAACTAGTTAAAAATGATGAGGGTATTTTTTTACCATTTATAAATTAAGAATAATTATGTTTGAATAATATTTCATTTTTTTATTTTTGTTTTTGAAATGAAACTTGATTAATAAAACAAAATAAAAAGATGATTTTTTAGAAAATATTTTAAAGGGCGTAATCGATCAAACTCTACCTATTCACTCAATTATTTATCATTATAATTTAAATTTACTTCCAATTAATTATAATCCCCAAATTTTTTAACCCTCTAACCCAATAGGAGTTAACTTAACCACAAATATGAAATAACTTAAAACCTCGTCTAGCTTCGTAACATGAAATCATAGAACCCTTCTTTGATTGATTTTATTAGGTGAGATTATGGTCAGTGGTTAATTAGAGCACATATCAACTTAGGAAATGATTATTAATTGAGTTTAGGGATAATATTTTAACTCTAGAAATTTATCGCTTGTGGTCTTGTATTACCGATTAAGATCGCACTCTCATAATTTACCCAAATCTCAGCCTCGTGTGCTTTTCTACCAATTGTTCAATTTCATTATTAGTTTCATTTAAATTGAAAAATCAATTAATATATCATATTAAGTGAATTATAGTATCTCATTGATTCAAAATAAATTATTAGAGAAGTTAAGAGGTAGATAGATTACTAAGAAAACTAATCTTCCATGGGCGGCATAGTCATCGTAGAAACGTATTGCATTTGCAAATATTTAAAAAGGGTATAACAAAATCTTGTTTCTACTATTGAATTCTGTCCCAAAGAGGAATATTAATGATTAAGAGAAGTTAAAAAATAGAGGGAAAAAAGTAAATTAATAATAACTAAGGAGTTTATTACGCAAATAAAAGTATTACAACACGAATAAGAAGAAGAAGGTTTCATCAAAGGGAACCTTGCTTCAATAGCTACCCTTATTGAAATGGTTGGAGATTTAGAGTATATCCACTTCTCATATACCCTAAACTTTTTAATTCACGTCCCAAACCCTCCAAATGATAAAAATGAATATTTATTGAGTGGAGGGGAGGCTAGGTTACAATTGGTTTCAAGTGTGAATGGGGAAATTCATCCAAATATTTTAAGACAACATGCACCACCTGTTTCACCTCTAACACGCACGATTTAGCTATAATTCTAGCTAGATGAAATGATTGTAAGTTGTCCCTAGAGATTCACTCAAAATATGGGCTAAATCCAAGCATGTATGAAGATGATATGTCCCAAATACAGAATTAATGTCCAGACTAGTAGGGTCAACCCATCTTTGACTTCATGGAACTTTTACACCCATCAAATGCATGATTTAGCTCAAATTTCCTCAATTAATGATGTATCTCATTAAGTTAGGAATATATTAAAAAACAATTATGTTCAAATAATACATATTAAAATATTTATGTTAGAAAGGCTATGGTAAAATGTAAAGGGTAAAATAATAATTTTCACCAAATTTTCAAATGAATGATTTAATCCCAAATATATTATAAATAAAAAAATTTAACACTATGTGAGGAAATTATTTCATTTATTATCAATAAAATATTTTTAAAAAATATTTTTTATCACTGACCACATATGAAAATAAAAAAATGAAAAATAAATACATCAGGTTCAACTACCAACTCCAAACTAAACCACATACATAGTCTCCATGACTCTATAGCTACACCAGTATGATCTTAAGGCTCTACATGATATGCTTAACTCTATCATGAAAACCTGGGCCACAACCCCAGGGATCATGCAATGTGTTCTTTAGATTGAAAGCAAACATCATGTAAACATGTATAAAAAGGTGCATGTACAGGGGTGAAAAATAAATCTCATTAGGCTACCCTCAACTTTGAAACTATAATTTTCTGTCATAAAATGTGCATGCACATGTGATATTCCAAAACTAGCTAAAAATTAATAACAATGGGAATTAATGTAAAAAAATACTAACAATTAAGAAGAAAAATAATAAACAATGAAAATAGTCAACCATGGGTTCTATCTTAACACTCGAGGAAAGTCTACACAATACTATTGGCCCGCTAGAGGTTTTATAGAACATGTTTCACCAATCCACATTTCATCAGGCACATCCTATACATCTACATTGGATCTCTTGTACATATAAATTCAAGGTAACGAATACAGGAACCCTTGGTGTAAACATAGGTTTCCACATGACAAGGTCCATCTTCTGAGCTCTAGGACTCCAATGGCATGATTCAAATTGGTTAAAAAAATATCCCCTACGCACATCTGATAAGTTTTCATGTCTAGAAAATTATGTATAATAAATAATGCCTCAATATGGACCTAACAAATACACCAATGGATGGGCTCCATCCATATGGACCTGATGGATTCACTGCCCTATGGGCTCCATTCATGGAACCAGGACTGCAACTGCATCTACAAAAAACATATCTACCCTCAAACTCAGAACCATACTCAACATGAGGGGATTAAATAATCTATATCATCCATTATCAACCTACTATTTTCTAACCACACCCAACCAATATAGGAGAGAACAAGATCCAAACATAAGGCCAATTCCTGATCCAAGATATCCCAATGGTCTTATCCTAAAACCAAATTCTTGGTTTGAAATTGTTTCAAATATTAAAGCCAAATTCCAACCAAATGTGGGACGATCCAACTCTAAAACCAACCATCCAACAATTGAACTATCAACACCAATAAACTCTCTTCAAATAAATCATGAGGCACTCATGATCCCTTGAACATCATTATCCAATAAAATAGCCAACATGTGTCCTCAACAAGCCACCATAATTCCAAACAAAACATGAGGCTCTCATATTCCTTGAGGTCACAACATCAAGTGACTCTTAATGGGGGAATTTCATGATACACCCATGATCTTGAGTCAAACCCAAAAAAAGATCAAAAATTGTCCCAAATACCACAATAAGAGAAGGAAACAATATGAGGGGTTCCTCTTTCTCATCTGAAACACTAGAAATTCCCCGTGCGGAAACATCCCAAACATCCCTCGATAGTATCCAACTGATCCTCCATCAATAACATGACCAAAGGGAATCCAAAATAAAATCATTACTATAAGGTAATTATCATTGGTCCCCATGACCACCTCAATAATAGGAAACCTCACAAGGTATCCTTATAAGAAATGAAACCATGGGGAAATTCTCGTACAATCAAACCTCATCTAGCCTTCCTAGTAAAAAACTCATCCACGAGTATCAACTCACCCACATGTGCATCCAAAGAAATTCCATACCCCTTGATCATTATCAATATCCAACTAAAAAATCCCCTGATCAATTGATCTGAAACCATCCCACTAGTTTCATCTTAACGAATCTATTGGAATCATCTCAACATTACAATGGAACCCTTCCATAACTATGATTCCAAAACATCAACCCATACCAAAGTCTCTAATATCTCTAATCCTTGAGAAACAAATCTTGACATACATATAAATCCCAATATATCATTTGAGATACTACACGATACCACCTTATGGGATCCATCCCAATGAACCTCAAAAAAAATTTCATGGAACACTTGATCCAGGATGACTGTTGATATTCCAAACCTAATTTGGGACTCACGTATCACAGCCCAACCCTTTTAAGGATTAAAAATCTAAACCATGAATAAATCAACTTAAAAATTCCCACCCAAACCAAGATTCCATCTATAATTTCTCTAAATACCGAATTGATGCCACTATCCCAATCTATGGGAATAAATGCTTAGAATAAACTCCAATTATATCCAATTTTGACTCTAGGGTAAAAATAGGTAAAAAGGACCTTTGGAGGAAAATTAAACAGTGCATAAATTGGGTACATAGTGTGTAATTCCAAGGGTCGTCCATGTCCATGTACCATAGTCCATTCGGTGTGTATTTTTCCAAAGTACATAGAGTTCCTTCCCTCTACATGGTGTGTACCCTACATAGGGCACTAGACTATTCATCTATACATATACAACCCCCCCCCCCCCACCCACCACACAAACACACACACACACATGGGACTTGTCAAAGCATATTACAAGTCTATTGATCATGTACCTCACTCAGTCTCAGGTCGTGTACCCTACATGGATATGTGGCCCAACACTGAATGTCAGGTCATGTTTACAACCACACTCTGAGTTGGTAATACATAGCATATACTCCTAGTTACATGGTGTGTAGTCCCAAGACAACATCCTCCCTAAATAGGAAATATATATGGAATTTTTTTTTCTAAACCACATGTTGCGTACATGGGTTCTCATGGAAAAAACACCCAAAATGGCCTGAAACCACTATTTATCTCTGATTAAGTATATATAAACTCTAATGGGGTCCCCAATAAACCCAATAAGTATTTAAAACATAAAAATTGATATCATGTGAGGATTAAGGAAAAAACATTAAAATGGGCATACCTCCAATCATAAACTACCAAATCTATGCACTGAAACCGCCACACACACCTATCACACTCTGATCCGGTCCGCAATGGAATTCCTAGGGTGTTACCCACTATTCCCTCTCTTTCTATTATCTCCCTCATTATATATCAAATTAATACCCAAAATATATATATTTCATGTGGAATAAAATATAATTCAAAGGGATAAAGGAAAAAATGAAAAAAATGAAAAAATGAAAAAAAATGATGAAAAAGAAAAGGGGTCAAGGCCTGGCCCCAGTACCTGCGATAGGTTTGTGCCTTACCTAGGGGAAAACGATGCCATTATTAACTCAACTATTGAGATATAATCTCAATATGACACTCCATTTAAAATATGTCCCTGAATAAAAATGTGGGTATAAATTTATATTTAATTTATTAAATATTTAATATTCTATGAAAATTAAAATAGCCCAGATTTCCTCCAAATTAATTTACAAGGGTAAATCATATATTAATATAAAAATAAAGTGGTCAAAAAAATTATACAAGATCATATTAAATTTTAAATTACCATTTGTTTCCTGAAAACTCATATGCGATCAAAAAATACAAGTTTCTCCTCATTTTTACAACCTGTGACAACATGAGGCATCACAGAATTGGACTCCTTCTGGTCACTATGTTGAGGACCATGCTTCGATTATTTCTCACTCAAATTGGAACCCCATGAATTTGATCAATGGGGAGGAGTTAGTTATATAATAATCACCAACACAATACAATATAACCTTCATGTCGAGCCTATTAGACCACCTTTAGGGATGGACCGATGAGTGGGGCCTACACTAGGGAAAGAACTTCATGAATGAGTGGGCATGTTCATACAAATAATTATAGTCCTATTATGAATTTGAATAGGATATGAAGAGTTTTAGGTCATACTAGGATGAGTTCACTTCTCAGTTCCACATTTACCATCATTTGGATATCTTGCATGAGCTACTATGTAGGTAGTAACTAGGGACCAAATCTTTTCACCTTCATCATAGAGATGTCAGTGTCAGCCTTTGGGAGCTCTACCAGATTTTCAGGATCCCGGTCTAAGGGGATATGTATGAAAAAATTCACCCCACAATGAATTTCTGGGAAGCCTTAGTGAAGGTGTTGATTCAAGAAAAAAATTTATTGGACATGGTGCATGGAATAAGGTGACACAAACCTAGGATGAAGATTATCTCATTCAATAAGGGGTTAAAATTTGTATAGAATGATCTTAAGTTGAGGCTATTATGGATACCCCACCAGTGCCTTGGGGAAATGCCACACAGGATAGAGGGGTCATATTGGGTGATCCTAGTGGTGAGCTAATTCCTCTGCTGGGGGTTTAGCATAAGGGCCCTCTCCCCTAATGTAACGCCCCGACCCTAGTTGCCTAGAGTCGGTGCATTACTTCGTAACATTGGCATGATCACAAGAAAGATCAAATCTCAAAAGACCGATTGGTTTAGTAGCCTTGGAAACACTAGATATATTCATAAGTTTTACATTACATCATAAAATGAAAAACTACTACAACAACATAATGTCTCCATAATCCACACTACTATCCCCTCATAATATCCCTGCAGGTCATTCATAATTTACTTCTTCACATCCTGGGGAAAAATAAAACATAGAAAAGGGGTGAGCTCAAATGCCCAGTAAGGATAACAATATAGCGGAAACTTTCATCAATAAGAATAAACATTTAAGGCAATGTATAACTAAAACAAAAGCCTTTTACACATGAACTTTCAACATGGTATGGCATAAATAAAATGAAATAATGCCATTTACTTATTCACATGGATATTCCACTAATCGAATAATCACATGCAAAAATAAATAACCACTTTCATAATGTTGGAATGCATAATGCCAGACTATCATAACCACATAGCCAAGGCCTCGTGCCAAGACTACAAATAAGATTTTGTCAAGGCCTTGTGCCAAGACACTAGTTTGTCTCATGAGACCTACCGATGCATCGAGGAGCTATAGCGGGCTCCACCCGTCACTTATTAAGTCCAATGCATTCCCATATGAAAAGGTTTAAACATAACATAAACATTCGTATTAAAACTAGCATACGAAATGTCAATACTTTCACAATAAACTATGAATGGTATAAAAATAGCACATCCACAGTCAAACATATCACAAAACCTTCAATACAATATAGAAGTTTTGTATCATAATAAATCAACTTCAAATAATCTTAAAATCCATCAAAGGATGTTGACATAGATGAAATCAAAATTCTTTTTAAAGAAGTATCTCCTTTTATTTTGAAATCATTTAAGATCCATATAAAATAAAACATTTTCTTTGAAAATATTCTTATAAGCTTGTATGGAAAGCTTCGAAGATTTTATAACGGCGGAAAATAACCGCACCCGCCGTATAAGTTAAAAAAAACATTCTTACCTCAATTCTGTCGAAAAGGTTAAAAAGGAACTTGTTTTGAAAACGACGGAAAGATTCCTTTATAAACCTCTTATAAAAAGTCAAACAAGGTTATAAATGACTTTAACCCATATTCTTGTAAATATTAAAAATGTTTTGAAATACATTTTGAAGAAACGTGGATGTGGATGATAACGAGATCCCAGTAGATTATTACGTATAAACAACCTCAGATAAAAAAGAGATTGTGAAATAACCCTTACCTTGTACTTTTCCTTGGTTGGGGTAGGTTAACCTCCTGTATAATGGTGAAATAGTTGTTATTAAATTATACAAGAATCATATATATTAATATGATATCATATATGATCTTTTAACATTGATTTGTTAATAATATCTTAGAATTATCGTCGTTTCGGGAGTTAACTTACTCATTTTCTTTTATATGTTTTGTTACATAAGCCATGGTTGTTGTATCTTATTCATATCCAGAATGATATACAGTCCTTAAACATCATTTTTAAATCATCAAATGATAATTATACTTGAATGGATACGATGGAGAATGAATCTCATCGCGTTCGTGGAGACGGTAGTCCGTACGTACGCACGAGCGACAATATCATTCTTTTGATATTAAAATAATATATAAATGGATGGTATATCATATATACAGAATCATTAACATGTTATATTTATTATTTACATGAGTTACACATCATTATTATACCCATCCAAATAATATTATATTGAATAACAATTACACCACGACGTGGAGACGGTAAGCCGTACGTACGCACGTATGGTGACATGTTATTCAAAGGGTGGATAGAATACTGAATATGATTGTACCATATTTATAATAACATCACAGTATATGTGAGATACTGGAGTTATTATTTCAGAATGGTAAGAACAAAGGAAGAAGAAGTGGAAGAAGAAATGAACTTAGAAAAGGGTGGTGAAATCATTACCTCTTCTTCGGGTTCTTCCTTTTGATTTGATCAAAAGGGCTCCTTAGGTTGGCTTTCTGATCAAACTAAGGCCTCTAGGTTGTATTGAGGGATGTTGGGAGAGTATTTGGGCAGAGTTTGGCCGAACCAAAAGGCTTTGAAGGTGTGAAGAAATGAGAAGGAGGAGTGCCCTTTTATAAGAGGGGTGAGGGGCACCTTTGGAAAAGTTAGAAATATTAATTTATAATAAATTCATATTCGGTTTACAAAGGCTCCAAAGTTGAATATTCAAAGGATGAGGTGGGGATAGGTCGAAAACAACTCATCCAATAGAATTTAGACAGGTTTGGGTACTTATATTAACCTTATCTTTAAGTATTAACTCTAAGTTAATTAGTTTCACTTTTACAATGTCTCTTTGTATTTTTATATAATATGGTTAATAAACTTACTATATACATCCAAGAGACCCCCAAGTGGTCCATTAATGAGGAACCTATCATAATATAAGTCTCTTGGCCGAACCTTAGATTTTTAGGAATTTAATATCAATTAATAATATAATATTTGTTTTAAGAACTCTTTTATGTCAATTTTGACACTATTCAATAGTTGATTTTTGTGAAACTCCTAAAAGATTGATTACTTCGAAAAAAGTCAATTAAATCACTCCTAATATATCATATTATCATAGAAAATTAGTTTAATTCATTAAAAGTTTCATATTATAATTATTTGGGTATTTATAAGATCAATTATTTTTATTTTTCACTATTTTAGTAATTACTGCATCATCATTGTGTCATAAATAAAATAAATTATATAATGTCTAAAAATTATAAATAAAATATCATTATGTATGAAATCTTTTTATCTTTCTAATGAATATTTATAATCGAAAATGCAACATGTATAACCCTATGTAAAAATTGTTCTTCTAAAAGATGTAGGCTTATGCCATTTTTATTTTTATTTTAACTTTATTAATACAATGTGTCCCTACCACATACAAGTGGCTCCAAGGGGTCCCCAAATTGACCCAAGGATGCCCATGGTCGGGTATGTGTCCACCAATAAGGTTAGGACATGTTTTAGGGTAATTTTGTATTATTATAATATTATTTTTTAACCCTTATTTACCGGATTTACCCTTTAACCATGGTAAATAAAATATTTACCGCAGTAATTATTCAAAATGTCTAAAAATAAAAGTTACCTATTTACACAATTTGAACATCCTGATTCCAAATATGGAATCCATTTTCCCAAATTCAAAACACAGAAGTGGCAGAAATTAATTTAAAATTAATTCCCGCTGTCAAAACAAAAAGCGTGTTTTTAAGAGATAATAACTATCAAAAGATTGACACTTGTTTATGTTCGGTTTAATTGTAAAATTTTGTCTAATGACCAACATTATATTAAATTGTAAAAATATATTCTAAATATACTTTAAAACCACTCAAATTCATAATTTATCACTATTAATTATTTTGATTAAAAAAGTTGTTTTTAATTAAAATTTAGTAATTTTCACTATTCATCAAAATATGAAAGTTATCCGAAATGTACCAAAATTTCACCTTAGGCTAAATTCGATATTCCAAATCCAAATATGAAGTCCATTTTAAAATATAAAATATATATAATTTCAAAAAGTAGGTATTACTATTCATAACGGCTAGTTTGATTGGTTACGGTGTGTTAGAACTCGGTGTTGCGTACAACACACGCTAGCGTACCGTGGAAGCTTGGGATGTTTCATTTTAAATTTTTGATGTCCCCATTTAGTCAAAAAGTTTTAAATATAGTATTTAAAAAGGGTTCACTATTAAAGTTGATAAAAGTGCAATACTGAAAATGAATTTGTTCTTGCATTATATCTAAGAAACTCATAATATGGATTCTAAAATTATAAGGATTATATAAACATTAAAATTTATCTAATACTATTCATAACCTCTTTTCAACGGCTTGTTTGGTAAGTCATGGTGTGCTTGAACTTGGTGTTGCATGTAGTGAAAGTTATTGAATTATTTTGAAGAAATAACACACTATGAAATCATGGGGTGTTACATTCTCCCCTCCTTCAATAAATTGCGTCCTCGCAATTTGAAATTGTTCTTCGAAAATAAAAGGTTGAAAATAGATAATATATTTGCGGGAAAACCCACATCGGAAATTGGGTTACTAAAATTTAGTCTTAATATGAGGAAAAGAGAAATGAAAGGGTCACCACCAAATTATGATCTCTATTAGGAGAACATTGGTGGCAATTAGAGACATATAATCAGAGGAAAAACGTAAATATTTATAGGTAGTGATTGAGGTCATCAATCACAAACAAGTGTATAATTGAGGTCCTTAAATTCATAAATCTATGATGATTTGAAATACCATCGGTTCAACAAAACATAGGGTATTAGGATAACACATTTTTGACGTTTCAAAATATCTTAGTTGAAATCCCACATCGAAAAATGAATTAATGAGGCCTCTATTTAAAATAAAGAGTCGAAAGTATGAAGATTACCGAAAATAACACATACTAGGGTTCCATGTAGGAAAATATGGATATGGAAGAAAAATATAACCATCAATTATCTGATGGAGAGTGGTAGAGAACATGGCTATAAAAAGGCCAACAATCCCAAAGCCATAAATTAGTGATGATTTAAGGTACCATCTAGGAAAACATTTTTGTTCAAAGTTGATTTTCTTAATATTGAGGAATTTATTTATGAGATTGGCTAAGATCATAAGGAGATATACTTACTTTATAATTAGAGTTTTATCCATTAATAAATTTCTACCACAAACTCATCTTTCACTCTAAAAGATAATAGAATGTAAAAAAATTCTATTTACACTATTCGTATAGGGTTCCAAAATAAACGAATTTATAATTCATCTACATGATCTTTTAATAAAAACTACATTATTTAATCCAGGACATCTCATGGTCCAGTGGTAGGTAATACACCCTTGTCGCCCTTCGGTTGCGGGTTCAAGTCTCGCAGCCTTGCCAGACGCGACGGGTTGCCGCCCGACCTCCGGGTTGTCCTTTTATGGCAATCCAAAATAATCCAAACTATAACTATCCAAAATACTTCTGTCCAAACTCACAGTCTAACATTTATAAGGAAGGTAAACATAATATAGATCCTTTTTACCCCGTAATAGCATATGAATACCTTCATCATGTATTACCATATTCCTTATTGATTACATTCATGCTCCCTTATTCCATATAGAATACTGGATATACTTCATCAATCCAAAAATGTTTTAAACCCCAAAAATGTTGGAATATACAAATCATTAATCAGTTCCAAGGTAGTCAAGAATATCCAATATATTTTTTTTTTCCAAAATAATCATGTATTATTCGAAAATCACTACCTCGGTATCAGAACTATATTATGGTTTATCATTCTCTCAACCATATATTTTCCAAAAATCTATCCTGCTAATGAGTCACTTTTCTTTGTTCCACACAATCTTAAGTCCTTAATGAAATAGTACTGCAGTACAATCCTTATATACTCCATAATTATTATAACAAGTACATTGTTGATACAACACTCAATTGACATAATCAACATAAGAACTCTAATCATTCCTCTTCATCTGTGGTAGTATCATAACTTGATTATTATCCAATAGCATCATTTGCGTCATAGTCTGATGACTGGGACATAGGTTCGCGTAGTGTCCAAACTCCTTGCAAATGAAGCATTGTACATTTGAAACCATTTTCTTACCCTTGCAGTCATGTACTTTGTGCCCTTTTTCTCCACACTTATAACAAACTCCCATTCCTTTCAGGCAAGTTCCAGGGTGTTTCTTTCCACAGTTACCACATATGGGAAAATTCTTCTTTTCCCTCTTCCCTTTATCCATCTTTCTCTCTTCTATCCTTTTCTTCTCTTGCTTCCCTTCAAAGCCATAGGACTTAGTAATCTCTTTACTTATCTTATCAATACATGATATTATTTCTTCATATGATGATAATACATGGGAGACTATTTCTATTATAAATTCTAGCTTAAGACCATGAAAGATATGATCCTTCCTTCTCTTTGAATCATGTGTATTTCTGGAGTTCTCATTCCTTCTACTGGGCGCCATTTCTAAACAATGGCATAAACTAGACCAGTTTATGAATCAAAATACATAATCCCATACTTATAAAACACCTAACATAAATTGAACTATTTATGGATATAATCCATAATCATAAGAATGTTTTCTTTGAGGAAGTATATACTCATAATCCCTTCAAAATGATTTGTAAAGAAAATGAGAGTTATCCTAAGCATATCCCCCAGGAGTGTCGTAACCAAGAGTGCAGCAAGGCCCGTTGTCGTGCACCAGTTCCCGTTCGAGTCTAGCTCAAAGCGGTGTTTTCGGGTTTTACCCCTAGGTACATCTGTGCCAGAGCCGCCTCTACCTGCTCGTATCCAGACAGGGATGTATTGCTCGGAAAACTCACAAAATCTCCACAATACCAAAATTCTAGGAAGTTCTTCTATACTAATCCTCAAAGTTCATCTTAGGTCTACGTGCTCTAATCAGAGTTTATCTAAATCTAGCTTCCAAGGTTTGTACTAAACTTCCTCTGATACCAACTGTAACGCCCCGACCCTAGTTGCCTAGAGTCGGTGCATTACTTCGTAACATTGGCATGATCACAAGAAAGATCAAATCTCGAAAGACCGATTGGTTTAGTAGCCTTGGAAACACTAGATATATTCATAAGTTTTACATTACATCATAAAATGAAAAACTACTACAACAACATAATGTCTCCATAATCCACACTACTATCCCCTCATAATATCCCTGCAGGTCATTCATAATTTACTTCTTCACATCCTGGGGAAAAATAAAACATAGAAAAGGGGTGAGCTCAAATGCCCAGTAAGGATAACAATATAGCGGAAACTTTCATCAATAAGAATAAACATTTAAGGCAATGTATAACTAAAACAAAAGCCTTTTACACATGAACTTTCAACATGGTATGGCATAAATAAAATGAAATAATGCCATTTACTTATTCACATGGATATTCCACTAATCGAATAATCACATGCAAAAATAAATAACCACTTTCATAATGTTGGAATGCATAATGCCAGACTATCATAACCACATAGCCAAGGCCTCGTGCCAAGACTACAAATAAGATTTTGTCAAGGCCTTGTGCCAAGACACTAGTTTGTCTCATGAGACCTACCGATGCATCGAGGAGCTATAGCGGGCTCCACCCGTCACTTATTAAGTCCAATGCATTCCCATATGAAAAGGTTTAAACATAACATAAACATTCGTATTAAAACTAGCATACGAAATGTCAATACTTTCACAATAAACTATGAATGGTATAAAAATAGCACATCCACAGTCAAACATATCACAAAACCTTCAATACAATATAGAAGTTTTGTATCATAATAAATCAACTTCAAATAATCTTAAAATCCATCAAAGGATGTTGACATAGATGAAATCAAAATTCTTTTTAAAGAAGTATCTCCTTTTATTTTGAAATCATTTAAGATCCATATAAAATAAAACATTTTCTTTGAAAATATTCTTATAAGCTTGTATGGAAAGCTTCGAAGATTTTATAACGGCGGAAAATAACCGCACCCGCCGTATAAGTTAAAAAAAACATTCTTACCTCAATTCTGTCGAAAAGGTTAAAAAGGAACTTGTTTTGAAAACGACGGAAAGATTCCTTTATAAACCTCTTATAAAAAGTCAAACAAGGGTATAAATGACTTTAACCCATATTCTTGTAAATAGTAAAAATGTTTTGAAATACATTTTGAAGAAACGTGGATGTGGATGATAACGAGATCCCAGTAGATTATTACGTATAAACAACCTCAGATAAAAAAGAGATTGTGAAATAACCCTTACCTTGTACTTTTCCTTGGTTGGGGTAGGTTAACCTCCTGTATAATGGTGAAATAGTTGTTATTAAATTATACAAGAATCATATATATTAATATGATATCATATATGATCTTTTAACATTGATTTGTTAATAATATCTTAGAATTATCGTCGTTTCGGGAGTTAACTTACTCATTTTCTTTTATATGTTTTGTTACATAAGCCATGGTTGTTGTATCTTATTCATATCCAGAATGATATACAGTCCTTAAACATCATTTTTAAATCATCAAATGATAATTATACTTGAATGGATACGATGGAGAATGAATCTCATCGCGTTCGTGGAGACGGTAGTCCGTACGTACGCACGAGCGACAATATCATTCTTTTGATATTAAAATAATATATAAATGGATGGTATATCATATATACAGAATAATTAACATGTTATATTTATTATTTACATGAGTTACACATCATTATTATACCCATCCAAATAATATTATATTGAATAACAATTACACCACGACGTGGAGACGGTAAGCCGTACGTACGCACGTATGGTGACATGTTATTCAAAGGGTGGATAGAATACTGAATATGATTGTACCATATTTATAATAACATCACAGTATATGTGAGATACTGGAGTTATTATTTCAGAATGGTAAGAACAAAGGAAGAAGAAGTGGAAGAAGAAATGAACTTAGAAAAGGGTGGTGAAATCATTACCTCTTCTTCGGGTTCTTCCTTTTGATTTGATCAAAAGGGCTCCTTAGGTTGGCTTTCTGATCAAACTAAGGCCTCTAGGTTGTAGTGAGGGATGTTGGGAGAGTATTTGGGCAGAGTTTGGCCGAACCAAAAGGCTTTGAAGGTGTGAAGAAATGAGAAGGAGGAGTGCCCTTTTATAAGAGGGGTGAGGGGCACCTTTGGAAAAGTTAGAAATATTAATTTATAATAAATTCATATTCGGTTTACAAAGGCTCCAAAGTTGAATATTAAAAGGATGAGGTGGGGATAGGTCGAAAACAACTCATCCAATAGAATTTAGACAGGTTTGGGTACTTATATTAACCTTATCTTTAAGTATTAACTCTAAGTTAATTAGTTTCACTTTTAC
This sequence comes from Viscum album, assembly GCA_963277665.1. Taxonomy (NCBI): domain Eukaryota; kingdom Viridiplantae; phylum Streptophyta; class Magnoliopsida; order Santalales; family Viscaceae; genus Viscum; species Viscum album. The sequence goes on along the minus strand of OY728140.1, from coordinate 88,341,158 downwards.
AATGTCTCTTTGTATTTTTATATAATATGGTTAATAAACTTACTATATACATCCAAGAGACCCCCAAGTGGTCCATTAATGAGGAACCTATCATAATATAAGTCTCTTGGCCGAACCTTAGATTTTTAGGAATTTAATATCAATTAATAATATAATATTTGTTTTAAGAACTCTTTTATGTCAATTTTGACACTATTCAATAGTTGATTTTTGTGAAACTCCTAACAGATTGATTACTTCGAACAAAGTCAATTAAATAACTACTAATATATCATATTATCATAGAAAATTAGTTTAATTCATTAAAAGTTTCATATTATAATTATTTGGGTATTTATAAGATCAATTATTTTTATTTTTCACTATTTTAGTAATTACTGCATCATCATTGTGTCATAAATAAAATAAATTATATAATGTCTAAAAATTATAAATAAACTATCATTATGTAGGAAATCTTTTTAGCTTTCTAATGAATATTTATAATCGAAAATCCAACATGTATAACCCTATGTAAAAATTGTTCTTCTAAAAGATGTAGGCTTATGCCATTTTTATTTTTATTTTAACTTTATTAATACAATGTGTCCCTACCACATACAAGTGGCTCCAAGGGGTCCCCAAATTGACCCAAGGATGCCCATGGTCGGGTATGTGTCCACCAATAAGGTTAGGACACGTTTTAGGGTAATTTTGTATTATTATAATATTATTTTTTAACCCTTATTTACCGGATTTACCCTTTAACCATGGTAAATAAAATATTTACCGCAGTAATTATTCAAAATGTCTAAAAATAAAAGTTACCTATTTACACAATTTGAACATCCTGATTCCAAATATGGAATCCATTTTCCCAAATTCAAAACACAGAAGTGGCAGAAATTAATTTAAAATTAATTCCCGCTGTCAAAACAAAAAGCGTGTTTTTAAGAGATAATAACTATCAAAAGATTGACACTTGTTTATGTTCGGTTTAATTGTAAAATTTTGTCTAATGACCAACATTATATTAAATTGTAAAAATATATTCTAAATATACTTTAAAACCACTCAAATTCATAATTTATCACTATTAATTATTTTGATTAAAAAAGTTGTTTTTAATTAAAATTTAGTAATTTTCACTATTCATCAAAATATGAAAGTTATCCGAAATGTACCAAAATTTCACCTTAGGCTAAATTCGATATTCCAAATCCAAATATGAAGTCCATTTTAAAATATAAAATATATATAATTTCAAAAAGTAGGTATTACTATTCATAACGGCTAGTTTGATTGGTTACGGTGTGTTAGAACTCGGTGTTGCGTACAACACACGCTAGCGTACCGTGGAAGCTTGGGATGTTTCATTTTAAATTTTTGATGTCCCCATTTAGTCAAAAAGTTTTAAATATAGTATTTAAAAAGGGTTCACTATTAAAGTTGATAAAAGTGCAATACTGAAAATGAATTTGTTCTTGCATTATATCTAAGAAACTCATAATATGGATTCTAAAATTATAAGGATTATATAAACATTAAAATTTATCTAATACTATTCATAACCTCTTTTCAACGGCTTGTTTGGTAAGTCATGGTGTGCTTGAACTTGGTGTTGCATGTAGTGAAAGTTATTGAATTATTTTTAAGAAATAACACACTATGAAATCATGGGGTGTTACACCTAATGTGAGGGAGATAGGGTAAATTTTAGAACCAATATTTGGATGAATTTAACCCATCCATGATTCACGCATGGGTGTGCAACCAAGAATATTCATCATTTCAGTAATGATGGAAGTGGTAAAGCACAACAAATTTACAGTGTTAGTGCTGGAGAAACTATACAAAGTACTGAGGCATGTCAGTGGGAGGAAAACCCCCTTTAATATGTGTGTCATTTTTCACTTTCTTTATGGTTTGGTAGATATACACATGAGTTTTACAATTATTAGAACCTCATATCCCCTCCCAACACTAATTTATGGTCGTCGATGCTGAATTTCATAGAGATTCACTCTATACAACTAGAACGGGTCAAAGTCCTCAAGAGGGAGGGACTGTTGAACCAATTTTTCTCATTATTTCACCTCCCAATAGTGATGATCTTGGATAAAGATGCAGGTAAAATGGAGTAGTGATCATACCTCAATTCCTTTTGAGGTAGGGTTCTGGTGGAGAGGGTGGACTATAAGGCATTAGGTGAAATATAGACCCCATAATGGTTCACTCACCAATGATGATGTCTTGAAATACATACTAAGGATGTATTCACTACAATGCACTAAAAATTCCACTTTATAGTCCTACTACATCTATGAAACATGTTTGCAAGGGGGGCAGTGGAGGCATGATAGAGATTCCACTGAATTATGCTACCTATATATTATTCCATAATTATGTGAGAATTTGGGAGATATCATACACTAAGGAAATACGGATAAATCTATTATTCCATATACACTCTAAGGTGGTCTCATAGACATTCAATTGGGGTGTACAGTAGTAGGCGGAGCACACCAATGAGGAAGATATGGACCAGTCAAGGAAGTATTTTTTGTAGCTCTAGTCATTTCTAGACCTATATGGGTGCATATCCTAAGTAAATAGAAATGGTGGGCCTAATGATCCCAATAAAATTGATTTGATAGTACATTAAACCTTCTTTAGTGTTAATAACAGAAATTTTTTTGATCTAGTGATGTACCCGCACCTAGTGGTGGATGTGTCTAAAGATACATTCTCTCCTAACACATGGCTCAGCTGAAGCATGACTCCACCTAAGCGGTGTGGATACTACTCTATAGAGTTAGTATATAAATTATCAATCTAGTACATTCCAAGAATATCTTCCACACTTATTAGGTAGAAGTTTTTCATTATATAATGGTGATAGAGGATGTTATCCACTCCCAAGGTGTGGAACTCCCCCTACCCGATTGTGTGAGAACATTTTGGGACATTACATATCCCAATGATCTCTCTGATAATGGATCAATAAAGGCCATAGAAAATGTATAATGATTATCTAGGTAGGAAGACTAGGGTAGTGACACTTTTATAGACACCTCTAAGGAAGAATACTCCACAACTAAAGAGGTGATCCTCCCAGCTTTATAGGCATAATCCAATTGTCAATATTTTGAGTTTACTAAATCATTTCCTTTGAATTTTGTAGGGATCAGCTGGTGTGGAGGAGGAGAATATTGAGGAGGAATCTCTAAGGGTGGAAACTTTGGTCCATAACCTTGAATTTTTCTGAAAGGCACCTCCCAGTGATGCTATAGTTGAAGGTAGTCAACCTCCCATCCTCGAGATGATGTATGTGGTTGAACTGGTTATTACAACCCTAATTTTCATAAATATCTTATTAAATCATTTCAAATAAAAATAAAATAAAATAATTACACAACAAAGATCAAAATTTTTAGTTTCTTAGAAAAATTAAGACCATGCATATCATTTAAAAAATAAAACATAATCTTTTATTTAATTCCTTGTTCTTTGTCTTCTTATTGGCCCATGAATCCTCCTTAGTACATGTAATCACTTGAGAATATACATCAAAAAATAGGGTAAGATAAAATCACAATAAAAGGAAAGATAATAACATGAATGAATATGAAATAGGGTTATCATAGTCATTATCATCATAACATATCCATTGGATCATAATCATGAGATGGATCATTATAAAAAGTCTTGAAATGTGGAAATGCATAAAAATGAAATTTCATCTCTTATTGGTAAACTACCGCACATAGTTGAGAAAACATATATCATTATTTTCACACATATTTCACTTTGTCTCATGAGATACATCACATTACCCAATGAATTTTTGTGCTATATAATGTTGGGTGCACCTATCACATCATAACAATTACATTGCGCTATATAATTCCGGGTACACTCATCACACCATAACATTTACATTATCATGCAGGACACATTGAATGTATATCAAACTTGGACATAAAATAAACCATATAAAGGAATGGTTTTAATTTAATAAAGCATGCATTCATAAACTCTATAGTTCCCATGATTAAAAGGGAATAATATTATTAGTATCACTCTTTATTGAAGAAGAAACAATTACATGAGATTCAAAATATGTATTTTTTGAAAGAATAGTTCTTTTTGAAAAATGTTTTCATTTTTCATAAAAACATATTGATAGTATTTAAATCCCAGAAAATATAATATAATGATTAATAAATTATATATATGGAAAAATAAAGAAATATCCATTCTAAAAATGGGGTGAAAGAGGGAAACCCCAAGGAAAGATAGTTTGGTTCGAGAATTCTTATTACCTTGTGTCTAAATGCTTTCTTCACTTTAATATCTTGTATAATAACATTAGATAAATTTTTTAACAAATAGAGAACCTTTTATACATTAATTTTATTCATTATTATGTTATTAGGTTCTTTTATGGGTTTTGGATGAGTTATAGAGTTTAATTTCATCATTTGTCTTAATTTTCACGATCGGTTCACCTGTATACATTAATTGAAGAACGTGTAAAATAGGGATAAGATTCCAGAATTGTTATTATATGTTTTTAATTATATTATAAGAATGTAAATGGAATTTTAAATAATTTTTTATATGTTATGGGGATGAATGATTATATAAAAGTTAATGATGATCATTTTAGGTTAATTTTGGCAGTTTTTTAATCACAAAAAACTAATTTAGTGTTATGTATATATGTTAGTTAAATAACATTAAAAGGGTTGTAAAATAGATTTTAAAATATTTTTCAACCATTATAATGGTTTTATTAACATCCTTTAAGGCGTTAAATGAAAATGAAGGTGCATCGCCCACGATGTAGGTAAATTGACACATCACGGGCAATGATTTAATTTTTAGAATTAGTGAGGAGAAGTTTAATAAATAATGTTCCATTAACATGATATAATTATAAAATATAAATGATACTAGAGTTATCATAAAATTTGGATAAAGTGAGGTGAGTATAGAATAATAAATGAAATGAATTTGAAATGAAATTAAAAGAAAAACAAAGAGGATTTACCTCATGAATTCTTATCTGGAGAACCTCCTCAAGGCACCTAGGCTAGGTATTTTGATGAGAGCAAGATCTATAGTACATGGGGGAGGTTCTTGAGAAGTGTATTTGGGAGAACCTATACATGGATAAAATATTAAGGGGTGTTAGGAAAATAGGTGGTGAGGGGTAGTATTTATATTGGAGGAGATTGGTGTTTTCTCATTATTATATTCATTAATTTATTATTTTGGCTCAAGACTATGAATAATTTGAGAATTATCTCTAAATGTATTAAATTAATGATGTATATTCTTATATTTTGGTCTTATATCATTCATAAATCATCTATGAAACCATATTTTATGTATTTAGCTTTTATTGTAAATTATCGAATTTTACTATTCACAAAAAATTCTAGTATTTTAGAAAAATCCCAAAAATTAACCCTAACCATTTTTTAACATGAAGAATTAAAAAATTAACTCCATTTTAGGAAAATAATTTTATAAGTATGATTAATTTAATTTTTAAATAAGATCATCATTTACTTGGAAAATACATATTTAAAAAATATATCTAACTTTATAACACTTTGAAATATTAATTAAGGTCTCATAAAATTATCTTAAAATCATAATAAATAAGAATATTAATTTATGAATACATTTTATGAAAGTATATTTTCTTTTAAATTATTAAATTGATCATAAAATTGTAATTAAATATTCATGATTTACAAACTTTCCCACACTTAATTAATAAATTTAAAAAAATTATTTACTTAGACTAAGATTTAATTATACAATACTTTCATTTATAATATGCATAAATTTTAATTATAATTTCATGGGTGAGGTTACAATTCATTTTTCTAGTTTACTATTAAAAAGTTTCATATTACATTTCCTATGATCAATTTACTATTTCATCCATAATGGTTCCTTAACTTATTGAAATATTTGTTACTTCATTAATTCATCATTTACAAGGTTTTTCATTTGGTATATAAGTGATTTTATTTGATTTTTAAAATATGGCATTAAAATAAGAAGAAATAAATTCCATTGTTAAATGTTTGGGTTGTTATGTTCTTCCACCCTTTTGAAAATTTTCCCTTGAAATTTCATTTTATGTAAATAGGTTAGGGTAATTCCCTTTCATCACTTCCTTTGGTTCCCCAATTTCTTCTTCAAACTTATGATTCCTTCACAACACTCTGAAAAGGTGGGTTTTCTATTTGTGTAGAACTTTATATCTCTAGTATAAGATCTTTAGTGGCTTCACCTCATAAAAGATATCATCTTCCAGCTATACCACCACTGCGTTTAGTACATGTGAGGGATTTGGTATGTACTTTCTTAGGAGAGATTCATGGAAAAATCTTGAACTTTATCCATATTTGGTGGAAGTGAAATCCGATAATCCATGGATCTTATTTGATAAATGATCTCAAAGGTGTCAATGTACCTTGGGCTTAGCTTCCTGTTCTTTAAAAACAACATGACTTGGTTCCATGGTTATATCTGAAGGAAGACTTTATCTCTAATGTTTAACTCTATGTCCCTTCAACGATTGTTAGAATAATTTTTTTTACAACTCTAAGAATATTTAATATGTTGTTGGACTTCTTAAAACTTGTCTATAATTACATTTACAAGATAAATTCCATGTACCTTTCTTTCACCAACTTTATCCCAACTGGTTGGAGTTCTACATCGCTTTCCATACAGAGCTTCATGTAGAGCCATATGAATTATCATGTAGAAGCGATTTTTGTATGAGAACTCAACCAAAGTAAGATTACAATCCCATCCATATTTTAATTTTGATGATCAGTTACTTAGAATATCTTTGAGCATCTAAATAGTCCTTTAATATTGGCAATCAGTTTGGGGGTGATAGGTCGTGCTAAAATTTAATTCAGTACTCAAATAAAGTTAAACACTCCTCTAGAATATAGATATGAACCTAGGATCACAATCAAAGATAATTAAGAGTAAAAACACATTAAATTTCACCTCTTCATTCACATATATCTTTTCAAGTCGTTCAAGTTCTAGGTCTTCATGAATTGTGATAAAGTGGGAAGTCTTGGTGAGTTGGCCCACCATAACCCATATCGCATTATTTCCTTTGGATGCCTTCGAGATACTTGTGACAAAGACCAAAGTTATATTATCCCATTTCCACATGGGTATAGGAAATGGTTGCATAATACCTTTGGACTTATTTCACTCTTCTTTAACTTGGTAGAATTTCAAACACCTTTAGATATAATCTACAATCTCCTTCTTCATGTTATCCCACAAGAAGTGTTCTCGAAGATCACAATACATCTTGGTATTCCCAGGACGGATAGAGAAAGTTTGGATATGTGCATTATCCAACATATCCTTATTTATTTGATTTGATGAAGGTGCACAAATACTCATTCCAAACCGAATAACACCATCATCATCAATATTGACCTCTTTTATCTTCCCTTCCTTTATTGTATTAAACTTATTTTTTACCTCTTGGTCATCCCTTGGTGCCTCCTTAATCCTCTCTTAGATAGATGGTTGGGAAATAATTTGGGAAACTTAGGATGTATTCCCTATTTTTAGGATTTCCAAGCTTAGCCTTTTTGTATCCATGATGATAGGGTCTATCTAAGTCCACAACATGGATAGAGTAGAAAGTAATTTTCTGTAAAGATAATCAGCTACCCAATTTGCCTTGCCATGAGGATAGTGAATAGGGAAATCATAGTAATTGATTATCCCTAACCATATCCTTTTTCTTATATTGACCTCCTTTTGTGTGAATATATAATTTAGTCTCTTTTGATAGGTATACATGTCATACTTTTACCATAGAGTTAGTGCCTCTATATTTTCAAGGAAATCACATCTTCTTGCTCTAGATCATGTGTTGGATAGTTATTCTCATGGATCCTCAAATTCTATGAGGCATAGGATATCACATTTTCATTTTTCATGAGTACACAACCCAATAAATTCTTTAAAGAATTACTGTATATCACAAAACTTTCACCACATTTAGGTAATGTGAGTACAATTGCAGTGACCATCCTTCTCATTAGCTCCCTGAAGCTTTCCTCAAATTCTTTTGTCTATACATACTTTACACCATTCCTTTTTAACTTAGTTAGCGGTCTTTAAAATCATGAAAAAATTCTCCCAAAATGTCGATAGTAACCAGCTAATCTTATAAAACAATGTATTTTTTTACACTATAGGTTCTAGGTCATTCATCAATTACCTGTTTTTAAAGGTCCATTGAAATATCCTCACTTGTGATCACATATCCCAAGAATATGAATTACTATATCCAAAAGTCAAACTTTATGAACATGGAATACAGATTTTCATTCCTTAATGTCACAAAAAAACATTAGATATTCGTCATATACCTCCTTGCTCTTGGAGTAGATGAGAATATCATAGATAAACACTAACATAAATTTGTTGAGGTAATGTCTAAGGACTCTATTAATCAACTCCATGAAGATTAAAAGGGCTTTAATAAATCTGAAGGGAATCACCAGAAACTCATAGTACCCATACCTTATATAGAAGATAGTCTTCTGAATATCTTCCTTTATCAGCTTTAGCTGATGACATCCAAAATGGAGATCCGACTTTAAGAAGTACTAAGCTCCTCGTAGTTGATCGAACAAGCCATCAATCCTTAGACAAGGATACATGTTCTTTATGGTGATCTTGTTGATTTCTTGATAATCGATACATAGTTTCATCGATCCATTCTTCTTCTTAAAGAAAGAGAACTGGCACACCCCAAGGTGATGTACTAGGGCAAATGAACCCTTTGTCTAAATGACCTTGTAGCTTCTTCTTTAACACCTCCAGTTTGATAGGATCCATCCTGTAAGGAAAATTTGATATAGGTGTAGCTTCAATTATGAGTTCTATTTATAACTCTACCTCACAATCCAAGGGATGTCCATGTAACTCTTCGGTAAATATATCATTATATTCCCTCACAATTTGAATTTCCCCTACGTTTATACCTTCCCTTGACTCATCCATTTGATAGAGGTATTCTTCTTCACATGGATTCAACACCCACACCATTGAATAATTTTATAAAGGAGATTCATGATCTTTCTTGTTTTTGTAGATGACTATGGGATGGTTTGTAATATGAAAATATATTTCCTTTTCCCGGCATTTTATAAGTTCACTATATAACAAGAAACAATACATTCACAGTATAGCATCAACTAACACCAAAGGAAGTATCATGATATTTTCTAGAAGAATCTTCCCACATACGCCAAGAAGAGAAGAGTCCAACAATTGGGTTGAAATTATTTCACCATGTAGTGTTTTTAAAGATATCTCTACTTCATGTTTTCGAGCCTTCAATTAAATAGTTCTATCAAACATGCAAGATATAAAGGAATACGTAGAACCAGAATCAAATAAGACTTTTTACATTCTTGAGTTAATAAAATGTGTACCTTGTACAACTTTTCAATCTTTATCTACTTGTGTAGTAGTGATAGCATAAGCCTTTACTTACTCCTTTGACATTGGTGGCTGCTGATACAGATTACCCTTGAGGACTCAAGGTTTAGTGCACTTGATTTCATATTTTCCATTCTCCCTGCAGTTATAGAATTAGACCATGGGTGTGGATCTCCTTTCCTCCATCACATTGTCCTACATTCTCATGTATTTTAGACATTCATGATCTTGGTGGACTTTTCTCCAAAAATTAAAGCAATTCCCCATCCCTTTTATGTAGTTACCATGATTATTAATCCCACATTTTTGACATGTGGGTGGTTGAGTTTTCGTTCCAAATTTTTCATTAGATCCTCTATATTGAAACTCCATATTTCTTTTCTTATCCTCATGGACATGGGACAATTATCCAAAATTCGTAACCACTTTGATAGAACATCGAAAAACTTCTTCATAACTCTCAGTGTCTGGAATTTATAGAGCATTTAAAAGATGTGGTTTTAAACCACTAAATAATCTACCAATTTTATTATTATTATTGATAACAAAACTGGATGCGTTCCTTTCAATCCTTGTGAAATTTTCTTCACAGTATGTGACAGATTCTCCTTTCTTTTTCTTAAACTCTATGAATTCTATCTCCATGTTTTTATGAATAGTTCGAGTGAAACACTTGTTAAGGAACAATATATTAATATCTTCCCACTGCATATATTCATGTTTGTCATTCATCTTGGTGTTATTAATCAAATCCCACCAATGTTCATCCTCTCTATCTAGACGATAAATGGAAAGAGTTACCTTTTCCATCTCATAATAATGAATTATAGAAAAGATCTTCTCAATTGAGTTGACCCACTATTCTGTGATTAGTTGATCAGAAGATCTACTAAAAGTCAGTGGGATTTTCCAAATAAAAAATTTGATAATCATTTTATCCATCTTGGGTGAAGTATTACATTCCAAAATTATTCATGATATTGTTCATAACTTCAGACCGTTGAGTAAGAATTGCTATGAAATTTAGAACTCCGCCTCCTAAGGCATTTGGGATTTCATTATGAAAATCACTACATTATCCCTCGCATGGTTTTCTGTCCTAGTTTCTCTTGGTTCCCACCATTTTCTAAAATAGAAAATGTTTAAAAAAACATAATTCAAAAAGTCATGAATAAATAATTTATTCCTTTGTGAATTTAACTATAAAGGAATATCTTGTGGGATCCCTATGATTATAATTTTCTAAAATAAAGATTTTTTGTGCTTAATTAAACTTAGTCTCATAGTAAAGGTTTTCACTAAGGTTCTCTAATCATTATTCCTAAATTAACTAAACCATTATCTAATAACAACTATTAAAATCCTACTTTTCTTACATATCTTATTACATCATTTTAAAGGCAAACAACAAAAAAGCATTACACAACCACGATTCAAAGGCTAGGGGTCTTGGTAAAATTAGGACCATACTTAAAATGTACAAAATAAAACTTAAAAATTTATTTATTTCCTTATTCTATTGATTCTTATTGGCCCTTGAATTCTCCTTAGTATATATAATCACATAAGGAAATACATCAAATAAAGAGTTAAACTAAAATCCCAGTAAGAGGATAGATAATAACATGAATGAATATAACATGTGGTGAGAATAATCATTATCATAATAACATAGAGATAGGATTATAATTATGAGAGTAATCATTAAGAAAAAGGATTAAAATTTGGAAATGCATAAAAATGAAACATCATGTTTTAGTGTTTAACTACCACACACAGTTGTGGATGAAGATAACATCATTTTCATGCATATTTCACTTTTCCTCATGAGATGAATTAGAGAACTATATAATTCTGGGTGCTCCCATCACTTCATAACATTTACATTTCACTATATAATTAAAAGTGCACCTATCACATCATAACATTTAAATAATCATGAATTACACAGAGAACAAATATCAACCTTGGACATAAAATAACCCATGGAAAGGAATCGGTTAAATTTCATAAATCATACCTTCATAAACTCTGTAGTTCCCAAGATTAAAAGGGAATAAGATTCTTGATATCACTCTTGATTGAAGAAGAAACAATCACATGAGAGGTCAAATATGTATTTTTTGAAAGATGATTTCTTTTGGAAAAAACATTTTCATTTTTTATAAAACCATATTGCTAACATGTATATCTAAGAAAAGATAAGATAATAATGAAGAAATGATATTGTTGACGCCCAACAAATAGGAATCGACAAAACCAAAAAGGAAGAAACATCCAAATGTGGATATTATTTTATCCATGAGAGTAGATAAGAAGAGTAAGATTAAAGAATCATGATTGCATGACCATTTTAAGGTCACGTGAAATCTCCACATAGGGCGCCTAACCCACATAAAGTCCCAAGGAACCCTCCTTAATGAGTACCGTTGTTCACCAGTGGACAAGTGGCGATAGCTGGATGAGCATCCCCCAGGTCACATGGTTTTTCATTGTAAAGTACCTAAAAAACCATCTAGAATCCTTGGAAAATCAAGGGATGCAACATTTCAAGGAAGAAACCTCTGGTGGTCACATAGATCATGCAACAAATCGTCATTGGGGATAATAAAATACCAAGATGATATCCAAGACATTTTGTTATACCTTCAAATATTTTTGACAAATAATGAAGGAGATAACTTGGAGGAGGTGAGAGGGGATTGCGGACACTAAAGATGTGTGGTGTTCCCCTAAATACATGTGATGCACCATGACCTATCTGATGAACCTCACAAAACCCCTTTATCTCATTATTCATGCCACATGGAAACCTCCAGATAATTCCACAGTGCTCTAAGGATAGATGCATGGTTTTTTCCACAATACTTGCACACTCTCATACAATCCACATTGGTCACGAGAGACACAACTGGAAAATAAAATAAAAATCATAGATATTTTTCGAGAAAACTCATGTACCTCCTAGCCCTTGTCACATAAATTGAAGGGGATCAAAATGTAGGAGGCGAGTGGTATGAGAGTTTGTTGATGGACATGTGATGTGTGCCTTGAGTGATCCAAAAGACACTGCGAGACCTTGGCATCATGATTGCCTCACCTCACAAAGTCCCTTTGGCTTGTCCACCTCACCGCTCAGAATCCCACAAGTGAGTCCATACAACTCTAAAGCGCTCAAAATACAGACAGAAAAACTTGTCCCATACATGCTCACATGATCTCCATATACCCCATATTGGTCATGAGAAACACCACCCAAAAATCCAGCCTAAAACCCATACATTGATCATGAAATCTCTAAAAACCCTATAACTTTTTGAAATAAAACAAAGGAGATAGAAAAAGGGGAAGTGATAGGGGTCTACAGTCACTAAAAAACATGTGGCGTGCCCCTGACAACCCACACAGTACCATGATCCTTCGGTGAAATTCCCACCTCTCCTCGTAGAAGCCCTTTGGCTTGAGGACCTGTCCACAAAATGTTCATGCACTATAAGACCCATACTAGTCACATGACACATATCCAAAAAAGGAGAAAATACCCTCAATACGATAGGTACAATCTCACATTACACCCAACCTTCATCATATAAAATGAAGAAGATATAAAAGGAGAATGTGGGAAGGATTCACGGTCGCTGAAGGGCATGAGATCCACCCATCGCACCCTTATCATGGTACCGCAAGACCCTGAGACAAGCCATCCAAGGACTCATGGATTCCTTCCAACAATCATTTGGATCTCTCGAAGACCCTTGTAAATTTTGACAAGACGAAATTGAAGTTATTCGATGGGGAAGTCCTCAACAATCATAAATAATTAGATAAAGGATGGATGGACTTACGGCTACTGAAAATTAGGTGGCACCCTTAAAGTGGACCACCGTAGAGACTCATGAAACCATTTAATGCCAAACCCCAAGTCAAATCTGGCCTTGACTTGCACCTGATTACCTACACAAACCGATGAGTACGTGGATCGATACACATATAAACTCCCTACTCCAACTTGAAAAAGGGTTCAGTTTCTTTAGTTCGATTGTTGGATGATCAAATAGAAGATATTTGGACCTAGACCGTCACTACGCATGCCGGTACTCAAACTTTGGGCTTCTGCACACATCAGATCATGCGACCTACCAACTTTCCACCAAGTAATACACTATCGTACCAATAGAGTAGTCATGTGCAAGGAATAAATCCCTCTGCGTGATCAATAAAAGATCGAGTGAAGGAATTTAGGTGAGACATGAAAAAACCATGTTACATGTCCTCCAGATCATGAAAAACCCAAATTAACTAACATTGAATCTTACCAACACACTCACCATAAATAGGAAAAAACCAAGATTCAAAGTGGAAAACCCAAGTGGAAGAAATGATGGTGATCCTCTATGTGCTTCACATGTGTCAATCAAGAATACGTGATGGTACTATGTTGTGCCACTCAGACCTTGTGACATCCCTTCCACATGTCATCTACAATATGAAAAATGACATGGAATTGTCGGGATAAGTCTTCTAGACCCTTCACTGACACCACTTGGAACCTGCAAACCCTTTGAGTTTGTCACCCCGGACTAGCGACGCCCTCATGATGCCCCACCTAACTCATATAACGGTTCCCACTCATGTCAACTGAGTCTCGTCAACACATCTAGACATGAAAATACATCTCTCGCGGTGTACCCTCTCGATATGTCAGCATGGTCCAGTGATGTCCCCCTGGGGTGTCATACAAGACATATGAAACCCTTTGTACATGTTGTCCTGGTCCTGCGATGTCCTCCTAAGGTTTCATCCAAGACATGAGACACCCCTCCGATCATGCTACCATGTCTCTCATGAGACCCTCCAAATGTGACAAGCTAGGTCATGTGATGAAATCCAAGGTATGCCAATAGTATCATTAGACACATTCCAGATAAGAAGTCTTATTCACCAGGGCATCCTCCGTGTGTAAGCCCCAACATCTATAAAAGAATTATGAGGTCTCTAATTCCCTCTTTAACTGGGATACGTAGGATGCATCTTTAAGGGACTGAGATCCATATCAAACACCCTAATCACTACCCTAATACACAGATCCCATATCCATATGACATGAGGCTGATCAAGCACTACCTTTTTTTTCTCACAATGAGAATGGATCGTGTGGGCATAGGGGGATGAAATTAACACCTCATTAGGCATCAAACACCTATTCACTAGGGAACACTCAGTGTGTAAGATCCGACATCACCAAGAGAACTACGAAGACTCTAATTCTTGCCATAACTGGGATACGTAGAATGCCTCCTTAAAGGTCTAATCTCTATATAAAACACTCCATGGAATTCCCCAATATGTAGGTCCCATATCCATATGCCATGGGGATGATCATGTACTCTCCCTTGTTTCTCAAAACGATCATGGATCATGTGGGATTAGGGGGGATGCAACAAACACCTCATTAGGAATCAAATACCCATTTACGAGGGAAGCCTTAGTGTGTAAGCCCCAACATAGACCGAACTATGATGACTCTGATTCCTGTCAAAACTTGGATGTGTATGACATATCTTCCAAACTCAATCTCAAATATTTTTTGTTTTGACATCCCCCATATTAGACCTTACTACATGACATTAAATTGCAAAGATTAACCGAATTACATGGTTTTTGATTCATGCAATAACTAGGCTATGTAGGACAGCTCATAAAGGATCAATCCCAACCTCGGAATATCAGCCGCCTCCATAAAAGGGATCATGGCCTGAAACACGTGTTCAAATGGTTTCAGCATATAAGTTATCACTCATTGCTTGAAAATGATGAATAACCTAGCAAAACATATATATGGATTCAAAAATAGATCCTAGTCTTTCACACATAAAAGAGAGTTAACCCATATCTATTTTATTTGGGTAACCTAACCTACATCGGGATAAGGAAGAGATTCAAAAACATGTATTAAATATATTTGAGATCCCCAGAGTATGCAACAATTCCACCCTCCCCCCCCCAAAGTGTGTGATGAGCCCAACCTACCATCCTCTTGAAAATTTGGTTATAATCAATCAAGGATTGTTTCTTTCCCCTTATATGAAAACAACACTGATAAGCTCAACGTGAACCTCATAGGCCACTCTATTTTTAAACCATATACAAACAAAGAGACAATACCATAATAAACCATGATTCTAATAAGTCCATCCTCATGCTGACAAGTCCACATGATCAAAATGGCCAAATAGGTAATACAGTACGATTGTGTTAACCCTGTATATCTGATTGAGTATTGTTATGCCTATGATATATCATTGATTGTTGACCATTTTCCTAGTTATTTTCATGATTTCAGACTCCTGATCCAAGAAAATGTCTTCATTTTCCATCACTCATTCTGGTATTTCATCTATCTCCATGACCCTCATGAGTCATAAGATGGTCTATCCTTACAAATGGATCTAGAACTAGGTACCAAGCACAATGATTCAGTAATACCACCAATATGGTATTGTCCTAACTAGAGAAGTTTCTAATGAGATTCTACAAGTGTGCCATCTGGTGATTCAATGACACTTGATGATGGTTTACACTAAAATGGTGGGCCCCATCACCACAACCAATTTCTCAGGAGATTATCTCTGGAGCATTTAAACTACCACCTTCTATACCTGATGAAGGTGGATTAGGGGGGGGGATCGTATTCCCACAGTTCAGGCACCACCAAGGTGGGTGTCTTCTAATCGATTTCACCAACGTCATCATATCGGTACCTATCAACTGACTAATAAGGGTACCTCCTGAAAAATAGGAACCTCAAATACCCATTCACATGCTCCACTAAGGAAGACTCGTCGTATAAAGAAGGCATTGGATAACCAATAAATGGATAATACCCCCACTCCTACTAACAACTCTTTCCAGCATACTCTAGCAGAGACCAGCTGGCAGGCTCATATCCATGCTCGCTTAGAACAAGTCTTTGGGAATATTCTTGTAGCAAACCTGGGGGTGGCTCATACTCCTACTCATCTGTGTGAATCCCATTGGCATATCTCGATGGAACATGGAGGATAGAAGTCGGTGTACATCCCCACCTCAATAGAATATATCTTTCAACAAGTAATGGGGAAAGAAAACAAATGGTCTTATATCCCCACACACACTTTTCTAAAATTCCAATAAATTTTAGAAATAGATGAATAACTCCGTAAACATATTCCATCAAAGTTTCAGATAAAGGTAAATGCACATATTCCTATCTCTATAGACAGGATGCGTAAACACTCTAATCATTATGATCAAGTGGTTGTACCAAAGCAAGCGCACATTCTTTCTCTCACCCGGGGGGCTTATCGATATATCCTGATAAAGGGAGAGGCATCCGACCAGGCTCATAATTCTATTCCAATCGACGCCAACCAGATGAGAGCATAACGCACCATGGGATACGGGAACATTAATGTCGAAGAAGTCATATGGGATAATCTAGAGGCCTATGATCAGACCCATATCCCTGCTCTAGCCAAGGATAACCAGGTGAGAGTGTCATAAGACTATAGACAAGCTCATATTCCTATCAATGAATCTTCTTGGAAAACTCTAAAATATCACAAAATCAAGGCACATATTACTTCTTTTGCTAATGAACGATCATGTCATCATCATTCCAAGGAAATACAGGAGGAGCCTCATATTCCTTCTCTCATTCTAGAGGTCTGTCAGCATATTCCAGCAGGGAATGCAGATTCAATCTAGGTGTATATTTATGATCCAACTAAGGCCAACTAGGTGAGAGAGTAACATTCCTTGGGGTAATCTCATTCTCCTACCAACAAAGACTAGATTCATATCCCAAAGGCTCAATATCGAGCCCATACCCCCATTTAAAAATTGAGGCTCACCATGTTATAGTGGAACACACCTCATGACAGGCTCATATCCCTGTCAACAATGAGGCATCTTATCAACATATTCCGACAACTCCTTAGTAGTGGGATCATATCCCCACAACACCATCCAGTTATTTACAAGTTCCGATAACCACTGTACAATAGGTCTATATCACTAAAAACCATGAAAGGAAGGTCAAAATACTCTGAGCAAGATGTACAACATGAATAATATTTATAATATTCTCAATGATAGTGTCTTTGACATTTTTCAAGGCACTCTCTATACCACAGGGGTCTATTGAATCTTCTATCAGAGTAGAAGTTGGAAACATTCATTACTACAACAGTCCTCCTCAGGGTAATGTGGAAATGGATTATAGGGACTCTACTCTTCACATGCACAATGGCCAACCTCACCATGATGATATCTTCCCTAGGTAGGAAAGTCCTCCCTTGGTCTAGAAACCTCTGTATAAAGTGGAAAACCAAACCCCAACACCAAAGTATAGAGAGGTTCTTGAAACACTAGTGTCAACTGTATATTGTTCCCCATCAGCATCCCACAGCACTCCACTCTCATCAACAGGATACCATTAGAGTCATCTTCTATGGTCTGACTAGATGGAGGCAAGTAATTTTGACAAAGAGGAGGTCGATATTTATATATGGAGATAGTTAGTGAGAAAAAACCCCCCTAATCATGTTCTTTCCCCTCGCTACTTCGAGCTACGAGATAACCGACGAGTTGAAAAAGTAGTGCCATCCATATCTACGCAATAAAATTTGGGATAGTCAACTATGACTAAAGGATCATAATCTCACTTATCTAGGATATGAGTATCTCCTTCATACCATCATGATAATATTTTACTAGATTGTTCTAGTTTTTATCTCCATTGCTTGAGATGCAAAACTGGAAAATCACTTGGAAAATTTGAAACATGTTTTCCACCAATGCATCATGACACTTTGGCAGCTACTCTCTAAAGCCACGTCAGGCATCCAAATTCATGGATAGGGAATATATGGGGTGTTACACTTTTCATATCCCCTGTAATAATAGATCCCCTCAAACAAATCATCTTTTAATGTTATAGCCTCCAGTGAGGACAGGGGACTAAGAAATGATCATGCTATTTGGTTGCTGCAACAGAATTCCCCTGGTCCAACAATGCCAATACATCACTGATAGGGGGAGAGGATATCCAATAGGACTTCAAACTAGGACACTCAATATAATATAAGGACATTCTGAACATATAGATTGATGTTAAAATAACTTGGACAACTACCTGCAAGGAATGATCCTCATCATGGGTTTCCATCGCACCTAAATTTCACACATGAACAACTGTGCTAAATCATAGAGACAACAGTAGTAGCTACCATAATGGCCATCCATGAATGGACTAAGCCCCCTGGACTAGGAGAATATTTTTCACTAACTCCACCCCTTGGTTCATCAGTTCCTGAGAAAATTTTGGACATTCTTGAAAAAATATCAAATAATCCCCACCCACATGATCTGGGGAATTTATATCAAAATCACCATCTCCAAATTCATTATCCCTTGAAAAGGGATGGGATACATCTATGGAAATTCTAGATCACCTCAACCCTAATGGAATAGGTATATCTAAAACTTCATGTCTAATGAAAACCCCAGATAAACCCCATCTCATAGGGATAAAGTATATTTATCATCATCGGCACAATGGAGGGAATCATTCTTCTCTAGGTACGAAGGAAGAGATCAACAGTAAGCATCCCACTAGTTCCTCCCACCGAAACACAAACTGCTGTTTATTAGCACTCATTCAACAACCTCGATCAGAAATTCCCTCAAGGTCACCATTCATAAACCAAGAGGAGAGGAGTGTATGGTGAACGTAATCAGCCCCACCAAAATCTCAAGACAAAATGGCCTAATAAGTCTATGGGTTCGAATAATGACCCTAATGAGATCCTTATAGAACTATATTGTCATGTAGAAAGAAATAGAAAAACCACCATTTCTCGATATCACTCTTTGAACATAATCACTATTAACATGGTGGAAATGGATCAATATCTGGATGTAGAGGGTCAGAACAGGTAAGACATTCCCCATAGGAAAGATGATTTGGATGTACCCAAAGAGGTTGCATGAACCCAGAATCAATGAACCCTCTAGAATTTTCCACAAAAATATAATGATTTCCCACCTCCTCTATGCAATATCTATAATGATAAAGGGAGATAAGGGACTGCGTCTTGGTTTCCATCTTCAGAAGATCAATTATTGCAATTTGAGAGTGAAATATGAGCTCTCCAGTAGCTATATGAGGATCTACTTAGGGGAAATTTTCCCATTGGGTATCATCTCTATCAAGAGGTGAATATTCTCCCTCCTATTGTTGATCCTCAAACCAGAGAAGCATCTGAATATAATAATGGATCCATTAATATAAAACCCATCCATATAAAGGAAAAATCTGAGAACGATTAGGACTTCCCCCCACTGGGGCGATAGCCTATCCCTCACTATGGTAACTCCTCAGTCATAGGAAAAATATAGGATCAGTAGGAGATGAAAGTGGGACCACCTTATCAGCCCTAGCCCTCTCCCTATGGAAGGGAGGTGGATCAAACAATAGTGCCTCCAGAATTTCTCATCGCTATTGAATCCCTAACTACTTTGATGGAAGCCATGGAAGGGCGATACAAGCTAGTGCAGCCTGAGAAGATTACAAATCCTTAATGGGTTGATGATACCTCACTTATGCCTAACTTTGGAAATCACACATTTTCCACCTTCTACGGTGTAGGAAATCCAGATAATAATCTCACGCACTTCATTTTTCAATTAAGGCCATTGATGGGCCCTTAGGATCAACAGGAAGAAACCAAGATGAAGTGTTTTGTATAGACTTTGATAGGTCCAGCCTTCGTCCAGTATAGCAGTCTTCCCATAGGATCTATCATGGTATTGGAAGACCATTATCATCAGTTATTTTACCAATTCAGTTCAACACTAAGGAACACAATGATCATCATCTATAATAATAGTAAGAAGCATGAAAATGAAAGGGTGTCTGAATTCATAGCAAGGTGGATGGGTATCACATATTGGATCATCATACCTCTCCCATAGGAAAAACTATTGGAACTCTATACTGAAATTCTCAGGGATGAGCTGCAGACACCCCTAATCCCCATGAAATATCTAGGTGGATTTAGAGAGTTTATTGAAATAGAACAACACCTTGAAGAGTATATTAAATGAACCAGATCCAAGTCTCAAACCACACCCAAATACATTGAAAAAACAAGGAAGGGTGGAAGTTATAGTTATCACCCTCAATCTCACAATAGTCCAAGAACCCAGATATGCTCAGAACCACCCAACACCTCCTGCTAGCCGAAATCAGTCACAGAATCACCCTCGACCTAAATCACATTGAAACCAGGGATGCCAAGGAATTTAAGAATGAATGAACAAGGTGTCTTCCTTCTAAAATTAGCATGTTTTGGGCAGCTTATTAGTATCCATGAAAAAAAACCTACACACGCTTCCACAACCTAGGAATCCCGATGAAGTCAACCTCATCAATCGTCCTAATTACTTACCTTTCCATAGAAGTTTGGGTCATAATATCCAGAATTTTTGTCTTTTAGGATGTCCTTCAAGGTGTATTTGACTCAGGAAAGGTGAAATTAGAATATATTCCAGAAAAATTACATTGTATACCCACTGCATGGTCATAAGAAGAGAAAGGATGGTAGAAAATTCCTACCAAGAAAGCACAGAAGTTTAATAGTAGGATGACTTGTAAAACATTTGATCAAGCTCATGGTGCCCTGAGGGTATAGTTACGAAAACTTGTAACAGTTACACCACCCAAAAAAGGAGTAGTCTAATGTACATCACAAGGGTGAGCGTGATCGCTTGAAGTAGGAAGAAAAAAAGAGAAAGAGTCATATTATTCTCAAAAGAAGACTCTAACTCTTGCAAATTTCTTTCGTACAACATATGTGGCATGTGCACCACCCCACCAAATGGATTCCTCTTCAAACAAATAGCTCATATTTGGTTTTTTCAACATAGTACACTTGAAGAACCCCTTTTGATGATGATTACATCCCTAAATAAGGTTTTCCCACATATAATTGGGGAATGGGAGGTTTCAAGCACCAAATCCAAGGATACAAGCGATAGAGTGTAAATGGTTGAATTCAGTATCCTAGCCATGTTCTCACATAAGACACGTATGCTGCTGACACCCATGGGAATTCACTCTAGACGATTCAAATGAAGTAGGGATGTGCCTCAAAGCCCTAAAGTAGTCTCCCATACCTGATTATCTTTCATGACAATTTAACAGGGGTTAAACATGATCAACCTAGGTTATGGGGAAGGCTGGAACAACCTATACTAAGGGAAGTAGATAATCCCCCAACCTCCACACAATCCTCGGGTCCATCGACCTCAGATACTCTATATTCTGAGCTTCATCCCCAAGATAATATAGATGTCAGGAATCGGTGACCTTTGGTGCAAATGTATGATGTTTTAAAATAGCTTGTTGTGATGCCATCCAAGTTCTCAATCCTTTATGTGCTTCTTTTTTTGATAGACCTCAGGGAGGTAATTTTTGAAGTCCTCCAAATCCTAGAGTAATTTGAAACATAAGTCTCTATGGCTGAGGTCTATTGAGTGGAGACCATTTCCTTAGGATGTCATCTCAGTATCTCATTTACTGATAACAATTTGGAGGAGGCCATCCAGGGACACATCAGACCCTTGTATGTCTTAGAACAACTCAATAATGTCAACGTCCAAAGGGTGTTGACCAAGAATGGATCCAGGATCAACATCATTCCAGCTCAAACCCTCTGAATTTTTGGGTATGGTGAAGGGGACATATCTCCTACAAGGATTACCATACAAGGGTATGAAAAGTGTGAGCAAAGGCCCCTTAGAAAGATTAAGCTGGAGAACCAATTTTAGGATCTCACATTAGATGATAATTTCATGGTTATCCAACAAGACACCACATATAATGTCTTTGTTGGGGGTCCATTCCTCAATTTCCACTTGGTGATACCATCAAAATTCCATCAATGTTTGAAGTACCCTATAAATGGAAACCTCATCATACTTCACAGAGACAAATCCCCCTTAAAGGCTTGTGGATCCATACATGCGAAAGTATACTTCTAAAAGAAGGGAGGAAAATAGTTAATGGTGGATGATGTTATACTATTTTCCACCTCTAATGGTTTAGGGATCACCACTATAAATCCTTAGAGCATGCTCGATAACAATTAAGTGCTCCCCATAAACATGGTCAAAATAGAATACCCATTCCCAGAGGTCCAATCCTCTCTTATCCTCGGTGACAATCATCTTCATCATCTCTTTTTCACAAATTAGATGATAAGAGATTACTCAGAAATAGAAGATGATCGGTATGATCTCAGAAACACCCCTCTAGTATTCTAGGAAGTTGTTTCCACCACCATAGATGAGGTCCAACAGATAAACTTGGGGATAGAGGAAGGCCCACAACTAACATCTATTAGAACTTAAACACCCCTTAAATAGAAGGAGATGTATATTTCATTCCTGAACCTACATCAATATTTTTTCCCTAGAACCATACAGAAATGAACAGTTCAAATCCAGATGTGGCTGCACAGCAACTCAGACTACTCTAAGAGCATCAGGTCATTAAGTAGGTAGCCAGAAGAATGCACCCCTCTCATTCTTCAAATTTGGAGGAGTTAGAAGACAATTTGATGGAAGACAACTTTTTCCGAGAATTTCCATACCCAAAATGGCTCTCCAATATTGTCCATATAAAGAAAAAGAATGGGAATATTAGAGACTTCATTGATTTTAGAAACCTTAATTGGAAATTCTAGAAGGATAACTTCCCATTACTGATCATAGAACTCTTGACCAATGAAACTGCTCGATTCCAAGCCCTTTCCTTCATGGATTGGTACATGGGGTACAATCAGATAAAAATGGACCATGATGATGATGAAACCACCAATTTCAAGGATCCTTGGGGGATCTTCTGCTATCATTTAATGATTTTCAGATTAAATAATGTTTGTGCCATATATCAACATTACATAAATCACATCATTAATCCATTATTGGGAAGGATAGAAGAGTGTTATACTGAAGACCTGGTCATCAAATCCTAACAGTGATGTGATCACATCATGGATCTCTAAGAAATATTCCACAATTGTTTTGATAGTATAGTCTAAAGATGAATCCACTAAAGTGTTCTTTTTGGGTAATATTATCTAAATCCCTAGGTTTTGTGGTATGCCACCATGGTATTGAGGAAGGCCCGCAGAAGACCAGTGTTATCTTATAAATGTCTCCCCAAGGAATATGAAAGAACTAAGGGGGATACAAGGTAAACTCCTCTAAATTCTGCAATTCATAGCCTACCTATCCAAAAAATACTTCCCCATCACAAGGCTAATGAATAAGGGGATCACATAGGATGATGAGTGTGAAAAATCAGTCAAAAATATAAACTATTATCTGCTACAATCACTAGTATTGATTCTTCCGGTGGATGGGTGGCCACTCATCTTATATGTGGCCACCATGGAATGCTCACTCGGATCCTTCCATATATATAATAATGATATGGGGAGATAGAATATTATTTATGACCTCAACTGAAATATGTTGGGTGCCAAGACTTGGAATTCTAATGTCAAAGAGAACTACCTTATGCTAATCTTCGCAGTGCAAAAGATGAGTCATTATCTGCAGAACCATGAGGTCCAGCTCGTCTCTCATATTGACCCCCTCAAGTATATATTTGGTTTCCCTAGGTTGATCGGTTTCTTGGATCAATGGGTGGTAATTCTATAGTAGTGTGACATCCAATTCATATCCTAGAATTTAGTAAAAGGGAAAGCTCTAACTGACTTCCAAGTGGCACATCCGGATCTAGAAACTACACCGGAGGACACCGAACTCCTAGAATAAAGAGGTATTTTATGCCCACAACACTCCCTAGACCTGGGAGATGTATTTTGATGGTTCCTCTCTGAGTCCTACTCATACAAGAATGGAAAACCCAAAGCTCAATCAGGTTGTCCTAGGGGTTATATTTGTCTCCCCATACAGAGCAGTTATGACCTACTCTTTCTCATGATATGAAGTCTGCATAAAAAATGAGGTTTAATTCCAAGCCCTCATCACTGATATGGAACTATCTTTGTAGATACACATAGCCTACATGAACATAATAGGGTTTTTGGAACTAGTGATAAAGCGTATCAATGACAAATTCTACATCAAGAAGGAAGAATTATCCCCCCTTAATGAAATTGTCAGGGGACTAATACTGGAATTCCCTTTTAATCCCACATTGCATTATATCCCTTGATCACAGAATGTTGGCGTCGATGTACTGGCAAACACAGTAGTTGTATTGGCTGACCCTGATCAGGAGGAGGCGACCTTATGCAGAGCACGTCGAAGAATAGTCTCATCGATTATCATATGTGATATGAAGGAGATCAATCAAGTCATAACCATTGTAGAGCATGAATAAATACAGACCTCTTATGTTGGGATGGATCCCATAATCATCAATCTTCAGGATGGATCTCTCCAGAAAGATTGTGTTGGAAATGAACCGATCCAGCATGGAAAACAATCTTCACCTTGCAAGATGGACCAAATGACCAAAAAATACAAATTTCTGTAATTTCTCGTAATTTCCATGTAATTTTTTTTAATTATATGGAATTATTCCAAGACTTCATGATTTTATGGCACGTGATTCTGAGTCCTGGTGTGCCTGGAACAAATTTTTGAACTTTTTTTAAGGTACGTTCAGTAAATGTGGGAGCGTGATTTTCTATATTTTTAATTGGTGATCGAATAGAAAATCCAGGGGAACCATGGAACTCAAAACACTAGGATTCACCTAGAAAGTACTAAACAAGGATTGGAAAAGGTCATACATAAAAGTTAATTTTTGGGACTTTTGGAAAATATAATAAAATAACTTTAAAAAGTTATTTTATTTTTCTTCACACCGTTGAGTGGCGGACAGAGAAGTTGTGGTACGGAGACGAGGTGATGATAGGGCGTAATAAAGGAATACCCTTAATGGCACATTCTAAAATCATAATGGATACACTTTTCATAAATGAAATGGCGTAACAATACAACGTGACAGCGTAACAAAAACATTGTGACGTGTTTCATTTTATTAAACGAAGGCATTAGAGAGTGGAGAATTAAACTGAGCAGATTCTATGAAGAAGCTTGATTAGTCACTGAAAGTGGATAATATTAATTGTTAATATCTTTATATTCATTGTTCCAAATTCCATAAACATTGTTTTTAGTGCATTACATAAATAGAACTTCATTTCTCATCAAAAATGCAATTCATGTTTAAAATGAAAATTTGGGCCCAATCAGTCATTTGTTTGTTGACAATATTATATTCATTTTCTAAATTTGAAATTTTCGGATATTATTGATCACTTTGTTTGGAACATTTTATCTTTTAGGTCCGCTGGACTAATCCCAAAGGAAGATGGAGAATTTTGCGCCTGAAGGCAGAAACTTGCTGGAAAAAGCATAATGGGCCTACGGCCCATCAAACAAATGTGGGGCCCAGAAACCAAGCCCAATGAAGCTCAAATTTATAAATTATAAATATAAAAATATGAGGATAATTTTATTCAACTGTGGCCAGAGCTAATTCTGATGTTTTCATGATGATAAAGGGATCTGAAGTTGAGATTTAAATGGTGGACTCGACATTAATGCACAGAAATCCATCCCACCATTTCGATCATAACTTCCAAACGGATGATCCAAATTTCCTGAAATTTTGAGAGATTCTATAAGACACATGGAAGAAGATATTTATCTTCTACAACCCCTCCGGATTCGGCCTTCTTAAATTGAGAATTCACACGTCAATATGGTGGACGAATCTGGACAGTTTTCCGGGTCAAATTCAAAACATCAATTTCCTTTTGATTATTCACCCTCCATTTGACTCTATTAATTGTTGGGGGGTGAATTAATTTTTGGGGGATGTACCTAAGGCTACTAATATTCCTATATAAGGAGCTATTGGTGAAGGGAATAGGTGTGGATATTTTTCATATCATCTTTTGTTGCTTGTTTCATTGTAAGGTTATGCTTCCAAATTTCCTTTGTAATGTTTTCCATTTCCATGTAAGTTTCCTTTTTGTATCTTTATGTTCTTAATCAAATTCATTCACTTCTATATTTTCCATTTCTTTTATTAAAACATTATTATCACAAAGCACAGTGATATCTCTGTGTTGTTGTGAATTAGTTCACACATAGGTGTGAATTTCATTCACACACACGGAGGAGTGCTCGTTATTTCCGCGGTTTTAATTTTTTCAATCCAATTCTTGTTAGCCATCTTCCGCCCACCATTGAGAGTATACCATAAATGGAGGGATAAACCCTTAATGGGATGATCTTAGGAGGATGAAAAGGCTGGATTGAATGTTATTTTATGAACGAATTGTTGTTAATTGGATAATTAATTTAAGACATCCATTCTTCAATTATTTCTACTATTCATCTTTACTGTGTTTGAGCAAACTAAATTAAATTACTAAATGACCATATACCTCGGGGAGATCATGAATTTGGTTCTCTAAGTGTATACGGGATTAGTAATTGTGTTTAGTAAGCACCAAACCAGAAAATGATGAATGTAATGTTATTTTTGAAGAATGGATTCATCAAAAATTAATAAAACCAAAATTGTCTAATGAAGTAAAATTCATTCAATCCACCCCGAGCATAATCCTAAGATCAATCCATTTCCATTTAATTGAATTCACTTAGGTTTATTAGTGTTCTTTAAAAACCATCCAAAATCAAATCCAAATTCGGTTACTTCATAGCCCATCCTTCACACAATCATAGCGTCTCAAGGTTACTTCTTCGGTCCCTGTGGATTCAACCCCTACATGTACTACATAGATCACTTTTACCAGTAGGGTAAATTTGGGCGCAAAAAAAATTTGGCGCCTTTGCCGGGGACCCAAGTAAGTACCTTTGACACTCATCTTCTTTTCTCACCCCAATTTCACTATTCTCACCCTAATTTCTCTTCTCTATTCCCCTTTCTATTTCTGTGTGTCCAATGAATCCCAAAACCAATTTTCAATCAATTACAATGGATTATCCTCCAAAATACCCCTTCATAAATCAATGTTGTAATCAATTCAGAAATCAATATTGGGAAACACCTCACATAGGGAATTTCATTGACCAATCCTTAATTGAATACACCACACCAGATGAGATGTACAATCAATGGGATGCTGAATGTTTACAAGATCAATTTCCATACCTATCAAAAATGATTGAAAAGATAAATAATGAGGAATTACATTATGTACAAACATATATCAACCCTAATCCTGAAAAAATTCTTGAACAATTGTGTGAACAAATGGATAAAATGAATTCAAAAGTTTCATCTTTCAGATTTGAATTACAAAGCTTTAAGACTTTTGAGGAACCCGTTCCCACTCAAGATGTTCTTTCCTCATCATTGATAGATGAATCTTTTATCCCAAAAACCTCCCATGAATTGAAAAAAGAACTAACCTTTGGATATGGGATAACTGAACAAGATCAAGGAAATGTTGAAGGGTATTTAAATCAGGAGGAAATTAATTTTTTTGATTCACTAGGGGAAAATTTGTCTTCATGGATTGAATGCCCAGAATATTTATCCAATGATAATTTTATAGAAACACCAATAACTGAACCATTAGGAGAAATCACAAACATCAAATCCATACCCATTCATGAAACTCATCTAGAAAACTTTGAGGTTGAATCTTCAATTCAAATGGAACCAATTGTGTTTGGAAATGCTGAAAATGAAATTGATTTTGATTCTAATTCCTTATCTGTGTTTGAATGTCCTATCCAACCTGAACTCAAAATCAATATCCTTACTGCCCCACCGAGGCATCCCATCATAGGATATAAACAAGACATTTCAGTTGTCATTCATCCATATCATGAAATCAATAATGTAGGAATGATCCTTGATGTCTTAGGAAAGACTATAGAAAAAACTCGACCAACCATTTTAGATATTCCTTGGATTTCACCAATCATTGTAGAAAATATGATTTCATATGAAACAAATTTCAAAAAAACAATCAATCTCAATCTTGTTGAAGTGTAGAAAGATGGGTTCATTAAAATTTTGAAAGTTGTAATTGGATAAGTTGGGGGGTACAAGTCGAGCCAAAGACATTAAACAAAAGCGCTGCTCGGGAGGCAACCCGTGGTTTTCATGTTTCCAATCACTGTGAATCATCTTTTGTTTCCTTATGCTTCATTTTGTTATTTTTTTTATATAGACTGTTGACCTGTTCTTCTTTTATGAGTAAGTATGGGTATGAAAGGGGAGCACCGTATTCATCCGTGTCACGCGGTGTGATCCCTGAGTAATACCTTACCCAGAAAATATAAAGAAGACAATGTATCATCAGTTTATTTTATTTTATTTATGTTTTTGTAGGTTAAAAAAAATTAGACTCTTGACCTGTTCTTCTTTTATGAGTATGGATGGCTATGAAAGGGGAGCACCGTATTCATCTGTGTTACGCGGTGTGATCCCTGAGTAATAACTTACCCAAAAATTTAAAATAAGACAATGTATCATTAGTTTGATTTAAAAAAAACATGGAAAACCATAAAAATGATGGTACTTGGAATTAAATAAATATTTGTGTTGTTTGTTTTGTCTACTTTATCCTTCTTTTTATGGTTCAGGAACTATTTTGGGTGATACATGTTCAATCAAGGAGGTTCCTACATCCCCAAAGAGATCAAAGGAGTGATTTAGAGCATCATGAACCTCAACTTTAAAAACCAGGTGAATTTGTTCCATGTTTATCATTCTCAATTTCATCTTTGAACTCCTCTCCTACCCACTTCTAACTTTTCTTTTCTTTAAACACTAGGGACAGTGTCATTCTAAGTTGGGGGAGATAAAAAATGATTTTTTTTATTTTGTGAATAAAAACATGCATGAAAAGAAAAATTCCATTAACCATAAACATGATAAACACACATTGCAAACTCTAAAATTGGATATCAAAAAAAAAATTCATGCCTTGATTCTGATTTTAATGCAAGTTTAAGTTCATGAACATAGTTTTTGGAAAGTGCGGTTGTCCGATGTGATTTTTCAATGTTTACAATTTCATCCTCTTAATAAAAATGTCACAATGAACGTCTACTGGATCGTGGGTGTAAATTTGAGTTCTTGGGTCCTTTTCATTATAGCATAGGGTTCTGGGGTCACTTTTAGTTTAATTTGAGTATCCAAAAAAACAAAAAAAACAAAAAAAAAATAAAAAAAAAATGACCACATAGAGCAATGTTTTGTCCAAATGTGTGGCATCCGTCACTTAGGGATCGTGACTCCATAGTTGTCTTTCCCAGAGTTATGCTTTATATCTCTATTGTAGAGCATGAAATTGACAATATGTGTGGCGTCCGGAACTTGGGGATCGTGACTCCATAGTTTTCTTGCCCAGAGTTAGTCTTTTCATATCTATTGTGGTTAAAAAAATCAAAAACAAAATAAAAAAAAAAGGATACTCATCTTAAGGTTTAATGTGATTCCCACCTAGCGCTTCCATTTTTTCCCCTTGAACAATAAAATGGGCCCCATATCTTTTATGATGCACAACACTTTATCATGCTTAATTGGAATTGGATGAAATGTGGAGATGAATTTGAATAAAGGAATGGGCTTGGGCTTAGGATATGCTTATGGACCTAGCTTATTTTTAATGATTTTGATGGGTTTTCATAATTTTTTTTGGTATTAGATATTTGGGTGAGCAATGTGTATTAAAATGTTTTTGGAAAAGGGGATTTGAATTTCATATTTGTAATTTATTTTGCTCGGGACTAGCAAAAATCAAGTTGGGGGGTGTGATTAGTCACTAAAAGTGGATAATATTAATTGTTAATATCTTTATATTCATTTTTCCAAAGTCCATAAACATTTTTTTAGTGCATTACATAAATAGAACTTCATTTCTCATCAAAAATGCAATTCATGTTTAAAATGCAAATTTGGGCCCAATCATTCATTTGTTTGTTGACAATATTATATTAATTTTCTGAATTTGAAATTTTGGGATATGATTGATCACTTTGTTTGGAACATTTTATCTTTTAGGTCCTCTGGATTAATCCCAAAGGAAGATGGAGAATTTTGTGCCTGAAGACAGAAACATGCTGGAAAAAGCATAATGGGCCTAAGGCCCATCAAACAAATGTGGGGCCCAGAAACCAAGCCCAATGAAGCTCAAATTTATACAGTAGAAAGATAAAAATATGAGGATCATTTTATTCAACTGTGGTCGGAGCTAATTCTGATATTTTAATGATGATAAAGGGATCTGAAGTTGAGATTTAAATGGTGGACTCGACATTAATGCACAGAAATCCGTCCCACCATTTCAACCATAACTTCCAAACGGATGAGCCAACTTTCCTGAAATTTAGAGAGATTCTAGAAGACACATGGAAGAAGATATTTCTCTTCTACAATCCCTCCGGATTAGGCCTTCTTCAATTGAGAATTCACACGTCAATATGGTGTAAGAATCTGGACAGTTTTCCGGGTCAAATTCAAAACATCAATTTCCTTTTGATTATTCACCCTCCATTTGACTCTATTAATTGTTGGGCGGTGAATTAATTGTTGAGGGATGTACTTAAGGATCATAATATTCATATATAAGGATTTATTGGTGAAGGTAATAGGTGTGGATATTTTTCATATCATCTTGTGTTGCTTGTTTCATTGTAAGGTTATGCTTCCAAATTTCCTTTGTAATGTTTTCCATTTCCATGTAAGTTTCCTTTTTGTATCTTTATGTTCTTAATAAAATTCATTCACTTCTATATTTTCCATTTCTTTTATTAAAACTTTATTATAACAAACCACAGTGATATCTCTGTGTTTTTGTGAATTAGTTCACACATAGGTGTGAATTTCATTCACACACACGGAGGAGTGCTCGTTATTTCCGCGGTTTTAATTTTTTCAATCCAATTCTTGTTAGCCATCTTCCGCCCACCATTGAGAGTATACCATCAATGGAGGGATAAACCCTTAATGGGATGATATTAGGAGGATGAAAAGGTTGGATTGAATGTTATTTTATGAATGAATTGTTGTTAATTGGATAATTAATTTAAGACATCCATTCTTCAATTATTTCTACTATTCATCTTTACTGTGTTTCAGCAAACTAAATTAAATTACTAAATGACCATATACCCTGGGGAGATCATGAATTTGGTTCTCTAAGTGTATACGGGATTAGTAATTGTGTTTAGTAAGCACCAAACCAGAAAATGATGAATGTAATGTTATTTTTGAAGAATGGATTCATCAAAAATTAATAAAACCAAAATTGTCTAATGAAGTAAAATTCATTCAATCCACCCCGAGCATAATCCTAAGATCAACCCATTTCCATTTAATTGAATTAACTTAGGTTTATTAGTGTTCTTTAAAAAACATCCAAAATCAAATCCAAATTCGGTTACTTCATAGCCCATCCTTCACACAATCATAGCGTCTCAAGGTTACTTCTTCGGTCCCTGTAGATTTGACCCCTACATGTACTACATCGATCACTTTTACCAGTAGGGTAAATTTGGGTGCAACCAAATCTCTAATGAAATTCTTCTCCAATAAAAAAATGAAAAATGTTGATGAACATCAAACATATTCAACACACCTCAAATAACTGAGTTGGAAGCACCAAACGATGTCAACATCTTGAAACCTCGAGGATTTAACGTGGTGGAAACAAACATCCAAGAGGTAGGGGTTTAATTTTTTCAAGTTATTCCCTATTCTTATTCTAGAAACAATAAATGTGGATCATCCCATGAATATTTTGATCCAAAAAACGTGTTTTTATGTGGGAGGGTGACATTTTTTTATTTATTATTCATGATTAGTTTATCTCTAGTTTGATTAAGACACAATACCCGAACCTCCCCATGATTATTAACCTCTAACGCAGAGGCCATGGTCCGACATGAACTAGGCCCGAGAACCTCTACAGTGTCTGTTCTTTGTGGATGCATCCTCAAAGTGGTGGAAAGATGATTCTGGGACTTTTCAGCGAAGTGGACATTCCCTAGAGAGCACAGGTGTAGGCGGCATGATGAAAGGACCGCCAGAGTGTTCCTAGTAGTCTTCCGAACACTGATTGGCTTCGGCGGCGACACAGGCGGACCATGGTGGTAACCGCTGGCAGAGGTGGTTGAATGCTTGTCGGCAATCCGTGGCAATAGTGGGGAGATGCGACGCCCACCTGGAAATGCATGGAGGGATGACCCATGTCTGGGTCGTCCAGGTGGTTTGGTGAGTCGTGGTCTCTCGACCACGATAGGAGGGCCCAGCGCTACGTGGGGCTAGAGGTGGCGGGATGTGGTAACTAGCTATGTCCCGGCCAGGTGATGCACCACCGGCCCGCACCACGCAGGAAGGGATTTGGGCTGGCGAGCCACTCCCCAACCAGTGGGCCAGGCATGTGGCCTAATAGGTCGGTCCTTCACCCAGTGGGACGAACCCATAGCAGAAGTCCATACCCATGCCTTTTGGGTAGGGCGGAAAATAACCTGGTCGTTGGGCGACCTGACGGGCTGAACCCTCGGCCAAACCAGGCTAGATCTAGTGAGGCCAATTGGATTTAGCCCACTTTTCAGGATATAATGGACCAACCAAGACCCAAACCAAGTTTTTTCGAGGTGATCAAATTAATTTGGGGTATGTGGTACCCCTGGGCCAGGGTGGTTGGGTCAGTTCAACGGGGTCGGACCAGACCCAACCGGCCCCTGTTTCACTAAAATGCATGTATCTCTCAAATTGGGTGTCTGTTCGATGTGTCGTTAGTGGAGTTTAGACCCTTGAGATGATTTAGTCCATCCAAGAGACTCTACATGATTTTTGGAGGAAGTCAACATATGGCCAGTTTGGATCGAACACAAATCCAACCAGGCCTTTTAAAAAAATACCAATATCGTACAAACTAGGCATCCTTTCGATGTGACATCTGTTGCATTAGGAACCTTACGGGGAGACCATCCTTCGGGGTCACTCTATGTGGGGATTTCTGCAGTTGAGGTAAAACTGATTGATTGAGGAGAGGATCCTCCCAAAATGAAGCATGCTAAGTGCGGGAATCCAGTTGTTGGCTGTGACGTGAATAATGAATAGTGATCCTGTGTGGGTCAACACCTAGGGATCCTGTGTGGTTCAGAACCTAGGGATCATGTGTGGGTCAGCACCTAGCAATCCTATGTGGGTCATCACCTAGCGATCTTGTGTGGGTCATCCCCTGGTGACCCAATCTAGATCAATTTTAGAGCCCCTCGATATAATAATTTTATCTAGATATAATACCAATCATGTTTAATTCTGTACATAAGTTTTACCTAGTGAGAGTTGAGTCTTTATCTTTGGTATTTGTGTTTGAGATATTACATGGTGGTATTACCTCTATTGTATTTTCTTTTTGGTTTTCTCATTTGGGGATTACTAAGAGACCTTCGGGGGTCTCAGGGTCCCTAGTGAGTATTGTTATACTCAACCCTTCACAGGCTTCGCCTACACCTATTGTGTCTTGTGAAGATGATGGACAACATTTACTGGGACATCGGGGAGCCAGGACTCGATGATGCTCAGAGGTGGGTCGATAGATGTGGTGTGCTGCAGTGACATCCAATAGAGAGTTGTAACTACCCTTTAGGTAGGGTCCTTGGTAGACGACCTTTGTAGCTTGTAATTCTTTTGTTGTACTTTCCATTCAATTAGGATTGTATTCTGGCCCCTTTACTTCTATTACACACACTTTACTCTTAGAAGTGATACTTTATGGTTTGATTTGTGTGATATACCTTCTTTTTGTGTGTATAGGTTTAAAGTTAATGCCTTACCTTTTTGGGATATGCCTTTCTTATGCTAGTCACCAGCCCCTGGCCTATGGAAGGTAGGATTGGGGTAGTCACAGCTTGGTCCCAGGGGGATGGGTCGTGAAAAAGTGGTAGCAAAGGGTGGTTAGTTCTACTATAAGAACTAATAGTTTGTATTATTCAATGGTGGAAATAGTGTTAGGTGTCTTCGGTTCATCTTTCAGTCCAGGGAGTCTGGTGTTGGTGTGTCGGCTGACATATCCAAACACCAGTACTCTAAATTCTATTTTCTGACTTGGTACATGAAAACACTAGTTGCAGGTATTTTGGAAATATTTTTCTCTTGATCTCTTTTGAGTCAGATCACCAGGTATAACTTATTGAAAGTGGTGCATTTGTTTCTCTATAGGATGCCTCCGCAAAGACAGCCAGCCCAAATTATAGTGAGAGATCATGATTATGGTCTACCGAGCGATGAGGCATCGGTATAGGGACCACTTACAGCAATATAACCTTTTGATGGTGTACCAACACCACCACCACCCGAAGAGCAGTAGTTTCTAACAGCCCCACCAATGGACAGTGCATGCCAACTGAGCACATTGCATGAGTTCTAGAGATAGAAACCTATGAGGTTTCAAGGTGTGATAGATCCTCAGGTAGCTGAGGATTGGACGAAGTGTGTTACTCAGGTTTTTCTCATGGTTGAAACACCTACAGACCAGATGGTGGTCCTAGCCACTCATCTTTTTCAGAAAACAATGTGGAGATGGTTGATCTTGACACTCCAAACACACGAGGAGGTGACCCTTATTTGGTAGGACTTTGATATCCTCTTCAGGGTGGAGTTTTTACCAACGACATTATTCTCAGTGCATAATAATGAGTTACTGCACTTATAGTAGGGTAGCCTGATTGTGGTCCGGTATATAGCAAGGTTTACCAACCTATCCTGATACTCTACCAATATGGTATGGGACCCTTTCTTCAAGGCCTAGACCTTTGATCAGCGACTCTGACGGTAGATTATAGCATCATTGATTTCTCTCATCATCTTGACGCAGGTTGGAGTGCTTGAGTGATCCCTACTGGTGGATAGCTTCTTAGCCGAGCAGGCACTGATGGTGAGAGCCATCACCAGATGACAGGTGGCAGATTCATCTATAGCAGGCACTAGGAAGACGACACAGAGGCCTAAATAGGCCAGAACATCCGGAGTATGACCCCAGGACGTAGGGTCGGAGGTGCAGAACTCATGAGGGAGAGGAGGTCATCTGAGGGATAGAGTTTGTTACTCTCTTAACGGATAGTGTCACATGGATTGTGATAGTCTGAATCCCTTCACGGATGACTAGCAGGTGGTTGAGGGACTGCCGATACAGTGACAGAGGTTCAAATGAGGATGTCTGTAGGGCGTCAGGCATGGTAGGGGAGCAGGCTGAGTAGTAGATGATGGATGATGGTTCGAGGTACTACCACCACCACCACCAAGAGGTCCACCACGAGCTTTGGGAGCAGGTGGATAGGGGTAGGTACAGCTTCAGGTGATGGAGTCCTACGACCATAACGTTCTAGTGATGATTATAGGTAAGATCTATGTCTCCTACACCTTAGTTGTAGTTCTTATAGACACAAGTTCTAGTCACTATTTCATTTCCATAGACCTCGTTCGAGGCTCGAAGAATCTGGTGGAGTTTTTTGCTCAATCCATATGATTAGATACTCTTAAGGGAGGGGATTCGATGATTACACACTGGTGTTGGCAGTGTGAGATTAATCTAGGATGAAAGAGTTTCAGTTGGGATCTCCTAGTATCATCATTGAGGCCTTACAAATTTATATTGGGTATGGATTGGTTATCTACAGTCCATGCTCAGATCGACTATTTTTGGTGCAAAGTGCAGTGTGTTCATGAGGATGGGACTAGTTTTTCCTTCACTGGTGATAAGGGAACCTTTGCAGCACAAGATGGATATTCTCAGAGGAGAGTGCAGCTGATTACTCACAAGTTGGCTAGCCCCGCCCTCAATATAGTGGATGAGAGGAGTTTAAGCTTTCCTTTAGTGGTGAATGAGTATGAGGATGTATTTATAGAAGATGTAACAAGAATACCTCCTCATAGAAAGGTAGATTTATGTATTTACTAGTACCTGGAGACAGAATTGATATCTACACCTATATATCGGATTGATTCCATGGAGTTTCAGGAGTTGAGGGTATAGCTGGAGGACTTGCAGAGTAAGAGGTTTGTAAGGCCCAGTGTTTCTCCATGGGTAGCCCCGGTGTTGTTTTCCAATAAGGAAGATGGGGGCTTGAGGCTATGCGTGGACTTCTGGTGCCTAAACTAAGTAACCATGAAGAAAAAGTATCCATTACTGAGGATTTATGACCTCTTCGATCAGGTGAAGGGATCGAAGTAGTACTTGAAGATCGACCTCAGATCAGGCTATCATCAGCTTCAGGTTCCTGATTAAGATGTACTGAAGATAGCCTTTAGATACTGGTACGCCCACTATTAGTTTTTTGTGATGCCTTTCAGTGTGACCAATTTCCCAATAGTGTTCATGGGACTCATGAATAATATCTTCCTTCCCTACCTTTATCATTTCATTGTAACTTCATTGATGACATCTTGGTGTACTTAGGGTCAGAGGAGGAGTGTGCTACACACCTTTGGATAGTCCAGGATGCACTCCGAGAGCACCATATTTATGGTAAGCTCTCGAACTAGAATTTCAAGATTTGGTAGGTCCACTTTATAGGAATTTTCATCTTAGAGGCTGGAGTTGTAGTGGATCTGGTAAAGATAGAGGCAGTTCTTTCTTGGGAACCACCCAGGAGTGTGACTGAGGTGTGAAGTTTCCTGGGGTTGGTTGTGTACTACCAAAGGTTCATACCCGACCTTTCCAAAGTATAAGCACACTTATCATCTTTGAAAAATTAGGTATAACCCTTCATGTGGATAGAGAGGTAACAATATAGTTTCAAGGATATGAGGCGGAGACTGAAGAGTGACCTCATCTTGAGGGTACCAAAAGAGGGATTTGGTTATGTGGTCTACTGTGATGCATCAAGGACTGTACTGGGATGTGTCTTGATGCAGGAGATAAATGTGATCTCCTATATCTCATGATAGTTGAGGTAGCATGAGAAGAACTATGTGAACCATGACCTGGAGTTATCAGTAGTGGTATTTTCCTTGAAGATGTGGTGGCACTACTTGATGGGTGAATAGTTTACCATCTACTCTGACCATAAGAGTCTTAGTTATATCTTCTCACATAAGGACTTGAACTTGAGATAGAAGCAATGGCTAGAGTTCCTCTGAGACTATGACTTTGAGATACTATATACTCTTGGTAGGGGGAACGTGGTGGCAGGCGCACTCAGCAGGAGGTCTGGTTTGCAGCTGCTGAGTGAGGCCACAAAGAGACTATCCATAATAAAGATATCCTTTATAGATAGTGATAGTGCATCTTACCTCTAGTCTATGACTATCACTCACCCACTCTTACAACAAGTTAGGGAGGCACAGCTTGTGGATGTTGACTATGATGCCTGATGTGCTCATATATCCACAAGACATGATCCTGGTGGATTTTAGATAGGTGGGGTGCATGACATCTTTTTCAGAGGATTCCCCTTAGTAATAGTGATGTTGCGGGAGGAGGTGTTGAGGGAGTTCCCTAATTCCCCTTTGGAGGTACATCCTGGTGTGGAAAATATGTACCAGGACCTCTGACATCGGTATTTTTTTCTAAGGATGAAGAAAACGGTGGAAGATCTCATTTTTCGATGCATCACTAGTCAGCAAGTGAAGGATGATCATCTTGTCCCAGCAGTCTTGACACAACCACTTGAGTTACCTTAATGGAAGTGGTGTGGTATCTTCATGGACTTCGTGATGGGGTTACCATGCACGTTCAGGGGCCACGATTCTATCTCGGTGATCATTGACCAACACACCAAGTCGGCTCACTTCCTACCCATCCAGGAGTGGGGATCGATATAGGGCTTGAGATGCCTCTACGTATAAGAGATAGTGAAAATTCACGGGGTACCTTCGACGATCATCTCAGACCGTGATGTCTGATTTACATCTCGTTTATGGAATGGTTGCAGGAGGCGTTCGGGACTCATTTGTGTTTGAGCATAGCTTTTTAACCGCATACAGATGGTCAGATGGATATAAACATACCAACCTTGGAGTACATCCATCATGCTTGTGTCCTAGATTTTGGTCATAGTTGGGAGGACCACCTACCACAGGTGGAGTTTTCATACAAAAACAGCTATCACTCAACCACTGGAATGACACCATTTGAGGCCTTATACGAGTAGCCTTACAGATCACCCCTATACTAAACAGACCTAGAGGAGTCGACACTCATGGGTTCAGAGTTTGTATGGGATACCAACAAGAAGGTGAAATCATCCAGGAGTAGATAAGGGATGCACTAAATAGGAAGAAGTCTTATATCGATAGGAAACAAAGACACTTAGAGTTCTAGGAGGAAGACCATGTTTTCCTTCAGGTCTCTCCCCGACTGGGAATGTGGAGGTTTGGATGGGGTGGAAAGTTATCTCCGAGGTTCATCAGACCTTTCCTGATCCTTAGTAGAGTTGGAGAGGTGGCATACCACCTAGATCTTCCTCCAAAAATGCACCAGGTGATAGATTTTTTCTATGTGTCGTAGCTGAAGAGTTACATACATGATCCATCACACGTCATCGACTTGGGAGAGTATGACATTGATGATGGGGTGACTTTCGCAGAGTTCCCGGAGGAGATAGAGGATCAATAGGAGCAGGTCCATTGTGGATGGTTTATTCCTCTAGTGCATGTTCGGTGGCGTGATGGTAACCTCCATGAGAGCACATGGGAGCAAGAGGTTCATATTCGTGCTTAATACCCCCACTTGTTTGATTATCCCTTGTTTTGTTTTTCGAGGATGTAAAGCCCTTAGGTGGGGAGAATGTAATGTATCAAAATTTTGGTGTAATTTTGTTTAAATTATATGGAATTATTTTCAGACCGCACGCTTTGATGGCACATGATTCCAAGGTCCGGTGAGCCCAGAATAGATTTTTGAAATTTTTTTAAGGATGTTTAGTAAACGTGCAAGTGGGATTTTTTAACTTTTGAACAAGTTCTCGGATCAAAAATACAAGGGCACCATTGAACTCAGAATTTTTGGATTCACCTAGAAATGACATAACTTTAATCGGAAAGGGTTGGACAGAAAAGAAATTTTTTGGGACTTTTCAGAAAAAATAATAATATAACATTAAAAACTTGTTATATTTTTTTCACACCGTTGAGTGGTTGATGGTGATATTGCGGTGTGGTGATGAGGTGACGATGAGGCACAATTAAGGAATCCCCTTAATGGCACGTCGTGCAACCACAATCTCTACGCTGTTTCATTTATGAAACACCATAACGACACAACATCGCAGCCTAACATAAATGTTGTGACATGTTTTTTTATTAAATGAATGCATTGGAGAGTGGGTAATTAAACTATGAGGATTCTCTGATGAAACTTTGACAAAATTCCTCTCCAACTAAGAATGAAAAATGATGAATAAAGTTAATTATCTTCAATGCACCTTGAAGAATGGAGTCAGAAGCGACGAACGACGTCGATATCTAGAAACCTAGAAGACGTAATGCTACAGCAAAAAACATCAAAGTGGTAGGGGATTAATTTGTGCAAGTTCTTCCCCATTATTATTCCAAAAATGACAAATGCATGTCAACCATTGAAAATTTTGATCCGCGAATCATTCATTTATGAGGGAGGGTGACTTTTCTTTTGGGAGTTATTATATGGGATTAGTTCATCTCTAGTTTGATTGAACCTCAATCCCCGAACCTCCCCACGATTATAAACATCTAATGTAGAGGGCATGGGTGGACCTGAACAAGGACCAATCACCTTAATAGTGTGCATTAATTGTGGTTTCACCCTCAAAGTGGCAGAAATATGATTCAGGGACCTTTGTGGGGAAGTGGAAGTTCCCCAAAGAGAGTAGGCATAGGAGGCATGACGAATGGACCACTGGAGAACATCCAGTGCTCCGTCGAACATCTTTCGGTGCTGACGGCGGCCATGGGTGGAGGTGGCGGTGCACCCGTAGGGGCGCCGTAGAAGCAGGAGGTCGCGGGCAACTGGCCATAGTGGTAGCGGGGAGACACAGTGCCCAACTAGCTCCACATATGGGTTGTCCAGGTGGTTCGGCAAGCTGCAGTCACTCGACCACAGTAGGAGGGGCCC
Organism: Viscum album; assembly: GCA_963277665.1. NCBI lineage: Eukaryota > Viridiplantae > Streptophyta > Magnoliopsida > Santalales > Viscaceae > Viscum > Viscum album. Next base: position 88,300,470 of record OY728140.1, on the reverse strand, counting down.
GCGTGTCCGTGGTGATGGCGGAGGCCGGGATGCAGCTGGATCAGGCTGAATCCATGGCCCAGCGGACCGGTCCCGCAACCAGTGGGCTGGACCTGAACCGGTAGCCCAGACATGTGGCCTTCGGTCTGGGCCGGATGTGACTGGGTTGTAGGGAGACCCAGCGGGCTGGACCCTCGGCCAAACCGGGCCGTGTCTAGTGAGGCCCATTGGACCTGGCCCAATGTCTAAGCCTGGATAAACCAGCACAGACTCGAACCACATCAGGTTGAGTTGGTCAAATTAAATTGGGGTACATGGGACCCCCAGGCCAGGTTGTTCGGGTTGGTCCGGGCTGGTCTGACCGGACCCTACCAGCCCTCGTTTCAATAAAACGCTCGTATATCTCAAACTAGGCGTCCGTTTGATGCACTGTTAGTGACATTGGGACCCTTATGAGGAGTAGATCCTTCTAAGATACTATACATGAGTTTTGGCAGAATTTATTGTATGGACAGGTTGGATCGGTCTGAAATCCAACAGGGCCCTTTTTACAAAAATGCCCATATCTTACAGACTGGGTGTCTGTCCGACACACTATCTGTTGCGTTAGGACCCTTACGATGAGATGGTCCTTTGGGGTTACTTTAGGTTGGACTTCGTGGAGTTTCATGTAAAACCATTGTCTTGGGGAGTGGATCCTCCTTGTATCAAGCGTGCTATGTGCGGGAATCCAGTGGCTAGATTTGACGTGAAGAATGAATAGCGATCATGTGTGGGTCAGCATCTTGCGAACCTATGTAGGTTAGCACCTAAAATTACTATGAAGGTCAACACCTAGTGATCCTATGTGGGTCAGAACTGATCTACCCTATGTGGATCAGCAGTAGAGACTCTCAATAGAATAATATGATCAAGATTTATGACTAATCATATTTACTTTTGTACTGATGTTATACATGGTGTGAGATGATTATTTTACTTTATTCTCTTTGTTTGAGATCTTTCTTGGTGGTATTACCTCTGTGGTTTTTCCTTTGTGGATTACTGAGAGACCTCCGGTGGTCTCAGGGTCTCTACTGAGTATTATTATACTCACCCATACATGGGATTCTCCCACACCTGTTTTGTATTATGAAGACGATGAACCGATTTTACCGAGACTTCAGAGAGCCCAGACTAGATGGTTCTTGAATGTGGGTTGATAGACATGGTGTGATATAGTGAAATCTGACATAGAGTTGTACCTACTCTTTAGGTATGATCCTTAGAGGAAGCCCTCCAAATCTTGTACTTCTTTTGATGCACTTTCCTTTCAGTTGGTCATATATTCTGGCCCCTTTACATTCAGTTTACACACTTTACTCTAAATATTGATACTTTGTAGTTTTCTTCATCTGGTATACCCTATATTTTTTTGCACAAGTTTAAAGGTAATTCCTTCTCTTTTGGTATATTCTTTTCTAGTTCTATTCACCATCCCCTAGCCTATGGAATGTGGGCTTGGGGTAGTCACAACACGAGCCCCGAGTGATAGGTCATGATAGTTTTGACAGAATTATCCTAAGGTGAAAAGAAAAAGGATAAATCCTCACCATAATATAAGAGGTGCACACAGGATCCTGTCATTCCCACCAATCAAGAACTAGGCACTCTCACCAGATCAAAAGGTTTGGGTATTACTGGAAAACCATGATAAAAGACTGCATGGAATTCACTAGAAAATTACATGCATTCCAGATTCATGAAAACATCATCCATCAACCCCCAGAATTACTGCATACATCCAAATACTCCGGGATATTCATAGTTTGGGGGATGGATGTTGTGGTACCATATCCCCCATCCACTGCAAAGCAGTTCATTTAGATCTTTTCAGTGACTGGCTTATTCTCTAAATAGGCCGAGTCATTACCTCACAAGGAAGTCGGAATTAAAAATATCATCAACTTCATAATTTCCCATATCATCACCATGTTCAGAGTCCCTCACATGATATTAATAGAAAACGACATTGAATTCTGTTCTACAGAGTTGAAAATATCTATACCCGGATTATAACATTGAATCCAATCACACATATCGCTATCATGCAGCATCAAATGGATAGATATAGGCCTTCAATTAAACCCTATAAAATATACTCCATGATATTATGAACAATTATAAGAATACTTTTCTAGAAACGCACCTCCATGATTTATGGGCCTATCGTACCAACATAAATACTACTACACAAGAAACGTCACACTCATTGGTGTACAGGATAGAAGAAGTGCTACCCTTAGAGGTATAGCTACCCTCACTCAGAATATCTATTTGCAGAAAACTCTCAAGTGATGAACAGGCATAGAAATATCTGGATGCGTTGGAGCGGCTAGATGAGAAGACATTGTGCACACTGCACAACCTTCAGATCCACCAGAAACAAACAACATGAACCTTTAATAAAATGGTTCACCTCCTTTCATTCCTCCAGGTAGAACCAGTGATAGCTCTTAGAACCCCAATAATACAAATAAAAAATCCCCCAATGTTGGAACCCAAGTGGGAGGGACCATATTCCATACATAAAGTCTATCATAATGGAACCTATTCGACATCCACCATGGATAGAGAGCGTGTCACACCACCCACCAATGTGAGATTTCTCAATAAAAACTTTGCATAATCACTAGTAATAGGGCATCCATGATGGTTTAAGTCCTATAATCGTCCTTTATACACAAAGTTAAATTGCATGGAATGTATCACACATGAAGATAAACTATGCAAGAACATCCTCACCATATGACGTTAAATTACACGGCCCCACAGAACTACATTTGGCATGATTTTCATTTCCAATGGGATACATAGGGGTGACTTGATCCTATATCTTTACCCAGCCACCACACAACATAAAATACTTCTATCCTATCATCCATGCCTCTGAATAGTGAAAGGGAACCCTGTGAGTCCTTGTTTCTCACACCGATCATATCTCATATGAGATCAGGAATTCCGATAAGGATTTTTATACAAAAAATAGGGCATGAAGGATCAGGGCGAGCTCATTATCATTCTAATTATAAGGAGGAAAAGGTTATGCATTGAGTCATCACCACAAGATGTTAAACTTTATAGTTGATGTCCCATGCATGACATGAAAATGTACGAGAGGAATAACATCACAGGTGTCAGTCTCCTACCACACTAGCATCACAAGAACTAGGTATGGTTTGATTCCCATCCTTATTCGATACGTGTGATTCCCAAAACCCTTCTTCTAGGACCAACTATATGATTATCTTCCTCTCATGCCTGAATACCTTTTTCCTTACCACATGACATTAGACTTAATGGAAATTCATCCTTACTGCATAATGTTAAACTTCATAGTGCTTCTAGAACTAAGTGTGGCATGATTCCGACTCATACAAGATATGTAGGAATGCTCGGGAAATTAATCCTTGGATCCATCCCTAGGTACCATAAAACCTACATTCCATTTGAACTCTTTTCCTAAGACCCTTTTAGGATTTTATGGCATGGTGTAGATCTCTTTGGTCTTTATTCATGTCGGGTATGCTTTATCACACTATACACATCCCCTTCAAGACCTCATCCCCCACCTTCTTTCTTACCACATGGTATTAAACGGCATGGAATTCTTTGAACTATGTGTAGCTTTATTCTCACTAACATGAGATATATAGTGATGCCTAGCCCTTTAATCCTAATCCCATCTACAACTATTAATAGTGGATAATGTCTGCCTATATATATGGGCCAGACCTACATAGAGTTACTCCTTTTCCAATAACTACATGGACATTAATTCCTAACCAGCTGGGGTACATAGGAAACCTCCATGGAATTCAGGCCTGATCTTTCATAAACCTTATCCCTTCAAATATCTTCATGTTGGTTCGCCTTCATACCCGCTACATGATGTTAACAACATGGAATGTCTTTTTCCTTACCGTAAAACATTAAACTGCACAGAATTATAATAGCTATATATGTCATGATACCTATCATTACAAGATACATAGTGACACCTAGAACCCTACTTCTTGGCCCAACTATTGGATTGTCTTCCTTTCACAATGGGTGATCCTTCATCCTTACTGCATGGTGTTAAACTGCATGGGAATATGTCATGACTACATGAAGCTAAACTGCATGGAACATTTAGAACTATGTGTGGATTTATTCTCATCCTCATGTTATACAGAGTGACTCCCAGAAATTTTTCCTTCATCCCAACCATGGGTATAAACTCCTTTGGCCCCATTTTCATTAGTCCTCTTAGAAAGAAGTGTGGAGTCACTGAGACATATTTTATTTTCATTCACATCAGTTAAATTCATGGAACCACATTACACATATCAATGAGGGACTCCATCTTATGGTCTGAATCACATAACCCTAACTATCCTAATATTTCCCTACCACATGACATTAAACTATGTCACATCATCCTTACTGCATGATTTTAAATAGAATTGAAGTAAGTACTTTCCACAAGACGTTAAACTATAGGTCATTCAAGAACTTTGTGTTGATTTATTATCACTCCCATGGGATACATACTAATTCCCATGTTCTCATCCTTGGGCTTAACCACAACATTACTGCCTTTCACATCGATTCTCACATCCTTATCACATGATGTTAAACTGCATGGATATGAATATCCCTATAAATTCATGAGGGTCACCTTCACTCTTACCGTGTGATGTAAACTACATGGAATCTTACATGAACTATGTGTGGATTGATTCTCATTCATATGAGATACGTAGTGATTCTCATGTCCTCATCCTAGGGCCTAGCCACGACAATAACACCTTTAACGTTGGTTCTCATGTCCTCACCGCATGACATTCAACTATACAGAGATTAACGTCCCCACTACATGATGATAAAATATATTTTTCATCATCTATCACCCTTCCTTATCGATGAACCAAAAGATCCTTAAACCAACCAACTAAATAATGGAGTGATCCAATTATCTTTTCAAGCACCTCAATCCATGTTCCACGCATCATGGATCAAGAATCTCAAGTCGTCGTAATCCTTTCACTACCCTTGAAAAGGAAGAGAGATCTCTCCACTTGTCAATGTTATTGATGCAAGGGATCTGACCCACCAACCAGAGACATATTTACCTGGAATAATGGGATTTATGATTCTTGTGATCCTGATGTCACCAAGGTGGAACCCATCACCCCATTTTGTTATAGGTCATCCCCAGAATGATTGTCTCATATGATCACTCATGACCTGGGAACCTTGATCCATGATTTTTGACATCTCCATTGCATACTCCAAAGGATGTCGAAGTAATCTTGACCCTGGGTTTCCTAATCAGCCTCTGGTGTAACATCCCCATACCAAGTCCAAGTGGCATGGACTTAAACTTCTTACACCATGTTCATAGTTGTACAACTTTAGACACTAGAACATAATGGTCTAAATCACAATACCTTAAACTACCAAAAAAAGAGACACAAAACATGTCAGTTTGAAAAACCATAAAGGGCATCCTGAGAAAAAGTCAAGTAATCTCCCATTAAACTGACCATCTCTAGAGTTTCATAAAAAATTAGGGTACAAGAAAACATGGCATAAAACTCATGGGGTATACCTTGTAGTCCTAGTAAAATCCAAGCTATTCTCATTGGACCCCTTGGTCTAGAGAAAAATAGACTTATTATTTGTCACATATCCTCATTACGAGAATGTGTTTATTAGGCAGTGCAACAACATTTAGGGTACTGGAACCCTCCTTGGATTTTACACTTTCCACTAACCACTCTTCATGAATCAGGGTATCTTGAATCACCGTATTCTTCCATAGCCCTTGGAATGGATATCCGGATTAAAGGGACCTTTTCTTGACTATGAATACATGCCCATGTCTTCTACATATTCACCTATGGCCATCAACCAAATGTGCCACTCTAAAAACAGGAAATTCCAATCCTTATAAGCATTGGCATCATCACAGTAGCACTCAACATCTCAATAGTTCTAAACTACTCCTTTTATGACTTTCCCATATCACTCTCCTAACTCACACACCTCAGGTCGTGATTTATAGTCTCTATATCGAAATATCCAAGAAGATATGATATCATCGACATTGCATCATCGTGTGTTTTACCCATTCTCAAAGCCAAAATGAGGCCCTTCATTCTTGAACATTTTTTGTCCCATGCCTTATGATTCAAAACTGCAAGGTGTAGGGATCAAGATATTCAATTAAGATATAATTTTACCTAGGGTTCTAGGAACCTTATTGGATATCCTTCCTTCCATACCCAACTTCATTATCTTGATGTTTAAGCCTTCATAAATATTTGATAGCCCCATAAAAGAAAAAATATATCTCTCCAATTATCCATGATATTGATACAAGGGATCATACCTACCAACTGAGAACATCTTGTCCTGGTATAAAGGGACTCCTAATCCTTGTCAGCCTCAAAGACACCATGGAATAACCTGACACCCCATAGTTTTAAGGGACATTCCCAATATGTATAACCCATTCCATATCACCCATCTCAGACTTTTGGATTGTGACTTACATCACTCACATTCCCACTCTCCAGGCAGTCCTAGCTTCCCTAGTATTTTACCCTCCACCATATTCAACCCATGAATCTTTCTTATTCCTTGGAGAAGAGTGGATATTAGCTTGTACTATCCATGACACAGACGCACAAGGGACTTAACCGGATAGATAAAATTATCTCCCCCTTTACATAAAAGTAACTCATATCTTTGTGGGCTCTATCTGTACCATGGAAGCACATTGCACCCTATAGTGTTTTGAGTCTATTTTAGCCTACCATCCCCATATTCCATGAAGGTTTGAGCTAAAAGACCCTAAACTAAATCAATATAAGGTCTAAGATAAAATAACCTAAAATAAATCAACATAATGTTTGATCTAAAAGTCCCTAAACTAAAGCAACATAAGGTCCAAGATAAAAAGACCCAAAACTAAAGAAACAGAAGGTCCAAGATAAAAGACTCTAAACTAATGCAACAAAAGATCTAATCTAAAACACCCTAATCTAAAGCAACATAATGTTCGGGATAAATAACCCTAAACTAAAGAAAAAAAAGGTCTGAGCTAAAAGGTCATAAACATAAGAAACTAAAGGTATTAACTAAAATAACCTAAACTAAATCAATATAAGGTCCAAGATAAAAGACCCTAAACTAAAGAAAAAAAGGTTTGAGCAAGAAGGCCCAAAACTAAAGCATGTGACAGTTGTCATGTGGTTCTCTATACATCCCTATTGCGCTTGAGTTGCTCTCTATAGATATGAAAAGCACTCATCATTCAGGAAATATATCATACTCTGATGATTTCCCCACACATCTAACATTCATTATCATATATCATAATAAAAGATATGGGACCTTATAGAAATTACTAATGTAATAGAATTATAATGTATCATGGGAAGAAGAAGATTGGATAGCAAGATAAACTCATCCATTCATACTATGGAGAAGATGTAGGAATCTCTATATTTTGGATTCTCTCCAAAAAACTCAACAAAGATGGCGTGTAGTGAAAAAGTATGGTTTTTAGTGAAATAAAACTTAATTATGGAAAAAATGATCAGCAACACTAGCAGGATCGGCAAGGGATTGATGGGATGTGTCAATCGAGCATTGAAGTGTTACCCTCCCCACCTCCTCCACGTCTGTTGTGGGGAAAATAACTTCGAAAAGAGTAGATATTTCTTCAACCCTCCATAGAGAAGTGGACAAGGAATATGATGATGTTCAAATATTATACTTCAACTAAGAAATCATCTCTTCATGCCTCCATATCTATGACATCAATGCGTCCACCTTGGCTTTCAATCCAGGAGACATCTAATGACCCATCCCTAGTGCCTCCATCGTCTCTTTCAATTATAGGGTGGGGAAGGACTCATTCTCAAAATCATTAAAACTCCTCTCCTATGAATCCAAGTATCTACAAGTTAGAATGATCCATTGAATAATTTCTAATAGAGGATGATAATGAAATTTTTATTCCCCTAGATCATGGAATCGATTGAAAAGTCTCTCCCCTTGATGATAGAATGTCTACAGATGGGTCTTAGTAATCAAGGCATGGATACGCTCCCAGACCAGCCTATGGTGTAACTGAGCCTCAGCAGCCAAAGAAGTAGGTATAACAAAAGGATCACCAACTAGTCCAATCAATGATGAAATAGGAGAGGAGGCCCCATATGCCCCCCCCCCCATTCAACTAGAGAATCATCATTAGACTGCATGGTAGAACTGATTTTCTTAATAGAATTTGGTCCATTGTATGAATAACTATCATCCATGAGAGGTATTTTCCGGGACTCCTTTACTAAATCTGCAATAGGATCCATCGATTCCACGGTTAGATGAGTCACTGGTACAAGAGTCACGTCCACAAGACGAATCGGCTATCCCAATACACCATTGGTATAAACCTTCATCCAAGCCAAAGCATAATCCTGGGTGAGTCAAGATGGAGCATCAGAAGGTGGAAATATAATTATATCTGTGGTGTCTTCATGATATATCATTTTCCAAAACTAGAGGATGATGTCAGGATGTCCTTCCCCATAGACACTAGACATGGGAATGAGGTAAACCCTTTGGACACAACCAAATTGTAATGCAAAAAGATGTGGTGAGTATGGTTCATAGATAATAAGCTCACCTACCCTAGCTGTAAGGACCCCATCCCAAAGGGAAATCATATAAGATATCTCATTGAAAGAGCCAATTCCATCATTTATGATTGAACTAGTCGGTATACGTAGGGTAGAGAAGTAAACATTTTCAAACCATAATAGCGCTCCTTTTCCATCTGTAGGGTTTAGGGACATAGGCCCAACTCCAGAGACATACAGCAGTCTGGTATAAGATATGGGGTCTGAAATCCAGGAAGTATTGTAGTACTTATATTAATGAAACTAATCCCCTATCCAACCAAATAAGAAGTGAAGGGGACCACCAATTTTATAGGGAGTGTTTCCTTGCTGGATATGACCCAACATCTGGTATAGGCATGAAAGGACTGGTACCACCAAGTTGGGAAATAACCCCTTTGGGAGTCATGCCTCCATCACCAAGGTTCTATCACAGATTCTGGAGTGTACATATCTAGTTGGAAAGAGCCAGAAACATATCTAGAAAATCCGTTAGCCGAAGGTTTGGATAAACCTCCTTGTTCACTTGATAACCCCGTGAAGTATGGTCCCTAGCTTCCAAAATGGCCCAATATGATCCAAAGTCATCACGAACAATCTAAGAGGCACACCAATGATGGAGAATGATGCTTGGATTAACCCCACTAATACATAAGAAAATTTTGATCTAGTCAATGAAGGAAATAGGTGAGAAAACTATCATATTTCTCCCTAGTCTCTTCCTCACGAGGAAAAACATCACTTTAACTAAATCCAGAGTCTGTAGAGTATCGTTCCAAACATTTTCAAAAGGGAGTAACTCATCATACATTTCCCTAAGAGGAGGTATGTTACCCAACTAATGGATATCTCCCAAGTTGACACCAACCTCGCCATGGGGAAGGTGGAATGTGTTGGTCCCAGGGCACCAGTGGCTGGTCATTTCTCAAAGGAGGTCAGGCTAGAAATAGATGATGAACTAATATATCCACCTGGATTCATAAATATGAACCCTACATAGATCATCAGAAAATTCCATATAGAATTTTCATACATAGGATGGTCATGCCCATTCATGGGAGAACTTTTTGTTGGGGTGGAAGGACCACTACAAGTACCACCAACCACCAGGAGAATTCAGGGAAGAGGAAAATATGATTGAATAGATATGGGTGATAGGTTTTTGAACAGATCACAACCATATAGGCCCAAGGGGAGTTATCCAGTAGGTAGGGTAATCCCTGAGTTTAGTCAATTTTTAATTGAACGTCCTCAGTAATCATCGTCTGAATGTAGTTGAAAGAAGTAAACACCCAACGAGATGATATATTGATGTTCAAGGAGGGAATAACTACATCATCCACAAGAAAAAACTCATACAATGGAAGTTGGTCGAATATGGGATAATCTTGGATGCTATACAAAAGTAACTTCCACAAAATATAACTATAGTTACGTACATGACAGCGGGGATCGACATTGTGATTTCTGGAAATAATGTCCCTTTGATTAGCCACAAATGAGGAACCTTGATGGGATATAGAATCCATATGAAAAATAAGTAAGTGGCACATTTGAAATAAAAAAGATAATGTCTTGAAAAAATATAAAGGCATGATAATTCCCTAATGTCATCATGCACATAACAAAATCCATCCAAGGGTTCATGAGATACATCAAGGTGTTTGCGAACCCCCTAGTTTCTAGAAGACTCGTGGGATGCATAACCCCTTCGAGGCCCCCAAACACATCGCATGACCTCTGTAGAGGATTATAGTCATGTGACCAAGACATGTTCAAGAGATAGGCTGAGCCAACAGAACTCGAAAAGTCCTCATGAAAATGGCCTGATTTTAAGAAATTACCAAAGAATAGTTCATGGTCAAGATAGATGAATAACTGAGCGAAATTAGTATTGCACAAGATTATGACTCGTAGTTAGGACTCGCAGTGTAGACTCATGGGCAGGACTTGCGATCGGGGTTCATAGTGAGGTCTTACGACAAAGAAGTAGTGGGACCACTCTAGAGAAGGAGGCGGTTGGTGGAATAAAATTTCCTCCAGATCTTTTATATATAAGATTTTGTTTGAATACCAATGTTTTCCTAGTAAAATGAATGTCACCCAAGATAATGGGCTCATGATACCACCAAGTACTCTAGAGGGCATTTTTTAGTCCTCGTGACCGAGTCCCTGTCCCCTAAAACTTCACCCCTGAGGGTGGGGGGATTTTTTGTTTACCTCCAAATAGGCATAAGAAAAACAAAAAAGGAAGAAATATCTGAACGTGTATATTATTTTCCCCATGAGATAAAATAAGATGAGGAAGGTTGAAGACTAACATTTATATGACCATTTCAACGTCACACAAAGTCTCCACACAAGGCGCTTAACCCATGAAAAGTACAACTGAGCTCTCCTCAACGAGCAACCTTGTTCACCAGTGGCCAAATAGTGACAGATGCATGAGAATCCCCCATACCATATAGTTTTTCATTGGAATGTACCTAAAAATCATCCAGAATCCTTGAAAAATCATGGGAAGTCACACTTCAAGAAAGATACCTATTGTGGTCTCATAGATGACACACCAAATTTTCATTGGGAAGACTAAAATCCCAAGATTATATCCAAGCCATCTCACGAGACCTTTGAGCCTTCATCATAAAGAACGAATTAGAAAACTAGGAGGATGAGATAGGGTATCATGATCACCGAAGGACACGAGGCACACTTCTAAAGACATGTAATGCACCACGAACTGTCTGATGCACCTCGCGGAAACCCCTTCGGCTCATCAGCCACACAACATGGAAACCTCCAAACAATTCCATGGTGCTCTAAGGATAGATTCATGGTTTTTTCCCCAATACTTTCTCACTCTCATATGATCCAAATTGGTCACACAATACACCATTATAAAATCGAGTAAAAAACACATATATTACTTGAGAAAACTCGCATAATTCCCAACCCATGTTAGATAAAACAGAGGGGATAAAAAGGTAGGAGGTGAGTGGTGTCTTTGGTCGCTAAAGGACATGTGACGCATGATATGAGCTATCTGTGAGACACTAAGAGACCTCGGCACCCTGAAAACCTCTCCTCATGAAGTCCCTTTGGTTTGTCAGTATCACCACTCGAAAGCCCACATGTTCATTCAGACAACTCCACAGATCTCTAAATATAGATAGATAGACTTGTCCCCTACATTATCACATGATCTACCTATGCCCCATATTGGTCAAGAGAAACATCACTGAAAAATCGGACATAAATCCCAGATAGTGATCATGAATCCTGAATAACCCTAGATCATTTTGAAATAAATCAAAGGAGGTAGAAAATGGGAAGAGAGAGGGGTCTATGGTTGCTGAAAGACATGTGGCACACCCCTGACAACCCGTGAATCACCACAATCCCTCGTTGGCATGACTGTCTCACCTCGCAGAATCCCTTTGGCTCGGGGACTTTTCCATAAAATGGTCATGCACCATACAACTCATATTGGTCATGAAAAACTTCTAAAAAAATAGAGTAAATACCCTCAATACCATATTTACAATCTCACGTTACTCCTGAACTTCATCACATAAAATGAAGGAGATATTAAAGGATAAGGCAAGAAGGGTTTGCAGTTGATGAAGGGCATGCGATGCGCCCCACTCACCATTGGCGTGGTACCATAGGACCCCAAGACAAACCATTGAAGGACTCACAGATGCCTTCTAATAGTCATTTGGATCTCATGAAAACCATTGGACATGTCTACATGATAACATATAATTCCATCAAAGTGCAAGTCCTCAATAGTCTGTAATAATCTGATAAAGGATGGATGGACTTGTGGCCATTGAAAATAAGGAGGAACCTTTGATGTGCTTTACTGCAGAGACTCGTGAAACCTTTTAATGCTAGACCCCATGTCGAATCCAGCCTGGACTCATGCCATATGCCTCACACAAACAGGAGAGTACTCAGATGGATACGCCTATAAATTTCCTACTCTAACTTAGAAAAAGGGTTCATTTGGTTGGATGATCGAACGATAGATTTTTTGACCCAAAATGCCACTACGCACATTGATGCTCAATCTTCGGGCTTCTGCACACATCCGATCACGTGATCGGTCAACTTCCCGCCATGAAATACATCAGTGGACTTCCAAAGCATTCATTAACCAAGCATCATGCCCTCCGCATGATCAATAAAAGATCACATGTATTACTTCTAGAGAGACATGTGACAACTATGTCACATGTCCCCCATATCACTCGAGACCCAATCAAACTAAAACTGAACCAATCCAAGGAACTCACACACAAGAGAAAAAAACCGGGATTCAAAGTGGAAAATCCCAGTGGAAGACATGATCATGTAACTCCACATGCTTCGCATGTGTCAATCAAGAATAGACGATGGTACCAAGTCACGCCACCTGAACCTTGTAACATCACTTCAACACGTCATTTGGGATATGTAGAATGTTCCGAACATGTCAGGACAAGTATTTCGGACCCTTCGTGGTCACCCCTTGGATCCTTTGAACCCTCTGAGTTCACCACCCTAGACTAGTGATGTCCTCAAGATGCACCTCCTGACTCAGATAACATCTCAAACTCTTGTCAGCCGAGTCTCATCGACACATATGGATATGAAAATCCATCTCTCACAGCATACCCTCTAGAAATATCATCCTGGTCCAACGATTTCCCCCTAAGGTATCATCCAAGACATGTGACACCATCAGGACATGTAGGCCTCGTCCCACGATGTCCTCCTGAGGTGTCAACCAAGACACGCGACACCCCTCGGATCATGCTACCATGACTCTTGTAACACCCTCCACATGTGTCGATCCAGGTCATGTGATGACCTCTAGGGTATTCCAATAAGATCATGTGACACCTTCTAGATACGACGGCCTATTCACTAAGTGAGCCTTAGTGTGTAAGCACCAACATCTCTAAGAGAACTATGAAGACTTTGATTCCCTCCATAACTAGGATATATATGACTTCTATTTAAAGGCTTGAGCTCCATATCAAACACCCCAAGGACCTCCCCAATGCGTAGATCCCATATCCATGCTCCACAAGGCTGATAATACACTCCCCCTTTTTTTCACAATGATCATGGATCACATAGGTTTAGGGGGATACAATGAATACCTAATTAGGCATCAAACACCTATTAACCAGATTATCCTCAGTGTGTAATCCCCAACATCTCCATGAGAACTATTAGTACTCGGATTCCTGTTATAACTGGGATATGCAGGATGCCACTTTAAAGGCCCAATCTCCATATCAAACACTCCAAGGATTGTCCCAATATGCAGGTTCCATATCCATATTACATTACATTGATCATGCACTCCCCCTTGTTTTTAAAAATGATCATGGATCACATCGGCATATGGGGATGAGAAGAACACCTCATTAGGCATCAAATACCCATTCACCAGTGCAGTATCAGTGTGTAAGCCCCAACATCAACTGAACTACGATGACTATGATTCTTTCCATAACCAGGATACGAAGGATAACTCTTCCAGACTCGAGCTCAAATATTTTGTGTTTTGACACCCCCATATTCTTCATTACCACATGATGTTAAACTGCATAGATCAGCTGAACTATGTGGGTTTTAATTCATGCAATAACTAGGATACATTGGATGACTTGTAATGGCTCAATCCCATCCTTGTAATATCAATAGCCTCTATAAAATGGAGCATGGACTGAAACACTTGGTCAAACAGTTTCATCATATCATTGATTTCTCATTACTATAAAATGATGAAGAACCTATGACACATACAAATGGGTTCACAAAATAGATCCCAGTCTGTCGCACATAAAAGAGAGTTAACCCATAGTCATTTTATTAGGTTAACCAATCCCACATCGGGATTTGGAAGAGATTCAAGAACATGTCTTAAATCTATAAGTGAGTCCTGGAGTAGAAAACATTCCCCCAAAAAGGGTTCAATGATCCAGAGCTCCCATCCTATTGAACAATTTGATTCCACAAGATTCAATGGGCCTAAAACCCTATATGACCACTGGACTTTGGAAATAAGGTCTGTACCCAACTATAGATGGGGGAACCATTGGCAGTTTTAGGGAAAAGTGAAATTGGTAACGCAAAAAGAGGAATTCATTCCACAATAAAAAATCCCAATGAAACTTATATTTAATTAATAATAAAATAATATCCTTATTTAAAATAGGGTGGAAGAGGAAAACCCCAAAGAAGGATACTTAGGCTCGAGAATACCCCTTACCTTGTGTATGAATGATTTATTCCCTTTAATATCCTATATAATCACATTGGATTAATTAATTAAAAAATAAAGAACCATTTATATATTAATTTTATTTATTATTGTTTTTTTAAATCTTTTAGGGGATTTTGGATGACTTATAGAATTTAATTTCATCCTCCGAGAGTGTTTGTTATCTTAGTTTTCAAGATTTGTTCACTTGTATACATGAATGGAAGTTCATGTAAAATGTGGATAAATATCCAAAATTATTGTTATATGTTATTAAATATCTTATATAAGTTTAAATTATCTTTTAAATAATTTTTTTTTGAGTTATTAGTATTAATATTTAGATAAAATTTAATGATGATCATTTTAGGTTAATTTTGGAGGTTTTTTTATCACAATAAACTTGTTTAGTGTTATTTATATATGTTATCTCCATAACATAAAGAGGTTTTTTAACAAAAGTTTTAAAATATTTTTCAACCATTATAATTGTTTTATTAACATCCATGAATGTGTTAAAGGAAAATTAAAGTGCATCTCCCATGATGTCGGTAAATTGACACATCATGGGCGACGATTTCCTTTTTAGAATAAGAGAGAGGGGGAGAGTTTAATGATGAATATTCCATTAAAATTATATAATTATGGTATATAAATGATACTATAGTTATCATTCCATTTTAATAATGTTGGTGAGGATATAATAAGAAAATAAATGAAATTCAAAGGAAATTAAAAGAAAAAGAATGATGACTTACCTCTGGAATTCTCCTCTTGAGAACCTCTTCAAGGCACCTAGGCTTTGTATTCTGATGAGACTAAGAGATCCCGAACATGTGGTAGGGTCTTAGGAAGAGTATTAGGAAGAAGTTGTAGAAGGATAAAAAAATATAGAAGTGTGATGAAAAGATGTTGTGAGGGCTGGTATTTATAGTGGAGGAGAGGGGTGTTTTCTCATTATTATATTCATTAGTTTATTATTTTGGACCAAGACTTTGAATAGTTTGAGAATTATCTATAAATATTTTAAAATAATTAGGGAGAGTTCTAGATTTTGATCTTATATCAGCGATACATCATCTATGACTCAATAATTCAGGTATTTATCTTTTATCATAAATTATAGTATTTTACTATTCACCAAAAATTCAATTATTTTAGAAAAATGTCAAAAAATAATTATAACCATTTTTTGATGTGTAGAATTAAAAAATGAACTCCACTTTTTTTTAAAAAATCTAAATAAGAGTAATTTAATTTCTAATTAAAATAATCATTTATATGGTAAATACAAATTTTAAAATTATAACTGATTTTATAACACATTGAAACAATATTTAAGGTCTCATAAAATTATCTTAAAATAATTATACATAAAAATATTAATTTATGAATATATCTTAAGAAAATAAATTTTCTTTTAAATTATTAAATTAATCATAAAATTATAATTGAATATTTATGATTTACAAAATGACAAAACATAATTAATAGTTTTAAAAAACATTATTTAGACTATGATATAATTTTACCATACTTTCATTTGTAAGATTCCTAAATTTTATTTATACTTTCATGTGTGGGGTTACTATTCATTTGGATGGGTTACTATTCATAAGGGTAATATTACAATTCCTAAGGTCAAGTTACTATTTCATTGGTATTGTTTCCTTAACTTCTGGAAATAATTTTTATTTCATTAATTATTCATTTATATGGTTTTTATTATAGTTTATAAGTGATTTTATCAGATTTATACTATATTAAATTACTATTAGAAGGGAGAAATTACATTGATAATAGTTTGGGTCATTACACTGGTGACTCAACAACCCCAAGTGACATATTATAACTTCCCCTACTCTCCTTTTTAAATTCATATTTCATTGTTTTGATGCTCTATAATAAATTTTTATTCTCATTTCAGTAGACCCAACACATCTAGTAGTAAAGAAAGCTCTAGTTTCTAAGACATCAGTTTCTATAAAGACACTATCACCAGAAGAGACTTCATCGAACATCTATGGTCTTCTAGTTGGCCTTTACACTTTCTGTAATTCACTCCCACTGGTTCACCATTTTTTTGATTAACTATTTGTTGGTCCTTACTAACCTTAAATATTAATTTCATTACTTCCCACATAGGGATGTATCTTGTGGCGTTGTTGTGAGAGTAGGTGAATCCCATACCAGAGATAGTGATGACTGGATATGTTGCCTCAATAGGGGTTCCTTGGGAGGCTATAATGGTTGAGCCTACCCCTGATGAGCCATAGGAGTCCATCAAGGACCTCATTGTAGTAGAAGTTGATCTCCCCCTATACATAGATCCCAAATCATTTGAAAGGATTCCTTTAAAGGATCCCACTGTTGATATACTTTCAGTCTTCCTAGAGTACGAGCCTATACCACAAAAGAATCTCAAAGATGCCAGTTTTGACATTGTTGAGGATAACTTGGTGGTTTTACATGGGACATGGAGGATTATTTGGAAATTTATCAACCATTCCCCATGGTCTAGCATGAGAATTTGGATAGGGTATCCCTATCATTGGTTAGTAAACCTAGTGATTGGTGGTGTTTAATCTCACAACCTTCATGATCTAGATTGAGACTTCTTAGTTGAGTGAGTGCATACAGAATGAAAATAATTTAATGCCTACTAGTATGTGCATTCTTTAAAAGATAGTGATGAACTCCCTTAAACCAAATAAGATCTCGCACACCTAGAGGGGGAGGTACAATAGAATGGGTTTTTTCTCTACTAAGGGAGAGATCATCAAAAAGTTGAAGTAATGGTTGGAAGTGGCCACAACTGAGGTTTTGGGAGTGGATACTTTTGAAACTGAGTGTAGGTTTGAGAAGGGTCATATCAAAATATGGTCTAAGAAGGTTCCCCCTGAAGCTATAGAGGAGGTGGCAGAGCTGGATAGGTGATAGCAGGCTCTTAAGAGCACCAGGTAATGGATTTTCGAGTTATATCTATCCCTCACCTAGGCTGATTCATAGGGTGAAACTCTGTGTTTTTATAATAAATAAGAGTATTTGACCTATGTATTTCCTTCCTCATTACTATATATCTTAATTTAATAATTTTTTTTGTCACAAATCCACTTTTTTTCTTTTTGTTTCATATATATCATCCTAAAAATACAACTAACTATAAATCTTTATACCTACGTCAGTCATGATTGATATGTGAAACAATATACCAATGGAATGTTGATTATTTATATGAATGTTTTAAACAAGAAAAGAATATTTTGGGTCAGAATGGTCCATCGAACTTTGGGAGTGACCTTATAAAAAGTAATTCATTTGGTGAGATACCACAATTGACTTAATTTTTCAACGTGCATGACTGCATGAGTGGGGTAAATCCAAGGACATTGGATTCTTCCAGAAAAAAGTGGTATATCGAGGATGTTAATCAAGAATTCCTAGATGATGGACATAGAAGGGGGAAATTAGTATGATTGACCATTATTGTTGACCATGTTCAAAATTCATTTTCGACCATCACATTTCCAAGAGTGGGGACATACAAATGAGTGTCAACCACTAACCATGTTTTAAACACGGGACCCATAAAATTTTCATTGTAATTCCTTTGAGGTGTGTACCTAGGAAGAAATTTGAGCCAATGATTTATGAAACCTTCACCTTTATGGGATCTCATTCATACATGGAAGATGATGAAGATTCAAATCATGAAAAGCACAAAGAGTGGGTGTTAACCAAGGAAACTTTCCAGTGGATTTCAATGATCTGGTAATTAGACCATCGTGGTTCTGAGCACATTGAGGAGGAGTTTCAGTCTATGAAAGAGTATGACCTATATTTCTATGGGATCGTCATCTTGTCTATCAAGATATGGTCAAGTAACTCAAACTTTATGATAGGTTACCATCATCAAAGGTGGGGAAAGGTCCTCTTATGTGAGGACTAAAACACTTTGTAGTTTTATATCATGAATTGAGGATGTAGTCTTGTAGATTAAAATCAAGTGACTAGGAAGAAACATACAGTTTTATGTCTTGCAACAAGGGCATGTGAACTGGAATGGAGGAACTCACAAAGGGGGTGCAAAGGGGGGTGAATGATTAGATCAATATTTTTAAAGAAGCAGTGGGTTCTCTGAGAAAGACCATTTTTTCCTAGGGCCTATATGGGAGTCTCACAGGATTTATAACTTTTTAATTTGGGTCATTAATTTTTCCCAAGTCAATGAGGTGACTTGTTGGATAAAATCCTATGTTTTTCTTAGGTGTCTATTTTTATGTTTTCATCATGAAATGCATTTTTTCCTCTTCCCTTGGGTAGTTTTTGGTATTACCAGTCAAACCACTAGGGTGACTAGGGTTTATGGTCATACAGATTTTACCAAATGAAGAAGCTTGTGTGGTAAAAATGTAATGAAAACCTAATGTGAATTGGGAGTCATAAGAGGCCCATTTCCACCAAAATATTCCTCAGTATTTGGGGTACATAGTTAATGATCATGATTCTTGGATCGAGGTGTCTAGTTTAAGGATGTAAATATTAGACCAAAATGGGTGAGACAACCTATATAGCTATATTAGATCATAAATAAGGTGAATGAGAGGTCTAAAGAGGCATCACACAACATAAACATCCCTGAAATTAGTTGAACATTATTTTAGGTCATGATGTTTAGACCAAAGGGTTTGCTACTAGTTTAAGGTTTTATAGCTTGGACCAAAGCAGAATGCCCTAGATTGGTTTGATTATTGAAAAATGGATTATGAACCTGATGTGAATGGAGGTTCAAGGAGGAATTTTACCTCATGAAACAAATCTATGAAAATTTACACACAATATAAGGTCATGATGCATATACCAAAATCTTATATAGCTAGACTATGTGGGTACTGACCCTACCAAGGCTCCTAAGCACACAAGATTTATTCTCAATGTGGTAGACATAGAGTGATGATGGTTTTTCTCAATCACATGGGATATGTGTTATGGGAAAGGAGAAATCAATTTGAGAAGGCCACAATGATGCCAACTTACTTAATCAAGGTGTATAGATGCATAGAGGGGTAACACTAGTGGTGTTAAAAATTCAACAGAAGAAGGGGTGGAAAGGAAGTAAATCAGGACTCCTGGGATTTAAACCACAAAAGGGGGTGATTGATGGGTGGGGAAGGATTACTGACCATGTTTCAAGCATAGGTTAAAAAAACTTCACTTTTCAATGATGGGGTGAGAAAACACAAGATCGACAATTGACCATCTTCCAAACATAAGAAGACCCATATGTCATAATAAAACATACAAGATGTGTACCCAGTATGGGAGGAAAGCTATTTTTTCTAAACACCATTATCATTAATGGGGGATATTCATCTTTGGAGGATGATGAGGATTCAAATCAAGAAAGACTCGAACTATGGAGATGAATTAGGGAAGTGGTTGAGTAGAATTCAACACTCTTGTTTCTACTCTACCATACATACAAGCACACCTAAGGGGAGTATCAGTGAGTGAGAGTCAAACCTACTTTTGAGGATAGAGGTCCTGAAATGGATAAACAATAAAGATGAACCTAGGATGTGGGATCTGTGTTTACTTATATATCACATTAGAAATGGGAATCAATCCATATGTAGTTCTACAAAGCAGTGTAGTAGGTAACAGATAATAAATAAATAAAGAAGGTCCTCTCAGGTGAGGGAACAGTTATCAGACAATGTTACATCGAATAATGGATATATAAACTTTGGATTTTAACATCTTACAATAAGGAAATTGAACATATAGTTTAACATCATATGGTGAGGATGAGGGGTTTTGTTTTTAAGAACAAGCATTAGGACCAATGGTGATGGTGAGATAGCTTTACATGCTAAAATTTTCAAGCCCAGTGTGAATAGATGCCTCATGGTACAAATGCTTACAAACATAATCTTACATGGGTGGAAGAATTTGTTTTTAGGACTAAACACAATGGTTCTAGACATTAATGCATATCTCATAGAACTTTTAATAAATCCATGAATAGTTCTATAATGTGGATTGTTAGGGGACTAATGCTAAATATGGTGAGGAGTATCTACTTAGACAAGGATGATCATCTAATTATATTGTTTAAAACGTTGTAAAGATCGATTCTAGATATGCAGTTTGATGGTCATACTACTTGGACCAAAAGGTTTTTCTCCCAGTATTTGGTTATAGATTTTTGAGTGGAATTATATTACTAGTTTAAGTTTTTAGAGCTTGGAAAAGAAAGGGGGTGTGTCCCAAGGATGTTTCTATAACACAAAAAAGTAATGAACCAATGTGAAAAAGGGTTCAAGGAGTCCTCAAACCACATGAAATATTTTTGAGCTTGTTACATTAATTTTAATCTCTTTATTCATGGACTGAATGTTTTAACCAATTTAAGTTCATGCATCATGGACTAAATAGAGAAACATTTATGATATAGAAGTTATCATAAACCATATATGAATAGAGGACTTGAGGGACCCATTAACACACAATTGTTCACATTGTTTAAGGTCATATTTATTGGACTCGAAGGATGTTTACAGTTTAATGTCGTATAAATTGGACCAGATAGGGGGGAATTTATATTTGGAATGCTTCTTATGTCCTGGATATGCATGGGAAGTTAGCTTGGGAATGTTCCAATGTTTTTTAATTTCTTGATCAATATGCACTAATGCATGAAATGATAACACTGAGGGTGTCAAAACTCTACTGGAGTAAGTGAAAGCGAAGAGGAGGTAAATCTTGAATTATAGGATCTAAACCATAAATGGAGGGTGACTGATGGGTAGGGAATGAATATCAAAAAAGTTAAAAACATAGGTTTGACGATTGTGTCAGTCGAGGATGGGGGAGAAAATGATGGATCAACCATTGATCAGGTTTAAAATACCATATTATGATCCCATCAATATTTATTTTATGAATACCTCATCTTAGAACCTTCTTCCATTCAATATGATATTTTTCATCACATTCAGGGTTGGGAGATACATGTGTCACATGTTTTGGTACATCACCCAAATCAACTAATCCATGGTCTACCTGGTCCTAGAGATGATATTTGAAGATGAATCACTCCTTTATGTTGTGAAAAAGGACCCTATGGTATTAGATGTAGTTGGAACGATTTTTCTAGACATCCTGTTGTGGCCTCCTAGATTCGAGCAACTTTGGGGTGCCCATATTCATGGAATAGATGTAGTACCCTGATACATAAAAATATTAAATAAGTAAAACTTTTTTACACGTAAAAGAGAATACTGGGTTACTTTCCCTAATGGGTGGCTTGGTAGGTATTATCCCTGCATGACTATGCTTAGTGTGGCCTATCTGACAAAGTATCCTAAAGGCGTTCTAACTGTGGAGTCGGGTCCTGTACAGCGGCGACTATTTATACCTTCATAGTATTTTACAAGGGAGATATAATATGTAATTGTAATGATCAATACATGTTCAACTATATGAATTATTCTAAACATTGTTCTCTATCAGTGAATCTCTAAAATCCTCCAAGATATCTCAAGGATATGAGGGTAGGGAGAATCTAGTCTTAGATATTATCCATGCACATCCCCAATAGTTATTCCTATGAGAGAGTCACATTAAGGTATTATGTGAGTCCCTAATATTAGTTAATGAAGTTATCAACTCATTCAGTATCCATATTCTTTGACTTGGATAGGTCAACAATGTCAGTCTTGTGTAAGGTTGAGATAAACTAGAAAAGAATGTGTATACCAAGATCTTCACTACCAACAATAGATCCCAAGGATAGATGATTGTACAAAATGAAAGTGGGTACATCTAGGGTATTAACATAACACTAAATCATGATAGATTTTTTCTTCTCTATATTTCCCAGCATCAGCCCACATCATGAGGAAATGTGGGAAAGATGTTGTAGTGTATCCCTTAAATCACGAGATAGGGTGAAACTCATATTACTAAATTATGGGGAAGGAAAAATATTATCCACCAACTATGGATAAGGATACCCTTCACATGGGATTGAATAATATTGGATCTTCACATCCTCAATATGGGTAGTGAGAGAAAATATCATTTCATTAGAGTGAGAGTTGGTAGTCACTTGAGCTTTGACTAGGAAGCTGGCTTGAGAGGCAAAGCATTCATGGACCAAAGATTTGAATTCATGCTACTCAAGAGGGTTAGGTGAGTCATATATGAGTATTTTTTCCATTTCCACTATTCACTACTCCGATTTGGTGCACTGGGTCTGCTTCTTTGAAAATGGGTGTTTGGACAAGAAGGATTGGATGTTTGGCTATAGGAGGGGTAGGGTTGCCTTTGACATTTTCCCACCATGGATGATGCTTAGTGAAGATTTTGGTGGTAGGGATCTTATATACCTATAGTTTATATATATAATCATCCATTATTTCATTTATCTCAGTTTACAATGTGGCCTCATATAGGATGATGGGCTCAGGGATTCCCTTTCCATTGTTCAGACGTCGATGATCAGGCAGCAGCAAGTCCTCGGTGTGGATTCTGAGACCTCATGTATTTATCTATGGGTGAGTTAAAGAACCTATTAGAGGGTCCATATGATATTTTGTATCCCATAAAAAGTTAATATCTACATTATTCTTTGTTTCAACTGTGAGGTTCCTTTAATCATTTAGAGGATTGATCATGATGACATTGATTGTGGTGGTAGTTGGACTGGATCCTTCACTACGTGTGGGTGGGTTATACTTGTGGACATATTTTCTCTATGGAAGGGGATTGAATTAGAGCGTAGTATATATCCCCTAGGCCATGATATTCACATAAAAATATTATTCCTAAATAACCCATTAATTCTTGGTTAGGATACTTATGCAGGTGAGGTGCATGCTCTAGCGGTACCCATGTGAGTTTGGGCACTGAGCCACCAGGAGTACAGTGCTGGAAACCTTATGGAACTACTTATGGATTGAATTTAGATGCCTAGAGGTTCTTATATAAGACAAATGGATATATCAAAACCAATTTAATGTCTCCAAAATTTTTTGGAAGAGGCCCACTATATGGTCCTCAATAAAAAACTTTAGGACAGTGAGGTGAAAGTTAGTGGGAGGATGAAACATAGTTGGTAGGTGTTAAATGTCTAGGATATACCACAATATTTCCCCTACTTACTCACTATTTTGGGACAATACTACTCTAGATCACTCTAAACTTTAATTGGTAATGGTTGAAAAGATGGGGGTGGAAGTGACGTAGACCTTTTATACTATTGATTTTCTAGAGTAGTAGGCATCAAGTGAACAAGGAATCCCTAAAACAATGGTTTCTCTTATAAGGGTGGGGCTAGCTTCATAAGAATGTTCATATAGGATGGGTTATATATGGCCCCCTCTTGTCCAGGAAGGTATTCATACCCCTATGGCTTAGTAGAGTGCTCACCATTATCTGAGTGTGCCAATTCAGACCATGACTTCACCCCTACCTGCATGGTAGAAGTGGAGAGGAGAGTGGCTTACATTAGTTGGGACAACAACATGGAAATTACCTAAAAGGATTATAAGATATAATTCACTTATGAGTAATTTTTGAGGGATTTGGGAACAATGTGGATCTTGTTATCAAATATGGTCAGTCATAACTGATGGGATCTTTCCCCCAACTCTATTGTTGGAGGCAGAATCATCTCTATTGATTCATCTACTTCTTTGGACTCTGAAAGGTTAATGTTGATGTAATATTTTCTATGTTTTTATATCTAATAACATATGAGTTCCTTGAGTGTGAGCCTCTAAAGTTCATGGGTATTTCCACCAAACATATTATGGTTGACGTAATGGGAAAGGTCCCCATGTTTGTTTTCTATTATTCTACCTTAGGGTTTGATCTTTAGGGAAGGGGAATTCTTCATATTTGGGAAAACCATAATATATGTGGATATCATAGTAGGTAGGACCTCTTTGGTGGAATTATTCATCATGATATGGTCCATGATGGTTTTCAATGGTGCCCATGATGGGGAAATTCAACCCAAGTTATCTGGTTTTTGGAAAGGGTTTCTATTCCAATTAGGTAAGGACATGCCCATGTGTAGTGGTTGTGAGGGAAAGAGGTTCATTCGAAGTGGTAGGGTCCATTGGATCTATCATAGAGGAATCCTATCAAGATGGGTTGGTAGCCTTCCCCCAATATTGGCATTGATTGTTTAGGATCAGGGCCTGAGGAGTAGACACTTCATCACCCTATTAATTAGAATATGGGTTCACCCGACATTATCTATAGTGTTGAATGGTGAGGGCCCTCCTATGTGACCCCCAAGTGTAATTTGTTGTAGGTGAAACCCATAAATCCCCTAACTCCTTAATATAAGTGAGGAATCTATTTGATAATTTTGGGGAGTGGCTCCTAAATTGGTTCATTTTGGTAATTAAGGTCACTTTCCCTCCTTCTTGGTCCCTATGGATAGTGATGTTAGTGCAATGGCACGTCTTCCAAATCCTAGTGGTCCATGTTCCTTATCAGGAGGACCCCTTACTATTCATAATTATTAAAAAGTGTGTTGATCACACTCCCATGGATGAGATTAGAGTGGGAGATGGGGCAAGGTTTCCCCAGACCAGTAGAAGTGGTAGTCATCATAGTAAGAGTGTGGTTATGTGGGGTTGTTACATTATCAACTCTTCTTCCCCCTCGCCTGATGGCAGTTGATATTCGAGCATCAATCATGGATTATGTCCTGTAGGGTATATGAGGAAAACTAGTATTGCATTCTTGATTGATGTGATGCCTAATGTTCCTAATTCTATTTATCCTCTCTCAGTGGAAGGTGGATGGATCCATGTTAACGATTCCAATAAGAGCTGATGTAGAATGCTCATAATTTATCACTAGTTGTAGGATAATAGAATCATGTTTTTGAGTTCTAGAGATGATAATGTCCAAAAATAGTGATTTACACAATTAAAAATATACTAATAGTTTAAGGATGAGAGTTTCACGATGAGTTCACTATTTTTTATGTTTCCAACGGTGTGTTCATCAAGGAAAAATTTTCCTCGAGCAACCCGCATCCTTGGACTAGTCACAGTCACTCCAGTATTGATAACCCCACATTACCACATTCTAATGGTGGGTTTCCACTACCACTTTGGTTTATAATGTTGGATCCTTTATCAAAATGGGATGATGGGATGTCATATCCTCCTCCCACATATTTCTCTTTAGAGTTCATTGCTTAGTCTAGGTCTCCCTAATAGATATGATACATGTTCACAAATCATTTTCCAGACACCATATTGAAAAGAAAACTAGTTAATTGAACTTCTCACTTCTTTGATAGGGAAGGAACCCATGGTTATATCTGATAAGAACATTGGTTATCTTGAACATCTTATGAATATTAGACATGTTGGGAATCTTTAATATTTTTCTTTATTTATATTTGAGGGAATCTTGTGTACAAGGAATCATGGGTGTAAAACCCAAGGAAACATGTTTTTATTTCAAAGAAAATTATGTGGGGGGTGTAAGCCATCCAAGGATAATTTCCTCTATAATCTCTTTATTTTCACATGAGGTAGATATTTTGATTCACCGGGGCAACTCACAGGTTAAAGATAAGAAATTATGCTTGAAGGGGTCATAGGTTTAGAGTCTTGTGGGGACATGATCATAGGTTAAAGGTATTATGGGTATATAATCAAAGTTTTAGAGTCTTTTGGGGACATAATCATAGGTTTTAAGTTTTGTGGGGACACTTACATGTAACCTCGTCATGCACTAGGATGGATATTGGTGAGTGTTTCATGGTGGTGTTGAAGTCTTGTGGCGACCTCAGGATTGGATGTTAAGATGTAGAGATTGTTCCTAGGGGGAATGGTAACACTTCAGGGTTGTCACCTCTCAGGGTGGGGGGGGGGGGAGATAGATTTTTGATGAAGTTGACATAGTGGAATTGAACCACATGGAGGTATCCTACATACCCTATTATGAAATAGGGATAAAACCTCTTTAGTTAGATTCCATAGTTTAAGGTCATATGATTGTACCGGTCCATGCAGTTTCACATCATGTGGTAAGGATGCATATACCATGAAAAAAGAACAAATAAGTTATAATATAAGGATTATTCATAATATCTACCTGAATGGTGGGGTTTCATCTAAAGTTTACTACATAAATAATCTTATGTTAATCACATAGGAAAATGCTATAGTTTAACATCATTTTGTGAGGAGTGCATCTTAGTGATGGCACCCCATTCGCATCACTCCCGTCTTTGTCCTTTCCTAGGGTTTGAGAGATTCCAGTGGCTTCAGATATCTCTTCCTCCTCCGGCTTCTTCGGCTTCTTTCTCAAGGTTATCTCCACTCCCATATACTTCGCTCGGGTCACCCTCTTCTTCGCTCTTTCTTGTTCCTTCCTCCTCCCTGGGAATGGTCTCGTTTACCTTCTTCCTCCCCTGCTCTACTGGCCTAGTCCGAAACAAACAACCCCTACTGGTTGGGTGTGTTGGATTTTCGTGTGGGTTTGGGATTGTGGTGATGGGAGTAAAGGCAATGTGGACCTTTCCATTCATCGGCTTCTTATTAGGGTATTAGCCTCATGTTCCTCTTTCATCGGCTTTGCCACTTTCCCTTCGCATTTGTTCCTCTTAGGGTTTCAGCCACAGTTTCCCCTTTCTCGGGTTCTTCTGGTGATTTTCTTGTTCATGTGGTTGATTCCTCTTTCAGATGTTATGTTCTATGTCCCTATTTGGAAGGTTTCGGTTGCGGTTTTCTATTTGGATTTTGTCGATGTGCTACTGGTCCTGTTCTTGGTGAAGATTCTGAGCTTGGAGAAGGTTTTGTGCTAATTTCCAGATGGCTTTTTGGACCCGCCGATGGTTATGTGCCAAATATCTCTTTGGCCATTCAACTTTCTCTGACCCCAAGTTCTTGCACGCCTCTCTGAGTAGGATCGGGCGCAATGGTAACTACATGGTTTTGGGATTGTGGTTCAACGTTCAAAGGGAATCAAGGTGCTACCAGAGTTGTGATTTGAGGCTTCGGTTTTATTTTGCTGTTGCTTTGGTGTTCTGTTTTAGTTTCTCTTGGTGGTGATTATGGTTTCTGGCATTCGGTTGTCTCCAGATTTCTGATGCGGTGGTGTTTTGTCATCAATGATGACGATGTTGGATGCAACGATGCTTAGGTAGTGTTTGATGCGGCTTGTGGTGGTGGATGCTGGTGTCGAGACGGCAGCAAGGTGATGCATATGCTGGAAAGGATGTACATTACTCATTGAATCTGGTGATCTTGAGTCGACTCATGGGATTTGTGGTGATTTGGTTTATTTTTGAATTTTGAAACAGTTATCATGCTACGGTCTTGGCGGGGTGAATGTTTTTTTTGGAATTTGGATTTTGTAATGCTTATTTTTTAAGGGTAAGGGTGTGAGGTGATGTTGAAGGATGTTTTTGTTGGTTCCCACATATCCTTAAAAGTGGTTTTTCAATAAAATAAAAAATGGATTGTGGATGTTGTGAGGACATTTTTTTACGTATTGACATCATGAGACTATGATTTTAGTCTATTTAGTTTAATATCTTACATTGCAGAAATGATTAGGACTTACACACGGAGAAGAATATTCCATGTGTGGTCCACAAGGATCCCTAATACC
Organism: Viscum album; assembly: GCA_963277665.1. Lineage (NCBI taxonomy): Eukaryota > Viridiplantae > Streptophyta > Magnoliopsida > Santalales > Viscaceae > Viscum > Viscum album. The sequence goes on along the minus strand of OY728140.1, from coordinate 88,271,865 downwards.
CTCGTCAAAGGGAAAATCAATCTTATTTCTCTGAGGATTCCACTATTGGGGTAGCATGTGGGGGTATTGATGTTAGGTATTCTCTTACTAGGAGAAAAAGGTGATGTGGGTGACCATACCATGCCTAGAGAAAAGGGGCCAAGCATAATGGATGATGATATCAGTCTTGCAGATGACCAAGGCATGACTAAACCTTGATCGGATAGGTACAAGACCCCGATGCACTCAACTTTTTTAAAGATGTGATTGGTGATATAAGACATTAGATAGGATATTGTAATATGGGTATCATGATGGTCAGGTGATTCCTTTTCAAAACTTGGATTCCCTACCTATGGAAGGTTCCTTGGTGGGGTTTTGTGAAATATAAAGGTCTCACAGAACCCTATGGGGCATGAATCATGTGCCTCTAATATTAGGGGTGTGATATTTTGTGAAGGTAATATCTACCATGATCCAAAGTTCTAAAGAACTCATGAGAGATCCCTCATGAAAGATATATTCCTATAAAAATCCATGTCATCATTTTATTGTGAAGGATGGAGATTTTTAAATTGAGATATTTGGGGTGGGTGTACAAAGGTTGGATCCTGTTAAATGGGGGATAGAGGGGAGTATTTATTGGAATCATGGAAGTTAATACATATGTTTCACCAAGGATTATTGTATTTTAATAAGATATAGTTTCACAGAACTCATATTTACCTCATGAAGAAATGGCCTTTTTAAGGATGATTTTCTCACTAATCCAATCCATTTGTTGGTTTTTTCGCCTGATTCCACTCAGATTTTCCTCAAATCATCCATGTTCTCCTTGAAATCTCCCATAATGCATGTTTTTTAGTTTCAACAAAATCCATGTTCTTTAAAATGTTCTAATATCATACTTATTTATATTAAAATTATTCTTAAAAGTAATTTTAAACTTCTATGAAATTTCTTTTAATGGTGTAAAAAAGAATATTTTAATCATTTACCATACTTGTCATTTTGAAATTTTCAACCAAATTTATAAATAATTTTTTTTTAATATATTTGGTTTGGCCACCTTTTCCCTCGATCATAGTCATTATTTTTTTATCAATCTTCCTTTGGAAATTTCCATGGTTATTTTGAAAGGACATTTTTTCTCAATATTTTGGGAATTTTTACTTTTAAGAAGTTTCTAATGAAAGGAAATATTTTCCTAATCTTTATAAGATAACTAAATGTGTTTTTAATATGTGTTCAAATTAGGGTTTAAAGGTTTTTATGATGAAAACCGAAATATTACTAATATTTTTATCCAGATATGGTACTTTCATATTATATATGATGACGAGTGATCCCAACATTGCTAATGATGATGGGTGATCCTGGTATGTCTCCCCAATTCATTTTGTAATGATTTAGTCTTCAAAGGGAAAAGAATAAGCGAGATAACTTGGTAGGTCACCCTCATGGAATTAATTGGGGTTCAGTTATTTGACACAGGTTAAAAATGAGTTAACATGATTTATAATTATGATGCTCCAAGATACCTGCATTATGCTTTTAAAATTAGTTTATATGGAAATATTTTAATTTCATGAGGTAAGCATTACTTTCTGAAGGGTTTCAAGGTTTTTATTTGAGAAAATATTGGTTTTATCTTGTGGAATTGTTTCATTTATGTTCCAATGTTTTATGGTGAAAAAGGAAAATTTTCCCATGGTTTTTCATATTTTTCACTAGGATAACCAGATTAATTTATATTTATATCCCTTAATAAGCTTTGTTCTTCTCATCCCACATTTTCAACTATTTTTAATAGGATCTAAGGATGAGTATAAATTTTAATATGGTCAAGATTCATACTATGGTGACTCGTCATAATCTAATAAAAAGTGTCTTGAATGAAATAGGGATGTAATCCTAAAGATCTATTTTTTGGAAAAATGTATAGGATGTGAATGTCTTAACTTTATTATGTAATGTTTTTACCTAATTCTCTATAAATATAAACCAAAAAGATCCTATAAATGTGAGAAGGTTTTACCCTTGTTATAAATCATGTAATTATGGGTTGAATAAGGAATAATTCATTATATCTTCTTCTTTTATGGATTTATTTCTTAATAAAAATTCTACACCGTTCAGAATAAAACTCATCCTCGTTAATGGCTATTTTTCATCCGTATACATATTCTGTATATATATGAATGGTTTACTGTCCTATTTATAATCCCAAATATTTATTATATCAGGTAAACTTCTTATCCCTCTTTAACTATTTTCCAAATTAATTTTTATTATCCCCATTATAATGTGGGTTTCAATTAAGGTATTTTAAAATATTAAAAAGAATTTTCCTTTTATTTTCTTATAATTTGTAATTAATTTAAAATTTATTGGCGTGATATTTATTTCTTTTCAAGACCCTATTATTGATGATTCATTTTAAATTAAATATTTTAAAAGAAACATTACATCACCTCTTTGAAAATAACTTTTTTAAGTGACTTGTAAGATCAATTTTTTATGACATTGGTAAATACATTTTCTAAATACTTTTTTTATTTTGTTTACATTTTATACCTTATCTAGAGATCACTTATCATCTATAGAATTATATTCATGAATTATCCTCTTAATTCTCTATTACCATTTCTCTTCTTTTGGATTCAAATCACGGTATCAAATGATCAAATTCTTGAACCCATCTTATGTGGTATCTTTTGAAATATTCTTATAATAAAGGTGTTTCCATCTACGTCAGCATCCATAAAATTACTTATGTTTCATTGGGGATATGTTCTAAGAATATTATCCATATTTTTTCTCTTAATGGATTATGATCATGTTATTAAATTATTTATTTTTGAAATTATTAACACACTATATGTTTGTTATGCCAATTAAAATGACTATTGATTACTAAGAAAATTTGATTATGTATATTATTTTCATTCATTTCATTTGTGTGGTGAATGCATTAAACCTAATTAAGTGATGTGCAGGTACTATAATAATATATACCATCAATAAATTGGTAGATATCATGAGATAAACTATTTTGGGTATTGAGTTTTTGTCTTCCCATTTATTATGATATCATGGCCATGTTCTTGATGGTATATAGTGTGTATTGGATGATGCCCTAGTGTTATAAAATATTTCTTTGCTGAGACCTTGAAGGTAATATTAAAATATCATTCATTATAAATTTCACCATAATGAAATCCATTAGTATTATCCATGTGATTATTTATATTGATATGTTATCTGTGGATTTATGAAAAGATTATATGATTAGTTATATGGAAATTTTTGAATTTTATTTATTCCCACTGTATTATTCATTCCTTGTTTATTATATGATAGATTTTGATATATGAAACCACTTACTATGAATTTAATCTCACCCTTCTTATGTTTCCATTTCCTTGGGATAATAAAGAAGTGTATTATGTATGAAATTCTAATATAGGTGTCATGTCTAGATAATTTTATGGGATATGATGAATACTTAGGGTTAAATAAGTAATCCTTAGTTTAATGTGAAAGATTCCCATTGGATGGGAAAGATTTAGTTTTTGAAGTTAATGGTTTTTCTTAATTCAACTATAAACCTAAAGGATATTGGGTATATAAGTGGCACAATATTGGTTATTAATACTGTAATTATGGAAGATTAAGTTTTAGTTGCTATGGTATTTTAAAAGCACATATGTAAATAATATGTTCATTAGCATAATATTTAATGAGTACAGGTCTGGGGAATCACATTTTTTATTAGAGGATCTTTTAGATAAAATTAGAGGTTGGGAAGATTTCATGATAGATGTATAAGTTTCCATTTCGATTGGTGATGTTAAGAAAATTTAGGTTGTTTTAGGAAAATATTAATATCATTTATGAGTATATATGATTAAGGAATATATTTATTGTTATGTGATTTTTTGGAGAATTAGGATTAAATTCATTTCTTGGAGAATAGGTTTCCATGAATTTTTATGTTTATTATATAGTAATAAATATATTTATTTATTTTCTTTAGAAATTATGACTAGAACACAATAGAAGAAACCTAGAGGATAAGTCTAAATATAGGAAAACATTCTAAATTTTTGGATAAGTTGAGTGTAAGTAGTTTCCAAGAAATAAAATCCCTGATTAGATATAAAAAAGTCAGTCGAGGATTTGGAACATATGCATCTAGTGGTAATAACAATGAAAAAAATTTGTTTAGTGAAAACTAAATCTATACTCTATGAACAAAAAGTGGGTATAACTCCACTTCAAGATTGACATTCTAGTAGGATATTCTTTGGATGATTCATAAGTTATTAATATAAAATTATTATGTATTTAGATGGAATTTAATGATTTAATATAAAAATAGTTAGGTTATTGAATCTAATAGGTAAATGGACATGGAAACCCTATGTTAAATTGAAGGAGTTATAATTTAATCCAATTATATCATAATTGAAAACAAAGTATCATAGGTTGAAATAATGGTTTCATAGGAGAAGATATATTAGGATTTATTTTCCATACTCATATAATCATTAAATCATATTTTATTGGATATTATCATTGCCATTTTTGTAGAGACCCGAAGCTTGACGTACATGGAAATTACATTACTTTTGCGGAATACTTAGTACATAACAAAAACAGACACACAAGGACCGTAATAGTTTAGTGTCTTTGGAAACTCGGAATATAATCTTCTAATCGTGGTGAAAGATATTCAACATCTCCCATAAAGATCTCCCCTTTTTTTTCTTACCTAAAACTTTCTTTATATCCTGGGGAAAGGAAAACATAAAAGGGGTGAGCTCAAATGCCCAGTAAGGGTAAACATAGAGAACATAAAACAATCCATAAACATTTGAAAGCAAAAACTTGAACATGAAATTTAAACATCAAAATCTTGAGCAAAGACATAAATCATGGAAGTACGTAAGGAATATATCATAATGGAACATCAACCATGATAAAATATAATGAGAATAAAACATGTAATTGTGGAAACCATTCAGCACATGTTATGATTTCCATAGTATCCAAGGCATTGCTGCCAAGACCATCTTAGTGGACAAAGTTCCTTTCTGAATCGAGTTCACTCCTCGTTTCAGTCCTGTAACACTGAACCGGATTAACTTACCATTCTAGCCATGTCTATCTCATGAAATATAAATCTTTACCCAATGCTTTGGAGGGAGATATAGGTCCCACCCATCTCATAATGAAATCATTCTTACTTGTGCCACAAAATAAACATACATCATTCATAATAACCCAACAAATAAAATGGGTTTCATAAACATCATCCCATCATCACATAATCCATATAAAAGAAATGGATATCATTTCATAATAAGAAAAGTGAAACCATGTAAATCATAGAGACATTATATTTGAAACATACACATATGAAATAATGTCATCTTAGATGGAAAATGGTTTTGATAAAACACTTGAAATGAATTCTTGAGGAAAATATCATTTCTTTTTCAAAATCAATTTCTTTTCACAAAAAGTCATGAAATTTTAAAAGAAAAAGATTTTGTTTAAAATATTCATGAAATATTTTGGAGGAAGCTTCATGAAAATAAGGCTTTATAAAATCGTAAAAATCCGTTCACGCCGTATAAGTTAAAAATAACATTTTTCTCGTACTTTTGTCAGAAGAGTCATAAAGTACCTCGTAAAAGAAAGATTCCATACATACCATGTAGTAAAAGTCAAAAATGGGTAAAAAACATTAAACATACATGAAAACACTTTTATAAAACATGGATATGGATGATAACAATAACCCCAGTAAATACTTACGAATAAGCAATCTCGGATAAAAATGAGATTTGTGAAATTATCCCTTACCTTAGGTCTGATATGCTTCGTACGTATCTGAAAATCCTGTATAATGATTTAAATAATGTCATTGACTTATTACAGAATCATATTAATTGTTATTATATCATATATGGGTCACTTATGACTTTATATTACCCGTTCTTTTGTAAATTCCATGTTAAAGAGCGTTTTGGGTAAAATCATTCCATTTGTCGTCCGTGTTTTGACTTGTAATTATTCATATGATTACTTAGATCATGATTACTTAATTCCAGAATATAAAATATGATTTATATATAATATATATTCAGAATATACATATATATAATAGATTGATAAATGGAGAGAAATACACCGTTCATGGAGACGGTAGGTCGTACGTACGCATGAACGCTGTTTTCGTTTCCTTATTGAGTTGAATGGAATTAAGTAGATGACATACATATATATATATACATAAATCCAGTATCTTTATAATGTCATATATTTCATTATTATTACTTATATATACTTTATAATCATTCTTTAATGGTTAACATGGAGAATGAATCTCACCGCGTCATGGAGACGGTATTCCGTACGTACGCACGAGTGATGATATCATTCCCATGATCGTGGAATTGTATTGAAGTGTATTTATAATATTTCAGAATCAATATCACTTTCAAATAATCATATATAGTCATTATTTACACCATTATACCCATCCAAGTAAGGTGGTGGTGGAAAATAGATTACACCACGGCGTGGAGACGGTATTCCGTACGTACGCACGCGCGGTGATTTCATTTTCTGTAGGATGGATAGAAGGTGAAATAGGTTTGTTCCATACTTATAATAACATATCAGTATATTAGTGATACTGATGTTATTACTTCATAATGAAACAACTAAAGAAGAAGAAGTAGAGGAAGAAATAAAGTTGAGAGAATCGGTAACGGACATTACCTCTTCTTTGAAGCGCCTCTTTGAGACCTCCTCTTAGGGCACTAAAAATGGTCTTTGAAGAAGACCAAGACCTCTAGTATGTTTCTAGGGAAGTGGAGAAGAGAAATTTTCAGGGTTTGGCTGATCTTTAAGGCTCAAAGTGGTGTGAGGAAGAGAGGGAGGAGGTGCCCTTTTATAAGGGAGGAGAGGAACACCTTTGGAATAACTAAAAGTATTATTTTATTATAAAGTCATATTCGGTTTTTAATAGCTCCAAATTGAGTTATTTCGAAGCTAAGGTGGGGATGGGTCGAAATACTCTAATAAAATAGAATTTAGACAATTTTAGGTTTCTATTTTAACCTTATCATTTAGATTTAATTTTAAGTTAAATAATTTTTCTTTTAACGTGTCTTGTTGTTTTCTTACACTATAAGGTTAATAAACTTACTATAACAAGCCAAACGAACCCCAAGTTGTTTATTATTAACATATATAACCTTATATAAGTCATTTGGGCGAACCTTAGATTTTTAGGAATAAAATAACAATTAATAATATAATATTTGTTTAAAAACTATTTTATGTCAATTTTGACACTATTTGGTAATTGATTTTTGTGAAAATCATAACAGAATGAGTAGTTCAAACAAAGTTAATTAAATCAATACTAACATGTCATATTAACATATAAAATTATTTTAATTCATAAAAAGTCTCAAATTACATTTATTTGGGTATTTATAACATCAATTATGTCAATATTTCATTAATAATATAATTACTACATCATCATTGTGTCATAAATAAATTAAATTATTTAATGTCTAAAAATTAAAAATAAAATACCATTATGTAGGAAATATTTTTATCTTTATAATGAATATTTATAGTCAAATTTATCTTATGTATAACTCTATATTAAAAATGCTTTAGTTATTAAACTTTGATTTTAACTATTTTAACCCTTCTTTAAATAAATTAATAATAAATGTCCTAATCTAATCCAAGTGGACCTAAATGGTCATATTTTATTGCTAAGGTTGTTTTTGGTCGAATTACACTTATCCAATAGAATTAGGACATGTTTTAGGGTAATAATAATATCATTTTTACCCTTAATTACCCTATTAACTTTTAACCGTGGTAAAAAAAAAGTAAAAAGTTACTATTCACCAAAAATTATTTTCATCTCATTGAACCACATTTTACTTTCTGACATCAACCTTGTCTCTCAGATTTTTGAAATTCTATTCACAAAAGCGGTAAAATTAAGTTTTATGTAAATTTGCAAATTCTCCTAGGAGGTGGGTAAAAGACGGTCAAAACTTCAATAAAATTTTTATATATCTAAAATTATTATAAAATGACTCCAATGAATTACATTGAACTTATATAGGTATTATGTATCAATTTTGACCTAAAATAAATTTAAATAAAATAAATAATTATTTAAATAAAAAGTCGGTTTTTTAAATAGTAACCCAGTGTTTTCACTATTCATCAAAAATTGAAAGTTTTCGGAAAAATACCAAAAATTCACCCTACGCTAATTTCGATATTCTGAATCCAAAAATGAAGTCCATTTTAAAAGATATAATTTATAAAATTTCAAAAAGTGGGTATTACTATTCATAACTACTAGTTTATATAACATATCGTTGTTTAGCGAAACTCGGTATTGCGTACAACACACACTATCGTGGAAGGCCGCGATTGCGTGTAATGAAAGTCAAGTCAGGGATGCGTGTTGTGCAAGATCCTTTTGGTGTAGCGTACAACACAAGACATTAATGAAATTAAAAAGAATATTTTTCATAAAATCTTGGGGTGTTACATTCTACCCCCCTTAAAATGAATTCCGCCCTTGAAATTCGTCGGGGTTATAAATGGTTTACTACTCGAAAGTTTCTTTAATAGAAACCCACATCGTAAAAGGGAATACTAAAACTTAATTTTAAAAACTAAAGTATGAAGCATAACGATTACCCAAAGTAACTCATCACTGGGTTTCTATATGGGAGAACATAGGTTAAAATATGGATATGGAAGAAAAATCTAACCATCAAGTTATGATGGAGAGTGGTAGAGAACATGGCTATGAAAAAGACATCAATCACAAAGCCATAAATTTGTGATGATCTAAGGTACCATCTGATTCATCAGATATAAGAGCACTAGGACAACATTTTTGGTTTTCAATATCATTTCCCTAAAGTTAAAAATTTTGAATTAGAAGAAATACTTACTTGATTTTGGTACAATCTCATTGTTGTTCGTGCTTTGAACAATTTCCACTTCATATCTTAAAGAAATGAAGTTGAATTTGTTATTCGTGAAGTGTTAATAGATCATGTGATAGAATGATGGGTCATTCCATTTGTTTCAAACAAAAGGTTAGCAAAAGTTATCAAATATACATAAGTCCATCTATGGTGAGGTTAATCATATACGATTCCAAAAATGAACTTATACTTCATCTATCATGCCGCTTAATAAAATAAAAATAGTTTCTACTAACCAGGGACTTCCTGTAGGCCATTGGTATGCGATAAAAGCCAGTCGCACTTCAGTTGTGGTTTCGATTCCTACAGCCTTGTCCGATGCGATGGGCTGTTTCCCGTCCTACAGGTTTTCCTTTTTCTAAAACTACATTATTATAACTTTCCATCAATAATATCGAAAAGTTATAGCCTTAAACAATACTAAATTATGTCTGACCTAATCCATTCCAATCTTTAAGCTTATCCAAAATACTGCTGTCCAATCTCATATTATAGTGAAAACGATTACCAGAGAGTTCATATAACAAGCATTTTAATACCATCATTAATCCCCATATATCATAAGATATGTCTTATTGGTTACATTCCAAACATTCTAAGGCATTAATCATGTATTCTCTTAAAAAAATGAATACCCATTGAATCTTAGTGAAAACATGAGTGCTGTCAAAAGTTAACTCTTTCCACATACCAAAACTCCAAAATTCTACATACTCAAACCATGATATAACTATTTCCTTATATCAGTCATGAGCTCATGAATACTGTCAAACATTTCATTTTCTCTTTATCCCTTCATTATGTGCATATCATCTTCTTTCCAAAAATATCTCAATCACTTTACATGGTTACTGGTACCATAAAATTATTGAAAACCACAATAGACCAATACATAAAAATTCCAATATTCCACGATACTATATACAACATTATTTTGGAATCTCATTACATAAACACTTAATCATTCCAGCACATCGTTGTCATATTCAACATCGCCAATAGTGATCGCATGTGACTTCCCTTTGTCCTTTGCCTTAAGTGGTTGCTCATGTCGATCATCATTAACCCTTGGATTAGGGCATTTATTAGCATAATGCCCCATTTCCTTGCACTTGAAGAATTGAAGTGTTGGTGGTGCGTTCTCTGCAGTCTTTTCTTTATTCACATCATTAACAACCCTTTTTCCATTACTTCGACACTTAGCGGCTCGATGACCTTCTTTTCCACACTTAAAACATTTTCTAGTCCCTTTAAGACAATCTCCACCATGCTTCTTTCCACACTTTGAGCATAAGGAAACATTCATCTTCTTTTCACCATTATTCTGAGATTTCTCCTTGAACTCCATCTTTCGTTTCTTGTCAAAACCATGAGATGGATAAGTAACACCAACTTCCATTTCTACCTTGATAGCACAACGCACAATTTCTTCATAGCTACTGAAGTCTCTAATAGCTAATTCCCTTCGAAGACTTGGTTTTAAGCCACTGAAGAATCGATCAACTTTAATTTCAGGTTGGATGATAATGCCAGATGCATACCTTCCAAGCCTTGTAAAATTCGCTTCGTATATACCAACAGATTCATCATCCTTTTTCTTTAGTTCAAGAAATTCCTTCTCCATCTTTGTTCGAAGAATACGAGGGAAGTACTTATTGAAAAATAAGTTCTTGAACTCATCCCATTCCATGGACTCAATTTCATCTCTTGGCATCATATTCTTGATAAGATTCCACCATTGACCAGCTTCACCTTCCAAACGATATACTGCTAAGATGACTTTATCATGTTCATAACATTGAATAACTGAAAATATCTTTTCAGTGGTACTGATCCATTGTTCAACAACAAGTGGATCAGAAGACCCACTGAAAGAAGGTGGACGTTGCCTCATGAAGGAATCAATAGAATATTGTTCCCTTCTCTGCTCATTTGGAAGTCCAGAATGATTCATAGCTTGTGTAATTATAGAAATAAGATTTTTCACTCCATCTCCCATAACATTTGTTTGTTCAGAAGGACAATCATTGCATTTTCCATTACATTGATCAACACAGTTCCTTCGGGTTCCATCCATCGTCTAAAACCCAAAAAGAATAGTGTGAGAGGCAAAAATCATGCTAGGAAAACAACATAATAAAGGGGGAGTACCTTCAATATCTAACATCTTAGGTTTAATTCTAAGATCTCTACCGTAATTCTAGGACTATAACCTATACTTATACTTAACCTTAGGGACATCCCTAGACATACCTTAGAAATATCTCTAGGGATCTCACTAAAGTTCTCACATCCTAGTTTCCAAAGGTTGACTAAACCTTTCCTCTGATACCAACTGTAGAGACCCGAAGCTTTACATACATGGACATTACATTACTTTTACGGAATACTTAGTACATAATAAAAACAGACACACAAGGACCGTAATAGTTTAGTGTCTTTGGAAACTCGAAATATAATCTTCTAATCGTGGTGAAAGATATTCAACATCTCCCATAAAGATCTCCCCTTTTTTTCTTACCTAAAACCTTTATTTATATCCTGGGGAAAAGAAAACATAAAAGGGGTGAGCTCAAATGCCCAGTAAGGGTAAACATAGAGAACATAAAACAATCCATAAACATTTGAAAGAAAAAACTTGAACATGAAATTTAAACATCAAAATCTTGAGCAAAGACATAAATCGTGGAAGTACGTAAGGCATATATGATAATGTAACATCAACCATGATAAAATGTAATGGGAATAAAACATGTAATTGTGGCAACCATTCACCACATGTTATGATTTCTATAGTAGCCAAGGCATTGCTGCCAAGACCATCTTAGTGGACAAAGTCCCTTTCTGAATCGAGTTCACTCCTCGTTTCAGTCCTGTAACACTGAACTAGATTAACTTACCATTCCAGCCATGTCTATCTCATGAGATATAAATCTTTACCCAATTCATTGGAGGGAGATATAGGTCCCACCCATCTCATAATTAAATCATTCTTACTTGTGCCACAAAATAAACATACATCATTCATAATAACCCAACAAATAAAATGGGTTTCATAAACATCATCCCATCATCACATAATCCATATAAAGGAAATGGATATCATTTCATAATAAGAAAAATGAAACCATTTAAATCATAGAGAAATTATACTTGAAACATACACATATGAAATAATGTCATCTTAGTTGGAAAATGGTTTTGATAAAACACTTGAAATGAATTCTTGAGGAAAATATCATTTCTTTTTCAAAATCAATTTCTTTTCACAAAAAGTCATGAAATTTTAAAAGAAAAAGATTTTGTTTAAAATAGTCATGAAATATTTTGGAGGAAGCTTCATGAAAATAAGGCTTTATAAAACCGTAAAAATCCGTTCATGCCGTATAAGTTAAAAATAACATTTTTCTCGTACTTTTGTCGGAAAAGTCAAAAAGTACCTCGTAAAAGAAAGAGTCCATACATAGCATATAGTAAAAGTAAAAAATGGGTAAAAAAACATTAAACATACATGAATTTTTTTTATAAAACATGGACATGGATGATAACAATAACCCCAGTAAATACTTACGAATAAGCAATCTCGGATAAAAATGAGATTTGCGAAATTATCCCTTACCTTAGGTCCGATATGCTTCGTACGTATCCGAAACTCCTGTATAATGATTTAAATAATGTCATTGAGTTATTACAGAATCATATTCATTGTTATGATATCATATATGGTTCACTTATGACTTTATATTACCCGTTCTTTTGTAAATTCCATGTTAAAGATCGTTTTGGGTAAAATCGTTTCATTTGTCGTCCATGTTTTGACTTGTAATTATTCATATGATTACTTAGATCATGATTACTTAATTCCAGAATATAAAACATGATTTATATATAATATATATTCAGAATATACATATATATAATAGATTGATAAATGGAAAGAAATACACCGTTCATGGAAACGGTAGGCTGTACGTACGCATGAACGCTGTTTTCGTTTCCTTATTGAGTTGAATGGAATTAAGTAGATGACATACATATATATATATACATAAATCCAATAGCTTTATGATGTAATATATTTGATTATTATTACTTATATATACTTTATAATCATTCTTTAATGGTTAACATGGAGAATGAATCTCATCGCATCGTGGAGACGGTATTCCGTACGTACGCACGAGCGATGATATCATTCCCATGATCGTGGAATTGTATTGAAGTGTATGTATAATATTTCATAATCAATATAACTTTAAAATAATCATATATAGTCATTATTTAAACCATTATACCCATCCAAGTAAGGTGGTGGTGGAAAATAGATTACACCACGGCGTGGAGACGGTATTCCGTACGTACGCACGCGTGGTGATTTCGTTTTCTGTAGGATGGATAGAAGGTTAAATAGGGTAGTTTAATACTTATAGTAACATATAAGTATATTATTGACACTTAGGTTATTACTTCATAATGAAACAACTAAAGAAGAAGAAGTATAGGAAGAAATAAAGTTGAAAGAATCGGTAATGGACATTACCTCTTCTTTGAAGCGCCTCTTTGAGACCTCCTCTTAGGGCACTAAAAATGGTCTTTGAAGAAGAACATGACCTATAGGATGTTTCTAGGGAAGTGTAGAAGAGAAATTGGCAGGGTTTGGCCGATCTTGAAGGCTCAAAGTGGTGTGAGGAAGAGAGGGAGGAGGTGCCCTTTTATAAGGGAGGAGAGGGGCACCTTTGGAATAACTAAAAATATTATTTTATTATAAAGTAATATTCGGTTTTTAATAGCTCCAAATTGAGTTATTTAGAAGCTAAGGTGGGGATGGGTGGAAATCCTCTAATCCAATAGAATTTAGACATGTTTAGGTTTCTATTTTAACCTTATCATTTAGATTTAACTTTAAGTTAAATAATTTTTCTTTTACCGTGTCTTCTTGTTTTCTTACACTATAAGGTTAATAAACTTACTATAACAAGCCAAAAAAACCCCAAAGTTGTTTATTATTAACATATATAACCTTATATAAGTCATTTGGCCGAACCTTAGATTTTTACGAATAAAATAACAATTAATAATATAATATTTGTTTTAAAAACTATTTTATGTCAATTTTGACACTATTTGGTAATTGATTTTTTGTGAAAATCATAACAGAATGATTAGTTCGAAAAAAGTTAATTAAATCAATACTAACATGCCATATTAACATATAAAATTATTTTAATTCATAAAAAGTCTCAAATTACATTTATTTGGGTATTTATAACATCAATTATGTCAATATTTCATTAATAAGATAATTGATGCATTATCATTGTGTCATAAATAAATTAAATTATTTAATGTATAAAAATTACAAATAAAATACCATTCTGTAGGAAATCTTTTTATCTTTCTAATGAATATTTATAGTCGAATTTATCTTATTTATTACTCTATATTAAAAATTATTTAGTTATTAAACTTTGATTTTAACTATTTTAACCCTTCTTTAAATAAATTAATAATAAATGTCCTAATCTAATCCAAGTAGACCTAAATGGTCATATTTTATTCCTAAGGTTGTTTTTGGTCTAATTACAGTTATACAATAGAATTAGGACATGTGTTAGGGTAATAATAATATCATTTTTACCCTTAATTACCCTATTAACTTTTAACCGTGGTAAAAAAAAGTAAAAAGTTACTATTCACCAAAAATTATTTTCATCTCATTGAACCACATTTTACTTACTGACATCAACCGTGTCTCTCGGATTTTTGAAATTTCATTCACAAAAGCGGTAAAATTAAGTTTTATGTAAATTTGCAAATTCTCATAGGAGGTTGGTAAAAGACGGTCAAAAGTTCAATAAAATTTTTATATATCTAAAATTATTATAAAATGACTCCAATGAATTACATTGAACTTATATTGGTATTATGTATCAATTTTGACCTAAAATAAATTTAAATAAAATAAATAATTATTTAAATAAAAAGTCGGTTTTTTAAATAGTAACCCAGTGTTTTCACTATTCATCAAAAATTGAAAGTTTTCAGAAAAATACCAAAAATTCACCCTACGCTAATTTCGATATTCTGAATCCAAAAATGAAGTCCATTTTGAAAGATAAAATTTATAAAATTTCAAAAAGTGGGTATTACTCTTCATAATGGCTAGTTTATATAACATATCATTGTTTAGCGAAACTCGGTATTGCGTACAACACACGCTATCATGGAAGGCCGCGATTGTGTGTAATGCAAGCCAAGTCAGGGATGCGTGTTGTGAAAGCTCCTTTTGGTGTAGCATACAACACAAGACATTAATGAAATTAAAAAGAATATTTTTTATAAAATCTTGGGGTGTTACAATTTTGGATTCAATATTTTATTGGAAATGGGATCTTGAAAATTAAGTTTTGAAAATTATGCCTCCAGAAACTCATAAAACATATAGATAGATAAGGAGTAATATTTACACAAAATGGTTTAGAATATCAATATACACTGATTATAATGGAAAATATTAGTTACCTATAATTACCTGAGAAAGTAAGGTTCATTTTTAAATATGAATTATATCATGAGTCATGACTATCTTATGGATACACTTATCTATTTTCATTAGTCGGTGGTAATTATAATTATGAAGATGTAATTTATTTAAGGGAGTAGAATGTAACACCCTATAAATTATAATAACTTGGAGTTATGATAACTTATTTTTCATGAAATACTAGATAAAAATAACCATTTTATAATTATAATATGATTATTTTAACATAATCATTGAATTAGTGGGTATAAATAGAAGAAACCATATTATGAAATTAATATCGTAAGTTGAGGTTTAGTTAATATAAATACATAATTATCAATGTAATAAAATATATTACATTTATTTTTATATATTTTAAATTTTTAATTTTAAAGGAAAATAAATTTTATTTTAAATAAAATTGTATTTATAAAATTCAACTAATGTATCTAGGTAACTAATAATATCAATTTAATACTTAAAATTTTATTTTTACTAAAAAAATTATTTTTATACTCTTTCAATTATCAAATTAGAAACTAAAACTATTATGGTTATGTTAATTAAATATACTATTAATATTAATAATATATTAAAATTATTTAATTATTAATTAATAGGACATGATAATAAAAACATTTAATGTGGAAGAAACATTTTTCTACAAAACATATATTTTTATATATATCTTATGTTTAATTTAAAATTTTAATTTACCATATTTAGAAATTTGATTCGATTAAATGGGGTAAAAATTTAGATTCATCATGTAAAAAATATGTTGGAGGGGTTATCTTATAATATTACTAAAAAATAATCAGCGTGGTAAAAAACTTAGTCAATTTTAATAAGGATAAAAATGGGTAAAGTAAGGTTGCTCATATTTCTCTAAATTAACATGAATATTATAAATTATAGATGAAACTTATTTGGTGGTAAAGTTATAACCATATTTATTACCTATATTTTCTCACTTAACTCACCTAACTCCCATGTGATTCAAAATTTACCCCTTACCAAACATTAATTTTCAAGGAAAATCCCCTCTTTTCACTTATAAAAATAACACTTCCAATCTATTCAAGCCACAAATATCCTTAAAATTATTCTTAATATCCTAAAAAATTTTTATATTTGATATTATACTTCTAAATTCATAATCATCTGGTGACAAAAAGTTGTCCTAATTCCTCCATTTTCTCAAGGTCCACTAAGAGAAGGTTCAAGTTCCCAACATGAGTACAAATAACTATCTAAATTATTTATTCTCTATAGTTATCCTCCAAATCTATATTATCCATTATAATATAATTACATTATTATTATTTATATACTTATTATTTTTTAATTTAATAAAAATTCTCAACTTTCTCCCATCCTTAGTAAAATGAGAATGTTATTCACATTATGTTCAAACTACAACCTACATGAACTTTATGTTTTATTTTTAACCATTATATTATATGGATAGTTATAAATTTAATTTAGTGAATAAATATTATATTTATAACATAATTATGATTCTGAAAATATAAACAATTTTCTACCTTCTTCATATTCAATGGAAAATGAAAACATTGTTTGTGTTTATGTGTGGACTGCTGCCACCACGAAACAATATATTCAATTTTTCATCATCACCTTCGTGGATGGTAATATAAATAATTTTACTGTTATATATTATTCTTATGATTATATTATAACTTATTTAATATTTGGTAATTATTATTTAAAAATTAATGATTATTATAAATCAATCTATTGATATTAGTAAATTACATGAAACAATATCATCTCTAATTTCATCTTAAACAATCATAAATAAAACTCTAATGGAATAAAATTATAACTTTATAAATAATCATTTAATATATATTCCATTACATTAAATAATCATTGAATTATTAACCTATATCAAATTTTGAGTATCAACATCAACATTATGAAACTTATAAGAAACGATCAAGGATACTAAAACCTAATAATGAAAATAAACAATATATATCTAATAAATATATAATGAATGAATATAATTAAATATTATAAAAGGAAATAGATATTAAGGTTCTAAAATGAGTGATTAATATGGTTATATTTATTTTACGTGAGTTGAAATAACCTTAACAGACATCGAGATTTTTGGTAAGGGTTTATTATCTCAATTTTCATTATTTGAGTCATATTCCATTTTCATCACTTGTTTTATTTTATTTAGTGCATATACTACCTTATGGATGTATTTAATCATTCCTATAATAAATTTAAATGGAATTAGAAATCCATCACAAGTTAACTTTTTCAACTTATTTCTATTCAAATGCTACACAAGATTAAAGGGTTTTACAAACTTGATTCTCATTCATTAAGTTATGAACATTCTTCTAGAACTTTATTCTTATATGTTGGGCATATTATTCATTATGATTGAATTATATTATACTTAAAATTTATTTTATATGAATTTAAATTTCTTTCTCCTAAATGTTTTTTCAAAGGATCATTATTTCAATTCTTTTCCTTTGATGGATTTATTTATTCATAAAAATGCAATGTTGTTGGGAATAATCTAGATCATATTTAATGGTTATTCATCCTCCATATTTATATTATTTATTTCTAATTTTTTTTACTTTACTGTTTTTAAACCCAAATATTTATTATCTCATATGACCTTCTTGACTCTCTTTACCTCTTTTCAAAAAGGATATTTTATTATCCCCCTTTATGATGTTGATTTCAATAAAGGTAATTTAAAATATTAAAAAGGATTTTACTTTCATGTTTATATTTTTTATCTTACACTACGCATATATTTTCTAGATCTTTATATATTTTTAGGAATCTATTATTAGAGATTCATTTTAAAGTAATTGTTTTAAAAACGTTTCACAACACCTATTTAGAAATAACTTATGAAATTGAATCCTAACTTCATATTTTTAGGACATTGTGAAAAAAATTCTAAAGACACTTTTACAATTTCACTACCATTTTACCCTTTATCTAAAAAGGATTAATCTCCCTAAGAATTATATTTCATGAAATACCCTCAAAATTCACTTATACAATTTTTTATTTTAGGATTCAACTTGAGGTATCAAATGATTTAATTATTGATTCCATATTATATGGTATCATTTGAAGTAATATTTTAATAAAGGTGTTTTTCATCCATGTTAACACCCTTAAAAGTATAACTTTTTCACATGGGATATACTATAATAATATCATCCACCGTCTTTCTTTGGATAGATTATGATCATGTTATTCTGTTATTGACTGGGGAAAGTATTGAAATACAATATGTTTGTTATTACAATATGGATTATTATTGATTAATAAGTAAAGTTGAGTATGTATTGTATTGTTATATATTTTCTTTCTATGGTGAATACATTGGACTTAATTAAGTGAGGGGTTGAGCCTGGAGTAATATAGCCCTTTGATGCATTGGTACATCTCATGAGGAAAACTAGTTTGGGAATTGGTTCTATGTACACACATTTATTAAGATATATTATTTTAAGTATTGATAGTATGTAGAATATTATGGTTGAGGCTTGATGGTATATAAGATTTCGTGGTTGATCCTTTGGCCGTAAGATTATAATATCTTGTATTGTGAATTTTTCCACCATGAAATCATTTAATATTATTATCCTTGTGATTATTTATATTTCTACGTCACCCATGGATATATTTTAAGATAATATGATTAGTTATATGGAATTATTTAATTATTATTTATTCCTGCATTAATTCATGCCATGTTTATTATTTTATATCTTCTTATATGTACTTCCCTTTACTAGGAATTTTACCTCACCCTTCGTATGTTATCACTTACCAGTGATTATAAAGAATAGTATTTGAAGGAAATTCTTATATGGGTTTCATGTAGAAAATTATTTGGTTGATGACGAATAATTAGTATAAAATAAGTATTACTTGGTTTAATAGGAAAAATTCCAATTATATGGGAAAGATATAGATTATAATAGTTAATGGTTTCCCTTAATTCTCTTAAACTCTAAACCTAAAAGTTGTTGGGTATGTAAGTTGATGAATATTTTTTATTGATATTTTAATTATGTATGGTTATGTTGGGGTCACTTTAGTAACATTAAATCCAGTATGTAAATAATATATTTATTAGCATCAGATTCTGGGATTATGGGTATGGGGTGTCATAGCCATTTTATTAATCGATTTTTTAACCTCTTCATTAGTTCTATTACACTTTTAAAAGATAAAATATTATTCCACATAAATAAAGGTTGATATAATTCATTTTTTGAAACATAAAAAATGAATAATTATTCCTCCAACAAAGAGAAGTATTTATGAAAAAAAATATATATATAATCTTAATGAAATTTTAATTTTATAAAATTAACTACTAAACTTATGAATTTGGTACTTCTCTTAAATGTTAGAGAAATACATATTAAATACCAAGTCTCTAAAATTTAAAATTAGTTCTTAATCTTCAATAATGAAGTGATACATTAATTTTCTGGAGTAAATCATCATTTCATGGGTCTTATACTTCCTTTTCATCTTATTTATACTGTAAAATTTCTACATCACACTTATATAATAGAAATATCCACTAAAAAATTTATTTTATAATTTAAAATAAACAATCCTCTAACTTTCATAGCCACAATGTCAGACACCATCAATTTCATCCTTTGGATAAGTAAAATGTAACTTATAAACCATGCATGATTGGTTTAATCATTTTTTAACAATATACATATATCATATAAGACACTAATGAATCCACATAAGTATAAATTCATTAAAATTCCAAAATAATAGTATTATATATGAAAAGAAACAATACCCTAATAAAATCATTCATAACTCTTATATAGAAATCTACTCAATGGATAACCTATTATCCATGAAATCAAGACTCCAGTGAAATACATTAGAACTATATTTTAAAATATATTATTATAAATTTACTATTTCAACCACTAAAACTATAGTTCCAAGACACTCAACTCTATTGGTTAAAAAACATGTGTTTTTACCCCTTTCTTCTCCTTTTGAACTTCATTTTCTTCCAAAACTTCATAAAAAATTTTAACCATCATTTCTAATTCTTTAAGAATCTAATAAAAATTGTCTTAATTCATTAAAAATAAAATAAAACACCTATTAGACCAGGTTCTTAAAAAAATATTATTTATATATTTCTTTTACAACAATAAAAAGATTACACATCCTTAAATATTTTTTCTTATTATATCATGTCTTAAAACAAATATAACTTCATAAATATGGATATAGTTTTAATAAAATTAACCTATAATACTAAAGGATGATAAATAAAAAAACCATGGATATTTATTATAACTCATTTATAGTGGTTAATTACAAAATATATTCATTAATATTTTGAATAAGACTATTTTTGGTTGAATATGTAAAATTATTTCTTCTTGTGGGATAAATAAACATTTAGAATTTATCAAGATTGATTATTTTATTTTATTTATCATCTAAATAAATAATTCTCAATGTTACTCTATATTATAATATTATGATTATATATAAAAGATATTGAAGAATATTTTAGGGATGATAACTCCACCCTCATACACCATAAAAGTGTATCAAATAAAATAAAAAAAATATTGTTTTTAAATAATTTGTATTTTACTCAAAAAAAATTAATATGGTTTTATTAATTGATATGATTTAATTAATGAAATTATTATTTCCATGAAATTTATTCAATTTTATGTATACATGTTTATTCTTAAGACATATTTTTTCTTCTATATACTTTTTTTCATAATTTTATAAGAGTATTTGTCACATTCATAGGTTATAGTAGTTCCCCATTATAATAATAACCTAAATATTCTATATAATATTATTAAAAAAATTCATATTTTCTAGATACATTAATATGATAATATGTGGATAATGTTACACTATTATGTGTTGGGGAATGATAATAATTCATGCTTCTTCTTGTGAATTTCACAATTGGAGATCTCCAAGATGGGTGGTATTGAGGATGAACTTACTCATGGGATATCTATATATTTTATATATAAATGGATATTATTATCTATTAGAATATGTATTCATCCTCATACTTTATTTAAATAAATTTTTTATCATGATTCACATGCTTATATGAATAAAAGAAAAAATGACGTTTTTATTCATGGTAAGGTATCTTGTGTCAAGTGTATCTTAAATTTTATAGAATTGATTGAATTATTATCATAGAGTTTTACAATTACCGATTATTGAAGAAGATATCTCTGACTCATTAATTGAGATGGTAGTGCCTATCCTAAAATCCCTTACCATGGATTTTATAGACAAGTTCATATTGGTAAGATAAAGAAACATATATCAAGTATTAAAGATAATGATAAATATGTGATTACTTCTTGATGAAATATCTGTTGAAGAAAGGATTATATTACAAAGTAATATTCATATAAGGGTTTTATTTTTTTGTTTTTATAACTTATCTCTTTCTGTATGGGGGTCATGGTTTGTTTCTTGATATCGCTCATAGTCAATGGATTAAACCTAATGGAACTATGAAATGGTCATGATGATTCACACACTAAATATATCGATAATATCACTATTTTCAGTTGAATCTAGGTATAATAACAAAATCATTTATGGTTTTTATGTTAATTTCAATATAAGTGAATATTTATCATAATTTAACAATAAGTTATTCATCATTACAATAAGTGATTTAAATTTTATATCTTATTTATTTATTTAATATAAGTATAAAGGATTAAAAAAACAAAACATGAACATACCTAGGAACCACAGTTGGTCATACCTCATCCCTCCTCATAAGGAATTTTATACACCCAACAAGACATAAGAACTTTTCCCAAAGGACTTCAAAGTGATCCATAGGGGACCATAATTTTTTTTCTCATCCCCCATATATTCCATCTCATTACCCCTTCATGTTGGAATCATCAAATATACCTACTTGGCCCTATCCCACACAATTCATTGTCATTTCCCACCAAGGTCACCCCCATATTGTTCCTATTTTCCACAAGAGGGTTCCAAGAGGGCGACCAGGGTGTTGTGGCCCCCTGCTCAATGGAAATGGTGGGTGATGATAGGAGTATAAGTGAATATAATATTTATTATTTAATGAATACAACTATTTTATGGTCAAAGGGTTTAAAAATTTATCAAAGAACCCAGTTCAAGTTAATAACCAAAGTCCACGTGATAGGTATAATAATTATTTCTTTTATTTAATTATTTAATGATTACATGGGATTTATTATATATATATATATAGATATTAAAATGATAATCTATTTTAATAAGATATATATTAAAATACATAAATACAACATGAGGATTAATAGTTATTTAAAGTTTAAATATGGTTATTTGTGTAATGTTATTTTACAAAAACCGACATATTAATATATATACCAGAAAGGCTCAGTCAGAGACAAAGTCTCTGACCATTTATTAAAATAAAATAAAAGTACAGAAAACAAACATTAAAAAACAAGAGCGTACGAAAACATCTTAAAAACCGTACCCATCATCAGCTCCATAACCAAGTGCCTCATCTGCAATTGCCGACTCCCATTCCGAACTTTCATACTGCTTCAACAGCTTCACATACTTGTGTCTGAGATTTAACTTCTCCAACTGCAGAAATTCATCCGAAGCATTCATCCCTTTACCCTTGCCCAGAGAGGATCTTGTAGGTAACGGCCTCGGCATATTAGAGTAATCCTTTCGCGGCCTTCTTTTTGGGGGGGTGGTCACACTACTCGCGCACCCATCCATGGTCTTCTTCCCGAATTGAACCACATCACTGAACGAGGCCCGACTTCGACCAGCATTCTCCTTCTCACTATCAGATAAATCCCCCCAGTTCCCAGAAAAACACACCAACTGATGTCCATTGCTTAGACCTTGCTCCTGCTCCGCCTGACTATTCGGATCAATAACATCTAGGCACTGTGGTTGATCGGTAGTCCCATTAACTCCCAGCACCCCAGACATACCAAGCTGAGTGACCTGCCCGACCTTCGTATTCCCACCTTCCTCCCTTGTGAGGACTTCACTAACAGCCCCAGCAGCTCCCTGCCCCTGCAACTGTCCCCTGTTTCCTTCAAGAAGCACACATCACACATTTTGACCCATCTCCTCACTGCCATTTGCCAAAATGCTAGGCTGCAGAACAGGTTGCTCCTGACCCAACTCCAAGTCAGCACTCAGCAGACTAGAGAAACTGTTGCCCATCTCAAAGCCCTCCACCTGCTGAACATTAGAGAGCTTGAGCCCCGGAGAGGCCCTCACCCAACCATCCACAACTTTCACAGCACCCTCTGCCTGCACAGAATCATCAAGTCTCAACAGCTCCTTCTTACCAGCAGCTTCAGCCACCGCAGTCCCAACGAGTCCATTCCCAACCTGCTCCCCTCCCACAGCTTCATCCACCGCAGTCCCAACAAGTCCATTCCCAGCCTGCTCCCCTCCCACGGCAGACTGCTCTGGACCACTGCTCACTCCAGCAGCTTGGCCGACCTGCCTCAAATCACTGGTCCGACCTCCTGCAGATACTAATCCCAGATCCTTCCTAAGCCTTCCGAAGACATCACCAACTTTTGGGTTCGAATGCCCCTGCAAATACATCCCTTTGCTACCCTCCAAAGGCTGTGAGGTTGTATGCCCAACATCTGTCCAGCCATCACCCAAGTTCTGCACCCTATGCTGAGATTGAGGATCTCCGACATTCTCAAGAAACACTGCCAGGGGCGGCATCACCTTCCTGCCTCTACAAACCTCCCTCAAATGACCAAGCTTAAGACACCGAGAGCAGTAATTAAACCATGATTAAAAGACAACAGGTTGTTTACACCTAAACTCCTCACATGCCGCAATGTAGACAAACTCAACTGGTGGCTTCAAAAGGTCAACTTCAACACAGACTCTTGGAGAGATCGGGTGGCTTACAGCCCTAGTCCTGCTGTCCGAACATAAGAAACGACCTACTAGGTTTCCAAGCATACGGATGATAGCGGGATTTTGAAAAGGAAGAGGTAATTCTGGAAATCTTACCCAAATCGCCATAGTCGACGCGTCGCGCTTCAAATAGTGATCATACGACCATCGGAAAAGTAGGAATCGGCATCCATCACAGGTGCGCGGTGCCGAAGACCAGGCCATGACGAAGTCCTCCTCCGACTTGAAACGGATCATTATATGCCTTGGATCCAGAAGGCCCACTGTGGGACGCTCCTGGAGATTCCACGAACCAGAGATAAAACGATTAAAGCAGTCCACCGGTGGACGCCGTTGCCTAAATCGTGCAACCAGAGTCAGATTGAGAAGAGACGATGCATCATTGAACTCGCGGGCCGTGACCGAGAGCTGCGGAAACCCTCCATGAAGCTTCGGGACCTTGGGTGAGAGAGAGATTTCAGGGAACAAATTCAAGGTATGAGGTTTCAGAAGAGGCACAGAGCGTTGCTCATTAGTGATGTATTCACTCGTATTCCCTCAATATCTAAATAGATAAATAAAATTACCTAAACTCACAAGATTGAGATTTGAAAAGAATTTGTTTTTATCATTCTAACATGTAATATTTCAATATTGGAGCCCAAAGAGTTGTATGAAGAATATGGATATCACTAAAGGATTTATTATTGGGATATTATAAGAAAATAAAACATCATCATGATTAGAGATCAAATTGAAGATGTCGAAATCAAGAAATAATTGAATTGAAAACAAACCACTGAGGTAGTTTTTTATTTAAATAATTGATTATAAATTTTATTTTATGCTCTTATTAAAGGATTCTGATGTCATTCATTGTGTTTAGAGAGGGAAATTTTAAACAAATATTGCCTCTCATCACTTTTGTTGTGCCTAGATATTTCAATTAATACCTCTACATGATTAGTAAAGGCATACATTGAGGGTAATATTTTATTTCATAAAATGAAAAAAATATGTGTTTTATATATACTCATTAATTTGACAAAATTTTCTTAAATAGTGGAGGGAAAAAAATTTCTTATATCACATTAGTAATTATTATTTTTATAATATTTTATGATAATTAAAAGAGTAAAATTTTAAATTAATTATGTTATTTTGATGCATAAAAACGGATTAATAAGTTATTCACTGAGTGACTTTAATTGTGAAAAAACTATTTTTTAAATTTAATTCTTATAATAATTATTTTTAAAAACATTATGTTTAATTGTTATAAGATTAAAATTATTTAATTCTTAAATATTTTCCATAGACTTCAAAAAATAAAACATAAAATTTATTGACATCATACTTATTAATATCACATAAACTTATTTTTATTCTCTCTTATGTTGATTTAAATCCAAAATAAAGTCTTTAAGATTGATTAAAATAAGAAAATAAAAAATAAATCCTGAATATCTAAAATAAAGAGGCTCAGAATGGTCTTGAACAAATGTAAACATGATATAAATCAAGAAATTTTGAGACATGTCTCAATGATAGTGAATTATTTACTTTTATGATTCTTTTTATTTATTTATATTGAACCTAGATGATTTTATTGTGTTTTAATTGTTATTAAAACCTATTTTTAGAAGCATAAATAACTCATCATGGAATTTTATAGTAAATTAGATATTTATGATCTATGAAACCATAGAAGAAGTTTAGAGAAATTAATGAGAGAATTATATGAACTAGAAGGCATAGATTTTTTATAATTCATCCACCAGGGTGTGTATTATACATAGAATGGAATCCTCATACTAGTCATGATCCTTGTTTCCTCACATTCCATTATTCTAAAGGTAATAGGCCTTCACCACCATGGTTGATGATATAAAATAATTAATTGAAATAAGATGATGTGATGTTGGATCTTCCTTCTATGGAATCCTCGTTGGAGTTATTCTCCTAGTCCAAGTCTCCCTTACAGATCAAAAACAAGTTTGTGAATCATGTTTCTAGTGAAATATTCATGTGAACCCTAGTTAATTATAATTTTTTCTATCATGATAATGTGGTTACCTGTAATGGGAGCCAATGAGTATTTTTAGTGTGTTGGGAATCTTTAAAATTCCTCCTCATTATAGGTTTATAGAGAATATTATTCTAGTGACATATATAATCTTAGGTAAAAAACATGAGTCATCCTATGATCTCCATGAGGAAAATTACACTCAATACATAAGGAATCTAAGGCTCATATCCTAATGAATCCTATTTTCTTCGAAAAGGTATACAAAATTATCTATGCATGAAGTCTATATCTCATCATTATAGGAAATTCAGGATCATCGCATAAATCTTCCTAGGATCATCACTCAGGGAATCCAATGCTTGTCGCAGTGGGTAAAAGCATAGTATCATCACCTAAGGAGAGATAATAGAGACACCATTATCATCACATTTAATTATTATTACCATCACATAAGTCATATCATGATTTTCATGTGAGGAAACATCCCAGGCTTGTCACCTGAGTAAAGGGTGAAGGGAACATATCCTCACTATATACCCTTCCTAGGATCATCACCTAAGGTGAACTTGAATTTTCACCTATGTATAGGTTTTTAATTCATTGGGATGGGATCACATGTTTAAATATTACTGAAGGCACATACATATTTAAATTCCACTGGATAGATACTCCCAATATGCTGATCACATAATAGGAAAACCACATGTTTAAATCCAAGTGAGGTATCTCCCGATTTAAACTCTAATAGGGATTCTCATGGATTTAAAGTCTGGTAGTGGGAAGCTTCCCATATATTATCATCACATATTATTCTAGACATAGGTTAGAATCCTATGTTCATGCCAAAATATAGGGTACTTTGGATTTATAGTGGGAGTTTCAGTATTATTCATAAATAATATTTGGATTCTTAGTTGCTAACTCTGTATGAGGATATGAGATGGAATTGGGATTGTTGTTTTGGATATGTTGAATTCCCCTCTGGATCACCACCCACAAATGGGATAAAGGTTATTGGTATTTTAATATTATACCTATGATATGTATCCTACATACCTTCATAGGATATGGGGAACAAATCCCATGAAGTTTTATTGCACATAGTTTGTTTGATTGGATTGGTCCATGCAGTTTAACATCATACTATAAAGAGTATTTCATTGAGAAAGGATTGATAGAAAGGTATGGTTCTATGATTATGACTAGAATCCAATCAAGGTATGGGTAAATCATCTCATTCTCATCACATGAGGCGTCTCATTCTCGTTTCATGAGGCATCCTATGCTCATCACATGGGGTGTCTCTTGTTCATTATATAGTGTAAGGATATATTTTAACATCTTATTATGATGATGTTGTCATTGAAGAAGGAGTGATGAAATGGGAGGATGTTGGGATTAAACTTCCATCAACTAGGTTCCACTAATGGTTAGTGGAGGATGTGTGTGGGGTTTACACAGTATGCTTCCAATTATGGTGGAAATAATACCATTCTCAAAACATGAGGTGAGACACACTCATGGCATAGAGAATCATGAGCGTGTAACTCAGGGAATCCAAATTCTATTGTTTTGAGGATATTATCATATAGTTTATCATTGCACAACTCAAACATTGGTGCCATGTAGTTTAAATTCTAGCATCTTGAATGCTGATGGGTCTTACATGTAAAGATTTCCATTCCCAATTATAGTGGGAGGAGAGAAGGACCCAAGGATCCTACTTGTGCTCAATGAGGAAAGTTTTAGATGGTTTAACTTGGTGATTATGTTTTTGGGGATTATGTATCCACTTTACAGGTTATTTTAGAGAAAAATATGTATGGAAACCACCCTTTTAGGCATTGGGCAGGAGTTATGAGATGATAATACTATGGTTGGGAGAAAAATTCAAGGAGGAATCTTAGCTCATGCTTAGATAAAAAGGGTATGCGTTCAAGGGTCTATAATGTTTTTCATGCATGTGGAGTTTTCACAGGCGAACCAAGTCTGAATGGGTACGGGTCCCAGGATCATTAAAATTATGTGAAATTATGTGTAGAAAAAGGAAAGATCGAATAGGGAATCCATATATTGTTCCATATAACATTAGATTTTCATAAAGAGTTTTAGTTTTATGAACCATAGGTTCTATCACAAGGTTGTTTCATAGAATTTCAAGGCACAATTGTGTGAAAATTTTGGTGTTGCATTATGTTTGGAGTTTCTCTAATGATTGTAATCTTGTGTGAACTCATGTATTGATCAAGGAAAGTTACATAAATTCATGTCTAAAATAATCTAAGTGTATTTGGGACCTATGTTGGTTTTTTCATAGAAGTTATTCACCTTCAATAATCCCTGAGTCTCTGGTTGCATAAATTCACAAAATAAATAGTTTTATTAGATGAAAGCATTCCACTTTAACTTATAAGGCTGTAGTGGTAGAGAATATTTTGGTATATAAACTAATAGAGATATTAAAACATCAATCATAACTCAATACAAATATCCTCTAAATACATGGATAGAACTATTTTTTAAAATTCACGGGGTTTAGATTCCAAGAAGACACAAGAAATAACCTGGAATTTAGTGTCATATGAAGTTAGGATATTATTGGATGGTTTTTTAGGGAGAATTGTTTGATAAGTTGGGTACAACGTGAAAGAATGCCACTTAGAAGTTTGATATATGATGTTCATGGAGACATTTCTAAGCATATGATTATTTCCCATCATAGATATGTTTATGGGATGGTGTTTTGGTACCCTGGTGAAATTTATTATCCTATCATTTGGAAACTAGGTCAACCTTTAAATTCTAATGTTATTCATGTAGTAAGACCATCTAGGACATGTCTCAAGGGGTAATTCCTAGGAATATATGCATCCCTTTCCAGTTCTATTGTGGATGGGTTGTAGAATACATTGGGGAGAAAAAAAATTCAAACACCATTAACCCCCCCCCCCCACATCAGATTCATACACACCCTCCTCAACATTCTTGGGGTATGGTCTATATATCTCTGTAAAATAAGGGGAAATATGTTTGATATTAAAGAGGTTTTCATTGGTATGTTCCTACCTCCACTATAGCTATGGAGTCTTGGAGTATTCAAAATAAGGATGCATCATGTGTTTGGTGCTGGTGATTTGGGAGGCACTTAATCCACATAGATTTACTTATCTTTGTTTTAATTTGTTTTTGTGTGAGATTATACTACTATAAATATGTATGTTGTGTGTTTTATTTCAATCAAGAGAGAAATAAATAAAACTTTTCTTCCTACTATTGCTATTTCCCCCCCTAAAAATATCAATATCACCTTTAGTGATCTTCTTCCACGTGCATCTTGTTTTCGCTGCTGTGAGATCATTCATCTGTGGTATCAGTGGGGGAAGGTGTTTCCGCCATCTATGTCAAGAGAAGAGACTGTAAGATTCGTGTTTCGACCAGCTGTGTTGAGATAATATCATGTACGATCTGGTTTCATTCATCTTCAACACCCAAGAAGATGATGGTGAACGATTAGTTCCCACGTTACCTTTTTTGTTTCATTTCCCCATTTTTCAATAAAATAAGTGGGGAACCTTTTGGTATTTCTTTTCCCATATGTGACTTTTATCCTCCCTCTCTCTTCCAATCCTTTCTCTCTCTTCCAATTGTAAAAGTATTCCATTTTATGTATCCACATTATTTTCCATCTCCATTACATGAAATAAAAAATTTCCCATGGAATTTTTGTAAATCCTACACATCATCACCATAAAAAACATATTCCACCTCATCCTCTCAGGGACCCCTTTTTCCATTGGAACCTTATTACCTTCTGGTGTACCAAATTTTTCATTCATATGTATGATACAAAGTAAAATAGGATGATTTTAATTGTGAAAGGAAAAACTATATTGTCTATAATTCTAAAAAAATGTCATCTTTAATTCTAAAAAAATAGCAATATACCCTGCTAAAAAAATATCATTTTGCAACCTCGAAAGAAAAAATACTCCACCCTTATAGATATCTACATCTATTTCTTCATCAAACAATAGTTTGTCTCCGTATTTAATGCATTTTCACATGTTGTGATCTTGAAGCTAATGAAGAATGATTATGATAATTGGTGAATCCAAATGTGAGTGATTCTCAATACCTAATATGTCATGGACATCATGGAGGATGTATACACCGAACCAGAATCCAAATCAGTGGAGGCTTCCATTGCAGATGTTCAAAAGTCTACAAGTCGGGTAGAACAAAATCAGGACTGCAAGGATAAATCCTTCATTTATCAAGGCCTTGTCAAAGCAACTTTATAAATAATCAATTCGTAGAAATCATCGAAGGAGATCTGGGATACTCTTTACAAAGCATTCCAAGGTTCTTACAAAGTGAAGAGGATACGTATTCAATCTCTGCAAGGTGAGTTTGAATCCCTATTCATGAAATATTTTGAAACTATTATCAAGTATCATAATTATGTAGTGGTGGTGGTAAACTAACTACAAAAAATGGATAAGATATTGATGACATGCATGTATGTGAGAAAATTTTGTGATCCCTTGATCCAAAATTTGATTAAATAGTTGTTGTCCCAAAAGAAACAAAAGACACAGAGACTATCTGTATCAAAAAACTCACAGGATCTATAGAAGCCCATGAACTGAAGGTAAGCCACTAGAGTGAAATGAATGTAGTTGATCATGCCCTGCAATAGAAGTTGTATCTCAACAAATCTGATAAGGAAAATGGGGGATTCCTCAAAGAACTCTAGGTAGGGGATTCAATGGACAACGATTTGATCCAAGAAGTGGAGGATGAAAAGGATGTGGTGGAATGATCCCAACCCGAGGAGGCTATGAATATCAAACCTATACTCCATGAGTATGTGGACAAGGAAGAAGGGAAGGATTCAACAATAAAAAACCACACAAAAGAATCATTCAATACTATAGTTGTCAAAAATATGGACATTATAACAATTAATATTGGTGCAAAAACCCATGGAGAATTACACTGACGATGCACAAGTTATCGAAGAAAAATATCCTTTTGGAAAGTCTCATGTGATTATGGGACAAACATCGACACAAAATCAAGGTATACTGTATCTTGACTCTTGATCTAGCAACCACATGACAGGGAAAAAATACTTGTTTATGAACCTGGATGAACAGGTTCAAAGAGGTATTTCATTCGGAGGTATCTCAATAATATTTTTTTATGGAAGAGGAGATATTATGATCAATAAAAAAGACAGAAATCATGGATTCATTTCTGATGTCTACTATATACCCAACATGAAGACCAACATCTTCAGTGATAGGAAGTTGGTGGAAAAATTCATTCACATAAGCCTACCAAATATAAAAATAGTGAATGTCGATGAAAAAGGAAGTATGATCACAAAGTACAAATGGTGAAGAATCTCATGTTTCCACTTATGATCCAACCCAATGTACCACGGTGTTTGATAATGGTATGTGATGATAAAGACTGACTATGAAATCTCAGGTTCGGGCATTTATATTTTGAAAGATTAATATTATTTGGAAGATAGAAAATAGTGGAGGGGATTCCTATAATCAGACACCCAAATCAAATATGTGAAATCTATGTTTTAAAAAACATAGAAATAGATTTTCGACGAAGGCCAACTGGAAAGCTACAGAACCAATAGATCTTGTTCACACCGATGTGTGTGGTCCATTGAATCAAATATCATTTGGACCAAAGATGTATTTTCTAATATTTATTGATTATTATAGAAGGAAACCATGGATATATTTTCTCCAGATGAAGTCATAAATGTTTTTAGTGTTCAAAGAATTGAAGGAACTATTGGAAAATCAAAGAAACCATCACATTAAAACATTGAAATATGATCGATGTGGGGAGTACACCTCTGATGTTTTTCAATAGTACCTCAGACAGTATGAAATTATGCACCATCTGACACCATATTACACCCCCAACTTAATGGAGTAGCCAAAAGAAAAAAACTAACTATTCTAAACATGGTGAGAAGCGTGTTGAAAGAAAAAGGAGTACCTGTGACTTTCATTGCGGAAGAGGACTTCCGTGCAGTGTATCTACTCAATATATTCCCAACCAAACATATAGAATTAAATACACCTCATGAATAATGGATTACTCAAAATCCAAGTATGATTCATCTTAGAGTTTTTGGTTCTATTTCTTATGTCATGATCGTAAAGGAAAAAAACAAACAAAACTCGAGGACAATGGAGTAAAGTGTGTCCTTATGGGATATAGAGACTGTGAAATGGGGTATCGATTATATAATACCTTCACTCATTAGATTATATTTTTTAGAGATTTTATCTTTTATGAAAATGAGACATAGAAGTAGAATCAAGATAAAGATTATAGATAGGAATGAATCATTCTAGATGAAGAAGAAATCATTGAAGAAGTACCAATGGTGGAACGAGGAATTGTTAAACCACTAATTACATCACCACTTAATCCTACATCTGGTGATATTGAAAAATAACATTCTTATATACGTCCTCAAAATGTTATAAGCCTTGAAGATATATATGAGATAATAGAACCAATGGTGGATTACTTAAATTTTTATTATCTATCGACAATTTCTAATCCATCTTGCTTCAAAAAAGCTAAAACCAATGAAATGTGGAAGAAATTTATAGATGATAAAATTTATTCCATCGACACCACTAAAGGCTACCAGAAAAAGGAAGGCATTAACTATGGTGAAGCCATTATACTATTTGTTTTGCCACTAGGATATGATGAAAAATCATGGGTCACAAGGAAAACATGTTTAAAGGGGGGTGTTCGATATTAAATAGGTTTTCTTTGGTCTGTTTCTATTCCACTATAACTATAGAGTCTTGGAGTTTTCAAACATTGGATGCATTATTTGTTTTCCAATGGTGGTTTTGGTGGCATCTACTCCACAGAAGTTTACTTATCTCTATTTTAGTTTGGTTTGGTTTGAGATTGTACTGCCTTAAATATGTATGTTGTGTTTTATATTTCATTCATGAGATAATAAATGAAAACTTCATTCCTGCTACTTCAATTTTTGTTCCCCTAAAAATATCAAGATCACCTCCAGTGATTTGCTTCTTCGTACGACTTGTGTTTGCTACTGTTAGACCCTCCATAAAAGTGGACCATAACGTCAACATTAGAAACTTTAACTTCAAACCTTTATCTACCCCATCTAAAGATATAATGTATGATGTATAAAGAATTTTTGATAAAATTTTATATTTTCAATCTTTTAAAATTGGTGGTGTTGGTTGTATGGATTGATGGTCAAACATATTATAGGCCATATACGCAATCCTGATTTTCTTGGAAGTTCAACTATATCTGATAGCTGAAAAAATAGGTTTACATGGGGGTTCATGGAGAAATTAATCCTTTTGTTATTTACCTTTATTGGGAAATGATCACTTTTGATGGATCTATGGAAACAATAATTTTCCCACTGTCTATTTCCAACAACAGTTTCACCTATAATAATGCAAATAATATAGTGGTGGCATATCTGGTTGCGGTCTTGTGATGATAGGTATTGCAGGTGGCCTTGTCAGAGGAACATCAAGGGAAATAAGATAAGAGGTTGGATTAAATCAGGGGAGATTTCCAATAAGTAATATGGGCACATAATGGTGTATCAATGTTTAGGGAGGGATCCCAAGAGTCTCTAATTACTCATACATCATGTGGGGCCCTAGGAGAAAGTCTATTGGGCAGTTCGGGACTCCCTCAAAATTGGTAAAGGGTTTAGGTTGAGAGCTCTCTAGCTGTAGTAGGTATGTCTGTAATAGATCTAGTGATGAATTTTAACTACATATTCTAAGTATTATAAAAAGTGATCCACCCTAAACTCTTCGTGATGTGGGGAATACTATGATTATTCCACACAATAGAGCAGTTGTAGAGAAGGCTCACAAGGGGAATAATTGAGTTTCCATAGGTTACTCTATCTAGTCTTTCCACTCATGTTAACTACGAATATTGGATTTAGTTCCTTACAAACATGTATAATTTGTCAAACTATCACAAATATAGTGATCCCTATATGGAACGAGTGTAAGAAATTCTCAAAGGGAGACTTGTAGGTGAACCATCTAGGGAAGTTCCAACCTTGGAGGAACCAACTCATGATGTAATGTTAGTGGAATCTAGTGATAGATTATCTTGGGGATGTTTATGGGATTATGAAATCCCCTTGGAGAGCAGGTAAGTCTTTCATTATGATGACTTGATAGAAATTCTCTTCATAGAGGTAAGTGTTGGGCATGTGGGTTCAATATTGTGACCAAGTTTTGAGAATTACTATCTCACATATTTCAATCCATGTAGTAACCATTAGGAGAGGACATTGAATCCTTTTTATGAAGTGGGGAATATGTCTAAAAGGATGATGAGGAGCCTACCTATGAATAAATTCCTAAAAACTGGTGGGGGAATCTATAGGTAAGATTGGAGTTGAGGCTACTAGCTTCATCGTCCTCCTAGTCATTTATTGGAGGCCTGCCCTTGTGTCATGGCTAGGACTCCATCTGAAAGTGGAAAGGATACCCTAGACGTATGAAAATATGAATCCCCCTACATCTCTAGGATAAACTCTCAATTCCTTTCTATTAACTTCCTTTTGTATTAGAATCTTTATCAAATTTTTATTGACTAGTCCATTCTCCTTTTAAATAGATCCAAATCATGAACCCTTGGAGGACCTAAAAGTATCTAAGGGCTCCCTTATAGAATATATAGGTAGCTAGTGATAGATCTCACCTTTGAAGCTCTGAGTCAAGGGGTGGAATTTTTTTTGTGATGTAATGGTCAAGGGGCTAATAGAGATTGATTTCTTTGAAGCCTTCAAATCTTATAAGTCTTTTAACATTTGTTTTGTATTTAACCAATCATTATTTCAGTTTAATTTGATTAATTATTCTTTTAAAAAGTGTATGAGGAATAATCCACTCAAGATCTAATCATTCAATAGATTCATGGAGATTTGATGCTCATCCTAATGATTTCGGTGGTAGAGTCGATGCCCAAGACATATTACACTGGTGTTGGTGAATTTATCTAAGCTTTGATGGTAAGATTAGGCTCTAAGGAGTTAACTACTCCATAGAGGATGACCATAGTCCATGAAGAGAAGTTTTTCACAATGATAGATACAGCTGAGGGTTTGGAGAAGCTATTGGTTAGTGATGAGGTATCCTTCTCCAAGGGGTTGGTTAAGGATGATCTTCCCATTGCATTGGATCTGATCCTATTAAGGAAGATTCAAAAATAGGATCCTATAGTTGAGATACTTATAGCCTCCCCTGAGTACCATCCCACGCTGCCCAAATACATTAAGGAATATGGGTCATATATTTCCTAGAAGAATAATGTAGTCCAATAAAGGGTGTGGAGGAGCATATATAACTTTGTCACCCATACCCCCTAGGATGATTTAGTGGTCTACATAGGATCCCTCCATCAATTTCTAATAAATCTAGTGACTGAATGTATGGACCACTACTCTGTCCATTTGTAAACTTGAGACTATCTGGTCGAGTTGGTGCATGTTGAGTGTCAATAATTTGATGTTTACACTACAAGGATATTTATGAGGAAATTAATAAACTTTGGTCGGGGGATTATGATATTTACTAGTTATTATATAAAGAAAATCAATATGAGGATATTTCCATTTCCAAAGAGGAAGTCATCATCCAACTGAAAGAGTGCCTAGTGGTGGTTGAATATAGAGTAGTAGGGGTGTTTTCTTTGAGGTTGGTGTGTAGGACTGAATAGGGTAGGGTGATGGACATGTCTTCTGAGGCTCATCATACGGTTGATGAAGAGATAGTGGAGCTAGCTAGGAAGTTGAAAATCCTCAAATCATCCAGACAAAGGCTATCTGAGTTAGGGAAATATTTCTCACAAACTGATCTATAAGGGGGTGGACATAAGGGAGAGGATCCAATATATGGATGGTCCTACTTATTTTTAAAAAAAATAATATATTCCACTTATTTTTAATTTTCAATGGTAATATTTACACTTGGATGAGTTATTAGGATAACAAACTAAAAATCCCTAAAATCACGTGTGAAATAATTGATGTGAGAAAAAAGGTAAGAATAGAATATCACTTAATCATATTATAGGGTGAATGTTTTAAGATTATAATATATCTTTAAATATTGTGGGAGGTTCATAAATATTTGGGAATCATCTTAGAACAACTCCATGGTTTTTTATTTCCTTGGAAATGGGCAAGGCATGTGAAGGTGAAACACCAAATGTATCGCAACTAAAATTGATAAAAGGTAAGGTTTAGAAATGTAAATTGGGACATCAAGAGTCTATATATCTGGATGTAGGAGGGGGGATAAGGATAACCATTTACCATATTCAAAACATGGATTCCATCTTCATTCTGTTGAATATGTCTCCTCTGAGACATGTGCTCTCGATGGGAAGTTTTCAAATTTAGGCCATGAACTATCACTATAGAGGATTCCATTCATAAAAAACCATGGTTCCTTCATGGTTTGTTTCCTTAATAGTATGTAGGATGATTTAGGCCCTGTCTTTTTATCATAGGTGATCCCGTTTGGATAGGGTAGTTGTATTTTGATTCAAATAAAGGGGAAAAATTGTGTTGGTGCAGGAGATGGGTGCTTCGGAAGAGTTCAAGTGCTTTTATG
This sequence comes from Viscum album, assembly GCA_963277665.1. Taxonomy (NCBI): domain Eukaryota; kingdom Viridiplantae; phylum Streptophyta; class Magnoliopsida; order Santalales; family Viscaceae; genus Viscum; species Viscum album. Next base: position 88,234,587 of record OY728140.1, on the reverse strand, counting down.
GGACCATAATTGTCTGTAAAACACATCAATAAAGTATATAAACTAGATAAATATCATTTGATCTAGTGGGTATAATTTGGGTGCCATCCATATGAAAGAAATAGAAAGTAAAGTTTAAAAGTTTCCCCAATAAGTGATTAAAGGCATCTAATGATACCTAGATTAAGGTCACATAGCTTTAACCAAATAGGGGATAATGATTTATGTTCATTCATCCTAAACCATTGGTTTTTCTTTTTAAGGTCATTCATGTATGACTATAGGTTGTTCCTTTTAAGGTCACGTAGCCAAGGTGAGTGGGAGAATAACATTTTTTGGTCATTTAGCTAGGACCATTGGGTACTAGAGTTTAATTTAATTAAACTTGGACCATGGGGAATTTCTTTCAAGGTCATGAAACCCTAAATATAGGTTTCATCCATTTAAATATGTGCATCTAGGACCAGTGGAAAATAGTAGTTTGGGGTCAAGTAGGTATGACCACAGGGTTTTGTAAGTTAAGGTCATACATCTTGGACTGTGGGATGTTCTTTTTGAAATCTTGTAACTTGGACTAATAAGGGAACTGATGTTTAAGGTCTTTCAATTTAAAACACAAAGAGGTGAGATAATTTTTTTTCCAATGAAATAACAATCCCAATGTGAATAGAAGGAACTATGAGGTCTTATGCTAGTGTAGATCATTTCATTGATATAGTGAGTTTATAGTTTATGCTCTTGATTCATGGGCCATGGGTGGAGGTGGTTTGTGTGGAACAAATGAAGGGATAAAAGACCAAGTGTCAGGATGATTTCCTTAGGAGAGGGACACACACATTTTAAGGTCATTATTCAAAGACCAATGCTTGAGATGGTTCATGTAATTCTAAGGGTATAACATAACTTGAACTGAATCTTGGGAGGTACAATACTATATGGGGAATCTAAAAAAGGGGTAAATGTGGTTGTGTAGTTTAAATTATTTATTTCAATACTAATAAGGGATCCTCACCTGTAAATATGGGTTGACTCAATAGTATGTAAAAAATCCATCATGACTCCTAAACCCACATGATCCATTCTTGGTGTAGGAAACAAAGAGTATAGAATGACTGTTTATACCACTTAATTATGTGTAACATGGATGGAAGGGTTGGGGTTAGAATGATACATCAACCATTGGGAATATCCCTTTCGAGGGGAGGTTGGTTAGGGAATTCCTCATAAGGATTAATTTCATCATCATCATGTGTATATGCATGTTATAGGTAACACTAAGGGAATTGAATTCTACATGAATGAAAGGAAATTGATTGATGTAAATCATATCTTTTGAGTTTTGAATTGAAAAAGTGAAGGATAAAGGAGTGAAGGATGATTTTTGACCATGAATTTGAAATATAGGTTCCAACACTACAACACCAAGGATGTGGACAGTAAATTTTTATCAACTGTTGATCATATTCAAAATATGGAACTTTCACTTATTGCTAAATTTACATCAGGTTGTGGGCCCTAGGTGGGTGGTGATCCAATTTAGGCCATGTTCCATCACCACAGGGGAGTTTTCATGAATGTTCAGGATGATGAGGATCCAAATTGAGGAAGAATCAAATTTTGAAGGTAAACATAGTTGGATATTTAGGAAGAGTTCAATATTCTGAGTGTCTCATAATTGTGCATTCAGGCATAGTTGTGAGGTGTATCGATGTTGATAAGGGCCAAACCTATATCTTTATAGGGGAGATGCCTTAGTTCTTTGTGAGTTCAAGGAACCCAACAGAAGGGTATTATATAATAATTTAGGGTGAGTATGATATAATACCTATGAAAATATTGATTTTAGAGGTTGGGCCTAGGATAATAGATCCTATAATCATTACATATCCCACAAAATGTGAATAAATTCACACATGGTTCTTATAACCAATGTAGAAAGAGACTGATTGCCAAATAGAGGGTTTAATCCTCTCAAATGAGGATGATGAGCCAATTTTATATTTCACAAAATCATAAAGATATAAGTTAACTATACAATATATATTCATGTAGCTAGGAAATTGGGGTACAATTTTATATCATGTGACTAGAACATTGAACATGTTTTCTAACATCATATAGTGATGATGATGTGTTATACAGTTAAATATCATGTAGTAAGAATAAATTTCATATAGTTTAACATCATATAATCATGATGAATTTCATATATTTTAACATTATATAACTAAGATGTTTTTAACTAAAATAAATGTTATAAAAATTATTCTTAACTTCCCTCACATCGGTAGGGGTAAGATACACATCAATCATTATTAGTGAATCAACCAACCAATACTCCTAATACCACAAAATATAAACTCTATGTGATAAAAAATAGGATCTAGAAGATTTTTCACATTCAATAAGAGAGAATTGTGGGAACTAATGGGTAGAGACTCAAAATCACATTTTCTACTAAGGGGAACTCATGGGAGTACAAGATCGGTGGGATGTTATCCACATTACTGATTCATCCTACCAATTTATCAGAATACATGAATGGTATAACATTGAAGGTGTTGAAATTCCATTAAAATAAAAGGAAGTGGAATAATTTAATGTTAGACCATGTAGATTCAGTTTGAGAATAATACACCAGACGGGCGAAGGATGATCATTGACCAGGTTTTTAACATGCGTTATACTACCTCACTTTCAAGGGTCTATCCTTCAGTACATGTACCCTGAATGGGAGGTGGTTTAATTTGGTCATTTAACATCCCCATAGTTTATTCCATTCAAAAATGAGTATTTTTCCTTTGAGGAATGTATCCTGAATGGTAAGTAGGCACATATGGAGCAGTGTCATCATCATAGGGGAGTCCATTTGGACATGTGAAATATGAACCCAGAAAAAGTGATATTGATGGGTGAATTTTATATTTTCTTAAAAAAAAAATATCTTGGTATCACTATTTATCTCAAGATATGGGAATCTAGACATGTTTAGTTCTAAAAGGTGGTGCATTGGTTAACCAACATCAAAGGAGGAGGTCCTCTAAAGGACTAAAGTGTCTTGTTGTTTAGAGGCATATGATTGGGAGGTGTCTATATGATTTGATATCATACAGAGAGTATATTAGAAATGAATATTAACTTACTTTATTGAGGATATAAATTGTTCCTTTTAACATGTTACAAAAAGGTATGTGTGGGAGATTCTCTAGATTTTAAGGTCGTATAGCTTTAACCATAACCGTAGGTAACTCATACAGTGTTGAGTTCAAAGAAAAACCCGACGTGATTTCAAGACTCTAGTACCTCATGGAGGACCTCAAGAAGGGGTCAAAAAGAGTGAATGATATGATCTATATTTTTCATAAACTAGTGAGTTTAAAGAGAACAATTGGTATTTTCATAGGATTCAGTGATGAACCTTTCAATCATTTCACATTTTACGTTTGTGTTCTAACTTTTTCCCATGCTATGGAAGGGTGTCTTGGTGAGTAGAGCCTGAATCTTTCATAGGATACCCTTAATAGATTTTCAAAATGGTGGTCATTTATACCTTTTTCCTAGGGAAATTTAGGGTTATGTAATTCATAACATTAGGGGGAAAAGGATTAGGTTCATACAACTTGGACTAGAGGGGGTTGTATAAGTTTAAGGTCATGCATATTTGACCATCTCACTTTGTTTAAGGTTGTATGGCTTGGACCTAGGAGGACCTACCTTTTAAGGTTAGGAAATAAGGACCAAAATCATAATTAGGGAGATTGTTCTGCATAAAGTGTAACATTAACCTGATGTAAATAGATTTCAGGATAGCCCACATAAAAGTATCCATGATTGGATGGATAATGTGTAAGGTCATGATGCTTGACCTATGGGGGTTTCTACCAATTTAATGTCATAGAGCATGTACAAGGTGGTGTTTTGGGGAAGTTCATGTGGAATGAAAGATGGTACAATACCGATGGGAATTGAAGGGAAAATAATCCATACACCAAAAAAAGGTCTTTAAGACTAGATTTATACACTTTAAGTTCATGATGCAAAGAACTTGGGGTGTCCTGCATGAGAGAGTCTGTGTGTATCAGTCATGTTTGGTATAATCCAACAACATTCCTAAGACCACATAGGTCATGATAGATGTTGGAAATAAGCATTAGTGGGATACATCCAATTTCATATGTGATCACATGATTAGGGTAATCAAAATCCAGTTTGAGAAGGTTATCATAACACTGACTTTCATTTTCAATGTGCCTGAGCATAACAAGAGTGACACCATAGGTGTTGCAATTACAACAGAACATTGGAAGGTGGAGTGTAGATAAATCATGAATCCCGAGATATGAAAAACCAAGGGGGAACCAATGGTTGAATAATTATTGATGAACATGTATTGAAAATATAGGTTAAAAAATATCATATTCAAGGATGGGGTGATCAAATTTTATATTGACCGCTGACCATTTTTGAAACATGGGAATCATTAGTTTTCACTGAAAGTCCTTTGTGGTAGGTTTCCTAGGTGGGTGGTTAGCCAATTTTTGTCATGTTCATTCACTTAATGGTGTTATGTTTAGATATGGAGGTTTTTGAATATTCAAATTGAGGAATAATTGAAGTGTGAGGTTGAACATAATGTGATAGTCAAGGAAAGTTCAATTCTCTAGGTGGTAAGATGTCTCTACTCAAGAAAATTGATAGAGTGTATTGATGGGTGAGATTGAAATCTAATATCCAAGGGGAAACAAAAAATATTCCAATGGTTAGTTCTAGGTTGAAACATCCAAGGGTATCTATGCATCCCATGAAATGTGAATCAATCTATAAATGGTTCTATAAGGTGGTGCGGTATATGGATGAAACCAAAGGAGGATATCCTCTCCGGTAAGGGTCAAAACATCATGCATTTTAAATTCATATGATTTGGATGTGTCCATGTAGATTAACATCATGTGTAGAAGGAATTGGACTCATAGTATATCATCATATGGTAACAACATTGCATCATATAATTTAACATCATATGACCAAGACTTGGAATCCATGAAGTTTAAGGTCTTATAGAGTAGACCTAAGGATTACTTGAAGGATATGAATAGAATCATTTAAGGAATCTTGATTTTTTTTGTCTTTTTGGTGTTTTCACTATATATTGTGATTAATGTGTATTAAAATTTAGAGTAAACCCTATGAATTATGAAATGACCCTCCCTCTTATGTTAAATATTTAGAAGCTTCCTTCTGGGTATCATTGTTGTCCTCGAATGAAAGTACCAAGTCACCATAAAGGAATGTTTATAGGAAAAAACTATTTTTGAAAGTTTAATCCACCTAGTTTTGATAGACATAGAGGTTATGAAGGGAATGGAGCATATTGCATCCTTTATTTTTAATACATAAATTTTCATTACATTTTACATATAGTGGATCTTTAAAGTCTAGTGTCTTGGATAATCAGGAACATAATATATGAAAACAACATAAAACATTCTTCTAAACCACTTGTAAGGATTCATCATAAGTTCATACTAAGTATAATTACTGCATCTCATAACCTGGATACATACATTCAAACGAAAGGGTGAGCAGAAAGCCCAGTAAGGGTAAAAAAGAGATTCAATGTACTTGTGATATCAATAAGAACTTGAATAAAAACATGAAGACATGAGCAATGGAAGAATATGAATATCATAAAGAAAATAACTTGGAATATAACTTGAATATGTGGATACAAAATTTAATTTATACAATCATTTACATATCACCAAGGTCCATCCCCAAGGTGTCATTAAAAAATTACCAAGGTTATTCACCAAGGTAGCGTTAAAATGGTCATCTCTAGAGATTAAGTCTTTACCTAATGCATTGGAGCGCTATCAGGGTGCACCCTTAAATTTGTATTTATCATCATGTGAGACACATATATAATCATAAAACATTTCATAAATAACCCATATAACATAAAATAAATGGGTTTCATTTCATAATCCTAACATTTTAAAAACTACTTTTAAGACATGATCTTTATGTCATTTTAAACCCATGAAAAAGGAAAGCGAGTCTCATGTATGTAAATCCCAGAATTTAAAATAGAATATATATATATATATATATATATATGTGAATTCCCCTATAGATGAAAGAGCTCTGAGTATTCACTTAATAAAATAAATGAATTTGAGAAAAAGAGGGAGACATTTTGAGACAAAAATTCTGCAGCATAACGGCTATGTTACATGGTTTTAGAAAACATTGAAAAGAGAGGGGACATGGGTTACCCACTCATAAATGATCCAAAAAAATAGTATAGGGAAATAATATAAAAGATATAAGAACATGATAATGAAATTTGAAATACATACCATATGAAATGAAAAACATGGAAGGAAGAAAAAAATAAGATTTCTCTTATAAAAATTTGCCAGCCTAACGACATCACTTAAAACTTAAAAAAAATGAATTGATGAGATCAAATAGGGTCTATCATCATATGAAAATAAAAGAACAGTATTATGGATATAGAGATCATACCCCAACATAATAAAAATAAACATGAAAGACTTGACATGAAAATATAACTTGAAAATGAGAAGGGTGAAAGAATCCCTTACAAAAATTCGGCAGCCTAACGGCGCCACTAAAACATTCTTAAAATGAATTAATGAGAGAAAGAGGGGGTCTCTCATCATATTAAAATGAAAAGGAAAGTAGGATGAATATAAAAGAACATCCCCAACATAAGAACATGGAGCTTAAAATAAATGACATAAAGTAGAATACATGAAAAGAAAGAGAGAGGTAGGATCCCTTACCTTGAAGAGTAACTTCAAAAGCATGAAGGTCAGGACCTTGGGAGGCTGGAGGGAACCTTGGGAGGACTTCTTGGGAGGTAATGAGACAAGAACCTCATTGGGGAGGATTTGGAAATGAAATGAATGAGGGAAATGCTTGGTATTTATAGGAGAAGTGAGGGGACAAATCATTAATTACAAAGGGACACCTCATCGGTGGTATTGGAAAAACCATGGGCTTTCCCATGGTATTTTCCCATGGTATTGGCCACTTGGGACACCTCATAACTTATATTACTATTCATAATTCGACCAGAATTATTGCATAATGATTACATCCTCAATGATGTCATTAAACACCCGAAACTCAAAAATTGTATTTTAACAATTCACCGAAAATTCAACTTTCTCAGAAAAAATCCCAAAAATTCACCTTAACCAAATATCGATGATCTGAATTAAAAAATGAAATCCATTTTATCAAAAAAAATTCTAAATTTTTTTAATTTAATTTTTAAATAAAAACAAAAAATTCAACTGTTTCAGAAAAATCCCAAAAATTCACCTTAACCAAATATCGATCCTCTGATTTCAAAAATGAACTCCATTTTATGAAAATAATTTTTTAAATAATTTTAATTTAATTTTTAAAATAAAAAACACTATTCACCCGAATAAACTAATACTTAACCAATAATTTCTGAAACAGTTATTTACCTATTTTATTGAATCACGTTACTTAATCAAGGTGCCTAAATTATATTAATACTTTATTTAAGTGAGATTACTAATCTATTTGATCAAATTACAAATCCTAAGCGTAAAATCACTATTCATAATTTACTATTCATCACAAATTATGTTGATCTTATTAGACTCTAAATTTCATACTGAACACAACTGTAGAATACCATTTTTTAAAATAATTTCACATTTTTAATTATTTAAGGTTTACATAAATATTTTAAAATATCCTTTTTTCCAAAATTTATCAATAATATACATCCTATATTTATTCGGACACTTGAGATTTACAAACTTCACCATAAGAAGAAATCACAGTTTTTATTTAAATAAAAGGATTACACAAGGCAGTTACGGTCTCGTTACATATCCCCTTATAAAACCAGCATAAGACCTAAGAGTAAGGTGTGCTAGGGTGATAGAATCTCGGGGCGGCTCAGCCAACAATGCCCGAGTAGTGATTTATATCAGCTTGAAATTCTCGTGAAGGCGATTCCGTTCCAGCTTCACACGATGAAGTTTGGCTTGGGTTTGGTCCAGAGAAAATCCCAAAGGTGCAACCTCCTTCTTGAGTTCCGTCAGATGGGATTCGATCGACCCAAGACTACTAGATGGGGTCATCGAATCTTCTTTATATCAAGATCACTTGCATTTATAGACAATAATCTCAATATTTAGTTTCCAACGGTCATATTGACCAATGGTCATATAATAGTCGACACACAATAGAATTAATTTAATTATACTCATTTTATTAAATGAAATAGTGCTGTTGAGTATAAAATAAAATAACACACAAAGTTAGGAAACAAAATTTATTCAAAATTCCGGGTCGTTATAATCGTTCCCCCTTAAGAAATTACGTCCTCAGAATTTTAAAATTGGGATTGGAAATTTCATTGAAAGTCCCACATCGGAAAAAGAGTCAGTAAAACTATTACTTTAGAATAAAGAAAGGGAAGTACAAAGGTCACCTGAGTTAACCCATACTAGGATTCCATGTAGGAAAACATGGATATGGAAGAGAAAAAAAGGGTCAAGTTATAATAGAGAGTGATAGAAAACATGATTATGATAAAATTAACCACAAGAAGATCAAAAACTTAAGATGTGTTAAACGTTCATTGATTACCTAGTAGGAAACGTAAACCAACAACGTTTTTGTTTTACATTCCTTTTCATAATTTTGAGGAATTCATTTACTACATAGAATAAAAACATAAGGAAATATACTTACCTTCAAGTAGAGTTTCATCTTTTAATAATTTTCCACCAAGACTAATCTTTTCTCCCAACAATGAGCATTCAAAAAAGACGTGGTCTCATCAAAAGCACAGGAATCATCTTCTAGATAATCACATAATCCACAAAAGAATAACTATATTTTTCTCTTGTCTTTTTTTCATCAAATAAAACTAAAAAGGTTAGTATGGGATCATATAATCCTCAAAAGGATAATCCTTTATAAAAAGAAAAAAAATACTATTAATCTCCAAAATTCAAAAAAAGTACCCAAAGTTACAGAAAGACCATTCAATACACAATCATCCTTAAAATTCCTTCGAATAATCCAAACTAAGATTGGAACCCAAAACTCAAAAGGATTTAATCAAATATTCTTCCCCAAAAAAATCTTAACATTTATCTCCAAATAACATTGACTACTATTAAAGTCTCATACTAAAGTGTAATTGACCTATTCACATATTCTCTATGCTAGGTTCATCATTTTCAAGAAATAACCCAAATCACCATATGTCCACAATAAATACATAAATTCTTACAAAAAAAAATTCAACCATTCCTCCTAAATTTAAATCCTATAGTATTTTATTTCCCTTAGGCATGTAGTACTCCAAAAGAGAAAACATCGTCCAAAATAACCTTTATCATTTAATAACCAAATAATTTTCCTATACAAAGGATATCCATTTGATAACACATAAGTTTCCAAAATCAGCTTATTCTTGATCCATAAAAATAGAAGGTGCATTAGTCAGTCCAAAGGGAATAACAAAAAAATCATAATGCCAATATCTTGATTGGAAAGCTATTTTTGGAATATCATCATTCTTCGCCCTCAATTTATGATAATAAGAACGAAGATCAATCTTAGAGAAGAATTGAGTCCCACAAAGTTGTTCAAATAAGTCATCAATTCTTGGAAGAGAATATTTATTCTTCACTGTGATCTGATTCAGTTCTCTATAATCAATGCATAGCTGCATCGATCCGTTCTTCTTCTTCACAAAGAGAACTGGTGCTCCCCAAGGAGACACACTTGGTCGGATAAACCGATTCTCCAAAAGATCTCGGAGTTGTTTCTTTAATTCCTCTAGCTCCACATTTTCCATCCTATAATGGGTATTTAACATCGGATGAGATCCAGGTTCGAGTTCAATAGAGAACTCTACCTCTCTTTCTGGGAGAGGTTCGGGTAACTCCTCAAAAAATACGTCAATGTATTCCTAGATGATGGGGAAATTTTCTAAAAGAATAAATCCCTCGTGAGAAACTTATTTCATTTATGAATATTTTAACTGAAATGATTTTATGTATTAAAACTTTATGCTTATAAAATTATATTTTTCTATAATTTCCTCATAATGATTCATAAAAATCATGTGATTAACCAAGCATATCCCCCGGGAGTGTCGTAACCAAGAGTGCAGCAAGGCCCATTGTCGTGTGCCAGTTCTCGTTCGAGTCTAGCTCAAAGCGGTGTTTTTGGGTTTTACTCCTATGTTCATTTGTGCCAAAGCCACCTCTACCTGCTGGTGTTTTGTGTATCTAGTTTGGTGTTTCTCGTTTCTGGTGTAATGATGGGGTTGTCGTCAATGGTGACGACGAGGGACAAGTGACAAAGGTTCCTCTATTTTAATCTTGTCAGGTTGAAGTTTTTACTGACTGCGAAGATGGTGTTTTTTATGGGAATTGATGTAGTGGCTATGGAGACATGGTGGATGGTCTCCGGTGGGCGGTTCTAGTGTCTTTGGACGACGCTGAAGAATTATAATGATGGCGTCAAGTGCTGATGACGACACAGACAGGGGTGTCAGTGATGATGCAGTGATGGATGAATGCCGATGTATGGCGAGGGTTTTTTCGGCTTGAAGACGATCGGCGTGATGGGTATCTTGAGGCAGTGTTGGGATGGGTGATGATTTTTGAAATTTTAATGTTGTGGATTTTTGAGTGCCAGTAATGGCAGTACTGGATTAGACTGGGTTTTTTTTTGAATTTTTGAATTTTGTATGGTGTAATTTTCTTGATGTGTTGTTTCTGGTTCACACTTACCCCTTAAAAGTGTCACTAGAAAATATAAAAAAAAATATGGATTGGTTGGAAGAATAGGCATATCATAAATAAAAGAACTTGGAACATAACTTGAATATGTGGCTACAACATTTCATTTAGATAATAATTTCCATATTACCAAGGTCCATCCCCAAGTTATCATTAAAAAATTACCAAGGTTATTCACCAAGGTATTGTAAAAATGGTCATCTCTAGAGATTAAGTATTTACCCAATGCATTGGAGCGCTATCAGGGCGCACCCTTAAATTTGTATTTATCATCATGTGAGCCACATATATCATCATCAAAAATTTCATAAATAACCCATATAGCATAAAAGAAATGGGTTTTGTTTCATAATCATAACATTTAAAAAACTGCTTTTAAGACATGATCTTTATGTCATTTTAAACCCAAGGAAAAGGAAAACGAGTCTCATGTATGTAAATCCCAGAATTTAAAATAGAAAATTTTGATATATATGTGAATTACCCTGTATAATAAAGAGATTTGAGTATTCACTTAACAAAATAAAAGAATTTGAGAAAAAGAGAGAGACATTCTGAGACGAAAATTCTGCAGCATAACGGCTATGTTACAGGGTTTTAGAAAACATTGAAAAGGGAGGGGACATGGGTTAGCCACTCATAAATGATCCAAAAAACAGTTTAGGTACAGAATATGAAGGATATAAGAACATGGTAATGAAATTTTAAATACATACCATATGAAATGAAAACATGGAAGGAAGAAAAAAATAAGATTTCTCTTATGAAAATTCGGCAGCCTAATGACGTCACTTAAAACATCAAAAAATGAATTGATGAGATCAAATAGGGTCTCTCATCATATGAACATAAAATAATAGTATTATGGATATAGATATAATACCCTAACATAATTAAAAGTAACTTTAAAGATTTACATGAAAATAGAACTTAAAAATGAGAAGGGTGAAAGAATCCCTTACAAAAATTTGGCAGCCTAACGACACCACTTAAACATTATTAAAATGAATTGATGAGAGAAATATAGGGTCTCTCATCATATGAACATGAGAAGGACAATAGGATTAATATAAAATAACATCCCCCACATAAGAACATGGAGCTTAAAATAAATGACATAAAGGAGAATACATGAAAAGAAAGAGAGAGGTAGAATCCCTTAACTTGAAGAGTAACTTCAAAAGCTTGAAGGTTGGGACCTTGGGAGGCTTGAGAGAACCTTGATAGGACTACTTGGGAGGTGATGAGACGAGAACTTCATTGGGGAGGATTTGGAAATAAAATGAATGAGGGAAAGGCTTGGTATTTATAGGAGAAGTGAGGGGACAAAGCAATAATTGCCAAAGGACACCTCATCGGCGGTATTGGAAAAACCATGGGCTTGCCCATATTATTTTCCCATGATATTGGCCACTTGGTAAAACTCATACCTTATCTTACTATTCATAATTTGACCAGAATTATTGCATAATTATTACATCCTTAATGATGTCATTAAACACCCGAAACTCAAAAACTGTATTTTAACTATTCAACGAAAATTCAACTTTCTCAGAAAAAATCCCAAAAATTCACCTTAACCAAATATCAATGCTCTGAATTAAAAAATGAAATCCATTTTATAAAAATAAATTCTAAATTTTTTAATTTAATTTTTAAATAAAAACACTATTCACTAAAAATTCAACTGTTTCAGAAAAATCCCAAAAATTCACCTTAACCAAATAGCGATCCTCTGATTTCAAAAATGAACTCCATTTTATGAAAATAATTTTCTAAATATTTTTAATTTAATTTTTAAAATAAAAAACATTATTCACCCGAATAAACTAATACTTAACCAATAATTTTTGAAACAGTTATTTACCTATTTTATTGAATCACATTACTTAATCAAGGTGCCTAAATTATATTAATACTTTATTTAAGTGAGATTACTAATCCATTTGGTCACATTACTAATCCTAAGCGTAAAATCACTATTCATAATTTACTATTCATCAAAAATTATGTTGATCTTATTAGACTCTAAATTTCATACTGAATACAACTGTAGAATACCATTTTTTGAAAATAATTTCACATTTTTAATTATTTAAGGTTTACATAAATATTTTAAAATATCCTTTTTTCCAAAATTTATCAATAATATACATCCTATATTTATCTGAACACTTGAGATTCACAAACTTCACCATAAGAAGAAATCACAATTTTTATTTAAATAAAAGGATTACACAAGGCAGTTATGGTCTCGTTACGTATCCCCTTATAACATCGGCATAAGACCTAAGAGTAAGGTGTGCTAGGGTGATAGAATCTTGGGGCGGCATAGCCAACATTTCCCAAGTAGTGATTTCTATCAGCTTGAACTTCTCGCGAAGGTGATTTCATTCCAGCTTCACACAATGAAGTTCGGCTTGGGATTGGTCCAGAGCAAAGCCCAAAGGTGCTACCTCCTTCCCAAGTTCCATCAGATGGGATTTGATCAGCCCGAGACTACTGTATGGGGCCATCAAATCTTCTTTCTATCAAGATCACTTGTATTTATAGAAAATAATCGCAAAATTTAGTTTCCAACGGTCATATTGACCAACGGTCATATAACAGTCGAAACCCTACAGTCTTATTTTAATTATACTCATTTTATTAAAAGAAATTGTTTTGTTGAGTATAAAATAAAATAACACACAAAGTTAGGAAGAAAAATTTATTCAAAATTCCGGGTCATTACAGATCATATTATAATCAAGTGTTTATAACATAGTTCGGTGGAGTTGGGACCTCTTATCCAGAGTCTGATGGTTGTAGATGACTGTTTGGAGAGATGGAAGTTGGATTTTTATAGGCAGTACTACTTATTTTAATATAAAAAGGAATTGAGAGTTTCTTGGGTGAATGTTCAAGTCATCGTATGATATGAGCCAAGGGAATTACAGAGATTTTTTGCCATGTTTTTTTATCTACCATCTTCTTCAAGATGTTAGAGGGGGATGTTTTAAATTCTTATATCTAACCATTTTCAACAGCATGGTAATGGGAAGTATGGTTGGACAATATATTTCAATTTTCATACATATTCTTTAAAATTTAGTGCAAAAGTTGGTGTCATTTTCTATGAGAATAGTGTGAGGAATCTCAAATCAATGAATAATGTGGGATTTCACAAACTCGATCAAAGACCAAATCTTGACCTATTTGAGGTGGATAACTTCTAACCACTTTGAAAAGAAGTTAGTGGGGTAATTATAATTCTACATCGTTAGGTTATCACTGGAGGATAAGGGAATCTGAAATAATTCCCCCACATAGCTAAGGGACAGGTATAATTAGTGGAATAAAGGATTTTTATTGGTTGATGCATGAACATGGTAGGAATCCAGTATGCATGACACTTCTCTATGAATCACATCTAGTCAAAAACCATGGTGGAATAATAGTAACCAAACTTTAGAATTTGGAGAGAGTTATTAAACATTACTTGATAGTCCCCATATAACTCTACAATAAACTCATAATGAACTATAGGTATATCCTTCCCTTTGATATATTAGAGAAGGATTCCTTCAAAGCTTCACCCGTAGAGGACATGCTCAGAGTTAGGGCTTTCTTATATGGAAAAGTTAGTTGCATGTTGGTAAACTTGTTCATGATTATCTTAATATGATTGAAGATTACCCTGATAAAGGTAATAAATGAATAAAATTTTCTAGTCAAATTCATATGTTAATATAGGGTAACCTGAGGGCCCAAACATGGAGGAACTAGAAATAAGTTGATTCACACACTGTTCTTTTTTCATAAAAGGTGACGAGGATAATAACCTTCTGATAAACCATAAATATGATAATATTATCTTAATTTATATCTATAAAAGACACTTTATGGATCATGAGATAATTTTATTTAAAATTATAAGATAAAGGTACATGATACACCTTCAGTTTGAATGAAAACTGAGACATAAACTCATGGTTATGTGTGAGTGACAATACGAGCTCTTGTTTTCAGGCAGTTTAGTCACCATTGATTTTCTTGATGACCAACCTAGAGAAACCTTTCAAATTAAACCATGGAACTATAATATCAAATACTATCATGATTTCAATAATGAAGGATTTTTAATATTATTAATTTGTGGTTCACCCTTATAATAAGAAAAAGTACATAATGAGGGATTGTGAGGGGTGAAGAAAACAATCCCAAGCATGAGCTTGTAGAGTTTGTGGTTATTAAGTCTTCTCTTGATTAGGATCTTGGAGGAACCACCAAAGTTAATATTCCAATATAGTATGTCCTGTTAAATATAGAGGTTGCATTCATCCAGGAAGTTGAAATACAAGGGAATATATTTGGAGGTTTGGGGAACAACTAGGAAATTTGTTAATTCTTGGACCTCGATAGCCTTCTAGGGGATTAAACTATTGTAAAACTATTGTACAACTACTACCCTAGGTACTAGTAATCCATTAATCATGGGACGTTTGACGATGTAATTTATATGGTTGACACAGGATACCAGTTATATCTAATTATATTAAAAATAAAGTTGCTACTTCAAAACATCAATAACCAAGACAAGGAAGCCCTTATAAATTTGATAATATTCGGTCTTAGTGTTAATTATAATGTGAATAATATTTTATAGACTATTCTTCCTACCCTCTTTATTCTTCAGGGCTAAGGGAGAACTATGGTATTATTTTGAGGTAGTCACCTAAATAAATAACAGATTTCTTGATATGTATGGCATTCTCACTAGATAATGTAGTAAATAGATCTTGATATCTTAGAACATGGTCTGGAATTCCTCATCAAATTGATATGAGATTTATTTATTCATGGTCATAGAGACCATATTAAATTTTCCATCCATGTTGTAAAAAACTCAGAATATATGCTAGATGTCCATAGAGACCCCACAAATATCATACATTCGGTAGTTTTGGAATTTGTTTAATAACCTTAATAATATCTAGTTCAATCATGATATATTTGTATCTAATTACAAAGTCAAGGATATTACCTTAGGTAACCCCAAGTATACAATTTAGGGGATTCATCTTTAGATGATAGTAACATATCATGTTGAATTATTTCTCAAGGTCTTTGAGATAGTCCTGGAGTTATCGATATTTGACTACCAAATTTTAAAAATAACACACCATCAATGTTCCAAGGAGTTTCATAAAGATGAAATGAATAGAATTTTGATATGTTCCTATAACATTTTTTAAACCAAAAGAAATCACCCAATAGTAGAAAGTTCCTTGAGGTGACCTGAAGGCGGTGGATTCTTTATCTTTTGGATCATCCATATTTGATTATAATTAGAATACACTTCTATGAAGGATAGTTCATAGAAGCAGGAAATTTCATCAATCTGAAAAAATTTCACTGGGATGGGGAAGTCATCTTTTGGTCAATTGTGGATGAGATCCCATAAATTGATGCAGAATATAATATGTCCATTTTTCTTCCATACTGTGATATTATTGCTTAACCAATTAGGGCACTGGACTTCCTTGATGAATTTTTCTTTAATAATATTTTCAACTTCATCCTCGAACATCAAACTATGGGAGGGGTGCATCTTCTTGGGTGATTTTTTGAAGCCGTGGTGGAAAATAAGAATTCCAACATGGTGGTTGTAAACCAAAATATTAATCACTAATATTCCCTTTTATTTCAAGGATAAAACATCACTGTAATTTTTTTGGAATTCTATGTACTGTTGCTAATCATAAAAATAAATGATAGTACTGATCAAGGTTCACCTTGGTTCTTCTTATATATTGAAGTTTACAACTTTCAGTTTATCGGTAGTGGTGGAGTCTCCTTCCTCAAAGGAGGGGCTTCATTCAATTACTCTTCATTAAAAGCATGAATATTGGAGGATGGTGCTATCTCTTTAGGTAGAGATGGTAATGGGATCGTTTCACCTCCATAAGTGTGAGTAGAATTCACATAAATGGGTTCCTAGACCTCTATATCTACAGAAAAAATAACAATGAGAGTTTAGGATCTAATCCCATGGGGCCTCCACTAGTGGTATCCCCCATTTTATGTAAAACAAATGATGTATGGTTGACTCTCAATGGGACAGATGGACCCTAAAAAATATATGGTTCTAGTTTCAGATAATGGTAAAATGCCATACCTTCTTGTATGCAATGGTATTGGGTCTTTATAGCTTCATCAATGCCTTCCATTTGTAAGAGTATAAGGTGATATGAGAAAAATTATTTTTTCTAGTGATAATGAAATAATTATCAACGATTGATTTTCATACTTCAAAAATATGGATTGGTGGGATGAATTTATCTTTCATATCTTCCCATGGGTATTCCATGGTGGTTTTCAAGTCATTTGGATAATTTTCATGCTCAAATTAATTTAACTATGAACAGTTTCCTTACATATTATAATACTTATCATCAAGGGATAAATCTTAATAGGAGTTAAAAGGGAGTGATGTCAAAATAATGTGTCCCTAATTGACCATTGAGGGAGCATTTGATACACTAATGATAAGGGTAGGAGACCATTGTGTGCAAGTGGGGCCAATTACTTCCAATTATGGTGTTTTAGGTAGTTCCTTAAAAGAAAAACATGACTTATAATTTTATACCAATTCACCAAACTATGTCTTTAGCTTGATATTTTCATGTGGTTTAATTCAAAATTACCATACCCATAAATACTCTGGTTGGATGAGATAAAATCAACCTTGGTGAGCCCTAATTTATGGAGTGTATGAGTTGGGATGAGTATAATACTGGAACTAGTTTCCACTAAGAACCATAGTATTTCCATTCCATTTAAATAAATTGAGACATATATCAATAATATGATCCCCTAAATGATATCTCCATAATCCTCCATGGATAAGGAGATGATGAATTGGCTCTCTTACTTATTAGATTCCTCTATACGATAGGAATTAGTAGAATCTACCCTAGTTTCAAACTAGATAGGACTCTTTAGGACCT
The DNA here is from genome assembly GCA_963277665.1 of Viscum album. Lineage (NCBI taxonomy): Eukaryota > Viridiplantae > Streptophyta > Magnoliopsida > Santalales > Viscaceae > Viscum > Viscum album. Next base: position 88,216,778 of record OY728140.1, on the reverse strand, counting down.
CTATAAGGGATTTACATAACTCCTTTGATGGGTGGATTATATTAAGAAGCAGGAGCATATTCTTACACTCTAAAGGTTTCTCCCTAGTTGGGAGTGCAGTGGGTCCAGCTGGATGTGGTAGTGGGGCCCAACTAGTGTATTATGTATCCTACTATATGATAGATTAATATAGTTAGTCTTTTAATGGATGTGTTTAAACCTTAGGTGTATGTGGTTGAGCTTAATCCTTAGGTGGTTGTGGTTGATCCAAATAGTCGACCATACAGATAGGTCATGGGGTGGAATAGGATGATGTGGCCTCATAGGGGTTACTCCTACTAAGATTTAATCAGATCATTCCTTCTAGTATTATCAGTTTAAATAATATTCCATGGGATGGAACTAGGAGCACCATTCCTGCCAAAATAGTTCATTCCATTTCCTCAAGAATGGCAATGGGAGATTCTGGAAGGAGTTGGATGGTACATCTAATCACCGAGTTCAGCATAATGATATTCTAATATAATGTAATTCATAGAAGTATAACCATTCTCTTCATCAATGGAGTTTCCAAAAACAAGATGGATTCTATGGCTCCTTCTAATATGGGAGGTATAATTTCACTAAGAATGTAGACTAATTTTGGAACTGGTTAGGGGTCCTGATTAAAATTGCGTTGTAATCACCGGTTCTTCTGAGACGTGGAGGGATATGACATATATGAGGTATCTAAAGGATATATAGTGATCACATGGGGTGTTGGTTGGTCTAACCAATCACAAATAATACCATACTGATGGGAGAATTTTTTTGAGCTATCCAATAATCAAAACTTTTGTGTGCTACGACCAGATACATGTTTCTACTCACTATAATCTTCTTCATTATTGAGAGTGATAGAGGATACATATATCACATGAATCGGTGGGTCACCTGAATCAACCATTCCATGATCCACTGGGTCTCATAGGGATTCCTTGAAGATGAAACACTATCTGATGGTGTGACTATGTATCTTGTTTTTGAGATAGTAGACAACATGGTTTATTAACCCATACTCTTGTAGAATTTTTATTTCTAGAAACTTCAATAGGTTCTTATTAATTTAATAAAGGAATAACCCATTTACATTGTCATCTATAAATTAGTATAACTTGTTTTTTGATTTTTTGAAGGGAAACCTGGGTGCATGGCCAGGATGTGGGCTATGGGTATCATTCTCATGGTGAGACCTATTCTGTGAGGGGGTCTAAAGTTATACTGGCTGATGTGATTGAGTTTTTACAACTGCAATTGTATTTTCCCTTAAAATATTCCATACTATAACTATATGGGGTCATGGTTTTAAACACTACTTAATCCACTACATATATTCTTAAAGGGTTATTTCTCTCTTGGAGAATTCCCAGAATCCACAATGATATTTTAGGGAAATAAGGGTTAGTGTTGACTCATCTAAAAAATTATTTACACACATCCCCAAAAACTAATCCTAAGGAATCTGAACATAGAGGTAATATTCCATCGATTTACATCAAGTTATAAAGTCATTGATTCACTCAATATATCACTTCTTTCAATTTTAGAGGTTATTGATGCTTTTTCTACACAAGGTGGAGATATATTGATAAAGGAATTATCAACAGAGATCCTCCGAGATAGAGATAGACCCTGCTAAAAACTAAATATACCAGGAAAAGATCAGTTGATCCATGTTCTAGAAAAAAATCATATTCTAGTGGTTTATTGATGTTCTAGGGTTCCCATTATTAAGACACACTAGGAGACAAAATGGTCCATATGTTGCTTTGCATCATATATACCATTGAATGAGGTAAAACTTAGGTTACATAAATCTAGGGTTAGAGGTGTATTATCCACTCACACTGGATATGGATTTATTTCAAACTATACCAAGTCTCACTATGACTCTATGAACTTGATATGGTTGTTGAGATAACCTATCAAATCATTAGGGTGGTGTTACTACGCACCTTCCACCTGATTATCCATTTATCTCACATCGTAGAATAGCCATTTTCTAAAGGTGGGAAGTCACATTAATTTATTGGAGAAGGATCCATGGGAATGACCACTTTTTGTATCAGTTGGGTTAAGTCTCCATCCTCTATCCAGATCATATGGTAAGAACTACCCACTTAATCCCAAGATGATTAACTAAGGAGGATTGGTTGTCATGGATCTTCTAGGGGGACAACGAGATCCCCTCAAACATCTTCCCACTCTAGGTTATGTTCTCCAATAAGTTTGGTAAAAATACTTTTTTAGTTATCAACCTCATAGAATAAAGTGTTCATTCTAGAATCTACTTTAGTTTCTAGAATTTTCTCGGATGGACTTATAGGTTCCACAACTCCTTTACCCTTGTTAAGATATCAATGAATAGGTGGCATTGCCTCAATGGGACTTTTGAGGCCGGAGTTATGACTCTGATGATGAGTGTGAGAACCTATTACAAGGTCTAGAAAACATTATGTCCCCCAATGGATGTGTCTTCTTCCTCATTTTTATTATCACGAGTCTCATGTTCCTAGTATTCCCAAGAATTAGTTATGATGACATTCACAATGGTGGTGGATGGAGGACTTTCACCATTAATGGGGTGATTTGACTATGGGGTATGCTATCACTATGAGATAGGGGTAAATTGGAGGGTTTTATAGTGCCCCAACCCCAAATCTAAAAATTAGTAGATGAATATACATTATCAGATGAAGTAGACTGAGGTTCCTGATACATGTCTGTTAAAAAATTTACTGGTACTCATATGAATTAAAGCATTGATCCACTATGTGTTCTGTGATATTGACCCTTGGGTGTTTTTATGGAGATACTAAAGTTTTGTGTGGCTCCCTAAATAGGTTAGATTATGGTCTCAAATGTGGTTGAACATATCCCACATGTTCTAGTGGACACAAAATGGGTGATCCATAACAAGAGACTCTGGGATGGTGAAGTGTGGGGTCAAAGGAGGCCAAAACACGATCAGTAATTGGTTAGTGTCAATATTTACCATAAATCACTTCCTTCGGTTCATTGTTGGGAGTTTAGTCCTTTTCTTGGTTACCCCATGATTCAATCAAATATATCCTAGATTTTGGTGATAAAAGTGATGCATATCTGTTTTTCTCCTAGTTTTTGGGCAAAGAGGCATCACATGAGCCAATATTCCATAAAATGATGGATTATATTCTAGAGGTGGATCCAGCTGCATGACCATATCTATTTAGGTTAGGGTATCTATAAAATATTTTTGGAAGGGAATTCCATTAATCACTTTAAATTTTATTGTGTGTTTTCCTTCATCATAGGGTGCCAAAAAAATCCTATCATCTCCTATATTTCAAGAGTAGAGTTGAAGAGGAGGGATATTGATGTTATGAGGGATGGATGTAAAGAGGGACCTTGAAATTAATCCAATACATCCTCCATATGTAGATACATATGGAGGTATTTGGCCAATTTGGTGTCTTTGGTTTTAAGTATGTTCATCCTCATTTGATAAACTATTTCTATCAACCCTTGGAGTGGAGGTAGAAGTATTTTTCTTGAATCATTAGCTGTCTTAGATTCCGAGAGGTCAAGGGTAACCTAGTGTTGATTCCCTAATCCCTATTTTTTACAATGATGTGGTATCTTCCTAATATCGACCTTTATATGGTTTTAAGGTATAGAAAAATATCCTTTCCATATATTGATATTATATATTATTAGATAAATAGTCATTACATAACATCAAAATAAATTCCATAGACATAAATGTTTAGTGTCTTTGGTGAGTAGATAAATAATCCTCTAATTTCATGAAATATCTTCAATATCTCCCAAAAATATCTTCTCATGTAGAAAACTTCTCAGACATACCCTACTTAAATTCTTTCTTTGTAGCCAACAAAAAGGAAACATAAAAAAAGGTTGTGCCTAGATTCTCACAAAGGGTAAACCTAAGAGATATCAATCAACGATCATAAGTGGGAATAATATCAGTATAAGGGTATGAAAACATGGTAATAACTTACAATAATTATACCCAATAATTCAGATATCATTAATCATAAATTAAGGAATAAGGATTTTTCATAATAAAAAATCATAAATTATAAGTGTGTGGAATCATCAATAATCAATCATGATCCATAAAAACATATCATAAGCATGAGATATAAGTTATTGGAATAAACATAAGTAAAAAATCCATTTACTTAGTCAAGGGTCACTTCCAAGGTTATCATAGTGGATTAGGTTTACTCCTCGTTCCATTATATCATTAGTCAAGGTCCACTCCCAAGACGATCATAGTAGACAGAGTCCCTTACTGAACTAGGTTCAATCCCCAATCTAGTTATTATTATATCATGAGATATACATCTTTACCAAATGTATTGGAGTTCAATATAATTTTCGGACCACCTATCACCTAATTAAAATCATGCATATGTCTTCCATAAGATCATAAAATATTTATCATATCATCATATCATAACCCATAAAAAAGAAATGGGTTTAAAAAACATTTCATCATAGCATAACCCATGGAAAATAAATGTCTTTCATATAATTATCCTTCAATAATCATCATCAAAATAAGCCAATAAAGAAAGAAATTGTATGTTATCATTGGATTATATCCTCGATAAAGTATAAGCATAATCAAAGGATGTTATCATATATGAGAAAATTCATAAAAATCACTTGAATATTTCTTGAAGAAAATAACCTTTTAATTTTAAAATCTCTTATTTAAAATATTAAAATTTAAAAAATATTATGGAAAATAATTTTTTAATGTCCTAGGCCCTGTACTCCCTCATATGACTATGATGGGTAGTTAAGAAACCTCGAGCTTGCCTTCCCTTATGCCAGATATTACTGACTAGAAGTGAGGGTGTCAGGAATATAGTGGGAAGAATATACCCCCTGGTACATAGTTATAATAAAAGTGTAAAAAATATAAATAATCATAAATTATTCCCAAATAGAACAATAATGAAAACTATGAAAACAAAATACTAAAAGAAACCATGTCATGATAGATTGGATGTAACTAAATGACGTGCTTAATGTAATAAAAATAAAGGACCACTACTACAAAAATGGGCATGGGAAGTGCTACCCTTTTCTCAGTGCTAAAAAAACACTGATAAAGGGGCACTTTTAACAGTGCTAAAAAAAGCACTGATAAAGGCCCCCTTTATCAGCGCTTTTTTTAGCGATGATAAAGGGGACCCCTTTATCAGCGCTTCTTTTAGTACATCTGATAAACGGGGGATTTATCAGTGCTTTTTGATACCAGTGATAAATTTTATGTTTCAAAAAAATCATGAAAAATTAAATATTGTTAGATAAGTATGTTTATATTGAAATAAATATAATATATATTTTTTAAATATGTTTTAGATACATATAAATAGACTATTACATTTAATATATATGAAATTTAGTGTAAATGGATTTAAAATATTTAAAAAAATATTATTAATTAATAATTTTCTAATTATTACAGATTAAAAATAAGTTAATAACAATTTGAAGACACAATAAATCAAAACATTTAATACAATATCTAAAATAAGTTGAAAATGTAACTCAAACTTCAAACGGCCATAACTTTTGATCTGAGTGTCCGTATGAGCTCTATAGCATATCAAATCGAAGCCTGCGATGAGCTCTATGCTCTAGTAACTGAAGAAAAGCTTCAGTCACATTTTCAAGGCCTAAAAATACTTAAAAGGCCTACAAAACTGAGTTTTTAGTCGGGATACCCCAATTTTTTAACACTCAAACAAGTATAACTTCTGATCCGAATTTCCTTTAGGCATGTACCACATATCATATCAAATATTGTTTCATTTTCTTCTATTTGACTGGTTTCGGAGTTGAAACGGGCTTTTAGATTATATGTTATCGTCATTTTAACATTCTATGGCTTTTTAAATACACATATATATGTATTTATTCATAAATATATATGTGTCTGTGTGAGTGTGTGTGTGTGTGTGTGTGTTGTATATATGTATGTATGTATGTATTTATTTATTTATAAACACACATAAAAAACATATTTCATAAATGTATTTAAAACTAATCTTACAAGTATATATTAATATACAAATAAATATACGGATAAAAAATTATAACTAAATATATATATATATATATTAATATACAAATGAATATATATATACTAATATATGAATAAATATATTTATATTAATATGAATCTATATCAACATGCGAATAAATATAACTATATATACCAATAAATAGATATATCATTAAATAGAGAAAAAAAAGAAATGGCTTAGTGGTAAAGGTACAGTCGTGAAAGGGGGGAGGTTGTGGGTTTGAGGTTGGATGGAAGAAAAGAGGTGTGCGCGTGTGAGGATGCGCGAGTAGGGAAGTGCACGGGAGACCGCCTAACGATAATAGGGGGGGGGGGGGTCAAGCACTATTAAAAGCTCTCCCCGAAATTATATAATTATTTTTTATTTTATTTTTTATTTTTTTTGACTTTTATCAGCACTTTTAAAAATCACTGATAAAGGTTCCTTTTATAAGTGCTAAAAAAGCGCTGATAAAGGGGTCTTTTATCAGTCCTTTTTTTAGAACTGATAAAAGGGGCCTTTATCAGTGCTTTTCGGAGCGCTGATAAAAGGCCCTCCATATCAGCACTGATCTTTACAGCGCTTGTTTTGCACTGTTAAAGCCCGTTTTGAGGGCTGATGAAGCTCATTTTTTGTAGTAGTGGACTAAATTGACTCAAAAAACAAGACTCCAAAGCCTTGGTCTTGAACCTCACTCCAGTAATATCTCCATGATCCAATCCATCCAGCAAACATACAATAAAAAACAATTCCCCTTTCCCTTTTCCATACCTAAATTCCTGAATTATTCCCAGGTATCAATCGATATCCCAAATAGGGTGTGAGTAGTAGGCCAACACCCATGGTGTCTAAACAATATAGTATGAATATATAATTCAATAAATAGTACAATAAATAGGGGTATTAATTTACAAATTAATATAGATCATGAAATAAACCTTCCAACCCTCTATCTCCATGTTGACACCAGGGATCAACAAAACCTACTTTAGTAAGATGACGAATATCTATAGAAAGTGTTGGATCCTACTATATAGGATGGATCATCCATACTTTTGGCTTATTCTCATTTTAGGGATGAATCCCCAAAGTATTGTCTCATGTAACTATGTGTATCATGCGGTGGATCCTCCTAACTAGGATGGATCACCCATACTATTGGTTGATTCTATTATTTATGATGAATCACCAATATAATGTGTCAAGTAATACGAGAATCTATATGAACTCCCATGATAGAGCCCCTTGTGTGTTCCTAGGGAACATTTCCATACTAAGGGAAAAAGTAAACATATCATACTAGGATCAATGTGAATTCCCATGCTAAAGACACTTACGTGTTCATAGAGTTCATGTCCATTCCATGGGAAATGTAACCATATGATAATATTCTCTATGTTAATTCCCATGCTAGATCTACTTATGTGTTCCCATTAAAAATGTCCATGCTAAGGGAAAAGTAACTATATTATACTAGGATCTATGAGAATTCCATTTTAGATCCACTTATTTGTTCCAAGGGTGCATGTCCATGATTATAGAAAAGTAACCATATCATTATGGTGGATTATCCTACCTAGGATGAGTCACTAGAAAAAAGCTTCAAGTAATAGTGTATCTTTATCAATTGGTGGATTCTCTTACCTAGGAAGAATTAACATTAGGAAGAATCAAGATACCAAACATCAAAAAACAATAAATCCCAAATCATACCAAGCATTAATCATGTTATACATGTCATAATAATCCATATTGGTGAATTCAACCAATTACCAATTACAATCAATTTACTCCATTATACTAAGTTTCTAATTATCACAATTTACATTGTTATTCTCATTCAAAAAATTCAATACAAATATATTTAATTTATAAAACATATCAGGTCTATAGGTTCAACTAAACCAAATTCATCCCAAATATCATAGGATAACACACCTCTCGAGTGGCCTCAAGTACCAGTCTAAATTCCATAAGACCTAATAGGATTTATGGGAGGTCTAAGAATATATAATTCATTAAAGAAATGGGTTAAATATTTGGTTAGGTAACACACATGGTGCGCTAGTACAATTACACTTATTGAACATACTAGAAAAGTGAACAATGGTTTGGGAGTTATTATAGACCACACACTTGAATTTAAAATAATATTTAAAAATTACTCAATGTTTAAGGTATAATATTCACTCCTCATCCTTCTAATCAATATTTTGGGTATAGAACTCCAAGATCCTATAGAACTTACTTCTAGTTTGAAAAGGGATCTCATAACAATGAATCAAGGGCTGGAAATCAAGATAATAGGAACATAATGAGAACTCTAGAAGAAAAACATAGGGTAAGTAAATTAAAACTATTGGGAGTGATCAGTTCATGATGTGAACATATAATTAACATTGTGAATCCTTGATTTTCCATATCTACCAAAAAACATGTCTCCTCGGTTTAAAAGCCCACATTATCACATTCATGTCATCTAGTTCAATTTCAAATTTTGTATAGATGATTCACAATATAAAGGATACTCATGGGGTATTCCATTATCCATTCATTCCTTGCATAGATTTCATGGGGTAGACCTAGAGAAATTCACATCCTATGTTTACAATTCCTGACATGAATTAATTCTTTAGCCAAACTTCATCTCCCCTTCTATTTTTATCTATGAACACCTATGAACACTAACCCATTTGGGTTTAAGGGATTGATTACCCAGTTCTAGACTATAATCCAAACAAACTCAATGGCGTTTATCCAAAAACATAAATAAAGATGTACCCGGAAAAATACGGGATCTTACAACCTCTCCACCGTATAATATCGCATCCCTAAGATACACTCCAAACCATCACTATATGGTATCAACAATAAGTCTACCCATTACATTCTCATATCAAAATCCTGCTATCAGGTATCCTCTTGACATTACAACGCTTCCACTACACTCACACTAGTTTCATGGTATTATCTCAGAGATTCTTCTAACTATGTTCCATGATATAAATTGGATTCCTCTCAAATCATGCATTAATATTCATCTCAATGTCATAAATTTCTATCATGTGAGAAGGTTTGGGATGATATGTCTTAATCTATGAAAATTTAAACACATCATGCATTGAATTTTAGTGTTTTGGGAGGGCCATAAGGTATGTCATTATGTCGACCCTATCCACTATCACAAATGGCATGAATAACCTAGGTGCTAGCTTTCCTATATTCTTGATATAGCATTTCCCTAGCCCAGGAGACACCTGAAGAAAAAATCAATGACCAACATTGACCTCTAGTGGTCCTACCCAGTGGTTAGGATGTGATTTATGCTAGCTCTATATAGTCATCAACCATTTTCTAAAAAATTAGACCTACTCAGATGCCCCCTATATGAGACTAGGTCCAACGAGCACTGAATCACCTACCTCTAATTAGTAAAGAGTCGAATGGTGTGACCTTATATATATGGTCTCAAAAGGATCCATTTGGAACTATTCCTTGAATATATTATTATAAGAAAACTCTATGAGTTTTAGATGTTACTCCCAAGAACCACAAAATTCCAAAACATATGTTCGTAAAATATCCTTGGAAATCTAAATCATCCATTCGATTTTGTTATTACTCTAAGGATGATATAGTGTACTCAGAATAACCTTTGATCCTAATACCTTTTTAAGTCCTTTTCAAAACTATTAATTGAAATGGGGATCTCAATTAGAAATGATACTTCTCAAAACATAGTTCAATAGAACTATCTCCCACTCATAAAGACTACCCAGATCTTCAATAGTGATGTCTTCCCTAATATGAAAGAATGGACTACCTTAATTAGTCGACCCCTGATCACCTATATGGTATCATTCTTGCAATATATTAGAGGTAATGCTGTCACGAAAACCATTGTGACATTATCCCACCTCTATTCTGAAATGGAAAAAAGATGTGATAGCCCAACAAGCCTCTGATGCTCGGTATTCACCTGCAGATAGGTGAAACATCTCACTATGAATCCCTTTATATCCTTCTTAATCCCTAAACACCATTACTAACTATAGATATCATGATACATATTTATCATAATTGGATGTACTACCCATTTTGAAACATGAAACTCTTTCATTAGCTCCACACAAAAGCCTATAGAAACCCATACATAGCCATTTACAAGAAGAACATTTACACTACCAAGATATTATTACGATGGTCTATGTACACTATATAAGTTATCCCTTAGAGATAATACCTCCAGATCAGATAACTACTCCCTCTTAATTGTGTCTAGGATCATGAGTATAATAGATATTGAAGTAAGAAATACTCATCCCTTGGGCTCCTAAGCATCCAGATGTATATGTGTAAAGAGTGTTATTAGCCTCCACTCATTACAAGACTCTCATATCACCTATATATATTTCTTCTGTCTCAAGTCATTGACAACAATGGGTCATTTTTCTGGTCTGTAAGCCATCTCAAATTCTAAATACTATAGATACTTCACCCACCTCCTCTACTGAAGGATCAAGTATCACTTAGAAAAGATATACCTGAGGCTCTTGTGGTCCTTATACACCAAATAAATCTCACCTAATGGATAGTTTCACTAATATATCACACATTTTTACACCACATCCAAATCCAAATCCTATTTAGGGTAATTCCTCTAATGTGGTCTCACCTACCTAGATCCATAAGAAACCACTCATTCCTCCTGCATCAAAACTATCCAAAGTTCATATCTGGATTCATTAGAGTACATGAAAAAGTAAGGTGAGTATCAATGTTCATGTCATTTTACTCTTTATCCCCTGTAAAGCCCTCTCGTAAACATCTTACCAAAAAAAAATTCACCATTTTCTTGGTCATCCCACACATCGACACTTACAAATGGTAGAAGTACATGATAAAGAATCATTAATATCATTATATAATAGAAAGATATAAATCTCAAATACATTCTTGGTACACTGCAAAGATACCATGGTGATAACCCTATCTAAGTCTACTGACACTCCATTCTCTTAGATAACATGACCTAGGAACTGAACTCTATTAATTGATAAATTTAATTTTGATATCTTAACACAAAGATGATACTCTCTCAGTGTACTGAAGAATATTTCAAGATGTTGTGAATGATTATCTATGGATTGGGATTACAAAAAGTTGTCTTCAAGTAAAACCACTGAATACTAATATAAGAATGGTATAAATATCTATTTTATGAGGGATATGATTAATTTCAGTGTGTTTCTTAGATCAAATGGCATCACTATGAAGTCATACAATCAATGCATGCTCCTAAAAGTAGTCCCCAATATTTCATACAGTCTTACCCACAAGTAATGTTACCTTGACCTCAAGTAAATATTAAATATGATCTGTGAACATCAAAACTAATTGTAGAGATCATTGATGCATGGAAGGGGATACGGTTTCTTGCTCTTCATCTTGTTTTGCCTTCGATAATCCACACATGGGCACAAAGTTCCATCATCCTTCTTGGTATTTTTTATAGTAGAACCCCATGGTGAAGTAATAGTTCATATAAATATATTATATTATAGATATTCCAACTGAACATTAAACTCATGAATCTCTACTGGACCTATTCTATAAGGTGGAACAACAAGTTTCTTATCTCTTGGAACCAACTCCTTTTCGAAATTGATCTCCCACATGGGTGGTAAGATAGAGAACTCTTCAGGAAGGATTTCTTGAAAAGGCTCTACCACTATCGTAAAATCACTCCACTACAACTCTCCATAATCTAAATAAATGTTTTTCTTTAAGGTCATGATACAAACCAACCTGCACTAAATCAGTCCTACATGACTAGCATGAATATCCCATTCCCCCTAGTGAAAATAGTTTCCCCCTCTTGGATATAGAAAAGTAACTCTCCTCCAATAACATTCGATATGTTTCTTATAAAAAACTATCCAATCGATACCTAGAATTAATTATTATCCCTCTAATTCCATCACAGATTACTTCAAAAGGTAACTAAAGCCACAAACATTAAGAGAACATTCCTTGTAATGTTTGATACCCTCCAATCACACTCTCGACAACATGTCAATGGTCATGAATCCATCAAATCTCCCAAAAAATAACCCAAAAATATTAAAAAATTGATCATATATAAAGTAATATGATGTTATTGTATAAAAACACATGAAAGGGTAGATGAAATGAAAATTTTTCCTTTAACGGTAGACAATAACACATCCATATTGGTCAGAATAGATTTTATGGCATGTATATGACTCACCCCTCTCCATTGGGATCCAATATAAATCCCCTATGGTTTACCCTGAAGATAATACTACCACTCCTACATTAGGTTACAATGTGACCTTCCTTGGGCTGAGCATCTGGTGGAACTCTAGTTACCTATCTACTAAGGGGTTGTTGTTTCCTTACCAGAATCCATGGTCTATCATGATCCCCTACCACTATTATTCTACTACATTCCTTATAAAAAATTGTATAGATATATTATTGTACTTTAAGCACAACACTCAATTGAAGGGTAAGGACACAGATTGTGCATATTCTCATCCCCTCATACTGAATGAACAACATCAGGTTGCATCCCTAAGACAAAAAACCACTTCCCCGAATTTTCTTCCCAATGTTTCCAAAGTGGTAACCATTGTAGTGGCACTTCTTAGTTATAGAAGAAGATCTCCCTGATTACCCATCTCAAACTTCCTAGCCAACACTATGGACACCTTCTAGGTTAAATTTTATGATGAAAGCCTGATTCTCCATATCTTTTTAGTTTCATAAGAAAACAAAATTCACCTGCGACTTTATCTCATAGAGAATTCCATCCTATAAAATTTTCCCCTAACTACTTCATTAGCTTCAAAGGATGGAGAAAAAAAATAGGTCGGTGAAGCATCTAGTATAGTCAATAACTAACATACACCCATGTGTCCGGTGCATGACCTCCCAATATCTCTAATCCATCAAAATATCTAGAAATAAGTGGATTTGAATTTCTCTACAATATCTCACCAATTCTTGGATAGTCCTCATAAAATGTTATAAACAAGATTTACCCTCATTTCTATTGGTCCCTTGAGGTGCCTAAAGGTCATCTAGAATGAATCAATCCAAAACACAGTTGCATGGGGGACTTCCTCCCCAGTGATCATTGGTAGATTATATAGCTGAAACTCTCTTAGTAGATTATAAATTTAATGTATGGTGTGATAAGTTTCCCTCTCCATAGATCACATGACCCAAAAGAAGTTGTCTCAATATTTCTCATCCATCTGATTCCATAAAGCCTTAGGAATTTACAACTCATGTATAATATGATTATGTTGATTTTTACTCTCTTAATTCTCAGCTCAAAGATGAAGTTGATTAATTTCCTCTACATGGGTCAACACAATTATTAGAATACGAGATACACAACAAGATAAACCTCAAAAGATGGAAATATAAATTGAGTACCATTGTATTATGAGTACTCTATATATGGATTAACAAGAAAATAAGCTTATCGTAACAATTTCTTTTATTTCTTTTTATAAGGTATTTCATGGGATTACATTTCACATTTTATATGGGTTTATATGTCGCATTCAATAAATATTTACCTAATGTAATCAATGCTTGTAAACATATATCTCTACATTCCAATTATGATCCATACATACTAATATCATTTAATACCTTCAAATGAGTAAAATATCAACAAATATTAACATCAAAAAATCGAATAATCCTAGGTGAAGTAACATCAATATTTTATCCAAAGAATAATATGAAAAATAATCCCATTTATGGGCACTCAGGTTTTCCCTAACACATGGGTTAACTACTCCCTTTCACAAACTCATTAGCCATACCTTAAACATATTATTCTCCTATATACCTTTCCCAAATAGTGACATAATAGGAAATATCATCCCTAATTCCACTTTATATCACCCCTGACCTAATACTCCCTCATGTGACAAAGTTAGGTAGTTATGTGACATCATTTTCACCTCAACATATGCCATAGGATGTTGAATAGAAACGAGGGTGTATATAATAAAATGGGGAGATTATACACTCTAGTATAGCATTTTAATAGTATTGGAAAAAATATAAATAATCAAACATGTATCCCATGAATAAAAATAGGGGAAAATGAACAATTCAAATAATGATAGAAAAAATGTAATGACATTCTGAATATAACTAAATGATATGTTAAAAGTCATACAAATAAAGGACTAAAGTTAATAAATAAGACACTAAAGCCTTGGTCCTATATCTAACATATAACCCATCTAGTGAGCATACAATCAAAAACAAAGTCCCTCGACCTAATTTATAAGTGTATCCATGAAATCTTCCTAGGTACTGAACGATGACCAAAATAGTGTGCGAGTAAAACTCAATAGGCTGACACCCATGGTGTCTAAATAATCTAGTATGAATATATAATGCCTTAAATGGTATTATAAATAGGATTATTAATTTATAAATTAATACAAATCATGAAATAAACCTTCTAATACTCGATCTTTATTTTGAATCATAGGGACAACCAAACCTGCTTCGGCATGATGCTAGATATCTCTTACAAGTGGTGTATCCTCTTGTATAAAAATGATAATCCATACCATTGGATAATTATCCTATCAAGGATAAATCTCCTATGTCATGTCTCAGGTACTCGTGTGTCTCAAGTGGTGGATACTCCTATATATGATGGATAACCCAGACCATTGGATGATTCTCGTGCCATGGATGAATCTTTGATAGCATTTCTTGTGTAATACTGGGATCTATGCCAATTTTCCTGCTAAAATTTATTACATGTTCCCAAGGAATATATCCATTACAAAGGACTATTAAATCATACCATACTAGGTTCTGTGTGAATTCCCATGCTATATTAGCTTATGTGTTCCTAGGTGCACGTCCATCCCAAAGGAGAAGTAACCATATCATGTTGAAATCTATATGATTTCCCATGATATAACCACTAACATGTTCCCAAACTGTAATTCCATGGAAATGTAAAAGTAATCACATCATACAGATCTTTATTAAAATTCATATTCAAGAGGTTCTTATGTGTTCCAAGGGAACATGTCCATGTCAAGGGAAAAGAAACCATATCATACAGGTGGATTCTCCTTCCTAGTATGAATCAATCATGGAAAGAATCAATTAATGGTGTATCTATATCAATTGGGGTATTTTCCTACTTTAGATATATCCCTATTGGCATGTAGAAAGTATACAAATATCAAGATGAAAAAATCCAAAAGCATACCAAGCATCAAGCATGTCAAACATATCATAATAATCCATATTGGTCAATTTATCCAGTTATCAATTAAAAAATTCATTTAATCTATTATTTAAAGATTCCAATTATCACAATTTATGTTGTCATGTAGATTGAAAAATTTAAGAAAAATGTCAATAATTTCCCAAACATCATAGGTCTCAAGGTTCAACCAAACAAAATTCTTTCCTAAGGTCATAGGTTGGCAGACTTCCTAGGTGCCCGTAAGTCCTGATCTCAACACCATCAGACCCAACATGATCTATGTGTGGTTTAAGAATATGTATTTCAAAAAATAAATAGGTTAAAATTTTTTTATGTCACATGAAGGGTATTTGAGGGTGATTACAACTATTGAAAAAACTAAAAAAATGAATAGACATTAGGAAGTTATTCAATATGACTCACCTCAACTGTAGATAAGAGGTAGAAAATACTTGATGTCCAATGTATAATCAGGGTTCCTCATTCCATTCCTTTTATTTCTAGGTCTAGAACACCAAGATCCTATGAAACTTCATTCTGTTTCTATAAGGGCTCCCAGAACTCCAAAGGGTGGACTATAAATCAAGAGAAAAGGGAGATAACCATATCACTAGAAGAAAAATACAGGACTAGTCAATTAAAGCCACTGGGTATGATCCATTCACAATGTGAAATTGTAATTCATTTAATTAATCTGTGATTTTTCATATCCACTAAAAAACCAATCACCGCATTTTAAAAACACAAATTAACACATTTACATAGTGAAGTTCAATTTCACATCATGTACGGATGATTCACATGCCAAAGGAAACTCAGGGGGTCTGCCCTTACCCATGCATTCCTTGCATATGTTTCATGGGTTCTACCCAAATCAATTTACAACCTGAATTTAAAATTCATGGTTAAAATTAATTCGTTATCCAAAATTCATCTCCACTTTTCATTTTACCTATGAACACCCCTAATCACTAGCCCAAAAATGTTGACGGGCTCGATTACCAAGGTATAAACAAAAAGTTAACTGAAAAAATAAAGATAGATATACCTAGAATAACATGGGATCTTACAAATTTATTTTAAAATAACCACAGAAACTGATAAAGGAATATTCAAAGCATTGTGTGTTCATGATGGTTCAAAATTATGTTCATGTTGTAATCATTAAAAAAATTATTTTGTCCACACCTTTGGTAAAAAGTACCTCATTCATAAAATGAAAAAAATATTATTCTTAAAAAAATTAAAAAAATAAAACATGGTTAAAATTGATTAAATAATGATTCAAGAATAGTCAAAATAATTCTTGAAAATAATTTATAAAACATGAATATGAAAGAAAACATGTTTTATATTGGAAGTGGATAAATAAGTTTGACTCTTCTTAAAAACATTTTATAAACCATTTTCAGTACATAAGAGAAAAAAATAGTATTGTAACTTGAATTTATGATAAATAAAAATAGTAGAATAAGGGTTTATCTAATAAGGATCACATAATTTCTTCAATGTAAATTCAATCATAAATATTCCTAATTAAAATTGGATTGAAACATAAATCTATTACCTCAAGTATCATCTTGCTTCATACATGTTTGAAAATAATCTATAAAAAATATATATTTATTATAAATATATTAAATAACCCTACTCATATATATCATAACATTTATTATTTACTTATAATATCTCATCACCTATTTATTAATAGTTCTTTATTAAAATCACTATTCTAGGTGATGAATTATTCATTTTTTAGGCATGTTTCTGTTCGAAAGACCTGATACTTATACATTTATCATGTTTCCATAATCTCTAAAATGTTAATAATTTCATGAGTATCATATTTAATCACTATATAACTATTAATAAATATTCATATAAAGTAGTGGTGAAAATTTAATTACATCACTTCATGGAGATTGTAGTTTATACATACGCACGAGTGATGTTTCCAATTTTTGATGCATAGAATGAAAAAAACTTAACTAATAATTCATATTAAATAGAAAATAATAGTATAATAAAATTTATATATAATTATTAAATCTATAATTATAACCATTAATGTGAAATATTGAGGAAAACAAAACGCATCTCTTCGTGGAGGTTGTAGTCCACACATGCACACGAGCAGTGTTTTATTTTCCCATTGTATGTAAGTGAGGTGGATAATAGTTGTTATATCATCATAATAAAAATTAAGAATATTTAGTATATTGGATTATTTATTTTATAATGGATACCATGGGTTTATAGGAGGTAGAATAAGAAATAAAATTGAAAGTACCCGGTTAAGAGTTATACCTATTCATTGATAAACCTCTTTTGGATTACACCTTATGTCTTGAAAGGATGGTTTTTTGGAAATAAAATAAGCTTTAAGATTTTGTTAAGGACTAAATAAAGGTATAATTTTATGGATTTTTTGATATAAAAGGCTTAAAATTGTTAATAAAGGAATATAGGAGGTTCCCTTTTATAATTGAGGGAAAGGACATACTTGGAATTACATACAAGATTGAATAATATATATATATATATTTATATATATTTATATATATATATATATATATCACAATCATTTCAAGTGGTACCAAGCCACCCCAGAGTAGTTTTTGATCCCTAACACCTTTGAAATCAAATGAAATGATCTCATTATATCATATATGGTTTTAATGGTCCTCTCATACTGGCCATATTTATGAGTATGATATAAAATATTTAAACTCAACTTTGAATAAAAAAATTACTAAATACTTTACCAGAACTTAGAGGTAAACCTCATATCTCATTCAGATACAATATAATGTGTTATTCCATGAAACCTTTACACGTATTTAATGTATATCATGAAAATCTATTCAATAGATAAATCTTCTCTTATTGAAATGAAATATGACGATTTCAAAAGGTGATTGAATATAACCCAAATAGAATTGTTCCCTTTATATATTTTCTGGAGTCTAATGATAAAATCCATGATAATGTTTTCCCATTTTTATTCTATTGTGGTTAATGGTTGTAACACCCCCTTAGGATTATTTCCCTCAACCTCAACATGTTGACATACCAATCACTGAGATATATACTCAGTAAAATATCTCTTCATATTTTCCCACCATAAATACTCTTTTAGATATCTATACATATTTTTACTTCCATGATGAATATAAAATGATGAACTATGAGCCTCATCTTGCAGCTCCTTTAGATCTAGTATTAATAAGACACTTACTCAGTTCTTAAATCTTATCATTATATCACAATCTTAGTTGAAATCATGAACATTTATAACCATCTTTTTTAGTTCCACAACCTCCTCCTACGCCTCTATAATCCTCCCATGGATAGATGGTAGAACTTTAATATGAGAAATATATGATTTTTCCCCTTTCCTCATGATTTCAAGATTAATATTCTAGATATTTATAAATATTTGATATCATTAAATCATCATCATTGACAAACATTTATATTCTTTCTAACATAGATAAATATCAACCTTATTCATTATCAAATGGTGGTAATGTATTGAGAAGTCATAATATTGTATCAAATCCAACCATATTCTATGGAACATATTAAAATATTTTTGTGCAATTATATACATAATCATTTTATAATCTGTATATATATCAAATATTTCACCATAAAGATAATACCACTATATTTTAGTGAAAATTTAATTATTTCTAACTCCAAATCATGGGTTAGACAATTTTTCTCATGAATTTTCAATTGGTGAGTGGAATATGATATCACCATATAATTTTGTATAAGGAAACATACCAATCCATTCTGAGATATGTTATTAAATATTACAAACCCTTCTATACTATGGGGTAGTGTATGTATATTTGTGCTAATCAACCTTATTTTCAGCTCCTTGAAAATTTCCTCACAGTCATATATCCAAAGTAACTTATCTCCCTTAAAAATAAAATTGGTTCTTAGATTAAATATCTATGAGAAATATATCACAAATAATTGGTAGTATCCATAAAAACCATGAAAACTATAGATCATGGTTACTACGGTTGGTCTGGTCTATTTTTCTATAATATAAATCTTCTAAGGATCTATCAATATAACCTCACTTAAGATTATAAGACCCACAAATGTGCCTTTCTATATCCAAATTTCACACTTGGAAAATTTAGAATACAACTTATCCTTCCACAAGTCTTCAACAAAATCCTAAAATGTTCCTCATTCTATTCCTTTCTCCTTAAATATGTTAATTTCTTCTATAATTACTACCATAAACTAATCAAGTTAATCAATAAATAATTTATTCATTAAATCCCTAAATATAGAAGTGAAATTAGTAAGTCCAAATGGAATTACTATACATTCATAATGACCATACATCATATGGAATGTTTTTTTTCTATATATCCTTTTCCTTTAATACAAATTGATAATATCCAGACTGAAGATCAATTTTTTAAAAAATATTTATATTCTAATAATTGATCAAATAGATCATCAATACATGGTATATAATACTTTTTATTGATAGTGATCTTGCTAATTACTCAATAGTCAATGCGAAGATGCATTGACCCATATTTATTTTTAATAAAAAGAATATGTGGATCCCATGGTTATGCACTAGGGTGTATGAATCCCTTATTAATATTCTCCTAAGGTTGGTTCTTAAATTCCTACAACTCAATCAGGTCCATTCTGTATGGGATATTTGAAATAGGTATAGCACTAGGTATGAATTATATTGAAAACTTGACTTCATGATTCAGGGGAAGACTATGAAATTATTTAGGAAATACATTATTATAATCTCTAACAATAGTCATATCTTAGATTTTGAGTTTCTCTACAAAAATTTGAGAAAAATATCCCTCATGAATATTCTATAAGACCCACACAATGTAAGTAACTTCTTTTGGAAGATCATATTCATATTCACACAGAAATACAATCATGGGTTGGTTTAGAATATCATATGTGACCTCCCTTCATCTAAAATTTATATGGGATATATAGAGAGAGATATAATTCATTCCCAAAATTATATCAAAATTCAACTAGAGGGCAGATTCCAATATTTTTTGGAAGAAAATACCCTTAAATTCAATGGGATAGGAGTTGTAAACTTTAGATGTGATCGTCGTACCATTAAGTTTCATTACTGCAAACTCAACATATAATCATTCAGTATATGAATTAATATTCCTATATAAATTTAATGATATAAATAAATTTCTATGAATAATCTCAAATAATATACGTCAATATTTTAGTCTACTCATCACCACCTTAACTCCATAATTATATCTTCAATCCCTTATTAAAACCAAAATGTTTACCATGGCCTTAAAGAATTGGTAATTAGAGTGCTCAATCATGAAATATCAGTCATATTATATCTAAATCAGGAAACTATTTTTAATATATGACACCTTAGGTTTGACCTAGGTCATTCATGGTTAAACTATACTCAAATTCATCATACTAGCTTATAAAAATGTTAATTAACCTAAGAACATTCATCAAGGGAATCAAACCAGGTGTGAAGTAAGGGACCATTCACCATACACCATAATGATAGATGATATATACTTTACCAACACTTATTGTGGTTATTAACCCTATATTAATTTATTCCAAAACCACATTCACTTGTAGTATCTATATGGGGATGTATTTCTAGGAAGACCATATAATCTATACCTCACCAAAACATTATAATATTATCTTATACTTAGGATTATTTATAGGATTTTCAATAAAGTTCTATAATTCTAATATTTAGAAATTAACTAGCCCCTTATCTAACACCAATTATAGATACCCATCCTTACCATACATATACAGTACATCTTATTAGATGAATATCAGTTATACAACATTACTATCCAAAAAAAATTGTAAAGTCTTTGTTTCATTTGAGACTATATAAATAATCCTCTAATTTAATTAAAGATTTTAAATGTATACCTCAAATATCTTCTCACTTAGAATAGTTCTTAGACATAACTTACTTAAAACCTTTCTTCAAAACCTGGGGAAAGGAAACATAATAAAGGGTGAGCTCAGATAATCAGTAACGATAAACATAAGAGATAATAATAAATGATCCTAAGTGATCATAAGATATGAATAAGGGTATTATAACATGATCATAACATAAAATAATCATACCCAATAAGTGAAAGATCATTAATCATAAATCATGGAATAAGGTTTTTTCATAATAAAATAAATAAGTCATAAGTGTGAGGAATTATCAAAAGTCAATCATAATCCATGAGAATATATCCTAAGCATAATACATAGGTTTTTTTCATACATATAAGAATGTAGAATAATTTCCTTAGTCAAGGATCACTTAAAAGACTACCATAGTGGATTCGGCACACTCTTTATTGCATCATATCCTTAGTAAACTTTTATTCCCAATACTGTCATAGTTGACTGAGTCTATTACTAAACTATATTTACCCCTATTCTAGTTATAATTTTATCACGAGAAATATATCATTACCCAATGAATTGGAGGGATATATAATTTTGGGCCCACCCATTACATAATGTAAATTATACATATGTGTTCCACAAGATCATAAAACATTTATCATATCATCATATCATAACCTAGGGAAAGTAAATGATTTTCATAGACATTTCATCATTTCATCATAGTACAAACCTTAGAAAAGAAACTTGTTTTATAGAATTATCATTAAATTATCATCATCCTAATTTGACTATAGAAATAATTTTTATTGTATAATTAGATCTTATCCCCAGTAAATCATTAATAACATCAAAGGATGTTATCATAGATGAAAAATTCCTTTAAAACCCACTTTAATATTTCATGATGAAAATACCCTTTTCATTTTTAAATAACTTATTTGAAATAGAAAAATTTCCAAAATATTATGGGAAAAACATTCATTAAAAAAACCACAAAAAAAAGTAAATTAAGCTTCTAATTATTGAGTGGTTATGGAAGTGGTAAATTTTGTTATTGTTGTAATTATTAAACTAACGAATCTATTCACACCTTTGGTAAAATGTACCATATTTAGAAAACCACAAGAACATTAATTTTAAACCTTTTTGTGAAAAATTAAAACATTAGTAAAATTGAATTTAAAAAATCATTCAAGAATATTCAAGAATATTCTTAAAAACATTTTAGAAAACATGGATATAGAAGAAAAAGGTTTTCTGACCAAGAGAGGGGAAATAAGGTCGGCCTTTCTTTTAAAAAAATCTAGCCCATTTTTTAGTACCAAAGAGATGAAAATAGTACCGTAAATTAAAAATTACAAAAATAAAAATAGGATAACAAAAATTAATGTTTTTATAAAACAAGGATCATATAATTTACTTTATGAAAATTATATAATAATCAATCCCAATTAAAATGGGATTGAAACACAAATCCCTTATCTCAAGTCTCATCTTGCTTCATGTGTGTTAAAAGCTCCTATAAAATAAATATAAATTTATTATACATATATTAAAAAACATAATCATATATATCATAACATATATTATTTACTTATGACATCTTATCACCTATTTATAAAAAATTTGTTATTAAAATCACAGTTCTAGTGGATGACTACTTCGTTTTCCATGAATGTTTTAGTTTAGAAATCCTAGTTCCTATACATTGGTCATGGTTCCATCATCCCATAAATATAAATCCTATAATTATTATCATATTTTTTGATTATATAAACTTTTATAATTTTTCATATAAATATTTGGTGAAAAATGAATTAAATCACTCTCTGGAAATGGTTGTCTGTACGTATGCATGAGTGATGTTTCAACTTTTCGATGGATGGAAAGAAAGAACAGTAAATATTAATTCTTATTATTAGAACTATAATAATATCATAAATTTAATATATATATATATACATATATATATATATATATATTCATTAAATACATTATTATAACCATTAATGTGAAACACTGATGAAAAAAAATTCATCACTTCATGGAGGTGCTAGTTCACATAGACACACGAGCAATGTATTTGTTTCCCATGGGATGTGGAAGAGGTGGAAAATGGTTGATAAATTATCATAATAAAAATTAAAATACTACAGGTAATAAATTAATTACTTTCTAATGGATACAATATATTTATATGAGGTTTAAGAAATAAAATTGAAAGTAAGCGGTTAATAGTTATAACTCTTTACTGAGAATCCTATTTTAGATTACACGTTACGCCTAAAAAGGATGTAATTATGGTAAGAAAATAATATTTGGACTTGTTAAAGGAATATAAGAAGTTATTATAGTAGGTATTGTGGGATATAGAATCCTAAATCTTTATGAATAACTAAGGATAAGAGTTTCTCTTTTATAAGTGAGGGAAAAGATGCACTAAGAATTACTTAAAAGGGTAAATAATATATATATATATATAACATAATCATGTTAATTTGAACTTGGGTTACCTAAATTAGAATATAATACGTTATAGAGTTTAAATAAACTCAACCAATAACATTTATATAAGTTTTGGATACATTTTATTCCTTGTATTCTAGTTAATCCACTTTAAACCCATATTAACAATAATAGTGATAACAAAATTTTTTTCCATGATAACATGATTATATAACAAAAAATAAAAGAGAAATTTAAAATAATATATTTTACATTATTATTCAAAATTTCTAATTCATTTTATCATATTTAATTTCTATTGGTGGAAAAAATTACTTTTAATATAAGAACGCAAAACGCATGGAAAACAGTTTTTAGGAAAATACCTGATTTAAGATTAAAGATAATTTCACCTTGAAATCAAGTAATAAGATGGTTTATATGAATATTTTTAAATAATAAACAAATAAAGGTTTAAATAAATTTTTATCAAGAAAATGTTTTATTTCATATTCTAACCATTCCATTAAATGAAAATACCCAAAAATAGATTTAAATTTAAATAAAATAAAACTTTTCTTTACAAAAAGTCAATCATATGTTCCCAATTTTAAAATAAGGTTTTAAAATAAATTAAGTAACTACTTAAACATATATTTCAGTGAAAACACTTATAAAATTATATAAATAGAAGTTTTAGAGATATTTTAAAGCTTTAAATCATAATTTTAACCCAGTTTACCTCTCTTTCTGAGGTGAAAAATCGTTACCATGATTACTATTCATAATGAACAAAAATTAAATTACCCTATTATTTTATATTAATTATTATAATTAAAAAAATTAAATACATTTTAAAATATTCAATTTCTATATGTGGTATAATTAATCTTAAAATAAAGTTGTAAAACTCAATGAAAATCGTTTTGAGAAAAAAATCATTTTTACTCCCAAGAATGAACTTATACCAAAATCAAGTATAAATATTATTCCTTCATAATTAATTATATTATTACATACTAAATTAGATTTATTTTAATTTATCATAAAATTTAAATAATTAGGGTAATTTTATTGAAAATAAATTATAGTTTTATATAGAATAAGTATTTTTCACAATTCACTAAAAATGAATATTTTCCAAAAAATACCAAAATTTCACCTTAAGATAATTTTGATATGATGATTTAAAAAACAATTTCATTTTTGTAAAATATAATTTCTAAAATTGGTAGAAATTAATTATAATATATTATCATAGAAATTAATAAAAAACAATTTTAAATAAAATGTATTATAAAGCGTAAAATGACTTTACTGAAAATTAAGTTCTAATTAATTTGGAATTAATCAATGAATTTTTATTATATAAAACCTTTATACTTATTTTTTATAATGTGTATATTCCTATTAATACCTCTAATTTTAATGACTATGTTAAGGTTATGTTTCAATAATAATATTTATATCAAAGTCTGTTTAAACTTGGTGTTGCATATGAAGAAAGATATCCAAGAAATCATATTTTTTAAAATTGAAATATATCATAAAATCTCAAGTTGTTACATGAGTACTCATCCATTTTCGTTACGTTTTCTTCTATGGGTTGGGTATCCATATAGGCTAACTTTCCTTCTTCTAAGGGAAGGACCTTCTAGGAACTATAGGTTTTCAACAAGGAGACATTCATGTCGATTGATGGAATCATGGGGAAGACCTTCATGGTGGGGTTCAACATCATGGGAGGGGAAACTTATGAAAATTTATGGTGGAACCCATAGCTATGAGAGTCAACCCATCTTTCCCAATGGGTGACTAGGGTGTCGATCCTAACCTGTTGAAAACATCCCCTTGTGTTATTATGAGGATGATTCCAAACACATCAATAATAGTGGGGGATACAAGAGATATTGAAGTGGATACCAATCACATAGGGTTGGAGGCCTACCCCCATCATAGGAGCCATTAATTTTTTATTGGGGAAATTATAGTAGGGATGGAATCAACTTGTTCATATATCTATGGAGTAACCCTGTTTTGTTGTAAACATTGAATAGTGGGAGTCTTCCTTGTTGACTCTCAAGTGGTGGATGTAGTTGGATTATCCTATAAATCACATATCTTCTTGGTTTAGGGGAGATTGATTTAATTTCATTCTAGGGAGAGGATCTTGTAATTATTTTTCCATAGAAACGGGACGGATTGAACCTTACATACTCTTTATGGATGGTAGAAATGGCTTGGTGCTGCAGCCTCCAATTGTTCATGAACCATCCCCTGAGTGGAGATGACTCATTAATCCTCATATCATCATATAATGGAAGTTATAACCCTATAATAGAAGGGGTTTAGGGCGGATGGGGAGACTATAACCTATATAAATGGGATATGTGGTCATTGTTGTAATGTCCTAGAAATTCCATGTATTTTTTTTAATTATATGGGATTATTTTGAGACCAAACGCTCAGACAACACTTGATTCTGAGGCCCAGTGATCCCCAAATAGAATTTTGAACTTTTTTAGTTCTTTTAAATAAACGTGAGAAAATGGTTTTTATAACTTTTAAATCGGTGCTCAGATCAAAAATATAAAAGAATCATTCAACTTAGAGTGTTGGGATTCACCTAAAAAGGACCAAACATTGACCTATAAGGGATGAACTGAAAAGTTAGTTTTCATTATTTTTGGGAGAAAAATAAAACAAATATAAAGTTTTTTTGTTTCCTTCATTGTTTAGTAGTGACACATCCACCCTGCAATGGGGAGATGTGGGGGCGATGAACCACATTAATGAGGATCTTAAATGATCAGTGTAATGGCTCATTAATTGAAGCATAATATTTATGTTGTTTTATTAATGAAAAAACGTAAGGATGCGATGACACAGCGTAATAGAAATGTTGTGAAGTGTTTTTCTTTTAATGAGATAACGGGTTGGTGAATTAGAGTTAGAATTTGTCTAACAAATAATGAATGATTTTCTCTTCAACAAAGAATTCCAACAGATCAGAAAGCGGTAACAATGCCTTAGAGGCAGGATCTGGGATCGAAGGTCGATGAACTCCAACAGCTTCGAACAGATCGACACCATTGAAAAACATTATCCAGGTAGGGGGTATTTTTTATTTTCTTTATTATTGTTTCTAAAAACAATGAACGCGGATCAACCCACGAAAAAGTTGATCTGTGGGTTGCTTGTTCTTTTTACAAGGTATTATTCTATATCAGGGATTGCATCGGGATTAGACTATTGTTTGAATCACAAACCTCCCCTCCCATGTTTTCAAAACCTCTAATGATGAGGGTGCGGGCCAACGCGAATAAGGTCCAAGCCCCTCCTCCTTTGTGTGTTCTTGTAATTTCTTCATGTCCATAACTTCTAAATGGTGTCAAGGAGGTTTCAATTCCTTAGCAAGGAAGGTGGCTCTCATGGAAGCTGTAGGCACAACCGACACAAGGAACAAACCACCGGAGAGAACGCAATGGTCCGCGAAAGGCTCTACCGGTGCGCTGAAGGATGTTTTGTGGCTGGCTCGGGCTACGAAGTTATGGTAGGAGCTAACAGTAGCAAGCCGGCGACTGGTAGACAGAGACATGGCCACCCAGCCACATCATTGGGGGCGGCCTGCGCCACGCGGTCCAGCGAGACCACATGCAGAGACAAGCGCGGCCGGTTTTACTCGGCCCCACCATGCAAGAACCGAATACCCCGTTGGGTGTCCGGGCGGGAGAGGACCGGCCTTCTGGGTGGGCCAGGCCATAAGAGCATGAATTGGGCCACATAGTGGCACACGATTGATTATTTCAGGCCTCTATGGCGGGCTGGACCGACCGAATATAATCGGGCCTCTGGGCGGCCCAGGGATGGGAACGAACTATCCTGCAGGTTGCGGGTTGGCCCATATGGAACCAGGTTGCTAGGAAACCAAGTAAGATGGACACCCAGCCAAACCGGGTTGGGCCCATTGGTCAGGGAAAACTGGGCAGGCCCAGACCCGAACTGAGTCAGGTCTGTCTGACCGGGTCGGAATGGGCCCAAACATGACTGGCCCCCGATTACTAAAATGCCAATATCTCTCAGACCGAGCATCCAATTGATGATCCGTTTTTGGAATTGGAACCCTTGAGAAAAGGCGGTTCTTTTGAAAGACCCTAAGGATTATTTCATGGATATTAAAATTAAACGAATGGCTTGAGGAACTATTTTTCCTATAATCAAGTGCACTATGTGCGGGAATCCTACGGCTGAATGGGACCCAAAGAATGATGACAAGAGACCCTGTGTGGATCATCTAAAAGTGACCATATGTGGATCAGCTACCATGTCCCACTATGAAGCAGCTCTGTGTGACCCGGCAGGCCCATGGTGTGGAGCGGTTATGTGTGACCCCGCAGACTCATGGTACTCATCAAGGATGAGTACCTCAGTATGATGGCCATGGTGAGAAGATTCTCAATGTGACCCTGAAGGCCCATGGTTGGGAGCGAATCTATGTGTCCCAGTATACCCACGGTACTCATTAGGGATGAGTACCCTAGCAGTCCAAAGTGTTCGGTGTTGTAACTGATGGTCTTTCTTTCTATACTCTAGATTATACCCGTGTGAGATACCTTGCTTCGTGATTATGCTTCATGGTTTGCTTTGTGGATTGTTTTGTGGTCTTTACTTAATTGTTTGGGGTCCCTACTGAGTATTTTGTTACTCATCCATGCACATTATTCACCCGCACATGTTGTGTCTGGTTCAAATGACAACCACCATGACGGAGGATTTGGGAGCCTAGGACCCAGTGGTTCCCTGTTAGATCATGTAGGTGGGGCATGCTTCTACAACTTCTGGAAGTTATTCTAAACTTACCCATTATGTGGGGTTTTCAACAGATGAATTTTTTGATATCTTTTGTACTTTCCTATTTTTCATTTTTTTTCTTTTGTTAGGTTTTATTCTGGCCCATTTTACCTACATCTTGTACCTTTTCTTTGTGGTTTTTTAGTGGCATGCATATTTTACAAATAATTTTTTTGGGGTGTGTGTGCATACAGGTACTCAGGAAAATGACTCTCGTTTGCAGGTTGACACCTTCGATGCTAGTCAGCAACCCCTAGCCATCGTGAGGCGGGCTTGGGGGAGTCACTGAATGGTCCTCAGGGGACGGTTCATGACAAAGTGGTATCAGAGGTGGTCGACTCTACCTCAATGACCGAGAGAATGTTGTTTTTTTAGTGAAACAATGTTAAATTTTTCAATTTGGACTTTTAGATTCATGGATTCTAGTGATGGTGTTGCATCCAATGTATCCATACACTAGGACCTTGAATTCTAATTTTTGGATCTATACATAACAACATTGGTTGCATGCATCATATATCAATTGAGTGTTTCCTCATGTTCTTCTTGAATTAGAGTCAGCTCACCAGGTATAATCTATTTACCATTGTACATTTTGACCTGTTTCTGGATGCCTCCATGAAGACATCCAGCTAGGATTCTGATGTGTTACCATGAGGACAACTCTCTTATTGATGAGGCATCGGTTTAGGGACTCGTTCTAGTTATGGCCCTACTAGGTGGTGCACTAGCATTACCACCACTCATTGATTAGAAGTTACTACCAGAGTTACCGGTAGAGGACACACGTAGGCTCAACACCTTTCATTATTTCTAGAGATAGAGACCCCCCGGGTTTAGGGGAGAGGCAGACCCTCAGGACTCTGAGGACTAGTTGGAGGTGGTGATGCACTTCTTCAGCTTAGCAAGGACGCCACTTGACCAGATGGTGATCTTAGTCAAGAGACTTCTTCAGGGCTCGGTAGGGAGATGATGGATCTTGACGATTCAGACTCATAATTAGGTGAACCTCCTCTAGGATGACTTCAATTGGATTTTCCATCATGCGTTCTTACTCATAACCTTGAAATCAGTGTGCATACAAGAGCTACTTCACTAACATCTGGGTAGTATGTTAATGGATGAGTACTCTACGAGGTTTACAGACCACTCCCACTACTCTATGTATATGGTATGGGACCCTTTTTCTCAGGTCCCGAACCTTTGAGAAGGGACTTTGATAGGAGATTAGGGTGTTGATGATTTCTCTCGGTATCCCCACTCAGGCTGGAGTTGCATAGTGATCCCTTTTTGTGGAGAGCTTCTTAGAAGAGAAGGAACTGACAGCTGGAGCCACCAGTAGACACCAGGCAGTAGATTCCTCATTGGTGAGTAGCAGGAAACAGACCTAAGGATTTAAGTGGGTCAGATATTTTAGGGGATGAACCCAAGACTCAAGGTCGGTAGTGAGGGGCTCCCAGAGCAGAGGAAGTCAGTAGGGAGCCAAGTTGTGATTCATGTGTGGTAGTTAGGGAAACATGGCTCATGACCACCCGACCCACCACACATACAATCAAAATACAGTTGAGGGACCTCCATGGAAAAGGCAGAGGTTCAAGCGAGGAGATCTGTTGGGCAACGGTTCAAGCTACTACCTCTACCACCCCCTGGTGGTCCACCATGGCCTTAGGGAGCATATGGACTGGGGCGAGCTCAGCTTTAGGCAGTGTAGTCCTATGACCATGGAACTCTAGATATGATTAGAGGTACGATTTGTGTCTTATCCACCTTAGTTTTAATTCTTATTGACATAGGTTCCAGTAACTCTTTCCTTTCCATGGACCTCGTTCGAGACTCTGAGATTCAGGAGGAGTCGTTGGCTCGATATTTATGATTAGAAACTCCTATGGGAGGGGATTTGATGATTACACACTAGTGTCGGTAGTGTGAGCTTAATCTTGGAGGTGAGAGCATCGGTTGAGGTCTCTTAGTAGTGGCATCAAGGCCTTACGACATCATATTGGGTATGGAATGGTTATCCACAGTTCATGCTCATATCAACTATATTAGGAAAAGAGTGTAGTGTGTCTGTAATGATGGGACCATATTTTCCTTCACCAGTGAGGGGAACTCCTGCAGCATAGGATGGAATTTCTCAGAGGAGGGTATAGACAATCACTCACCAGTTGTATATCCTCACTCTCGGTGTGGTGGAAGATATGAGTCCGAGCTTTCCTATAGTGGTGGATGAGTTTGAATAATTCTTTCCTAAGGATGTTCAGGGACTACCTCCTCATGGGTTGGTAGACTTTTTCATTGATCTATACCCCATGATTTTATCTATATACACACTATCATATCACCTGGCTCCTACGGAGCTTTGTGAGTTGAGGGTACTATTGGAGGACTTGGAGGACAAGGGATTCATGAGGCCCATCATTTCACCGTGGGATGCCCCAGTATTTTTTTTCTAAAATGTATATGGAAGCTTGAGTCTATGTCTAGACTATCGACGCCTGAATTAGGTGACCATGAAGAACAAATATCTACTTCTGATAATTGATGACCTCTTTGACCAGTTGAAGGGATCGAGTTGTTTCTCAACAATAGACCCTAGATCAGGTTGTCACCGGGTTCAGGTATGGGATGAGGATGTAATGAAGACATCCTTTAGTTTCCAGTATGGCCACTACGAGATATTGGTGATGCCCTTCGGCATGAACAATTCTCTAAAAGTGTTCATGGGACTCATGAATAGGATCTTCCGGCCTTACCTAGATCATTTCGTGGTGGTCTTCATTGATGACATCTTGGTGTAATCGGCGTTAGAAGAGGAGCACACTACACACCTGTGAATAGTATGGGATACACTCTGAGATCACTAGCTTTATAGGAAGCTCTTGAATTGCCAGTTATGGATTTGGGAGGACCACTTTCCGGGAAATGTCATCTCAGAGGCTGGAGTTGTAGTCGATCAGGCGAAGATAGATGCAGTGCTTCCTTGGGAGCCACCCATGAGCGTGAATGAGGTGTGGAGTTTCTTGTGGTTAACTGGATTCTACTGAAATATTATGCCAGAAGTTTACAGAGTAGAATCACCCCTATCGGCATTGACACATAAGGGACATCTCTTCATGTAGACAGAAAAGTGCCAGTAGAGTTTCCAGGATCTAAGGAAGAGACTGACAAGTGCCCCCATATTGAGACTACCAGAGGAGGGTAGTGGGTATGTAGATTTTTGTGACAAATCAAGGACTGGAATGGGTTGTTTCCTGATTCAAGAGTGAGTATTGATCACTTAAAGTTCACAGAAGTTGAGGTAGCATGGGTAGAACTATATGACCCATGACCTAGAGTTAGTAGTAGTGATATTTCCTCTAAAGATGTTGCGACACTGCTTGATGGGTGAACGGTTTGTCATCTACTCCAACAACAAGAGTCTCAGGTATATATTCTCTCACAAGGACCTAAACTTGAGATAATGTCAATTGTTGGAGTTCTTATAGGACTATGACTTCGAGATAGTCTATACTCCTAGGAAGGGGAATGTGGTCGCATACGTGCTCAGCAAGATCTCTGGTTTGCATCTGCTGAGTGAGGCAATGGAGTAGCTAGCTGCGATGCAAATATCCTCCATGGATGATGATTGAACAAATTACCTTTAGTGGATGATTGTCACTCCCTCACTCATATAGTGAGTTATAGAGACACAACTTGTGGATGTTGACTGCAAGGACTGATGAGATCATTTATTCTTAGGACAATCTTCTGATGGATTTTTGATAAGTGGGGAGCACGACATCGTTTTAGAGGGCACACAGTAGTAGTAGTGATGTTATGAGAGGATATTTTGGGGTAGTTCCATACCCCTCTCATGGTGGTACATCCTGGAGTGTAGAAGATGTACCATGATCTTTGATGTCAGTACTGGTGGCCAAAGATTAAGAAAGTGGTGGTCGAGTTCATTTCATGGTGCCTCACTTGTCAACAAGTGAAGGTGGAGCATCGGGCTCTAGCAGGCTTGGCACAACCACTTGAGGTATCTAAGTGGAAGTGGGATGGTATCTTGACAGACATCCTGACAAGATTACCATGCACATCCAAGAGACAAAATTCTATCTGGGTGATCATTCACTGAATGAAAAAATCGGATCACTTCCTACCCATTCAGACTGTAGGGATTGGTAGAGGGCTTGAGAGGCCTCTACATCCAAAAGATAGTGAAACTTCATGGGATTCCCTTGATGATGGTCTCAGACCATGATGCTCGCTTCACATCCTGGCTGTGGAAGGGATTACAAGAGTTGTTCAGGACTCAACTGCCCTTGAGCACAGATTTTCACCCATAGACTGATGATTGGAAGGAGAAAACCATACAGACCTTGGAGGACATGATTTGTGCTTGCATCCTTGATTTTGGTCATAGTTGGGAGGACCACCTTCCACTAGTGGTGTTTTTATACAAAAATATCTATCAATCCACCATTAGCATGGAACTGTTCAAGGCTTTCTATGGGCGGCCTTGCATATCACCTCTATGCTTGACAGACCCAGGAGGATCAGTACTCATGGGTCCAGAGTTAGTACACACTACCACTGAGAAGGTAAATATCATCCAGGAGTGGATGAGGACTGCACAGAGTTAGAATAAATCTTATGCTTATAGGAGAAAGAGCCCCTTGGAGTTCGAGGATGGAGACCATGTGTTCCATTGAGTCTCACCCCGATAGGGATTGTGGGGATTTTTTCGTGGTAGGAAGTTATCACTTTGGTTTATCGACCCCTTCCAGATTATGAGTACAATTGGTGAGGTGGTGTACCACCTAGATCTTACCCCAAATATGCATCGGGTTCATGATGTTTTCCACATGTCGTAGCTAAGGAGGTACATGCATGATCCATCACACATCATTGATTGGGATGAGCTAGACATTGACGATGGGGTAATGTTTGCAGAGTTCTTGGTGTAGATAGATGATCAATATGAGGGGGTCCTTCATGGGTAGTTGATTCCTTTGGTGTTTATTCAGTAGTATCACGAGAATCTCCAGGTCATCACATGGGAGTGTGAGGATTAGATTGGTGCTCAGTGCCCCCATTTATGTTTTTATCCTTGTTTTAGACTACGAGGACATGAATCCCAAAATAGATGATTAATTTAATATCTTGAAAATTCCATGTAACTTTTTTAAAAATTATATGGGATTATTTCAAGACTAGATGCTTAGATGTAACATGATTCTGAATCCCGGTGAGCCCAGAATAGAATTTTGAATTTTTATAGTTCTTTTAAATAAACGTGCGAGAAGGTTTTTTATAACTTTTAAACCTGTGATCAAATAAAAAATATGAGGGAACTATTGAACTTAGATCGTTGGGATTCTCCAATAAAGGACCTAACATTGACTGGTGAGGGTCGACCGAAAAATTTTGTTTTCTTACTTTTTGGGAGAAAAATAAATATAACTTAAAATTTTATTTTTTTTGTTTCCTTCACCATTGATCAGTGACAGATCTGCACTACGGCGCGGTGATGAGGCAGCGATGAACCCCATTAAAAACGATCTTAAATGAGAAGCGTAATGACTCAATAATCTAAGGGTAATAGATATGTTGTTTCAAAAATGAAACAGCACAACGACGTGATGACGCAGTGTAATAGAAATGTTGTGACCCATTTCTCTCTTAATGAGATAACAGGTTGGCGAATGAAAGTTATAATTTCTATGAATAAAAATTAAGGATTTTCCATCAAATGAAGAATTTTGGAAGATTGGAAATCAGTGAATATCCCTTAGAAGAATGATCTAGGATTGAAGGTTGATGGACACCAATGGATTTGAACGGATCGACACCAATGACGAACCTTCTCAGGGAATGGGTTACTATTTTTGAGTATCTTTGTTCTTCTTTCTAAAAACCCAAGAACATTGAAAAACCCATGAATCAGTTGATCTATAGGTCGATTGTTCTTGTGGGAGAGTATTATTCTATCTCGAGGATTACTTCAACATTATACTGTTGTTTTAAAAATGGACCTCCCCTCCCATGTTTTCAAAACCTCCAACAAGGAGGGTTCGGGCCTGCATGAACAAGGCTCGGGCCCCTCTGCCTTTGTGTGTTCTTGTGTATTATTAGTGGTATCACCTTAAAAATGGCGGAAAGGAGGTTTCAAGTCCTTAACAAGGAAGGTTTCATCCCATGGAATCCAGAGGCATAGACGGCGTGAGGAATGGACCACCAGAGCGGACTCAATGGCCCGCAGAAGGATCTGTCACTATGCCGGCATCGGTGGCCATGGGAAGGTGGCAGCGCACCAAGAGGGAACGCCGAAGGATGTGTCAAGGCTTTCTTGGGCTGCGGTGACGCGACAGGAGCCGCTGGAAGTAATCCATCGGTGTTGGAAACCCGTCTCATGTGGGCCGCGACGACCCACTGGCACATGGTCTAGTAGGACCATGTGAGGGAAAAAAGTATGGTCGGCTTAGTTGGCTATAGTGCACAAGAACCAAATTCCCTACTGGGCATCCGAGTTAGAGGGGACTGGCCCGCCACGTAGGCCAGGCAGGAAAGGCATGAATGGGGCCACTGAGTGGCCCATGCTAGATTAATCTCGCCCTCTATTGTAAGCTGGGCTGGCAGAATAACCTCGGGCCGCTGGGTGGCCCTAGCTGGGAATGAACCGACCCACTAGTTACGGGCCGGGCTAGATGGAATTGGGTCACTAGGTAACCCGGGGGGGATGAACCTCTGGAAAAACTAGGATAGTTCCAACCAGGCCCAATGGATAGGCTGAACTGGGCTAGCCCAAACCCAAATCAGGTCAGTTCGGATCGGTCAAACTAGCCCCAGGAAAGCGGGGCCCCCAGGCTGAGTTGGTCAGGTCGGTCTGACCAGGTTCGACCAGGCCCAGACACGACCGACCCCTGATTACTAAAATGCCAATTTCATTCAATCCAAATATCCAATTGATGATCCATTTACAGCATCGGAACCCTTGTGACGAGGTAGTTATTTTGGCATACTCTAAGGATGTTTTCATTGAAGTTGATATGTGATGAATGGCTTGATATGCAGTTTCTCCTAGAATCAAGCATGCTATGTGCTGCGTTTGAATAAGACCCGAAGACTATTGACAAATGACCATGTTTGGATTAGATACAAGTGACCATATGTTGGTCAGCTATGATGACCACATGGGAAGCAGATTTGTGTGACCCAAAAGGGCCATAGTGGGTAGTGTATCTATGTGACATGGCAGACTCACAGTACTCTTCAGGGATGATTACCTCAGTACGATGGCTAAGGTGTGGAGTGACTCTGTGTAACCTAGGAAGCCCATGGTGGTGAGTGGCTCTGTGTGACCCAGCATACCCACGGTACTCATCAGGGATGAGTACCCCAGCAGTCCAAGGTGTTCAATGTTATGACTGATGTTCATGATTTCTATACTCTAGATTATACCTATGTGATTTGTCTTGCTTCGTGATTATGCATGATGGTTTTATTTTTGGATTGATTTTTGGTTTTTCCTTTGTGTTTTGGGGTCCCTACTGAGTATTTTGTTAATCACCCCTACATGGGCTTCGGTTGCATGTGTTGTGTCTGGTGCAGACGATCGCCACTGTGATAGAGGACGTGGCTTCCTAGGACCCAGTGGTGCCTAGTGAGACCAAGAACGTGGGAAATGCTTCTACGGCTTCTAAAAGCTACTCTACACCTACCAATCAGGTGGGGTTTTCAGAAGATGGATTTTTAGATATCTTCTGTACTTTCCTATTTTTCAGTTTCCCTTTTGTTGGGTTTGTATTTTGTCCCATTTGTCCTATAGCTTGTACCTTTTCTCAGTTGTTTCTTAGTGGTATACATGTTTTACCTTTCTAGTTTTTAGGACGTGGTTGTGTGTTTGTGCATACAGGTACTCTGGGAAATGCCTCCCATTTGTAGGTTGAAGCCTTTGGCCCTAGTCACCAAACCTTGGACTTTGACAGGTGGGCTTGGGGGAGTCACGACATGGGCCTTGGGGGATGGGTCATGACAATTGCTGAGGGAGAATAATTGTAAGAGGATGACACGAGATCTGGCCTTTTTCTTCCACACCTTTTGGTTCTAGGTTTTGACCATGGAAAGTATTTGGTGTCCTATGTGACTTATTAAGAAAATTGTTAGTATATGTATGATTAAGGTGATACCCAACATTCCCAATGTTACTCGTGATCTCCTAGGTGAAGGGGGAGGGACTCGTGCTATGGTTTTCTATAATCGGAGGTACCCGATGCTCCTCATATTTTCCTTGTTATAAGATAAGAGATTCATGTAGTTCTCACTATACTATTTTTTGATTATTA
Organism: Viscum album; assembly: GCA_963277665.1. NCBI lineage: Eukaryota > Viridiplantae > Streptophyta > Magnoliopsida > Santalales > Viscaceae > Viscum > Viscum album. The sequence continues at coordinate 88,179,816 of OY728140.1, read as the reverse complement.
CAACAAGGTGTTCACCACATATAAGATATTTTTATTTAACTATTCTTGATCCTCATTTCCATATATTCTCACTTTCCAATGGCGGGTGGCCTTCACCACTATATTTGATGATGTCAACTCCTTGATTGGAATGAGATAATGGGATGTCGAATCTTCTTTACATGGATTCATTATTGGATTTCATAGCCTATTTTATGTCACAAATGCATATCTAATAAATTTTCATAAATCTATTTCCCAAATCCATCTTCTAGTGTACACTAACTAATTATGGCGCTTGATTTTATGACGGTGTAGATACCAGTGATTGGAACTAGTGAGAATGGTGGGTATGTGGGACATATTTAAAAGTATTACTCAATTATTATTTTGAGGGAATCTAATTTTTTTAAATAAGTAGTATCAAGTACAAAACCTGAGGAATCCCATGATATAAATGAGGAAACTAAAGCTTAATATGTATCTCATCCAATGTTTATCTCCTTAAGTATCCTATGATCATCACACAAGGAGCCTCACATTCTCTATGTGAGGCATCTATTTCTCATCACAGAAGGCTTCCTAGGATTTTCACATAGGCAATATTGTTCTTGTCACACTTGTTAAAAAATTAATCTCATCACCTAAGTGAGGAGAGATATATTTCTCTTCACATAGGATTCTTATGCTTATCACATGAGGCAACATCCTGACCTTATCACCTGAGTAAAGGGAGAAGATCTTATATGATCATCACATATACCTCCTAGGATCATCACTTAAGGAACCATAGGATCACCAGATATTTCTAGGTTTCTAATGTATCATGAGGGGGTCATAGGTTTAAATCTAGTTAAAGACACTTATAGGTTTAAATTCCAGTGGAGGGGTGATCCCAATACTCTTGTCACATAGTAGCCTAAGAGAAAATTTAATGTTTAGTAAGGGTTTTCACCATTTAAAGTATAGTCGGTACACTCAAATGCTTAAATTCCAAAGGATGGATGATTACCATATATGCTCACTTCATAGTGTTTTATACATAGGTTAGAATCCTTCAGAGACACTAAAAACTATGTGGTTTGGTTTTATGGTGGGATTTTTAGTATACTTTGAAAATATGATCATTCTTTAGAGTTGTTGACTCCCTATGGGGAGATGAAACAGAATTAAGATTATTATTTTGGATATGGTGAATTAAATTTTGTCTCACGGCCAACAAATGGTTGTCAAGGTTATTAGAATATTAGGATAGGACTTTAGATATGCATCATATGTACCTTATCGGAAGGTAGGGATCAAAACCCATGAATTTTGATTGAACAGTTTAAGGTAGCGTCATAAGACCATACCATGAAGTTTAACATCATGTGGAAAGGGTTATTTCATTTTGGAAGGGGAGATGATAAGGGATGGTATGTGAATTATTCTTTGAGGATGCCTATAGGATAGAGAAACCATCTCATAATCATCACATGAGTCATCTCATGATCATCACATGAGGCATCCTAGGTTTTTATCATATGTTAAGGATATAGTTTAACATTTTGTGTCAACAACATTTTCATCACATACGGAGTAAAAAAATGTAATGATTTTGGGCATACATTTCAGGCTATCAGGTTCCACTATTGGGTAACAGAGGATGTGTGTGGGGATTTCCCAAGTATAATGCCTGTTATGTTGGAAATAATCCCATGTTGAATACATGAGGAAACCTACACTCATTTTATAGGTAATCCTAATCTTGTCACTCAGGGAATCCTATGTTGATCACATAGGTTAAGACTATAGTTTACTATCATATAATACGAGTACTGTCACATTGTTTAATATTGTATTACTAGGACATTTGTTATATAAATTTTAAAGAATTGTATCTCAAAATTCATTGTAAATTAAGAGTAAATCAACCAATTTTTAGTTATTGTGGGAGGAGAGGGGGCCCATAGATATTGTATGTTCTTAATGAGAGAATCAGGAGGTGGTTTACCTTGATGATTCTAGGGATGGGGATTATGTACCCACTTATTATGTGTTTTTTGGATAGAAATAGAAGTGGACACCAATTTTTTCAAGATTCATGTAGGATTTAGGAGATGAGGGTACTTATTCTTGAGATTAGACGGAAAGTAGGTCTCACAACCCATTCTTGTAATAAAGGACCTTGGTATAGGGTTACATAATATTGGTTGTGTGTGGTGTTTTCATGAGTGAAAATGGTTCAAATGGGTGTGGGTGAACCACTTTTTTTTGAGGATGGGGGAGTTGAATAAGGAACCTAGAGGTTGTATCACACAACATTATAGTTCTGTGAAACATTATAGGTGTGTGAACCATGGATCTAGAACAAGGGTGGTTCATGGAATTTCAATCACGGTTACACACTACTTTTGGTGTTTCACGGATTTTGGAGTTGCGTGATTGATTGTAATCTTGCATTACCTAGTCTATTCACCAAGAAAAGTTTTATGAAGTCATATACAGTATAATATTGGGATTTTTGGGACCTATGTGAGGTTTTCCACAACATTTTCTTTCCTATAAGTCCTTAGGTCACACAAACCATACAGGATCACACCAAACTAGATACTTCGCACAAGATGGGGGATTTGTGCTTTTGTAAGATTGTGTCACACATTTGGGTCATGTGACACATAAGGATTTACCATTGGAGGCCATTTGGGATTCTAATATAAGTTTTTCTAGTTTAAATTTTCTTTCGAATGCAACTACTTTTGATTTTTTTTTCAAAGTTGTGTGCAAACCTCAAAGTTGTACGTGAGATCCTACTTGGATAGGGAATGATCCACTGGCCAATGTTTGCTCTTCCCCTTTGTGAGAGTTCACATTTCAATTACATGGATGAAATTTTCTTCTCCAATGATATTATAGAAGGAACATGTAAAATATGATTGTATGTAATATAACTGGTTGAAGGAAAATATAAATAAAATGATGGTTAGTGATCATATATTAAATACTATGGGATGAATGGATTAAAGTAGGTTACATAAACTAAAATTCATTTATGATGTAATTATGATTATTTTTAATGTCTTGGAGAATTATTAGAGGATCTTGTAAGTATCAAAGAAAAGAATTGAGTATTTTCTATTGTATATCACACCCTATGATAAGGGGAATTACACATTATGATATGGGAGTTGTGAAATAAATATTACTCTATGAATATATATCTCCCAATGATATAGAGATAATCATAAAATTATAGTAGTGATGAAGATATTTATTTTATGTATAGGAAGTCATGGGAAATGATATTTTATGTTACATCCCACAATTTGAGTTGTAAATGGTGCCATGGGATTATCATAGGACATGGTTTTCTACCACAACATATAACTTGATTTCTGGATAAATGTGGGTGAATTTGATGCATACAGAAGAATTACATTATAATTTGAGATAGATATATAACATGATTACTGATATGATCTAGATTCATCATAGTGGTTGCATATCACTTAAGTGATATGAAACTTTTTCCCGAATTAAATGAAAATATATATTTTGAATCATTGATAACATGTAATTTGAAAAATTAAATAAATTGATGTGATATATATGGATGTTTTATTATAGTAAGTGGCATGATGATGGTGTATATAGGAATGATAGTCATCAATGGAAACTGTTGGGTTTTTATTATAAAAACTAATTTTTGGCTAAGTATTATAACTAATAAAGGGATATATTTTATAAGGTAATATAAAAAATATGGATAGAGGTAGTACACAGAGTTAGGGAAATCCCAAAATCTTGGTAACCATACTAGTAACAACTAATTATATATGATGTAAAGTGTAGAAGAATTGGGAGGATGTTTTTTGGATGCTTTCATTTTCTATCAGAGATCATAAGTGGATTAGGTGTTCTATTAGGGTATTTGGCAGTGGAATTGATCGAGTGGTAGTATATCTTGAAGAATGAAAGGAAGTGGAATTGATAATATTGGATAGATACTACAAAGTTGTGCCTATTAGATTGTTTTGGTTCAATGTTCAAGGATACTAATGGGAGTTAATTGGTTCACATTTTATGTTTATTATAGTGGGAGATCTTGTGGTGGGTGTTTATCACATAATCACTAAATAATTCTTATGTTTCACTAGGTAGGGTTTAAGAAATCAGGTCCCATGTAAATCAGTTGTCCTCTCTTTTAATTCTCTCCTAAATGAATGGCTAAAATTTTCCTCTCATGTAGCATGACTAAGTCTGAGCCATGTTAATTTCATTTTTTTTTATTGTTGGGTTATTTATTTTTTCCAATCTATTGGGTTTTTAAATGTATTCTATAACGTTTGGGTGAATCAGTGTTTGGATAGGGTGTGAGGATTCTTAATTCTATTTACATTTATTCCATGGTGCTATTTCATTTCAGACCTTCCATTATTCGTTGTTCCTCATTTAAGGTCTTAATGGTCGGTTCATTCTGGATCACTGGTTCTAATGTAATAAGTGCTATAAAAGAACATTTTATGGAATTTTTAGTGTTTTAGACCCTATTTAAGAGTATGGTTCTCATTTTATTGGTGTATTTTATTCTTATCCTTGTAGTATACTACTATAATACAATTCCTATACCCTTTATACTTTTCTAATTTAGTGGGAATTCTATTTTGAGAAGATGTAATCAAAATAGGGTAAGGATTGGATTGAAGGGTTTTACAAAAAAGATTTCTTATTTTAGAGAATGAATATGGGGTATTATATAATCATAAGAGATATAGATAATTCATTGATGGAAGTAAATCCAGAAGTGATGTCAATGGAAGAATATAAATGAATCAATATGAATGAATTGTGGATTGAACATGAGATATTTGCTCAAAACATGAATTTATGAATAAGAAAGTTGAAATCAACTAATAATTTTATTTCAACAATTATAAAATTTTTAAATTTGAAAGAAAAGTAATTATTTTAGGTGATTCATTACATACAAGTTGAACATGTTGTCAATTTTATAGAAAGTGTAATTTGAAGGACATTTGAAACTAAAATGTTTATTCCAGAAGTTAGGTGTTCATAAGGTCTTCAAATTTTATATCTGAGAGGAGTATTTGTGTATTGTTGGATGTGTAAAACTCAATTTATTCATAGTTTGTTTACTCAAAGGTTTCTTTTCACTTAAAATATGAGAGGGGGATCAAGAAGAATTCTATTTTTAGAAGCATCTGTTTGGTTCACCATGTGGATAGAGAAGTAATCATGATTTTTGGTATGGGTGTTGTTTCTCAAAGGAAACAGAACATATAATTTATTGAATTGAAAGGGGTGTGGAACATGCAAAGGTTATGAAACAACTATATCTTCATTGGTCCGCAAGATGGTGTAGGTTTATATGTAAAGTTTTTGGATTGCATATAGAAAACCACATGGGGGTCCATTGTGGTGGCCAAAAGTGTGAGAGATAAAATATTGTATCAGACTTAGAGTTCTAGAGGATCAATTGATGTTATAGAATATACTTATGTAACATTGAAGTTATGTCATAATCATATTGGTCACATGCGTGAAAAAGGGAGGAAAATCCTAGTTGTGAAAGGAATGTCAAAACCTGAATGCATGAAGTATGAAATATACAGGATTAAATCCTTGGGAATTCAAGGAAGATTTCATTTGATATATATGGTAAAAAACTTATTTATTGGAATCTTTCACTAGATCAAATATATGTATAGGGGATAGCTCTAGTTCATTCTCATTATGGGTCACTGTACTTTTATACCCTCATCAATGATGTGACATGAAAAATGTGGGTGTTTCTTATGAAGAGAAATTTCAAGTTATTTATTACCTTCATATAATATAGATCAGTTTTTGAATGTATGATCATATATATGATGAAATAATTAAGGTCCAATGGTGCTGAATAGTTCATAATAAGGGAGTTTCAGAGGATTTTCTTAGTGAAAAGGCATAAGGTTTGAGATGTTCATACCAAGAACACCTGAATAGATTGGTGTAATGATGAAAATGATTTGTAATTTTAATGAGAAATATAATTTTATGAGGTTAGGTTTTGGTTTTCCATAGTATTTTTAGGATGATGTTTTTAATAGTGTATCTTATATTCTGAATTGGGGTCCTTCTATTTCATTGGGATGGGAACTTCAAAGAGAACTATGGTCGATAAGGATTTTTAACATCTCATGCCTAAATGATTTTGTAATATGCACCTATTTCCCCACAAATTCTAAGAAAGGTGAAAACATAAAGTTCATAAAGAAAAATTGATTTAATTTTGAAAAAATTGAATTTTTACTAGACAATAGTGACTGATAGAAGGTTTTCAAGTTCTGTAATTACATATTTAATGAGGGAATATTTAAAAATGATTATAAATAGATTGAATATGTAGTTAGGGATAAAGTAGCATTGAATGTTGAGGTTTAATAATGTAATGGAACAATATGCAGAGAAAAAAATTTCTAATGATACCAAACATTCCATAAATAGTTTCATGTGGATTCATGATTCCATTGGTATCCCTAAATCCAAGTGTATTGGGATTCTCTTGGGTTGTGGAATCTTAGGGTGAAGTTTCAAAAATACAGATTCCATAAAGAGAATAGTCTTTTACATTGTACATGGTTTTTCTTAATATGGGATTCAATAAATTTTGATTATTAGCAGAGCAGTTTCTGTAGAATAACATTAATGAAAGCATTTAAATTTTTTTTGGAAAATGGAATGGTTGGTCATAGTCTTGAAAAGTCTGTGGTATAATTTCATATTAGTGGGGAAAGGATAATTACATGCATGGTAGAGGACCATAGTGGCACTGTAGAAGGAAGAGAGAGAATACATGATGTTTAGAAGTGATCTAAGGTCTTTGGTGAAATCCTTGATAACAATTCTCAAGTGGGAGATCTTTATTATTATCTTATTAAAGTAGTTCATGTGAGGACCCAAATTTTTTTAAATGAAATTTTCATATAAATGAATATATTCCTTATTGAGTAATGAAGTAATATAAAACTCATGTACTAAATTTCACTATTATTTTAGACCATTATGAATTATAGAACTAATATGACTATTGGGAATAAATATTGTTAGGTATCATGACCATTAGTAATATATTTGTTATATAAAGATCATTATGATTAATATATATTAAGGGTTATAATAAAATATAATTTATATAGTAGGAAGAAGTGATGGCCTTAACCAGTAAGATCATACCATATTTAAATCATTTATCAGAGGTTTTGAGGGAGATGGAATCACTAGGATTCACCCTTGACCAATCCCAATATGATATTAAATAACTAAAACTCAATTGGAACTTTTTAAGGAAAAAGTTCAATCTTATAGAGATAACCAATCAAACTTTGTTCGATGAACCACCCCAAAAAATTAATAACATTGCACATGTAACCCATAGGGTGTATGTTGATGTGACAATGGGTTATGTATCTATAACTTAATAGTATGTAAAGTTCCCCTTTAAATAACATAGTGTTTTCACCAATTCTGTTTCATTCTTATTAACCTTTTAGATATAATAACAGACACCTAAATTGAAGATGGAAATAATATAATGGATTTTTCATACTTAGAAATTGAAATTCAATTTTTGAAAAAATATATATGATTGAGTTTTATTAAAATTTATTTTTATGATAAATTCAGGTATTTGAAATAAATTTTTATTTTTATATAAATTTTATAAAAATTAATTTTTACTCGTTTTTAAATAGTAAAATTATTTTATGTAATTGTATGTGGTTTTTCTAAAGATTAGAAATTCTATCATGTAATGAAATTAGTACACTTTAATAAATAATAACTTTATTTTAAAATTTAAAATTATCATAATAATAATTTTTTTTTGATAAAATAAATTTCATTTTTCAATTTAATGTGCTGAAATTATCCAATAATGAATTTTTCATATGTTTCTAGGATAAGAATCTTTTTGGGTAAAAATTAAATATGGAATAAATATACAGTTTTTATTATGACATCCTAATGACCCAAAAATGATGTAATAAATGCTATAAATGGTTTTATTGACAAAAAATAGTGGTTTTTATTTATTTAATGTATTTTTATGTGATAATATTATATTTTCCAAATTTAAATAGAATGTTCTAAAAGCTAAAGGATATTTTAAAATTTTAAAAACAATTATTTATGAACATGTCCCACATACACATCATCAATGATATTATTTAATGATTTTTTTGGCCCATAAACCATTAAAATACTTAAAAAACTTTTCTTTATCAAAAACCATGGATTAAAACCCTAGGAGAGTAAATAGTTTTAAATTTTTTATAGCTTAGAGTTCAAAATCTATGTTTAGAAATTAATAAACAATACCCTTATATTTTTTTTATAAATACCCTATCATTTTTACATTCCACTCCACTCCAAACTCGTTGATAAAAAATATCATATCCATATCCCTCTCTAAATCCCCCCAAAAGAGTTTCTAAGGTACTTTGTAGATCTTCCCAAACATTAATAAGAATCCTTTCAATGTAAGAAATTTTATCCCTTTTCCATTCAAGCACTTTATATGCATTTTTTCTTTTGATTTTATATTTTCACATTTTCATGTGTTTAAACACATCCATTTACAATACAAAAGATTCCAAATTAAAATGATACTTCCTTTACAAATCATTAATCATTTCTGTGAGCTTTTATGTACACATGTTTTTATACCAAAATCATCGTATGACTTTCCATGACAAACTATTGTGTTGTAAATACCTATACCTATTTTCATTTAAGGATATTCACCTAGATTTAACTATACTTAACTGATTGTGGGATTCCATGTATAAAACCCACATTTTATAATCACAGAATTAAAATGATGAAATTGTTTCTTCTATTATATGATTGATGTAGAAAACATAAAGTTATACAATATAAAGGGTGTGCCCTGATGGCACTCTGATGCATTGGGTAATGTTTTCCTCTCATGAAATTCCATGTATTATTCATGGGAGATTATACTAATGAAATTATGTTAATATGTATTGGTATTTATCTTTAAAACTTTCTTATGAGGTCATATTTTCTGTTGTTTATGTATTCCCATGTGTTCTTCTGGAAATGGGGATGACTTTATTTGTTTAAGGTTCAAACTTTCCAATTGGTTTCTAATGGGTTTATCCGTAGAACCAGAAACATCCAATGATTCTATATCCATTTGGACCTAATTTCCAAAGGTATGTTCTCATTAGTTATGGACCGATGAGGCTTAAGAATTTTCATTGGTCGAGAGGATGGGAGGTCAGACTCATCACACCTTTTTGGGGGGAATTATTTTCTACTCCAGGACTCTCTTATAGATTTGAGTTATGTTCATGAATCCTTATTAATTTACCAAGCATGAAAATGAGTTTTTCCTTTAGATCGTGCAATTAATGATTGATATGTATGATATTTAGAGACTCTTTTATATGTATGTGATGTTCTTCCTAAATAGAGAATAATCTATATGAATTAGAGATTCTTAGCCAATGGTATCCTTCAATACATTATATATAAATATCTTGGTCATTATGATGACCATACTAGTTTTAAAGCCACTCAGTGGGGCACTTAAAGTTTATTATCGTTCAGAAAGACAGGGATTATTTCAGAGTTGGGATCGTACCCGCAGATGGGCTACCTACGTATCCTTGTTAGAAAAGGAATCAGAACCCACATAATTCGAGTGAAGAAGTATGAGGTTTATGCATGATTAATGGCTCAAAGAGAGATTTCATAATTACTTTTACACTCTAATCTCACGTGAGTCATGCTCGGTGTGAGAAACAAGAGGTATTAGTAAAACTGACGATTGTGCCATGAAAGATGTCGTCATAAGAAATAATGTGGGGATTACGTATGTATGATGGCCCATGTAAATTAAGATTAAGACTTATTTCAAGAAAGAAGCCCAGGAGCAGGTCCATAAAGGTATTTGAACTTTATGGAGATTTGGGGTTTTATCTCGGGACTTACTCCTGATAAGGAGGCCCAAATTAAGAGGAACTTATGATTGGGTTTCATTCCTGAAAAGGAATACCAAATCAAAAAAAATTAAGACTGGGTCTTACTCATAAGGAGGATTCACATATTAAGGAACTTGGGGCTTACTCCAAAGGAGGATGCCCATGAATAGGGAACTTGGGGCTTACTCCTAAAGTGGATGCCCAAATTAAGAGAAATTATGACTAGGGATTACTCCTGAAAAGGAGGCCCAGATTAATAGGACTTGAGACTTGGGGATTACTCTTGAGAAGGAGGCCCAGGTTAAGAGAAATTATGACTAGGGGTTACTCCTAAAAAGGTGGCCCAGGTTAAGGGAACTTTAGACTTGGTGCTTACTCTTGAGAAGGATGCCCAAGTTAAGAGAAATTATGACTGGGGCTTACTCCTAAAAAGGAGGCACAGGTTAAGGGGACTTAATACTTGGGGATTACTCATGAAAAGGAGGCCCAGGTTAAGAGAACTTCTCAAAATTCCTTTCAAATAAGGAATCCAACAAAGGAACCATGCCACAAATGGATTTGAATAGGGGTTTTAAGGCTAAATCTTGAAGAGGAGAGATGAATATGAGGAAAGGAAGTGAATTGGAGGGAGGCGCGCAAGTACTGTTCTGGCGTGCAAGTCCTGGTCGTGCAAGTATACTTGCGCGACATGAGTCAACTAGGGCGACGAAGAATCCATAAAGTGATACTTGGATGACATTGAATTGGAGCCCTTAGTATCATCCCTAGAGACTTTCAGAAGTGTGGCGCGCAAGTTTCCTTAAGAGGGAAATGCGGCACACAAGTGTCTTCACTTCCCTTAAGGGCTGGACACTTAGGCCCACAAGTATTGATGAGTTCTAATACTTAGGCCTTATTTTCCTATTTAGAGCTTCCATTCAAGGTAAAGAATTACCTTATAAGTGTTCAGAAGACTTCAGATAGAGACTTGGGAGACCAGAGCTTGAATATGAGTTTTGGATTTTTTTCGTCCTCGAAATGGGGGCCCACAGGGGGAATTTATAGGCCACAAGAGTTTGGGAGAAAATTAAGGTTGGGCGCACAAGTGACTTGCGCTCCTTAGTCCAAATGGCTATGGGACTTGACTTTGTCATATTTTTGACATTTCTTCAAAGGGTGACCCTCTTTTTTGCTTAAGGTATTTTCCTTTGTCATTCTTTGAACTCTGTGATGGAACAGAGCATCAACAAAAGTACCCTCTCAGGGTTAGATCCGGAAAGAGGTAAGAGGATTTGACTCTGAGGTAAAGAAGAAACAAGAAATCTGGCAGTTTAAAGTCAGGCATGTCAGACTATAAAAAAGGCTAATGTTTAAAGGTCGAATAACCTTGACCGATTTGATTAAAATTGACTCAATTCCATGATAATTTGTTTTAAAACATATTACCACATTCAAGTATGGGGAAAAACATGTAAACGATGACCTAAGAAATTATGAATCTGAGGGATGATATGAAAAAAGGGATAAAAGGCATTAGAGGAAGTATTTACTAAGAGTGAAGTTACCACTATTTAAAAAAACCGTTAGGGGGTTGAATTATGCAGGGCCACTTATGGGAATTGGATGCATAGTTAAATAATAGCATCTTTTGGCTGACATGTCCATTATGTAGACTACTTATTCAAGGCCAACTAGGGGAACGTGCTGCATAGTCAGGCAAAAGAACTCTCAGAAATTTTACTTTTCTATTGCTAAAAATCCAATGGAAGTTTATGGAGATTCAAATTTTCCAAAGTATAGAGTTTGCTGTATGGAGAGGGGTACTTGAATATGGAGAGGATATTACCAATCAATATTTTCAAAGAATTGGATGAATGTCACTCCTGCGAAGGTCTGACCCAAACATAGGGAAGGAAAATATAAACCATAGACTTGAATACTTTCAGATCATGAAAAAGAGTATGGGACAAATATGTTAAGGATGGCTACTTTTGGTGGATCCCTATATATTGTCGTTAATACTAATAAGGAAAAAAGAGGTTTTCCTCCCAAGAATTAAATTACCACTATTTAACAAACCTGTTAGGGGGTTGAATTATGCAGGGCCACTTAAGGGCATTGAATGCATAGTCAAATAATAACATCTTTTGGCTGATAGGTCCGTTTTTTAGACTACTTATGCAAGGCCACCTAGGGGCACATGCTACATAGTCAGGCAAAAGAATTCTTGTGTATCAAAAATTTTGTGACCAGAAGTCAAGAAAAGGGTTATGGAGATCTGGAAGTATTTAAGGTTAGGAGTATGATGCATCAAAATGGGAATTGTCCAATGCATAAAGGAGATACACAGACCAATGCTAACAATAATCATGTTTTGGCTGGGTCCTGAATTGAGGTGCTGAACTTCACTATCTATCCCATAAGGATGGGAATCAATCCATATATAGTTGTTGAAATACAATTTAATGTCATGTGGGATGAGAGTGTAGGAGATCTTTTTTAGGGTCATAGATCTTAGACCATAATGAGGAATAAACATTGTGTGTTTTATAAACCTAATGTGAATGAAGACCAGGGTTTTCATACCACATTCATGTTTTTACAAGGGGACTTTTCAGCCAAGGGACTGAAAGTGGAATTTGGGGTTAGGTCCAAAGACTTGGGGATGGATTTGAGGGGCACTCGAACGTTCCTACGTATCCCATAAGGATGGGAATCAACGCATATGTAGTTCTTGAAATACCCTCTATATAGATTTGGTTCGTACAAGTGAAGGGTGAAAGGGGACTTTAGTGCAATGATGGTTTGAACCAAGATTAAAGGTTCAGGCATTACCATGAATGGACGTAGTCTTTGAAATATGACATGATTGGAGATCAATGTCAATGATGATTCCCTCTCAGGCGAGGGACAATGGGGGACAGTATAGTTTAACATCATATAGAAAGGATGATGGTGCTGCACAGTTTAGTGTCATGTAACAGGGACAAAAGGGATGTACATAGTTTAACATCATGTGGATGAAGGCGAACCAATGTGAAGAGATTGTTTTTGGACTACTTCATGGATCAACATCGTATGAGACGGAGGTGAACCGACGTGAAGAGATTGGTTTTGGGCTACTTCACGGATCAACACCGTATGAGACAAAGGTGAACTGATGTGAAGAGATTGGTTTTGGGCTTGAACCTCAGGAGGTTGCCTATGTACCCAACCTAGAAGGCAAGGATCAAAGTCTATGTAGTTAAATTAAGAATGAATTGGTGATCAAGTTGTACTTGAGGACAACCCGAAGATGATGTTGGGACTTATGACTAGTTAGCGGCCCTAAGAGGGTGTTATGGTTGAAGCTTACTCTAAACACATGTGATTAATACTCGGTGTGATTAACATCATGTAGGACAAAGGGTGTTTTACAGTTTAGTGTCATGTAGCTAGGATGTATTGTAGATTAACGTCTTGCAGGACATGTGCACAGTTTAACGTCATGTAGGAAAAAAGGGACACCGTTTAACATCATCTTGGACGATAGAGGGACCATGAAGTTTAAAGTCTTTCAGTAAGGACTAAAGGGACTGTGTAGTTTAAAGTCTTGCAGTAAGGACTAAGGGGACTGTGCAGTTTAAAGTCTTGCAGTAAGGACTAAAGGGACCATGCGGTTTAAAGTCTTACAATAAGGACTAAGGGGACTGTGCAGTTTAAAGTCTTACAATAAGGACTAAAGGGAACAAGCTGTTTAATGTCTTCCAGTAAGGACTATGGGGACTGTGCAGTTTAAAGTCTTGCAGTAAGGACTATGGAGATTGTGCAGTTCAAAGTCTTGTAGTAAGGACTATGGGGACTGTGCAGTTTAAAGTCTTGCAGTGAGGACTATGGGGACTGTCCAGTTTAAAATCTTGCAGTAAGGACTATGGAGACTGTGCAGTTTAAAGTATTGCAGTAAGGACTATGTGGACTATGCAGTTTAAATTATTACAGTAAGGACTAAGGGGACTGTGCACTTTAAAGTCTTGTAGTAAGGACTATGGGGACTGTGCAGTTTAAAGTCTTGCAATAAGGACTATAGGGAATATGCAGTTTAAAGTCTTGCAGTAAGGACTATGGAGACTATGCAGTTTAAAGTCTTGTAGTAAGGAATAAAGTTGTATTTGTGTTACACAAAATACTTCTTAAAAAATCTGGAATTGGTTGGAGTCGTGATGAGTTTTCCATCCATTGAGATTAAAGAATAAGCTCCATTGGAGTAGACCTTATGTAATGAGTAAAGTCTTTCCCACTTGATGAAGATTCTACCTGATGAACTAGTTCAGGCTATACCATTTGGTGGGGTGGAGCCCATGCTTTTGAAGTAGATGGCATAAAATCTGCTAGAGTCAAAGACAACTTAGGCTTCGACACGAGCTCATCTTCTTCTAACTGCTCTTCTTTCTTAGAATTATGATGCCTCTTTGAGGATTTTACTTCTGACGAAGGGAGTTTTTTTGTGGAATAAATAGCATAAGGCACCATTGGTTTCTTCAATTGCGTCCATAAAATGGCATGAGTTCGGTTGATAATTTTCCTAATCATCCAATCATCATATTTCTGCGCATTTTTACTTTTGAATTCATGCCACTCACCTTCTTCCTCTGGATCAGTAGCAGTAACACATGCTACCTGGGCTGAAGAACCTTTCAGTTTTACTTGTCCCGAGTCCACCATCTTTTGTAGGAGGTCTTTGAAGACAAAACACTGCTGAATGGGATGCCCCAAAATCTAATGAAATGGGTAATAGTTGGGTAGGTCTTCATCTCCTTCCTTTTTTGGCCTTTTGGGCCTTGGGAACTGAACCAGGTTGTTTTTCATATCCGAGATGAAGTAAACCAGAACTTGTTCATTCCAGAAAGAATAAACTTTGTTCTTTAACTCCAAAAATTGTTTCCATATTTGATATCTTTGATCATATTGACGAGAAAACCTCTGTTTTTGATTCTCAGGAGGTGGATCCCTTCGATAAAATGAAGGTTTTGAAGTGGAAGCTGGTACAAATGCTTGTTTAAGTGTAAATTTAGCAGTCTCTGCTCTCCCCATTCTCATTCCGGGAGCTGATGGAATTACATGAGTTTTATCCTTAGTCTCTATAAGTGAATCTTCGATCTGTTGAGCGATTGAAGTAAGGTCTCAAAACCCTCCTGTGTATTTTATAGGGATCAACAGTGTGCGTAATTCATCACACAAATTTTCCACACAGATTGGCAACAATTCTTCTTGAGGGAGTGCTAAGCTTAAGGAATATGTCAATCCCTTCCATCGAGCAGTGAAATCTGAAACTATTTCATTTTCCCTTTGCATACAATTGGTAAGATCAAAAACTATCCTCTTTGGCAATGTTGAGCTAAATTGAAGGAGAAATATTTGACGGAGATCTTACCACCCAGTAATTGACCAGGATTGCAAGCTTGTATACCAGAAAAAAGCAGGCCCTTGTAATGACTGCACAAAACCTCTGAGCTAAACTGATTCTTGTTGTTGAGGAGTTCCCATCATGGGATCACAATGAGAAACAAAATGTGTTAGGTGTTGTTCTGGATCTCCCGAACCATTAAAAATTGGGAATGTGGTACTTGAAAAATTTGATGGGGAGGAATTACATCCACACATTTAGGGTAAGCTCTCCTTTCTGGTTAAATTTGTGCAAGCATTCCTTCCATATATTCTAACCAATCTGTTAATGACTCAATGGTAGTCATTAATTTTTGAGAAACATCTGGTTGATCTTGGACCTAAGCAGGTGCAATAACTGGAGTTTGGACAGGTGTGGTGACTGGTACAACAACTGATGGTAGCACTACCAGTTTTTGTTGCGCATGACCCATAGGATTGGACATGTGAGGGTGTACTTGTAAAGGAAAATATTCTTGATCCATCCTAGTAACTACAATGAATTCCCTTCACTGACTGACTCCATCATGCTTAGGAGGAAAACTACCTTGGAGTAGTTCCGCATTCAACCTCCTTAACTCCTTCATTTCTTCCTCTTCTTGTGTGAACCTTTCCTCTAATGAGAGTGATTATCCTTCTCTAGAGGAAGGATGGAATGTAACCTGAATTTTACCCTATTCCTTGGCATGTTCCTTTCTGGAGTATGGAAGAGAATTTCCCAAAGAAATATCTTGCCTCTGGGCAGCCCTCTGTCTTCTGGTACACACACCTTTTTCATTCATTTCTGTGTGCACAACCTTTTGAATAGGTACTTCCTCATATGAATCCTCTGAGTGATCCTCATGTTCTACGGGATCAGTGACAACGACATTGATGAAATTTATCGATGCATAACGCATTTCATACCTTCTATTGGCATTTCTGCGATACTGTCTTCTTCCATGTCCTTTAGGAGACATTGCCTTTTGTTGAGTTGATCCCTCAGGAACTTCTTGATGAATTGTAATTTGGAGGGAATCTCCTGATAATTCGGCTCTATATTCCTCTTTTGGATTCTTCTCTAATCGAGAGAATAATGAATTTCGCTGAGGATGAGATTGAGGATTTGAAAAAGTCTCTAGTCTGGTGGAATGGGGTTGTTTCTGCTTTTCCTGCTCAACTCCTTGAATCTCATATGTTGATCCCAAGGGTTGGGTTAAAAGAGTCCCTAGCCTGGAAAGCTGAGGTGGTTCTTGAGATGCTACATCTTAGACTTTCTTAAAAGCTCTCCTGATTTTGTGGACTTTAGTCCGGAAATTGGCCAGATGCATCAACCTACATCCACTCAAATCACTTGGATCAAATGACCGTTGGATGATTTCTAACACTTCTGTTACCTGATGATGTGCATGCTCTAAACGAGAAGCATGTTCGATATACTCATTTTCTTGATGAAAGATTAATTCGACAACTTGTTCTTTGTATTCATGACTTTGGGAGGAACTAGTTGAGGCATGTTCCTGAGCACGCCTTTGATTACACACAAAACCAATTGGTTGTGGCCGGCCATGGTCAATAAAATTTCATGAGACCATTTTTGAAAGGATTTTTTGACTGGAGAGTACAGTGAAATGAAATGCTCCATGAACACCCCATCCCCTGATATGAATACCAGATAGGGCATTGGTAATTAACTGGCGTAACTTTTTTAGTGCGCTAAAGCATGCACGCTGAAGGGCTCTCTACTGCTTTTCAACCTTTGGATATCGGGAAACTGAGAGAGATGCCAAATCAATTTGGCATTGTAACCCTTCTATTATCTTAACATGATTTTTATATTCATCATAAGAAAATATTTTATTTTTCAAGTGGCAATGAGTTTTCCACTTATTGAGACGAATATCGTGAATACAATCTTCCATCAACATTTCTAGAATATAATACTGAGATTCAGCCAAGGGACAAAACATGACTCGTACTTTACCTTTCTCCAGTTGTTTTCTCATATTCAGCACTTCCTACTTATCATTCGATGAAGATTCTTCTACCTGATAGACCAAAGCTGGTGCTTCTTTGTTTCTTCATCAGATTCAATAAGATTGGTAGAGAATTCATTTATCAAATTAGAAGATGAATGACCCAGGGGTGGTTCAGAGAATGACCTACACCCCTGGCTATCTTCTGATTGAGAATGTATTTCACCTGCTAATGGAAAAGAATCAGGCATGACTGGCTTAACATTTTCAAGTGCCTATAGATAAGAGGGATTTCTCGTTACTGCATTTTCCTTTGCATAATTTTCCAGGCAATGCGAATTACTACTGTGGAGAGGACTTTCGCAACTAAATTCATCATCATGGGGAGGACCACCATGGTGGGTTACAGCAAAGATGAAACCTTTTGCTCCTTGATCTTCTAGCCATTCAGAGGGTTATCGTGGCTCTCATCTGAAGATGATACTTCGAGATAGACCGAACTATCATGAAGCAAGCCTTCATTAGGATGTTTCTGATGAAGACCTTCGGAATTATTGTTCCCACTATTGGGAAATGAGAGAGTATAATCTTCAGTTGCAACAGATAATTTTCTGAGGGCTTCAACAACTCTAGCATCGAGTAAGGATTTATTACATATTGGCTCTTGATTTCTCGACTGTGTTAGATGGGTCTTTTTCTTAGATGCCCTCTTACTCACTTTGGAAACCAATTGTTAACGAAAGTGGTTATTATGGGCATGTGTATGTGCATGCTCAAGAGAAATAGTCAGGTTATGCTGATTATCTCCATTCAAATATGGTGTATGTGCCTGACTTGATTGTTCGTATGACATGGGGGAGTATGCCCCACAACCCTCCTGGATTGGGATAGAGGTGTGTATCTATTTCGAGGTGATATGTTGATGAGTCACTCCACTGATAGGGATATATTTATGATTCCTTCCCTATGATGCTGCTAAAGTTGTTATAATATTCTGACAGGTATCCAGAATATGGGCATGGATTTTCTTCTATTATTTCACCATTGTCAGAATGTGCTTGGTGACTTCAGCTGTCGGAAGAGGAATATATGTCCATTATGTGTCTGGAGTAGGTTTATGTTCCTGCTCCTATCCTCCTTTTCCTGTTAGTGAATTCTGACAGTACTCATGTGTGGGGGCAAAAAATTGTGTCTGCCTCCTGCTTGTCATTGGAGATTTCCAATTGAAATCTCTGGGTTCTACCAAACAAGACTGTTGGTTATCCTGATGAATTTTAGGTGTATTTTCCTGCTGATTGTTCCCCACCACATTTGATTGGAGAGTTTCTTTGGTTGCAGTCAGATGAGCCTGCTGACTAGCTAATTAATTATAAATAGGTGTATATGTCTGCCTATAATACTCTGCCGGAATTGCCTGGCGGGATTGGCGTGTTACTGCCAGACGAGTCTGCTAGGCAGTAACATCAGGACGAACTGGTGTATATTCTCACTCATTGTTTGCCATCAAGTTGGCTTGATGGACTTCTTCGGAGGGGGCAGAAGTAAGAACCTGCTCTCTGTTGACCAGATTTCGCCTCTGACGGTTCGTCTTTCATGTTCGGGTCAGAGGAACCTGATCTGAACCCATAAAGGTGATACCCTCATCATGTTGAGGGTGCACTACTGCATGTGTCTAGTGGAGATTGTTGATGGGATCCCTCGGGAAGGACTCATGTATTCTTGAATTAAGGCCTTGAGTGACTTTCTCATTCACCTCCCTGTAATATAGGAGGGATTGGTTGTTGGGTTTCGGGGATAACGACCCGAAATGGTTGGAAACGGTGGTTGGCACCACCTGCTTCTTGACCACTAGTCATCACTCTCCGGACAACCAGGGTGAGTTGTTAATGTGGAGGGATTGTATAGCGGCATCCAGAGTCTGAATGGTACCGTGTTGATGGTATTACATAACCAATGCATTAGAGACCCAACGTTTCAGACATTGAGTAGGTGATGTCGTCCTCAGAGCGGATGGGGATTCAGCAGGAGTAGTGGCCGAGGCATTCACAAGTGTGAATTTTAAAGAATCCATTTCTATAATGCAGATATATCTTGGAAAAGAGATCCTCTTTGATATATCAGACATAATCAAGATAAGTTTGGACCAAACTACATCTTTTGGATGAGCATATATGTGTTTGATTTCTTTGTTGGCCCTCACATTGAGTTAAATAGGGGCCTAAAAAATAAGAAAAACATCATTTAACTTGGTTAAGGATTCACGTCAGGTTCACCATTTTTGTTTCTTCTAGAAATGGGGATGACCTTGTTTGTTTAAGGTTCAAACTTTCCAATAAGTTTCTAACGGGTGTATTTGTAGAACCGGAAACATCCAATGATTCTATATCCATTTGGACTTACTTTCTAAAGACAGGTGCTCATTAGTTGTGGACTGATGAGGCTTAAGAATTTGCATTGGTCGAGAGGAAGGGAGTTGAGACTCATCACACCATTTTTGGGGGAATTATTGTCTAATCTGGGACTCTCTTATAGATTTGAGTTATGTTCGTGAATCCTTATTAATTTACCAAGCATGAAAATGAGTTTTTCCTTTAGATCTTGCAATCAATGATTGATATCTAAGATATTTAGAGACTCTTTTATATGTATTTGAGGTTCTTCATCAATAGAGAATCATCTATATGAATTAGATATTCTTAGTCAATGGTATACTTTAATACATTATATAGAAATCTCTTGGTCATTATGATGACCATACTGGATTTAAAGCCACTCAATGGGGAACTTGAAGTTTATTGTCGTTCCTAAATAAAGGGATTATTTCATAGTTGGGATCGTACCCACAGATGGGCTACCTACATATCCTTTTTAGAAAAGGAATCAGAACCCACGTAGTTCGAGTAAAGAAGTATGAGGTTTATGCATGATTAATAGCTAAAATAGATATTTCATAATTACTTTTACACTCTAAGCTCATGTGATTCATGCTCGGTGTGAGAAACAAGAGGTATTAGTAAAACTGATGATTGTTCCCTGAAAGATGCAATCATAAGAAATGATGTGGGTATTATGTATGTATGAAAACCCAAGTAAATGAATATTAGCACTTAGTTTAGGAAAGAAGCCCAGGAGTAGGGTCCATAAGGGTATTTGAACTTTATGAAGATTTTGGGTTTTAACTCAGGACTTACTCTTGAGAAGGAGTCTCAAATTAAGAGGAACTTATAATTGGGTTTCATTCCTGAAAAGGAAGCCCAAATCAAAAGAAATTAACAATGGGGATTACTCCTAAGGAGGATGCCCATATTAAGGAACTTGTGGCTTACTCCTAAGGAGGATTCCCATGAATAGGGAACTTGGGGCTTACTCATAATGAGGATGCCCAAATTAAGAGAAATTATGACATGGGATTACTCCTGAAAAGGAGGAATAGGTTAAGAGGACTTGAGACTTGGGGCTTAATCCTGAGAAGGAGGCCCAGGTTAAGAGAAATTATGACTGGGGATTACTCTTGAAAAGTACGCCCAGGTTAAGGGGACTTGAGACTTGGGGCTTACTCCTGAGAAGGAGGCCCAAGTTAAGGGAAATTATGACTGGGGATTACTCTTGAAAAGGAGGCACTAGTTAATGGAACTTAAGACTTGGGGATTACTCCTGAAAAGGAGGACCAGGTTAAGAGAAATTCTCAGAATTCCTTTCAAATAAAGAATCCAACAAAGGAACCATGCCACAAATGGATTTTAAGAGGGTTTTGAAGGCTAAATCTTGAAGATGATAGATGAATATGAGGAAAAGAAGTGAATTGGAGGGAGGCATGCAAGTACTGTTCTGGCGCACAAGTCCTTGTCGCACAAGTATACTTGCGCAGCATGAGTCAACTAGGGAGACAAAGAATCCATGAAGTGATACTTGAGAGACTTTGAATTGGAGCCCTTAGTATCATCCCTAGAAACTTTTAGAAGAGTGGTGCACAAGTTTCCTTGAGAGGGAAAGGCGACGTGAAAGTGTCATCACTTCCCTTAAGGGTTGGACACTTAGGCACACAAGTATTGATGAGTTCTAATACTTAGGCCTTATTTTCTTCTTTAGAGATTTCATTCTAGGTAAATAATTACCTTAGAAGTGTTCGGAAGACTTCAGACAGAGACTTGGGCGACCAGATCTTGAATATGAGTCTTGGATTTTTTTGATCCTTGAAATGGGGGGCCCACAGGGGGTATTTATAGGCCACCTATGTTTGGGAGAAAATTAAGGTTGGGTGTGCAGGTGACCTGTGTGCCGCTATTTGGCACGCACGTGACTTGCGCGCCCAAAGTCTGGTGCGCAAGTGACTTGCGTGCCTTAGTCCAAATGGCTATGGGACTTGACTTTGTCAAATTTCTGGCATTTTTTCAAAGGGTGACCCTCTTGTTTTGCTTAAGGTATTTCCCTTTGTCATTCTTTGAACTCGGTGATGGAACAGAGTGTCAATACTATGATACCATGATTTTATGATGTCATATTCTCATAAAATTCCTCCATGTGAGTATGTATGATTCTTACCTATTTATGTTATCATGATATGACACTTGACACACATGTGTTATTTATCATCATGTTATTATTTTATTATTCCCTTACTGGGATTTATATATCACCCATTTCTTTTCTATGTACCTAAGTTATCATGTGCAGTATTAAGTGTTCAAAGGAAACTAAAAGTACTTTATAGAGTTCTAAATAATGATTTAATATTTTATTTTAAGTTAATGTTTTATGTATCTCATTTCCCAAATACACTAGGTATCATGATATTTTGGGAATTTATTATATGTATTTTTATATTGTGGGCTGTTATAGTTAGTATCAGAGTAAGGTCTAGTAATTTTTTGGGATTAGGAAAAGAATGAATTAGTAAAAATATTAAGGATATGTATAAGTATAGGAAATCATCCTAAAATTTTGGTAAAGTATAGAGCTAGTGGTTTCCAAGAAATGAAATCTCGGTATGGATACTAGAAGTGAATGTGGATCTAGCACAGATTTACCTAGGGTAAATAACCCCAAAATGGATCATTGGGTATTACATCGACCAATACTTGATGCACAATAAATAAGTCATGCTTCACCCTGGTTTCACTCTCCTAAGGGATATTATTTTGTAAATTCATGAGCTCTTTATGAACCATTTTGAATGACCATAATAGATTGTTAAGTTAGAAAACCTAATAGTAAATTTACCATAGATAACTTATATTAAATACTATAAATTCATGAGATAGGGGGAATATTTCATCTATAAGTTATCTATTTTATATTCATAGTTTCTCTTTTATATACCTAATAGTTCAAAAATTATCACCACTAATTTTCATTTATTTTAGTCAATGGGTGGAAATAGGAGGAACTGTTTTAATAACCAAAGTGATGGGAAATGTGATGACTTCCCAAATGAGATACCTAACCTAATGGGATCAAGAGTTGATAAATTCAGGGTAGTACTTTCTCAACTAAATAAAGTATTGAAAAATAACTTGAATCATGTGGAATGATGATATCATTTTCATGACACATCATATTGATTATTATTTTAAATGGTATAGTCTAGGGAAGACCGTATGTCGTCTCTCAGGAGCATTGATTGGTTTAGAGTGAGTATTTTTTATAAAAAGTACTAAAAGAGGGGTTTTTTTTGGAAAATAGTTTAACGAAAATGACTTAATTTAAAGAGTTTAATAATTGAAGAACCAAGTGTATTTTGAAAATTATGAGAAAAGTTGTTCATTGTGAGTTCACTACGCATATTTCAATTTCACCTTTCATGGTGATTAATTAGTGTTTGGTGTAAGTCTTTGGATGAAATTGATAAGAATCCCGATTACTTTCCATGTTTAAATATCAAATCAAATTGAGACAAACGTTGACATAAAAATCATATAGCCAAGGTCCAAATCTCATGCATGGTAAAATAAAACCCAAAGAAAATTTAAATTTAAAGTAAGTGGGGAATAAAATTATTCTGGTGTTTTTCAATCGAAACAACACCAGTCACACACTCAAGACTTTACACTCATCGGTTAAAAGTAAACATAATTCTATTTGATTCAATCAAAAAAAATCATTCAAACATAAATAAAAGTAATATAATTCTAAATGAAATGATTTAAAACCCAAAATAAATAAAACTAGTAGTAGTAAAAGTGTGGGAACTCCCTTTAAAATATTTGTAGCTCCCTCAGAACGAACACCCACCATTTAGCCCAACATCGAGATGAGAAGGAAAGTCGGGTGGAACTCCTTCTTCATTATTGACCCCCCTATGAAGATAGGGATTCCTAAACTTATAATATGAGGATAGGAATCCTATGTAACTTCAAAATGGAAGATATTTTCTTCTGGTTCATACTTGCAAAATGGGTTGCCCAAGGTTCCAATTTATTGGAAATTTGGAATGTTTTTTTGGCACCCTAATTTCAAGAAATTACTTGCACCATGGTTTATTATGGCCAAAATTCTTATCTCACTTTTTAAAAAACATAGAATTTGTATCATTACATCCTGAATATCTCAACCAATTTTTTTTCACCATTTTGACACTCACATCTGGAGATAAGGACTAAATATAGAACCCACTTTTTGAATTCGAGCATATTTGATCCCCTAGATAGATCGGATCGGATAGGCCCCTTAATGGGATGATGAGGATTGGGTTTCTTCATATTGAATGTATCCCATTTCATTATGGACAAGAAAAAAAATATCATCCCATTTGGATGCACGGTTCAGTATCAGTTTGTGGTTGAGTCCACTAGTGTACTTGGATCCTGTGCAGTTTGGCCCATTTTTTTAAACTTCATCACGTGCCCTCCAAATCACCTCCAACTGCAATTAAATTATCAAAACAAGTAAAATTTACCTATATAATTTTTATAAACATAAAATAATTTAATCAGTTGTGAATTTAAATTTTTTATTACTTTTATAATTCTCAATAAAAAACTAGTTTAGCACAGTGGTGTAAGGGTAAAAATGAAACAATGAATTTTGGCGTGATCACAACCCACACCCAAAAATTTGAACTCCTGGGAAAAGTATCATTTCCAAAAATTGTGCATGTAGATGTTATAAAATTCATGAAGATTTAACATTAAATAAAAATTTAATTCCTAATAGAAATGTGATCAAAGATTAAATCACACTGAGAAGATATTCTCAGTGATCATGGAAAAAGACGTCTCAAAATTTATATCAAAATGAATTTTCAGGAGATGCACGATACGAATCAAAGAAAATAATTCAACAGTTAATAATGACACTAATTCTCCAAATGTTTGTGTGACAACCATTTTATTCTATTCTTTCCACTTTATTTTGAGTAAATATAAGTTATTTTAAAATTTTTCAAATTACATGATCCTTTCCACCGAACCTTCCCTACATCCTTTATAATCTAATTTAAAGACCCACTCACTTAAAAATTACCAAATTCAAACCATAATATCCCAAAAATAGATATCCTTCTATGTTGTACTTTTCATCACTCCCCACAATGTTTATTTGTTTTTTTTGTTTTTTTTTGTTTTTTTATGGTGTACAATAGTTATATAACATGAACACATGCATAGGTAAATCTGGTATAGTAGTGAAATATATCGAATAAAGAATGGACGTATGGAAAATTAATTTTGGAAAGTAGATAAAAATTAACCTAACTTATATTTACCTTCTATTAAGTATAAAATTTTCACTTTTCATGGTTGGGTGAAGATATGTGTGCATAAATTAAGTGAATTTTTTTCCAATAAACTACTCACACAAAGGGTACCATTATTATCAAAGGTTTCCAAATGATAAAATCATTTATATCATCGACAGAAAACCAAATTTCAAGAGAATGTCACACCATGCTATTAAATTATTACTGAAATGCACATTTCATTAGATTTGTTTAGAATGTTAAAGTAACAAGAAATACAAAAATTCCTCATGCATTTTCGATAACTTCGATGATTAAGCGGGAATCATTTTCTATGATAATGTGGGTATCAAAAAGTAACATTCCAGAATATAAGTGAGGGGGGGAAATGAGGCACAAGTGACAATGCTATACTGTAAGAGAAAAATGGGAAATAAGGGAAGATGATGAAAATTCCTAACTAACCCAGGAATGTACTGATCCCCCCACACCTAGATCAAGTAGTGCCCTCAATGTAATAAAAAAGACTATGGGAAGTAAGGATAAAACCTAGTGGGTTTCATTATTAGGATGATTCTTGAACATGGATTTCCTCCATCAAGGACTCTAGAAGGGATTCATAAACATGCTTAAGCTACTTCCCATTGGCCATGAAGTTTTGTTTGGTTTCTTAATTTTGAACTTAAATAATACCAAATGGATAAACATCAGTAATAGTGTATGGTCCAAACCAGTAGGAATGAAGCTTACTAGGATGAAACTTTAATCTTTCATTTTAGAGGAGGACCTTCTTCCCAATGCGGAATTTCTGATGAAGGATGAGAGGGTCATGGGTAACCTTGGTTATCACCTTATAAATTCAAGATTTCTCATATGAATCTCTTTTCATATCCTCGAGATCCTGACTCTATAACATCCTTTGAGAACCTACATCATAAAGACTATAATTATATTGTATAATGGCCGAGTAAGACTGGTGCTCTATCTCAATAGGGAGATGAAAACTCTTTCCAAACATGAGCCTATAATGTTACGTTCCAATGTGAGTTTTAAAGGTAGTACGAGAACCCCATAATGAATCATCGAGTCTAAGGCTCTGATCGCTTTTGTTGGGTTGAACCATTTTCTGAATAATTATTTTTACCTCTCCATTCAACACCTCAACATGACCGTTGGTATATGGTGATATCAAGTAGCCACTCGATGTCCAAAACCATAACTATGAAAAAGATATTGTGTTGTTCAGTTGTATAAATAAGAAACCTGGTCAATGAGGCTAAACCTAGGTAATCCAAACCTATAAAAAATATGGGTTCTCAAAAATTCCACAATAGTCTTGGAATCATCATTCATTTTGGTGTGTGCTTCAAACCATTTTGACATATAATCCACTAAGAGAATAATGTAAAGGTTCTCAGATGAATTGGGGAATGGTCCCATAAATTCAATTCCCCAAACATCAAAAATATCATGAAAGAGAAAGGGATATCATGGAATTTCATTTCTTTTAGAGACATTCACCACTTTCTGATAGTGATGAAAATATTTTAAGAAATCATGGGAATCCCAAAACAATGTTATCCAAAAGAGACCATAATTAAAGACCTTGCAAGCAATCCATTGTGGGACAAAGTGGCCCCCAAAAGCAAGAGTGTGTTAGAACCTAAGGACATACTGAAACTTACTATTAGGAACAAAACTTCTTTATAATTGATCACTACATGTGCTCCAAAGTTAGGGATCCTACAAAATTTAAAAACGATACTCATTTTTTAGATGGACAACTTGATTTTTGTTGAAATCTGTAGAAATGCAAGATTCTACAAAATAATTTACAATTTCATCATACCAGGGAATAACATCTTGTACTCGGTACAATTTCTCATCTCGAAACATGTCAGTTATGAGAATACAAGAGGATGAGTCAATTTCCAAATATGGAAGGATCCTACTAATATAGTCATACACCACATTCTCATCTACTTTTTATCATTATTTTTTAAATTAAATACTTGAAGTAGGGGTATCCAATGAATGAGACATGGTTTGGCTTCCAGTTTCTTAAAGAGATGCCAAAGGGATGCATGGTCTGAGAACATAATGACTTTGGACCCTAAAAGTTATGACCTAAATTTAACCAAGGAAAATAAAATGGTAAGGAATTATTTTTCAGTTGTGGTTTAGTTTTCTTAGTTAGGTTCTAGTGTATGTGAGTCATAGGAAATGACATGTGGAGCTAGGTTAACCCGTTGTGATAAGACATCCCTAACTTCATAGTTAAAGGAATCACACATGAGCTCAAATGGAACATCCTTCCAAGTTGGTTAGATTACTGGGGGTGATGTGAGACTCCATTTCAATTTTCTAAAAGCTTCCTCACATTATTTATCAAACAATACTTTACTTTTTGGAGAAATTGGTGGGGGTTGAGTAAATTATTACTAAAGTCATGAATGAAATGACTGTAAAATCCAACATGACATAGGAAATAACACACATCTTGTACATTTTTGGGGAATGGTAGGGAAGAATTAACATAAAATTTTGATGTATGAACTTGGACACCATCCCTAGAAATGACATGTACCAATACTATACCTTGTGACACCATGAAATGGAATTTATCATTATTTAATACAAGATTATTTTCAATATAGAAATGTAGGATAGAACCTAAACTACTCAAACATTTTTTAAAGGACGATCCAAACATAGTGAAATCATCTAGGAATACCTCCATGCAATTTTCTACATAATCCAAAAAAATACTAACCGTGCATCACTGGAAAGTACCCTGAGCATTGCACAGACAAAATAGAATCCTTCTATAGGAAAATGTGCCAAATGGGAAAGTAAAGGTTTTCTTTTCCATATTCGTAGGGGAAATAAGGATTTGAAAGTATCAAGAATACCCATCAAGAAAATAGTAATGGGACTTCCCTATTATTCTCTCTATAATTTGGTTAATGAAAGAAAATGGGAAATGGTCCTTCCTTATGTGTTGGTTTAGTCAGAGTTAGTCTATACAAATACTCCAACTATTCCGCACTTGAGTTGGAACCAATAAATTATTTTCATTTTTAATTACTGTAATATCAGTTTTTTAGGAACTAATTGAACTAAATTGGACCATTAGCTATCAAAGATGGGTTACATGATTTTAGCATCCAACAACTTTGGTACCTCCTTTTTAATAACATCTAGGAGAGTTGGGTTCATTCGATGTTATGACTAAAGGTTCTGGGTGAAGCGGAAGCATGTTCGTGGGTATACCCAACTTTAATTTTTATCTTTAACAACATTTAATTCGAGATTTTTCACGATAATAAAATGCCGGATCTTCTAAATTGAATGAAGGATGAATGAAAAGAAGGGATTCCAGGAACCATAGAGAGAATCATCATATGTTGGTCATAATTAATTTAATTAAAAGACAAGAATTGCCTTGATGGAATTCCCTCTCCGTTGATGTTTTTGGTCACAGTCTAATGTGATTTGTTGTTGCGTCATAGAATCCAAGTATATAATTCCTCTATCAGTGGTCCACACATTCTATACATATCTATGGATGTCACTGAAGGGATATTTGGGTGCTAGTGCAAAAGAGTCTTCGCTTGTGATGTCCACCTTTGATCGCCTTGATCTAGTGGAGAAGGATCTCTCTCTCGTAGCTTGAGAGCGTTCTTGGATGAAAATAATTCTCTCTTGGAATGAGAGGTTTCTCTAGATATGTTGTTAATAACCCAAAAAAATGGCTAGGTTAATGAGAATTATATAATAGGGAATTTAATTACTTAGAATAATAAAATTAATTAATTACCCGAAAACATTTATTCATTTAATTTAATACTTATTAAGATCCCATGTCTAATAATAACAGTTGACTATTATTATTAAATGAAACGTGCCCAGCGTATTACACCTAATACTATTTAATCAAATAAATAATATTATTTCTCACATGTCCCCAGAAAAACTACACGACATGTATATTAATATACACAGCGTTTACTTTTGTTTTTTACATTTTCTTTATTTCCTCTACCACATTTATTAGGCCTTAAATAATGTCTATTTATTTCTCAAATAAATATCCCTACATTACTCACTAATAAATATATTATTTCACCCATAATATATTCTCTCAAATAACTAGTCTAAATAAATATGATGAGGAAATCTAGAATAATTATTAAACTACAATCGGGAATAATCTTTATTCAACTTGTTAAATTAATATTTAATTGAGATACTTGGACACACATAGTGTGTGACCCTATAATCCTCTTTCTTAGTGGCATTAGACAGAGCCTACCTAAATTCCAAATTTATTGTCTAGAAACATGCTAAGGCACCCGTAGAGAAAGAAGTTAAAGCCACAATGACGTGTCACCTCCTACGAACGCTTACCATGTAATGTAATCCATTTTTCTTGATATCTCGAATCATGTGGGTTGTATGCTAGTTCCATTAGCCCATGTACTCGATTATTCTTTCTTTTACTTTCCAGTGTTGAACTCGGTCATTCCTTACTATGGTAATGGATTTATTTAGGATATATCAATTCCATCAATGGGCCTAAGATATCTACTTTCGTTATGGAACAAAAGGGACAAATACTTTCTCACATTATCTATTAATGAAGTATTACTCATGACACACCCAACATATCCTACCTCATTGTGAACAGTGTGTCATCACAATTTTCATCAATACATCTAAGTGCATGAGTTTAATACCCATTAATAATAATCTTAAAGTCTAAGGACCAATACACACGTCTTCAAATAGGAACATCCAATGACACTATGAAATTTGGATTTCCTAATGGCGGGTCTCATTCTCATAATATCCTCTTGGATATTACTAAGAGGGTACAACATTAAAAGGTACCTAAAAGTTTTATGAGTCCTCCAACCTATTTGCCTATATTATCCGTGTCCCTCAAATAACATCATACCACCATAGAACATATATTTAAGAACATTGTTATGGCACTTATGGGTTCTTATCATAGCAGGGATCGTCTTTGACCCTTTCATGAAATATCTATCCTTATGACATTATCACATGAATTATCACACAGAAGAACAATCAAGATGTGATAAGGTATTTATTAATGAATAAAGTACAAAATAGTTGGTTCCAAGCCACTAACTCCAGCATACTTCCACTTTGACTAGATCCAACTTCAAACAACCCTTAACCCTCTAACTCTCACATGATATTCATGATTCTGCTGAGATAGGACTTTACTCATGGGGTCTGCCACATTCTATTCTATGGACACTCTTCTCACTTAAACTTCACCCCTTTAATATAAATCCATCAAGAGGTGATACTTCTGGAGTATTGCTTTTTCCATTGATGTGACCTTGGTTCTTTTGAAAGAGCCACCATTGTAGTATTATCACAATATAATGTGATAGGATCTTTACTGCTAGGCACCGCATCAAGATCCTAGACAAAGTTCCAAATCTAGATGGATTTCTTGGCTATGTGAGAAGAAGCTATATATTTGGACTCCGCTGAAGAATCAGTGACAACTGGTTTCTTTGAACTTTTCCAGCTCACCACTCCTCCATTGAGATAGAAAACATATCCAGATTATGACTTCAGATCATTCTAATCTATCTAAAAACCAGTATCATCATACCCTCTGATGACACGCTCCTCGTCTCCTCCATACACAAGGAACAAATCCTTAGTTCTTCTCAGATACTTAAGCATGGTCTTAACATGATTCCAATGTTGTTCTCCTAGATCTTTTGGATATCTTCCTACCATGCTCAGTAAATAGGTAACATCAAGACTGGTACATAACATGGCATACATGATGGACCCTATAGCCAAAGCGTATGAGATCTTAATCATTCTATCTTTATCTTATTGTGTCTGAGGGAACATTTTCTAAGAAATATGTAGTCCATGTGACACTGGAACTGATATCCTCTTGGATTGTTCTATATTAAATCTCTTTAATATCTATTCAATGTATGTACCCTGAATTAGTCCAATAAGCCTCTTAGATCTATCACGAATGATCTTGATCCATAGAATGTAGGCTTCTTCACCCAAGTCCTTTATGGATAAACACTTGTTCAACTAATACTTAACTGACTATAAGACTAGTACATTGTTTCCAATAAGAAATATGTCATTAACATATACTACTAGGATAATGACCGCATTCCCATTAACCCACTTATAAACACATGGATCACATTATCTCTTAATGAAACCAAATTCTTTTATGACTTCATCAAATCAAATGTTCCATGACCTGGATGCTTTCTTTATTCCATAAATGGATTTCTGCAACTTGAAAACCTATATGGATTCACCTGGTGTCACAAACCCTTTTGGTTGTGTCATATAGACATCTTCCTGAAGGTTCCCATTATGGATTTTTGTTTTGAAATCCATCTACCAAATATCATAGTCATGGTAAGATACTATGGAAAGTATGATTCATAGGATTTGAAACATGGAAACTGGCGAGAAGGTTTCATCATAGTCAATTCCTTGACACTATCTAAATCCTTAAGCCACTAGCCTTACTTTATAGGTGCTAACTTGACCTTCCATGTCCAGCTTTATCTTGAATACCCATTTTCATCCCACATGATTTACATCAACTGGTTAATCGACCACAACCCAAACTTGGTTCTGAAACATGGAATCCATCTCATAATTCATAGATTCTATCTATCTTGCAGCTTCTGAGCTTTCTACATCTTCCTTATAGGAGAGAGGTTCATCATTGTCCAACAATAATGATTCAACATTATCAGTGACTTGGAAACCAAATATCTATGGTTCCCTTACCTCTCTTGAGCTCTCATGCAGTACTTGTGCTTCTGGAACCTCTTCCATGGGGACCTTTGGAACTTGTTCCTCTACCAACTCATGCGTATCTTGAGCATCAACTACATCGAAGTCAATCTTACTCCCACTATCCTTTTTGAGGATGTGATCCCTCTCAAGAAAGACAACTTTTCTGGTTATAGTCACTTTCTTATTTGAAGGGTTGTATAGGTAATATACTTTCATTTCCTTGGGATATCCTATAAAGATACACCTCATGCCCCATGTTTCTAGTTTTTTGCCTGAGAAGGCCTTAACAAATGTCTCGCATCCCCATACATGTGTGTGCAACAAAATGGGTTTCTTTCCATTCATTAACTTAGTGGGAATTCCATTTTCCACCTTAGTTGGTACTAGTTTTAATGTGTATGCTGTAGTTTGTAATGAATATCCCCAAAAGGATAATGGAATATCTGCATGACTCAACATCGACCTCACCATGTCCAACAAGGTGTGGTTCCTACTTTTACTAACACCATTCCATTGTGTTGTATAAGGAGGAGTGATCTGAGATAGAATTCCAAAAACCCACAAAATATTGATCAACTTTTGGTTAATATATTCTCTACCTCGATCTGATAGAAGCATCTTTATCTTCTTACCAAGTTAATTCTCTAATTCATTCTTTAATTCCTTAAATTTATATAAGTCTTATGACACATACCTCATTAAGTAGACATATCCTTATTTACTCAAATCACCTGTAAAAGAAATGAAGTAAGAATATCCACCTCTAGCTTCTATTGGGAATGGTCCACACACATCTGTGTGCACTAATCCTAGTAGCTTTGTGTCCCTTTCACCCTATCCACAGAAAGGCGTCTTGTTCATTTTACCTTGTAAAGAAGCATGACATCTATCTAGTGGTTTTATCTCAGTAGATTCTAAATAGCCATCTTGGAAAAACCTTTTCAAGAACTTCTCATTTACATGACCAAGATGGTGATGCCACAACTGGGTGATGTATGAGTCATGTGAGTTTGTTTCATTATTGATTTCGAACACTTGGTTTTCGTAATTTAATACATAAAACCCATTATTTAAATGCAACATACCATAACATACATTATTCTTATAAAAGAAGCAATCATTATTTCCAAACATGAAAATAATACCATCCATATCCGAACATGATATATAAATTATGTTTTTGGTAACACTAGGCACATAATAACAGTTATGTAAAACCAAAATCATCCCAGTTAGAAATGGGAGGTGATAATCACCAATGGTTAATGCAGCCAACCTCATGCCTTTGGCAGCTCAAAGATCCACCTCTACTGTGGAAATATTTTTAAATCTACTTGGTTCCTGCATTTGAATACAGATGTGATCCCCACAAGCTATATCTAATACCCAATGTGTAGAAATGGAAAGATTGAACTTGATAACGAAAGCACCTTTAGCATCCCCACGCTTCTAGGTTTAGTTCCTCTTCTAATGGACTTGCTTGACACATGAAAAACATACTGCCTCCCATTCCTTGCCTTTCCTCTAGATCTTCCCCTTCTTTTAGGGATGGTGCTCGGGGGGTTCAGACCATTTATAATTCCTCGACCCCTTTTCATTTTCCTTATGTTTCTTATTCACCATAAGGACTGTGTGTTTGCTACACCCCATTTCCTTATCTAACTGAAGAATTAAGTTCAGAAGTTTTGATAAAATCTTCTCATTGTTTCTCATGTTGTAGTTGAAAATAAATCTAGAGAAGGTATTGGGAAGTGATGATAGGATGAGATCTGTACACAACTCATCCGGGAGCATAATCCCTAAGATGTCAAAGAATTCAATGTAGCCAATAAGATTGACAACATGAGGCCCAGATGGTGCAAACTCCAAGATTAGTTGTAAACAAAGCATTAGAGATATCATGTCTCTAATGTCTCACCTTCTCTTGATAAATATATTTAAGATGAGACATCATGTTATACGCGTCCATGTTTTCATGTTGCTTCAAGAGTTCATTATACAAGGCCGATAGCATGAAACATTGGACTTCTGCGAAATCATATATATGTTTCATATAGAGAGATAGTTTCTAATAACTGGCCTCATTTCTAAGTGAAATTAGAACATGCTCTTCCAGCGCATACAATTCCCTCTCGTGGCAAAGGATGACGCATAAATTCCTCTGCCATTACTGTAAATTGGTGTCAATGAGAAGGTTTTCCTTCTTGAGTATGGATCACCATGATATTTTTGAATTCATTTTTATTTTTGTTTCTAAAATTTAATATGAGCAAAGTTTTAGTACATTATTATGATAAAAACTGAGACAAATATATAAATTAATACTTATTAGTCTCCCACTATTTTATCGAAATCCAATAGCCCCCACTACTGACTTCGAAATATTCTGTTGCCTAAATTTTCTATTGGAAAGGATCAATATTTCTCTTCACATTACCCCAAATAGGGTTGTTCAAGAAACTTGAAGGGTTTTATGTAGGCATTCCAAATGCCAATTGCATTAACTCGTAGCTCCTTGATCTATTCAGTGGACTCCCCAATCCTTAAACCCTTTTGGATTTCCTCAACCTTTTCCTCCTATTCACACCATGTCTTGTTGTAGTAGTAAACCCATGATGTGAACCAAGTCAAGTCAATCCAAAACCATGACTTAGAATTCCTCGATAATTGAAAGCACCCTAACTAGGTTTGGTCAAGCACTTTGAACTATGGTTTGATTCTAACCACGATTATGGAAGGCTATAGCAACTTAATATTTCTTTGAGGGATTTTATCCTTATACGTAAATTTAAATTTTATTATCTTTGATTACATTCTTTTTAATATTAAGTGGGATATATTTAAGTGATTAACCATGACTAAGAGATTATTTATGCATAATCTGGTCTTTATTTTAGTTCCATCTTACAAGCTTGTTTAATTCATTAATTGTGTGAACATGACAGCACACCCACAATAAATAAACCATGAAAATAATAGAAATAAAATAAATGGTATGATCAAGATATTGTTCTATTGGTTAGTTTATCTAGCGGTTGATAAACTAACCCAAGACCTAGGGGAGAAACCCCTTGAACCTTTTGGGTTTGTGTTTTACAACTTTCCACCTGTCCACCTTTGTATCTCCTTGGACTGGTTTCACCTTGTCTCTTAACATGAGCCACCTCCTCTAGCTTGGGCACTCCATCCATTACATATTCATTTGTCACACTCATAGGTGAGGGGTAAAATGGGGTTTTACATAGAAGAAACCTTGAGCACACATGCCCTATATATTAATGAGGAGAAGGCTCACATGCCAACAAATTTAATTTAATTAAATAAATTAAAAGAAACCATTCAAATACAAAGGTCTTGGTCTAGATCATGATCATCCATACATGCAACGATATTTACGCATAAATAAAACTAGAATTCAATTATTTAGTCATTCTTGCTTAAGATAAATCACGCTCGAATAAATTATTTATCATTAATTAATCAATAATTTTATCTTAAACCCTTTTCTGAATTTCCTTGAGATTCTCATCCATCATAATTTTAAACAAATAAATTTATTCAAAATTATATTTGTACATAACTTGTACCTTGGAGGCAACCCAGTGAATTCCCATTCATAACTACCCAATGAGTAGAATTGAACATTATGTAGATGTTAAATTAAATACACACACACACACATATATATAACACCTATCACGTGTTGTGCCTCAGCTTTACGCCTACACTATGGTATACGTCTCAAGGGTTTGTATAATATAATTATAAATTTTAATAAATCTTCATAATTTGGATAAGTACATAGTGTGTTGTTCCGACTACATGACATGTACTTTTTTCACCGTCCATCTGAAGAACACGCTCGGGGACATGGCGTGTAAATGTAATTCTGAAATATTCGGAGGACACGACATATTCCGTGGGACACACACCATGTAGTATTCTCATTACATGGTTTCTAGTCAGGCGAACCGTGTATGGGGTACATGGTCCAACCCTAACCCAAAGGGACTACATGCCATGTTCAGTGGGACACACAACATGTAATCCAGAAACCATGTGCCACCTGTTCCTGGTCAACACGCTAAGTATTAAAGACTTAGATAGGATCCAATGACATGGACTAGTTCGGAGGACCATCCCGGTGTATGGAACCTATACTACATGGTGTGTACTACCGAATACACATCGTGTATTCTGGTGTTGTACACCCAGGAATGTTTGGCTCCTCTAGATGAGATCCTCTATTTTATTTTAATCAAAATTAAAATAAAAAAACATTTCTGTATGGTGAACGAGAAATGAAAGAGGAGGAATAGATCTTGAGATTTAGATTTATAGAACGATTAACTTGAAATGAAACAACTAAATTATAAAATGAATAAATCACTAACGAAAAACTAAATAATTATAATCAACGATATGACCGCTCCGATACCACTTGAAGGTTTTAGGCATAGTGGAAGCGCATTGGTGGGTGTACCCAACTTTAATTTTTTCTGTTAACGACGTTTAATCTAAGATCCGTCACAATAATAAAATGCCAGATCATTAGAATAGAACGAATAACTAAAGAAAATAAGGGAGTCCTGGAACCATAGATTGGATCATCATATGTTGGTTATAATTAATTTAATTAAAAGACAATAATTACCTTGATGGAATTCTCTCTCCATTGATGTTTCCAGTCATGATCTGATGTGATCTGTCATTGCATCATAGAATCCAAGTGTAGGATTCCTCTATTAGTGATCCACACATGATCCATGTATCTCTAGATGTCTCCGAAGGGATCCTTGGGTGCTAGCACATAAGAGCCTTTGCTTGCGAAGTCCACCTTCGATCGCCTTGATCCGGTGGAAAAGGATATCTTTCTCTCGTTGCTTGGGAGAGTTCTTGGAAGAAAATAATTCTCTCTTGGATTGAGAACTTTCTCTGGATCCATTGTGCCCAACCCAAAAAAATTTCTAGGCTAATGAGAATTATATAATAAGGATTTCAATTACCTAGATGAATAAAATTAATTAATTACCCGAAACAATTTATTCATTTGATTTAATTCTTAGTAATACCTCATGTCTAATAATAATAGTTAACTATTATTATTACTTGACAAGTGCCCAGCGTATTACACCTAATATTATTTCTCACATGTCCCTAGAAAAACTACATGCTATTTATATTAATAAACACGGTGCATACTTTTCTTTTTTCCATTTTCTTTATTTCCTCCACCACATATTTTAGGCCTTGAATAATGGATATTTATTTCTCAAATAAATATTACTCCATTACTTGATAATAAATATATTATTTTTTCTACAATATATTCTCTTGAATAACTAGTGTTGAAATAAATTTTATCAGGAATCCTTGAATAAATATTAAACCAAAATTAGGAATAATCTTTATTCAACCTGTTAAATTAATATTTAACTGAGATGCGTGGACACACTTAGTGTGTGACCCTCTAGGCCTCTTTATTAGTGGCATTAGGTGGAGCCTACATAAAGTCCAAGGTTAGTGTCTAGAAACATGCCAAGGTGATCATAGAAAAAGATGTTAATTCCACAATGACGTGTCACCTCCTACGAATGCTTACTGTGTAATGTAATCCCTTTGTCTTGATATCTTGAATCAAGCAGGTTACATGCTAGTTCCATCAACCCATGTACTCTATTATTCTTTCTTTGACTTTCCAGAATTGAACTCTACCCATTCTTTACCATGGACATGGATTTATTTAAGCTATATCAATTCCATCAAAGGGCCTGAGATATCTACTTACATTATGGAACAGAAAAGAAAAATCCTTTCTCACATTATCTATTAATTCAGCATTACTCATGACACACCCAACATATTCTACCTCACTGAGAATAGTGTGTCATCATAGTTTTCATCAATACATCTAAGTGCGTGAGTTGTAATACCTGTTAATAATAATCTTAAATTCTAAGAACCAATACACACGTCCAAAAATAGGAACATCCAATGACATAATGAAATGTGGATTTCCTACTAGCGGGTCTTGTTCTCATAAAATCTTCTTGGATATTACCAAGGTTGCACACCATGAGAAGGTGCCTTGAAGTTTTATGATTCCTCACCCCTAATGGCCTGTATTATATGTGTCCCTTAAATAACATCATTCAGCCATAGAACATATATTTAGGAATAGTGTTATGGAACTTTCAGGTTCTTATCATAGCAGGGATCCACTATGACCCTTTAATGCAACAACTATCCTTAGGACATTATCGCATGAATTGTCATGCAGAATAACAATCAAGATGTGATAAGGTATTTATTAATGAATAATGTACAAAGTAGTTGGTTCCAGGCCACCAACTCCAACAATGACTTCCTCACTGGTTTAGCCTCATTATTTAATAAAATAGGATTTGTGAAAATTGATGGTCTAATACCAGGAATGTCAGCAAGTGTCCATCCAAAAGCTTGTTTATACTCCCTCAAGAGTTCAAGCAGATGAAATCCAGGTTCAATAGAGAGTGAACTAGAAATATTGATAGCCATCTTGTTTCCATTCTCAAGATAGATATATTTTAAATCTTGAGGTAGTTGTTTTAGTTCCAAATCAAGTGGATCTTGGATTGATGGGAGTGTGTGTGAAAATGAGAGGTCAATAATCTCATCTAACTACTTAATTATATCAACCTTATATTATGAATGATCTTTTACAAGCTTAATAGTATCATCGATGGTTATGTGATCCTTAGTGTTCAAGAAATAATAAATTAACAAAAATTCATGACATTTTTTGTAGAAAACTAAAAAAATAAATGAATTATTCATTACCTATAATTTCAATCAAGGATGAACATTCATCAAGGGTATCCGAGGAAGGGAGTATATCTATAGAGTTAATAGAGAGAGGGGACTGTTTTTCTGAGGGGTGCTTCATGGCATCAAGGATGTTGAAGTGGAAAATGTCACCACAAAAATTTATAGAAAATGTACAATTGTGTAAATTAATTATGGTTTTGGTAGTTTTCAATAAGGCAATCCCCAATATAATCAGGGTAGGTTCATTCATCTTATCATCTTCTATTTTCGGCATATGAAAATGAGGATGAAAAATTAATTTTTTCACCCACATAATAGCATCCTCTAACACACCAAAAGGGTGTGTTGTACTCTGATTTTCTAATTGAACAAAAATTCTTATGGTCTTCAATTCTCCGACCACTAATGAAGAGTAAATAGAATAAAGAATCACATTTATATAAACAACAGAATCAATCATATCAATGGAAAAGGAATACTCCCCTATGGTGCATGGAATTGAGAATGCTCATGGATCATTGCATTTGGTGGGAAGTGATAGATCTATCAATGCTAATATGTTCCTCTCTAAGCACACCTTCTCATCACCTCAAAGTCTCCTTTATTGTGTACACATCTCCTTCACAAAACTTGGCGTATCTTGGAATTTTCTTTACGACATCAATCAAGGGAATGTTAACATGTATGTTTTTTAAAGTTTCCCAGATTAATTTATCAAGATCAATTTATTTTTGTTATCAGGGTTGGTTGGACCATTGGGTAAATTGAAGAGGAATGGTTGTGATAGGTGACTCATCAACATACACACTCTTTCCTTTGGAAGGGCTTCTCTCAGGATAATGTTTCTCAACATTTGGATTAATTAAAACAATTTGGATGGTGTTTTCCTTATGATGGGATGAATCTAAAGGATATTTCAGTTGGATTTTACATTGAGTTCCACTCTTAAGGGTGATGGAACTAACATTTCATTTATCCCTAGGGTTGATTAGTGGTTGAAATGGTAGTTTACCCAATCCATGACTTTGAATTTCTCCGACTAAGTTAGATAATTAGCCTAATTGGGTTTTTAGGTCTTGTATGGAATCTTGGGTGGTTTTATGGAATTATATATTATTGGTAGCCATTTGTTTCATCATATATTCTAGGCTAGGATTGGGTTTTTGAGTGGGTGGTTCGAAAGGCATTTGGGGTGGCTGAGGATTTCTACGTGACGGTGGTGGATGACTACTCTATCCTGGTTGGTTCCATGGTTATTATGGCTGGTTCGAATACCCCCTTGCATATAATATTGGTTTTATTTCCACCTAGGGTTGGATGGATAGTAAGGGTCTTGCCTAAATGGTTGGTTATAGGGGCATCCTGGGAAGATTGTCTCATAACTCTCAAAAGTTTCTCTCAGTTGGGGGAATTAGTCAAAATAGTGGGTTTTAAAAGAACATATACTACAATGGATGGGAGTATGAGATTGGGATTTCCCATGGGAAAGAGAAATTATTCGAATAAGGGTACTTACCACTTCAAAAATTGTGTCATCCTTCTTCTCAAATCCCATACTTTGCACTTCATGGGAACCTATAATGGGTACACTAGACCTTGAATCAAATTGTTGTGTATTATGGGCCTTGTTATCAATTAGGGTTCTTGCAACAATTGGGGTCTTATTAAAAAGCACACCACCTATAGCTACATCAATCATATTTCAAACAATTGGAATTAAAACTTCATACAAATACTATATTAAAAGTTGATCACTTATTTGGGGGTGTAGGAAACTTTAAAAAAGCCTCTTAAATCTTTCCAAGTATTAATGAAGTGTTTCCCCTTGAGTTTTTATTATACAAAAAATTTTCATTCCTTATTGTTGTGGTTCTAAAGTCTATGAAATATGTTTCAAACAAAAGGTGAATCATGTCCACCCAACCTCTAATTGGGGAACTAATATAATATAACCCATCCTATGCGGTGTCTTATAATGAAAATGGGAATGACCTAATCCTTAATTATTATTCCTCCACATTATCATGTTTTAATATAGAACACACAATATGAAATTATTTTTGCTGCTTATGTGGATCTTATCTCATGAGTCCAAATAATCTTGGTAATAAATGAGTTAAACCAGATTTAAGTTCAAAATTGGGCGCCTCACCTTGTAATTGAATGTAATTAGGTTGGATATCAACATCAAAGGAGGTTAGTTATTTTAGTGTTATGTTATTTTAAGCCATGTTATACACATTAATTTCGGTTTTAACATGGGTTCCAGAAGAATAATAATAAGAATTATCAAGAAGAGTGCTGATGTTTTTTGTGTCCTCCTTTAAAGAGTTATCTTGTGTGTCTCGGTGTTGCTGACATAGGATCCTCTCTGGTTCTGGTTTAAAATGTTTAAATTCTCCCAAAGTAGAACACATCAAGCATAGAACCTAAAAAATAAAGAAATTAGAACACAAAAATATAGGTAAAGGTGTAAGATAAAATAAATAAATATTCACAAAACTTACAAAAATCTTATCAAAAACACGCACTAAAAACCAAGGCGCTCCCTGGAAAAGGAACCAAAATTTGATTGTTTTGTCATGAAACATAAAATTTATTATGATTTTAAAGCGTATTTATAGTCTAGGAGAGACCCTATGTCATCAATCAAGGAGAGTTGGTATATTTAGAGTGTGTATTCTTAATAAAAAGTACTAAAATATGGGGGTTGTTTTGAAAATATGTTAAAGAAAATAACTTAATTTAAAGAGTATAAAAATTGAAGACCCAAGTGGATTTTGAAAATTATGAGAAAAAAGTTTCATTTTGAGTTCAATACACACATTTAATGTTTATAGTTCTTGGATATTAATTATGGTTTGATTTAAGTCTTTGATTAAAATTAATCAGAATCCCAATTACTTTCCATGTTTTTATATCAAAGCACATTGAGCCAAACCGTGACATAATAATCATATAGACAAGGTCCAAATCTCATGCATGGTATAATAAAATCAAAATAAAATTGAAATCTTAAATAATTGGTGAAGAAAATGATTCATGTTCTGTCCAATCGGAACAACACAAGTCACGCACTCAGGGCTTCACCCTAATCAATTAGAAGTAAATAGAATTCCATTCAATTCAATCAAAAAAAGCATTCAAAAATGAATAAAAGTAAGATAATTATAAATGAGTTTTTTTCAAACCCAAAATAAATCAAACTAGTAGTAGTACAAGTTCTGTAACTCCCTTTACAATATTTGTAACGCCCTCACAATGAACACCCACTGTTTATCCCAACATCGGTAGGAGGAGGAAAGTCGGGTGGAACTCCTTCTTCATCCTAGATCCCCCTATGAGGATAGGGGAATCCAAAAAATATAGTATGAGGATATGAATCCTCTTTAACTCCAAAATGGTAGATATTTTCTTCTGGTTCATACTTTCAATTGGGGTTCCCAAGGTTCCAATTCATTGGAAATTCAGAAGGTGGTTTTCGACACCCATATTTTAAGAAATAAATTAGAACATGGTTTTCGATGGCCAAAAATTCTTATCTTGATTTTTAAAAAACATAGAAGTTTTATCCCCACATCCTTAATATCTCTGCAAAAATTTGGCACCATTTGGACAATCACATCTGAAGATATAGACTAAATACATAACCCACTTTTGACTTCAAGCACATTTGATCCCCTAGATAGATCATCTCGGATGGTCCCCTTAATATACTAATCAGGCTTGGGTTTATTAATATAAAATGTATCACATTTATTTTTGTACAATAAAAAAATATCAGCCCATTTGGATGCATGGTTTAGTATCATTTTGCGGTTGAGTCCACTAGTGTACTTGGATCCTGCTCAGTTTGTCCCATTTTTCATAAACTTTGTCATGGGCCCTCCAAATCGCCTCCAACTGCAATTAAATTATCAAAACAAGTAAATTTACCTTTATAATTTTTATAAATACAAAATAATTATATCAAACATGAAGTGAATTTTTTTATTATTTTTATAATTCTTAATACACAACTAGTTTATCACATTGGTGTAAGGGTGAAAATGAAACAGTGAATTGTGGTGTGATCACACCCCACACCCAAACATTTTAACTTCTGGGAAAAGTCTCATTTATAAAAATTATGAATGTAGATATTATAAACTTCATGAAGATTTAACATTCAATGAAAATTTAATTCCTGATAGAAATGTGATAAAAAATTAAATCACACTGAGAAGTTATTCTTAGTGATCATGGAAAAAGATGTCCCAAAAATTATATTAGAATGAATTTTCAGGAGATACATGATACGAATAAAATAAAATAATTCAAAAGTTAAATCATGTCACTAATTCTCCAAATTTTTGTGTGACAACCATTTTATTCTATTCTTTCCACTTTTTATTGAGTAAATATAAGTTATTTAAAAATATGTCTTCTTACATGATCCTTTCCACCGAACCTACCCTACATCCTTTACAATCGAATTTGAAGACCCACTCCCTTAAACATTACCAAAGTCAATCCATAAGATCGCAAACTAGATATCCATATATTTTGTACATTTCATCACTCCCCTCAAAGTTTATTTGTTTTTTTTGTTTTACTATGGTGTACAAAAATCAGATAGCATGAACACACACATAGGTAAATCTGGTACAGTAATGAAATATATCAAAAAAAGAATGAATTTATAGAGAATTTATTTTGGAAAGTATATAAAAATTAACCTAAATTATATTTACCTTCTATTAAGTATGAAATTTTCACACGTCATGGTTGGGTGCAGAGATGTGTGGAGAAATTAAGTGACACAATTTTCCCATAAAATACTCACACAAAGGGTACCATTCTTCTCAAAGGATTCCAAATGATATAATCATTTATATCATCGACAAACAACCAAATTTCAAGAGAATTTCACAGCATAGTATTTAA
The DNA here is from genome assembly GCA_963277665.1 of Viscum album. Lineage (NCBI taxonomy): Eukaryota > Viridiplantae > Streptophyta > Magnoliopsida > Santalales > Viscaceae > Viscum > Viscum album. Next base: position 88,136,248 of record OY728140.1, on the reverse strand, counting down.
TTTTTTATGAAATTCACATTTCATTATATTTTCTTTTAATGTTAAAAAAACATGAAATACAAAAATTCCTCATTCATTTTCAATATATTCGATGATTAAATGGGAATCATTTTCCATGATAATGCAGGTATCAAAAAGTGACATTCCTAAACAGAAGTGATGGGGGAATCTAGAATAAGTGATAATACTATACTGCAAGAGAAAAAGAGAAAATGATGGGAAGGCAGTGAAAATTCCTAACTAACCCAGGAATTTACCTATCCACCCACACTTAAATCATGTAGTATCCACACTGTAATAAAAGAGATTGTGGTAAGTAAGGATAAAACCTATTGGGTTTCATTGGGAGGATGATTATTGAACTTGGAGTTCCTCCATCAGGGACTCTGGACAGGATTCCTAAAAGTGCTTAAGATACTTCCAATTGACCATAATGTTATGTTTGGTTTCTTCATTTTAAACCTAAACAAGACCAAATGGATAAACATTAGTAATAGCGTATGGTCTAAACTAGTAGGAACGAAGATTACCCGAATGAAACTTCAATCTTTCATTATAGAGGGTGACCTTTTACCCAATGTGCAATTAATGATGAAGGATGAGATGGTCATGGGAAGCATTGGTTTACTCCTTATAAATTCAGGAGTTCTCATATGAATCTATTCTCATATCCTCCATCTCCTAAATCTGTAACATCCTTTTAGAACCTACATCAGAAAAACTATAATTTTATTATTTAATGGCCGAGTAGGCCCAAAGCTCTATCTCAATAGGGAGATTACAACTCTTTCCAAACACAACCCTATAAGTTGACATTACAATGGGAGTTTTAAAGGTAGTAAAGTAATCCCATAATGAATCATTGAGTCTTAGACTCGGATCTTTTTGGGGGTTGAACCATTTTTTGAATAATAAATTTTACCTCTCTATTTGACACCTTGACTTTACCACTGGTTTGTGGGTGATATCAAGTAGACACTCGATTCCTGAACCCATAACTATGAAAAAGATATTCCATTGTTTGGTTGTATAAATTAGAACCCTGGTCAATGTGGCTGAACCTAAGTAATCCAAACCTACAAAAAATTTGGGTTCTCAAAAAATCCACAACTGTCTTAGAATCATCATTCATTTTGGTGAGTTCTTCTACCCATTTTGACACAAGATCCACTGTGAGAATAATGTAAAGGTTCTAAAATTAATTGGGGATTGGTACCATAAATTCAATGCCCCAAATATCAAAAATCTCATGAAGATTAGGGGTTGTTTTGGCATTTCATTTCTTTTGGATACATTCCCCACTTTCTAACAGAAATGACATGATTTAAAGAAATCTTGGGAATCCTGAAATAATGTTAGCTAAAAGAGACCAGAATCAAGGACCTTGTGAGAAATCCATTGGGGACCAAAGTGGCCCCGAAAATCAAGAGTGTGGGAGAACCTAGGTACATAATGAAACTAGATATTAGGAACACAACTACTAGTTAATTGATCACAACATGTGTGCCAAATTTTTTGATAATACCAAATGTAAAAACTAGACTCATGTTTTAGATGGAAAATTTGGTTTTTTTTAAATTAGTAGGAATACAATATTATACCAAATAATTTACAATTTTAGAAAAGAATGGAATAACATATTTTACCCAGTACCCTTTCTCATCAGAAAACATGTTAGTTATGGGGATACTGGCAGATGAACCAATTTCTGAAGATGTAAATATCCTACTGATATGGTCATCCACCACATTCTCTACTCCTTTTTATCATTATTTTCTAAATTAAATTCATGAATTAGGAGCATCCAACGAATGATACTTGGTTTGTATTTCGCTTTCTTGAGGAGATACCGGAGGGCTACATGGTCTGAGAACATAATGACTTTGGACTCTAAAAGGTATGGCCTAAATTTAACCAAGGAAATCACAATGTTAAGGAATTATTTTTCATTTGTGGTTTAGTTTTCTTATTTAGGGTCTAGTGTACACGAGGCATAGGCAATGATGTGCGGAACTTGGTTAACCCGTTGTGATAAGACAGCCCCAGCTTCATAATTAGAGGTGTTACACATGAGCTCAAATGGAAAATCCTTCCAAGGTGGTTGGATTGCTAGGGTGATGTGAGACTTCATTTAATTTTTTTAAAAGCTTCCTCACATTATTTATGAAAAAATTCCTTCTCTTTTTGGAGAAATCGGTAGAGGTTGAGTGAAATATTACTAAAGTCATGAATGAAACGAAGGTAAAATCCAACATGACCTAGGAAATACCGCACATCCTGAACATTTTTGGGTAATGGAAGGGAATAATTAACATCCAATTATGATTTAGGAACTTGGATACCATACCCAAAAATAACACGCCTCAATACTATACCTTGTCACGCCATGAAATGGCATTTCTCGTAATTTAATACAAGATTCTTTTCAATATAGTGATGTAGGATTGAACCTAAACTATTCAAACATTAATTAAAAGAGTATCCATACATAGTGAAATAATCTAGGAATACTTCAATGAAATTCTCTAGGTAATCCAAAAAATACAAACAATGCATCACTGGAAAGTACCTTGAGAATTTCATAGACCAAATAGAATCCTTCGATAAGAAAATGTGCCAAATGGGAAAGTAAAGGTTTTCTTTTCTATATCCTTAGGGGAATTATGGATCTAAAAGTATCTATAATACCCATCAAGAAAATAGTAATGGGACTTCCCTATTATCCTCTCTATCATTTGGTCAATGAACAAAAATGGGAAACTTTCATTCCTAGTGTGTTGGTTTATTCAGTGATAGTCTATACAGACACGCCAACTATTCTTGACCTGAGTTAGAACTAATTCATTGTTTTCATTTTAAATTACTGTAAGACTAGTTTTTTGGGAACTAATTGAACTGAACAGACCCATTGGCTATAAAATATGGGTTAAATGATTCTAGCAGTCAATAATTTTGTTACCTCCTTTTTAAAAACATCTAGGAGGGTCGGGTTCAGTTGATGTTGTGATTGCCTCACTAGTTTAGCCTCATAATTTAACAATATATGATGTTTAAAAATTTATTGTCTAATACTAGTAATATTAGAATGTTACAATCCCAAATCTTGTTTATACTCACTTAAAATTTCAAGCAGATGAAATTCATGCTCAGGAGGGAGTGAACTAGCAATTATGACAGGCATATTATTTCCAATCTCAATATAAGAATATTTTAAATTTTTAGGTTGTTGTTTCCATTCTAATTCTGGTGTATTTTTTATTGATGAGAGTTTTTGTGAAATTTATAGGTCACTAATCTAATTTAACTGCTCAATGGTATCATGCTTAGATGAGGAATGAGGTTTTACAAGGTTAGCAGTATCATCGATTGTCATGTGATCCTTAGTGTTCAAGAAATAATATATTAACAAACATGCGTGAAATTTTTTTTATACCACTACAAAAATAAATTAATTATTTGTTACCTAGAATTTTAATCAAGGATGAAAATTCAGTAAGGGGTTTAGGAGAAGGGAGTGCATCTATATAGTTAATAGAGAGAGGGAGATGGATATTCTTCTGAGGGGTGCTTCATGGCATCAAGGATGTTGAAGTGGAAAATGTCACCACCAAAATATACATATAATGTACCATTGTGTTCATTAATTATTTTTTTGGTAGTTTTCAATAAGTTCTTCCCCAATATAATCGGGGAAGATTCATTCATCCTATCATCTTCCATTATCAGCAAATAAAAATCACCAAGAAAAATTCAATTTTGTACCCTCACAAGAGCATCCTCTAACATGACAAAAGAGTGTGTTGTACTATGATTTCCTAATTGAACAACAATTATAGTGGTATTCAATTCGCTGACCTGTAATAAAGAGTATATAGAGCGAGTCATCACATTTATTGAAGCACCTAAATCAAGTATATCATTGGAAAAGTAATACTCCGCTATGGTGCACGAAATTGAGAATTCTCACGGATCATTACATTTGGTGGGAAGTGATAGATATATCAATTCTGAGATGTTACTCCAAAATCTCACCTTCTCATCACCTCTAATTCTCTTTCATTGTGTACACATCTCCTTCACAAAACATAGTGCATCATGTAATTTTCTTTATGACATCAATCAAAGGAATGTTAACTTGAACTTTTTTGAATGTTTACAATATTTCTTTATTAATATCAATTAATTTCTGTTATCATGGTTGGGTGGCTCTTTGGGGTAATAGAATAGGAATAGTGGAGAAATGTGACTAATCAATATACACACTCTTTCCTTTGGAAGGGCTTCTCTCAGGACAATGTTTTTCAACATTTTAACTAATTTCAACGGTTTGGATGGTGTTTTCCTCAAGATGGGGTGACTCTAAAGAAGATTTACTTTTTATTTTAAGTTGAATTTATCTCCTAAGGTTTATGTAACTTACATTTCCCTTATCCCTATGGTTGAATAGTGGTAGAGATGGTATTTTACCCAATCCATGACTTTGAATTTCCCCTACTAAGTTGTCTAGTTGGCCTAATTGTGTTTTTAGGTCCTGAATGGTATCTTGGGTGGTTTTATGGAATTGGAGATTATTTTTATCCATTTGATTCATAATATCTTCTAGACTAGGATCCAATTTTCAAGGGGGTTGTTGGAAAGGCCTTTGTTGTGGTTGAGGATTTATAGGTGATAGTGGTGCATGAATACTCTATCCTAGTTGGTTCCATGGATATTATGGATTGTTTGAATACCCCCTTTCATATAATCATGGTTTTATTTCCACCCAGGGTTGGATGGATAGTAAGGATCTTGCCAAAATGGTTGGTTATAGGGGCTTCCTAGAAATATTGTCTCACAACTCTCTGAAGTTTCTCTCAATTGGGGGCATTAGTCATAATAGTGGGTTCTAGAAGAACATATACAAAAATGGATGGGATTAATATATTGGGATTTCCTTTGGTAAAGAGAAAGTTGTTGAATAAGGGTACATACCTATTCAAACATTGTGTCCTCCTTCTTCTCAAATCCATTACTCTACACCTCATGGACACATCAATTGGGTACACTAGACCTTGAACCAAAATGTTTTTTATTTTTGGGCCATGTTCTCAATTAGGGTTCTTACAACAATTGGGGTCTTATTAATTAGTGCCCACCTATAGCTTCATTAATCATATTTTAAAAAATAGGAATTAAAACTTCATATAAAATACTATATTAAAATTTGATCACTTATTTGGTGGAATGGGAAATTTGAACAAAGCCTTTTAAATCTTTCTCAGTATTCATGAAGTGTTTCCCCTTGAGATTGTCTTATACCATAAATTTCTTTCCTTATTGTTGCAGTTATAAAGGGTGGAAAATAGTTTTCTAGAAAAAGGTGAATCATGTCCACCCAACCTCTAATTTGGTAATTAACATAATATAACCAATCCTATGTAGTGGCTTCTAATGAAAACGGAAATGCCCTAATCTTTACTTATTATTTATCCACATTAGCAGGTTTTAATGTAGAACACATAGTATGAAATTAATTTAATTTATTATGTGGATCGTTTCCCACATGTCCATGGAATCTTGGTAATAAATGAATTAAACTAGTTTTAAGTTCAAAATTGGGTGCCTCGCCTTGTAATTGAGTGTATGTGGGTTGGATATAAACATCAAGGGAGTTTATTTTTTTTAGTGTTATGTTATTTTCAACCATATTATACACATTAATTTCCATTTTAACGTGGGTTACAGAAGAATAAGAATAATGATCAAGAAGAGTGTCGGTGTTTTTTGTGTCCTATATCGAAGAGTTTTCTTCTGTGTCTCGGTGTCGCTGACATATGATCCTCTCTGGTTCAGATTTGAAAGGAGGTTAGTCTCCTAAATTAGAAAAAAATAATTAATAGAACCTACAAAAGAAATAAATTGGAACACAAAAATATAGGTAAATGTATAAGATAAAACAAATAAATATTCACAAAATTTACAAAAAACTTATCAAAAACACGCACTTAAAACCAAGGAGCTCCCCGGGAGAGGCAACAAAAATTGATTGTGTTATCCCAAAACATCAAATTTATTATGATTTTAAAGGGTATTTATAGTCTATGGAAGACCCTAGGTCATCTATCAAAGAGATTTGATATATTTAGAGTGTGTATTTTTAATAAAAAGTACTAAAATATGGGGGTGGTTTTGAATATAGTTTAAAGAAAATAACATAATTTAAAGAGTATAATATTTGATGAACCAAGTGGATTTTGAAAAGTATGAGAAAAAGGGTTCATTTTGGGTTCACTAAACACATTTTAAGTTTACCTTTCTTATATATTAATTAGGGTTGATGTAAGTCTTTGATTGAAATTAATCAGAATCCCAATTACATTCCATGTTTTTATATCAAAACACGTTGAGCCAAACCTTAACATAACAATCATATATACAAGGTAAAGATCTAGTGAATGGTATAATAAAATCCAAATAAAATTTAAATCATAAATAATTGGAGAAGAAAATGATTCATGTTTTGTCCAATCAAAACAACACAAGTCATGCACTCAGGGCTTCTCCCCGATCAGTTTGATAAAAAGAGAATTCCACTCAATTCAATCAAACATAGAATTCAAACATGAATAAAATTATTATAATTATAATTGATATGTTTTCAAACCCAAAATAAATAAAACTAGTAGTATTATAAGTTTTGTATCTCCCTTTACAATATTTGTAACTCCCCCATAATGAACACCCACTTTTTAGCCCAACATCAAGAGGAGGAAGAAAGTCAAGTGGAACTCCTTCTTCATCCTTGATCCACCCACGAGGATAGGGTCCTCCTAAACTTCTATTATGAGGGGAGTAATACTATATAACTACAAAATTTACGAGTTTTTTTTAGGATTCTAGCTTGAAAATGGGGTTCCCAAGGTGCTAATTAATAGGAAATGTGGAAGGTGGTTTTGGGAACCGTGATTTCGAGAAACCACTTAGCCCATGGTTATTGATGGCCATACAGTCTTACATCAATTTTAATGAAACTAAAAAGTTTTATACCCACCTATTTATAATCTCCGATGAAAATATTACATCATTTGGACAATCAAATCTAGATATATGGACTAAATATAGAACCTACATTTTGACTTCCAATAGATTTGATCCCCTGGACAGATCAACTCAGATGGGCCCCTTAATGGATGAAAGAGGCTTGGGTTTCTTTATATGAAATGTATACCATTGAATTTTATAACATCAATTTTTTTTTAAGGATGCATTTTCTATTATCAAGTTGGGGTTGAGTCCACTTGTGTGCTTGGATCTTATGCAATTTGGCCCATTTTTCTTGAACTTCATCACGTGCCCTCCAATTCACCTCCATGTACAATTGAATTATCAAAACAAGTAAAATTTCCCTTTTTAAAATTAATAAAAACAAAATAATTGAATCAAACATGAAGTTAAATTTGTTATTTTTTTTATAATTTTCAATAAAAAACTAGTTTAGCACAGTGTTGAAAGGGTGAAAATGAAACAGTGAATCATGGTGTGATCAAATTCTCCTTCAAATTAAGAAACAAAAAGTTGCAGTCAAGACCTTTATGTGATATATGCCTATAAATTTAAGTGTATATTCTTAGCCCTTAATCAATGAAAAATGTATTCCCTCCATTATTAAGATATTATTTATAATCTAATGTTCTAAAAAAGAGAAGGTCAAAATGGTCGTTTATCACTTAGAGAGAGAATTTGATTAGTGGTGGATGTTGATCAAGGATAAAAAGATTATAGAAGATGTTGAGGATATGTATTGGTTTGAATTTAAGAAAATATTTTTCAATAAATATTTTCCTTTTACTTGTTATATCAAAATGGAGAGGTAATTCCTTTTACTTAAAAAATATAGGATGAATCCATCAGGGCATATGTGGAAAATTTCATGTGGCTTTCACGATATGCCTCCAAATTTTTCATAAACCATAAAAAAGAATTAAACAATTTACTTAGTGGTTTATATCCAAGTTTATAAAATTTTTATTATTTTATTCTTTGACATCTATGAGAAAATTTTTCAATGTCCCTCAGATTTGAAATAGATTTTTGGGACTCTCGATGGTCCCATGGGACTAGATATTGTAAGTGGAAGAAATATTTTAACTATGGAGGATCATTATATAATAATAATGGTGGAAAGATAATCCAGAACCCCATATGTCATAATTATTATAATTATAATCCTAGAAACTAGTTTAAGGGAATAAGGAGGTGTTTCAAGTGTGGATGTGAAGGGAATCAAGCTAATGAATTCAAGAAGGAGATAAAGTTTCCCACTAAATTGATATAAGAAACTAATTTTGTGGTAAATCATGAACCTATGTTCTAAAATTTCAACTAAAAGAAATATAGAGACTATCATAACCAATTCCCTATACCAAGGTTTGTCGAAGATAGCTAATAGAAACAACCTACAAGTCCTCGAGAGAATGGATGATTATATTCTTTCAGAACTACTAAGGTGGATCCTAAAAATGAAGTGGGGACAAATACACTAATTATTCATTCAGAAATAGAAAACCTACCAATTGATTCTTGTTCTATAAATTCTTTAATATCAATAAATTTTATTCGAAATAATTGAAATCCACTTAAAATATGAGAGTTGAGTTATCTATGGAAATTGGGGAAATTGTTACATCTCAAGCATATAACTCATACCTTTTCAATATTTTTAGTATAAATTTCTCAATGAACCTTATGATACACCCTTTAGTAAAATTAAATGCTATTTTTGGTGTGGATTGGTTTACCATTTATAGATCAAATATAAATTAATGACATAATGAAATCACTTTTCATATCCCAAATCAAGAACTGATCCTATACAAGTGTAAGGAGGAGGATGAATCTCCTTTTAAAAACCCATCTCAATTGTGGGTATTATTTCCCTATGAGAATCTATATCTATCTCAAATGATTACGTCCAATGAAAATATCATCCTTGATGATATTCCTATTGTAAGAGAGTATGTTGATATGTTCCCTAAAGCATTTTTTGGACTTCCCTCTAATTGAGAGGTTGAGTTCTCAATTGAACATATACTTGATGCCCTTCAAATATACTAGACTCCATATAGAATAGACATTTTTTATCTTTAAGTTCTAAAAAATTAACTAAAAAATAATCTTTATAAGAGTTTATACACCCAAACACTTCACCATGGGGAATGATGGTCCTTTTTTTACAAAAAAATATGGAACAATGTGCCTCTACATCGACTATCATGAACTCAACACGATCACGAAAAATAAAAAGTATCCCATAAAATGGATTGATAACTTCTATGAGGATCCCAATACTTCTATAAGGTGGATCTTCAGTTAGGATATTTTTATGTAATGTTAAAGAAAGAGGATATTCCAATATTGCATTCCATACATGATATGGATACTATGCGTGCATAGTAATACCATTTGGACTCAATAATGCTCCAAAAATCTTCAGAGAATGGATGAATAAAGTCTTTAGATATTTTTTCAATATTTTTTGTAGTATTCATAGATGATATTCTCATATATTCTAAAATTAAGGAGGAACATGAGGAGTATTTGATTGTTGTTTTAAAAACATTAAGAAAGGATAATTTATATACAAAGTACAGTAAATGTGAGTTCTTTATGGTGAAAGTAACATTCTTAAGGTATGTTATCACAAGAAAGGGGATATATGTTCAACCTTAATAGATAAAGGTTATTGGTGAATGAACAATGTAAAATTATATAACTGAGAACTTTAGTTTCCACATATTATCTAGGTACTATCATGGATTTGTGAGAATCTTATCACAATTTTCAAACTTGGTAACAAATATAGCCTAAAATTAAATATAGTTTGTCTAGATAGATGAATAGGAGGATATATTCAACTAGTTAAGGAAGAGGCTAATCACTACAAATATATTCACACTATCCACAAGTGGGGAATAATTGGTAATCTATAATGATGCTCCCAAGAAAGGATTTGGTGGTTTAATCACTCAAAATGATAAATTTATAGCCTATATCTCCCTCCAATTAAAGATTCATGAGTAGAACAACCTAACGTATGATCTGGATTTGGTTATAGTAATATTTTCAGTAAAGATATGGTGAAGTTATCTCTTTGATGAGAACTATGCATATGGATCATAAGAGACTCAAGTATATACTCACACAAAAATAGCTCAATTTCCCTAAATGAATGTGGTGAGAGCTAATCCACAATTATAGTTGTTCAACCCATTACCATCTTGGGAAGGTGAATAGAGTGAAGGATGATCTTAGTAGAAATGATAGTGTAACCTTATGCTTAAAAATTATTGAGATGGATCTAGTCTTCTTAGAAATGAAAATGATATACATGGGAATCAAAAAAATAATTTCATCTTACTTAGGTCAAATAACTTCTCAACCATCCATTCTCATGATGACCAAGGAGGCATAAAATGAAAATACTAAGCTATAGAGAGAGTTAGATAATTTTTTATAGATCAACTCCACTAAATATGATGTTATAAGGTTTGAACATGGATATTTATCCCATAAAAATCAGTACTGAAGAGGTAAATTCTATATGATGTTCATGGATAATCCTTCTCTATTCATCTAGGGATCACTAAGATGTATAATGATATAAAGAAATACTTATGGTGGGATAATATGAAGTGGTATATTGTTTAATTTTCATATCAATGCTATTTTTTTCCAAAATTCAAGCCAAAAAAATAGAAGTTTAAGAGTATGATTAAACCATTTCTCATACTAGTGTGGAAATGGGAAAACATAACCATATATTTAGTTTTAGTTCTCCCCAGTACATCAAAAGTCCATAACACATTTTGGGTGGTCATAGATCACCTTACTAAGTCATAAAATTTAATTATTGTCATAAACGATTCCATCCAGAACAACTCACTAATATATACATAGAAAACGTGATAATATTACATGGATTTCCACTCTACATTTTTTTTATTGAGATGTAAGGTTTTCCTTGAGGTTCTAGAGAATCCCTGGGAAAGTGTTGGAAACATTTCTAAGTTTCAACACTACTTATTATCCTCAGATAGATTGTAATATTGATAGAACTATTAAAAGACTAGAGGATATACTAATATCATGTTCTATGGATATCTAAGGATATTAGAATCAAAACCTTTCCCAAGTATAGTTCTTATATAACAAAAGTTTCCATTATAGCATTTAAATGGAATAGTATGAGGATCTATATGGGAAGAGGTTTTGGGATCCAACATGCCGAGATAAAGTTAGAGAGAGTAATCTCATAGGACCATATCTTATCAAAGAGATAAGAAAATAGGTTCAAATCATTTCATATCATTTGAAATTTATAAAAATTTGATAGAAAAGATATGCAGAAAATCATCAATGAGACCAAGAGTTTAAGGTCAAAGATAAGGTGTTTATTTATATATAACTATGGAACAAATTCATGAGGTTTGGGAAGAAGGGATTGATTAATCCTAGTTACATAAGTCCCTTTATGATTCTCAATCACATTAGAGAAATATTGTATTGAATAGCATTCCGACCTAACCCGTCACAAGTACATGATGTGTTCAATGTGTCCCTATTAAAGATATACATACCAGACCCCTCACATGTACTAAATCTAGACGTGGTTCCATCATAGAATTATCTTTCTTATGAGGATCATAAGGTAAAGATATTAGATCATAGAGATAATGATATATGAAACAAGGAAACTCACTTGGTCAATGTATTGTGGAAGAATCACTTGTTTTAGGAGGAAACCTGGGAACCAAAATAAATGTTGAATCATATGTTCCCTCATCCATTTTAATGACAAAAATGAAATTTCAAAAGAAAAATTTATAAAGAGGGAAAATTTTAACAACCTAAAAAAATTAATTGAAATTTCATTCTGAATAAATATATGCCTTATTATATAATGTAGTTATATTAAACTCATGCTCCCTATCCCATTATTGTTTTATACCATTGTAAAATATAGCCATAGTATGATTGTTGGTCAAAAATACCATTAAGAATCATAACTATCCTTAATATAGAGGTTACAAAGTGATCATAATTATTATTATATACTATGTATTATAATAAAATCTAATTAATACTGAAGGAAGAAGTAATGAACGCAACCAGTAGGATTGTACCTTATGAGGATCATTTAGAAAAGTTTATGTGGGGGATAGAATCATTATGCCTCACCCTTGACCAAGCCTAAGATGAGATTAAACAATTAGAACATGATCAAAACCATTTATTGAAGAAGTTCAATCTTATAGAGATAATCACACAAATTGTGTTCTCGAAACCACCCTAATAAAGTACAACCATAGCACACCTTACCCTTATGGCATCTTTAGGTGTAATAAGTAGTTATGTATATTGACCTTAATAGAATTTAAAATTCCACTTTCAATAAAAAATTGTTTTCCCCAATCTCATTTCCTTCTTATCAACCATATATATATATATATATATTATAAACTAAACATAAATAGAGGGTGGAAACTATATAATAAAGTATTGATACATAGAAACCAAAATTGATTTTTTAGAAAAATATATGTGTTTTATTTTTATTAAAATATATTGTAATGATAAATCTTGGAATTGGAAATAATTTTTTATTTTCATATAAATGTTATAAAAATTATTATTTACTCATTTATAAATAGTAAAATTATTGTATGCAATCATAAGTGGATTTTCTAAATATTATAAATTTGATCATGTAATAAAAATAATATTCTTTAATAAATAATAATTTAATTTTAAAAATTAAAATTATAATATTCAAAAATATATTTTGATAGAATAAATTTCATTTTTGAATTCATCACATCAAAATTATCCAATAGTTATTTTTTAAAAAATTTATGATATAGTTGAATTTTTTGGTAGAAATTAAATACAGTATAATAATATATTATGTATTGCGACATAATAAATACTAAAATTGATGTAATAAATTCTATAAAGGTTAGTGTTGACCAAAAATATTTCTTTATTAAAATAAGGTATTTTAATGTGATAGTATTATTTTTACTAACCTATAAAGAACTTTTCAAAACCTAAAGGATGTTATAAGATTTTAAAAACAATTATTTATGAACATGTATCACTTCCTCATCACCAATAATAGTATTTAATTAATTTTCGGACCATGAACCATTATAAAACATAAATAAACTTCCCTTTAGATAGAACTATGGGTTAAAACCATGGGAGATAAAATGGTTTTGAATTTTTTATTATTTAGAGTCCAATACCTATTTTTACAAATTAATAAATAATCTCCATCTATTTTTCTATAACGACCCACTCATTATCTAATTATGATCTATTATATACCAATTTATCATGAATTTACTACAATTTTCCATGTTTAAATCCCTTTAATGGAGTTTCTAAGGTCTTAAGGAGTCTTTCCCAAGCTTTAAAAAGCATCCTCTCAGGGTAAGGGATTCTCTATCTCTCTTTTCTATTCCAAGAATTTTTTTGTGTTAAACCTTTTTATTCTATATTGGTCATATTTTCATGTTTTTATACACATTAATTTACTATAAATGTGATTATAAAATAATGATATTTTTCATTTCTATCTTATTAATCCCTATGAAAATTTATATAAAACTTTAATGCAGTTAAAATCAGCCCATGATTTTACATGCCAAACTTTTGAGTTTTAAATACCCATCTATATATTAATTCAATGGTATTCACCTAGATTTTACTATCCTTAATTGATTGGGGAATTCCATTTCTGAAACCCACATTCAATAATCATGGAATTAAAATGATAAAATATGTTCTTATGTTATATGATCGACATGTCACATGTAAAGTTATACAATATGAAGGGTGCATACTGATAGTGCTCCAATGCATTGGGTAATGTTTTCTCCTAATGAGATACCATGTATAGTGCATGGGTGGTTAGCCTTAGAACACTATGTTATGATTTCTTATCAGTTAGCCTTGAATTATTCTTATGATATCATATTTTATGTTTTTGTTCCATTCATATGATACCATGATTTAATTATATTGTTTTCTCATTTTATGCCTCCATTTGAGTATGTATAATTATTACCTCTTTATGTTATAATGATATGCCTCTTGACTAACATGTATTAATTATCATCATGATTTGATTTGATTTTTCCCTTACTAGGATTTATATTTCACCCATTTCTTTTATATGTTCTCAAGTTATCATATGTAGTATTAAGAGTTAAAATGAAACTATGAGTACTTTATAGAGTTCTAAAAAATATGTTGTATTTTTTTAGCTAATAGATTTTGTATATAATTTCAAAAAGACACTAGTCTTATAGATATTATGGGAATGTATTATACAAATATTTATGTTAAAGATCATCAAATAAATTGAATTATAAATATAGGTTTTCATAGTTCTCAAGTGGATGATTGTTGGGTTTTGGATATGAATGATATTTTTTTAGAACAACGATCATTATATGTAAGAAATGGATTATGGTTTGTGTTTGATTTCAACACTCATTGGATGTTCAGAAAGTTTTCCAAGAAAGGGATCATATAGTTCAAGTGGGCAATAATATTGAAGGTGGCATGTTTTCCCAGTGTTTTCCATTTTTTTTGGGTCCAAAATGTGGAATATAGATAAAAGTGTTTTTGGAAAAGGGAGTTGCAAGCAAGAGTGATGGGTGTTTGGAAACATGAATTTAAGGAATAATTTCGGATTAATGCATCAAGATCTGGAAAAGGAAAAAAATATGTGGATGACTTAAATGTGCGTGAAAGATGAGGTTGCGCGGAAGAATCTTATGCACTCAATATGATGACAAAAGGGTTTTGAGTGCTCAATAAGAATATTGTGGAAGCAGATGAAGACATTTCATATACTTCTGTGTAGGGTCATTGAGGCCTATAAATAGGAAGCTATCCCTATTAATGAAGTAAAATGATTTTCCAACTAAAATATGGTTGCTCTGCTGTGTGATATATTTCTGCATGAAAGAGTTGTATAGAGTTAATCTTGCACACATGGTGTTCCTTTAGTATGGAAAGACCAAGTAAAACCTTCAATGTAGTTGTGAGAAAGATAAGGTTTGTACAAAAATTATGGGTTTTTTGAAATTCAACATGCATGACAAACCCCAAATCTTGCGCGCAAGTTCAGTTAATGTGTGCAAGCATAGTGTTAAAAATATGATAGGCTTTTGAATATCTGGTTTGTGTGATCAGTTCATTCAAGGGAATCAATTAATGAATTAAATGCAAGTAGTGTCTCATGCAAGAATGATACAAAGACTTCAATGAGATTTTTTTTAAGACACCCTCAAGTCAATTAACTAAGTAAGATCTCTCCCATGGCAATGAGTAAGGAGAAGTCGACGGAAGTGTTCTGGGGGATGTAGTGAGTTATCCCTGAATTATTGTAAAGGCAATGTTCCTAGAAAAGTGTGACTATTTCCGAACTCTTGTACTCCATAACTAGTAACGATTAGTGGATTTTGGTATGACTGACACACTGTCTGCATATGCTCCTTAGACGTAGCCCTTTTTTATGAACCAAGTAAAAGTGTTGCGTGGTCTCTTTGCATGTGATTTTTTAATTGTTGTTTCTATCCATTATATAGGTTTAACACGTTCCTAACAATATTAGAACAAGATCAGATACTTTAAAATTAAAAGTTGACACCAGGATTCACCCCTACACTCTCCGGGTGTCTCAGGGTTCTATAAGTGGTATCAAAGGGAGGTTTCTTGTGTTAGATCTGTTCGTTGTTGTCATGGAAAATTCAACCCATGACAGGGGAGTCCACCTCTTCGATGGAAGTAACTTTAAGATTAGGAAGAACAGAATGAGATCTCATCTAAGATATCTTGGAATGGAAGTCCTATGTGCTACTATGAAAGTATTACAGGTCACTGATCCAATAGTGATGGTTATGACTGAGACATATAGGAAAATTCATGATGCAGATGCTAAAGCGCAGAATGATCTCGTCACAGCTCTTTTAGATCAGATTTATCTAAATGTGATGAGTATAACCACAACGAAGTCTATATGGGATAAACTTGAAAATATCTATGATGGAGACAACAAAGTTAAGGAGTAAAAACATCAAGTATTGTACAACATGTTTGATTATCTAAAGATACACCCTGATGAGAATGCAGACTCCTTCTTCAATCAAATTACTAAAGTTGTAGGAGCAATTCAAGGACTAGGAAAATAAATCCAATTCATTGACATTGTAAATAAAATCATGATAATACTTCCACCTCTTTACAATGGAAAAGTGTCATCCTTTAATGAAATAGATCTCACCAAGTTCTATCTAGATGACGTGCTGAGTAGCCTGATGGCATATAAAATGAGAGTCAAACCAGAAGACGCTACGACTCATGTAAGTAAGGAAACAACATTCAAATCTATGTACAAACTGAAACTTTCCAAATATTGTAGCTGTTAATATGATGAGGAAAAATAAATTCTTTCTTAATTTCCAAGAAACTCAATAAGGTAAAAGGAAAATTTGAGGGAAATCTACCTCTATCATGTTTTCATTGTGGTAAAGTTGGGAACATATCCTCTCAGTACTCATGGAAATTTGATGATGAAGAGAGAGATGTTGAAAACATTGAGAAGCCTTAGAAAAGGTTTTTCTTGAAGGGAAACTTAAAATTTTCATATAAACTATATAAAAAGAGTATTTTGTGTGAAGAAAATGATGAGGATAATTATTTCTATGAGGAAGAGGAACCAGGATATAAATATGGAAAACATGCTTCCATGATGGCCACTATTGAAAAATTAGAAACATCAGAAGATAATGGTGGAGATAATTAGTTGACAACTAATACCAATCCTGAGTTCCAACTAATGGATTCAGTTAGTAAGCTTAAGATTAAATTTAAGCAATACAATAAATGGAAATCAATTGTAGAAGAATCATATGAATATGTTAATTAGCTTGAAGTTTAAATTAAATGACTAGAAGAATTTGTGAAATTAAGGTCTAAAATCCTAGAAAACATAGATGATGTAGTGGATCTAAAGCTGAGAATTGAAGAGCAAGAAAATTTCATCAATGACCTCACCTCTAGATTGGAATAAAAGTATAATACATATGAGGTTCTTGAAGAGGAATTTGTTACTCTTAGGAGTAAACTTGAGAGTGAATCAATTTCAAAATAATCAAGTAAGAAAATAAAATTTGGAAGGTTCTCACATAGTCAGTTGCTAGAGAGAGAAAATTTTGGTTCTAATGAAGTTGAAAAGACTTTGAATGATCAAAGACCTGCTTACATGGGAAATAGTGGAATTGGTTGTGAGGCTGAAACCTCAAATGCTACAAATAAAGGTGACCTAAATTAAGGAAAGATGAAAGTGGTTCATGTGGAAAATTCACCTAAAGTTCTGAAAAAGAAACCCCCAATTCAATATAAAATAAGAACATAAGACTATCCTTGATCCTATAGGAATAATAGACAATTAAACTATTGTCCCATAGAAGAAGAAATGAGGATAAACAGAAGTGATAATACATTTAATCTCATGAAGTGTAAGTTTTATGGATATTTAGGTCATTCCATGTCTTATTGTGAAGAGGCAAGGAGCTATTATAATGGATAATAGATGGGAGTTCAACAAAGGAGAACAAATTCATACACTTATTCTTTTATAAGAAACAATTTCTATGTATATTGTTTTCATTATACTAACTTTGGCCATAAAGCTATTTATTTTACGCAGATGAGTGAAATGGACACCTCGTATCAAAGTTAGAGAGAAGTCAATGTTCATCAACAATATAGTGTTGCTATTCCAAATAATTTTTTCCCTCTGAAAGAAGAGTTTAAATGTGAAGAACCCATGTACATGGAAGAGAGAGTTGAGAGGTCATCAATGTCTTACAATCAACACAATAACTCATGAAAAGAAAAGAGAAAAATGGAAAAATTCAATCTTTTAGAAGTATCCCTCAAGGATAAAAAGAATAAATACACCTATTTTCTTGATATAAGATGTCCATCCCATATGATAGGTAATGCATACCTATTAACCAATGTTAAGAAAAAGGTCGATGGAATAGTGAGGTTTGGTAACGATGGTTCTTTGAAGATAAAATGATGTGGAAGTACTAAGCTAGCTAATTTAGAGTTGAAGAAAACTGAAGTCCTTTATGTGGATGGTCTACATCATAATCTTATAAGTTTGATTCAATTATGTGACTTAGGTATTATTGTTACATTTAATCAGAATGGTTCTACTAAAAAACGAAATTCGAGAATACTCTCATGAAAGGCTATAGAACAGATGGAAACTTATATCAGGTCAACAACAAAGAGAACATTTGCTACCTAACAGTTGAAGAGGAAAACAATTTTTGTTATCGGAGATTAGGGCACATCAATCAGTAGGACATGGAAAGGATATTATTGGTGAATATAGTCATGGATATCCCTAATCTGAAGTGTGAATGAGAAAGGACCTATGATGCCTGATGTGAGGGAAGCTGGTCTATAGTTCCTACTGGCCAAAGAATAAAAGAGCATCTAATCTCCTTGATCTTATTCATACAGATGTATATAGGCTGATAAAAGTTTCTATAACACTTGGAGAAAATTAATTTGTTCTTTTCAAAGATGAGTGTAGTAGAATGACATGTGTGATTGTTATATATAGGAATCTACAAGTTCTTGATTTCATGAAAACCTATCAATGAATTACTAATAATGATACTAGATAAAAGATCAAATTCCTATGGTCTGACAATGGAGGGAAATTCATATCCATTGAATTTGAAAATTACCTAGAGAAGAGTGGGATAAAACATGAGGTGGCTATTGTGAGAAATCTATATCAAAATGGAGTTGTTGATCATAGGAATCGACAGGTAAACAACATGGCTAGAACTATGATGGTTGAGAGTCATATTCCTCGACATTACTAAAAAGTGTAAGTTTAAGATACATTGTATATTCAAAATATAATAGGGATATATATAGGTGAGAAGAAAACACCATATGAATTGTGGCATATAAGGAAGCCCACTTTGAAATATTTTCATGTTTTTGGAAGAAAATGTTTCATCTGAAACAAAGAATGAAATCAAGGGAAGTATGTTGACAATGTAGACGAAGTAATATTTATTGGATACTCAAGGAACAGAAAATCCTTCCAGTGTTTCAATAAGCACTTGGGAATAATTTTGGAAACCAGTGATGTTAAGATAATTGAAGAGAAAAAAATGAATTCTTCTAGGAATTCGTATGTTTTTGTGATAGAAAATGAGGTAGAATGTGAACATGGAACAAATTTTAATACATTTGTAGAGGAAGGGGTACAAAACTCTCAGGTGACACATCATGATGATGAATCAGAAGAAGATTTAGATGAGGAATCCATAATTGGATATAATTTTATCGACCCCCAGAAGAGAAATTAAAGAGGATAGATTGATCAGTCCAACATTATTAGGGATCTAAAGGCACCTATATAGACAAGTATAACGAGGACTAACAAAAAATATGCATTTCTATCAGTTTTGGAACCATCCTCATTTGATAAAGCTATAAACGATGATTCTTGGGTGAAACCAATGAATGGAGAGTTAGATCAGATTGAGAAAAATTAGACTTGGGATCTTTTCAAGAGACCCGAAGGTCACAATGTGATTGGTACAAATTAGATTTTCAAGAAAAAAATTTATGAGCATAAAAATGTGATAAAAAATAAGGAGAGTTTGGTTTGTAAAGTATATTCACAAATTGAAGGCATTTATGTTGACGAGACATTTTCTCTAGGTGTGATACTTGAGTCAATTAGGTTGTTTCTTTCCATGGAAATCTAAAGAGGATATAAAGTGTATCAAATAAAAGTCAAGATAGAATTCTTAATTCAAGTTTAGGAAGAAGAAGTATACATTGAACAAACCATGGGGTTATTTCTTGGTAATGATGAAACATAGGTTTACAAACTAAATAATGTCCTCTATGGTTTAATGCAGGCACTGCGAGCATAGTATTCTCAGCTAGATTCCTTTCTCCAGAGGCTATAATTGAAAAGAGGAGGAGTAGATCACAATATATATCTGAATAATTATCAAAAAGATCAGTTCATCATGCTAGTTTTTGTGGATGATACTATCTTTAGTGGTAGTAGGCAGGGACCAGTCAAAGAATTTGCTAATCATATGAGGTCAGAATTTGAAATGCCTATGATTGGAGAACTCACATAATTCTTAGGGCTTCATGTGATTCAAAAGAAGGATTGCACTTTCATTTCTCAATAAAATTATGAAAAAGAGCTATTGAATAAATTTAATATGCAAGATTCAAAACCAATGGGGGCTATGATTGTGGAAGAAACAAAACTCGGAAAGCATGAGTATGGGATTTCTATTGATCCCACAGTGTATAAGAGAATCATTATAAGCTTCTTGTACTTGATATCGACACAGACAGATATTGTCTTTGCAATATGTTTAGTGGCCAACTTTCAATGTAATCTAAAGGAAGAACATATGGAGGTATTTAAACAAATCATGAGTTACATTCACGGTACCCAAAATTAAGTCGTATTCTTTGCTGTAGGAAAATATATTGAATTATATGCATTTTCAGATGCTGATTGGGATGGGGATGTAGTGGAAAGAAAATCCACCAGTGGTGGAGCATTCAATATTAGGAAGAAATTTGTGGGTTGGTTGAGCAAGAAACAGTAAAGTACTTCTCTTAGTACTATTGAAGTTGAATATATATCCACTACAATGGAAAGGACTTAGTTAATCATGATGAAGAAGCAACTAACTGACCTAGGTGCCGAGGTAAAACAACAAATTGTAATTTACTGTGACAATAAGAGTGAAATTGATCTTATGAAGAATCGCATTCATCATTCTTATACAAAAAATATTGAAATCAGATATCACTTCATCTAAGAAAAAATTGAACAAGGAGTGATCAACATGGAACATGTGGGAATAGATAATAAAGTGGATGAAATTATGAACAAGGTGTTTTAAAAGCTGTGTTGGAGAAACATCAGTTGAACCTCATTGTTCATCCACCTCCGAATGCATGATGAGGCTACAAATTTCCCCCTCTTCACAGTTATATTAACTATTTTTATCTATTTGTGGATGTGATGTAGGTTTATGGGGAAGATATTATCCAGGGTTGTTTTGAGTTGTACAATGAAAAAATCCGATCTTTTGGTTTATTTCCAATGGGGGAGAAGGAATAAATTTGGGACATGTAATGGGCATGTAATGCTTCTGTGAAAAATGTAATTCTTCTGTGACATGATGAGAATTCAGTGTTTGGAGGAGAAAAAATAAATTTAGGACATGTAATGCTTCTGTGACATAATAAGAAAATATCTTGGTCATCTTTAAGAATTCCAATACATAGGAACCCAATTCAAGCTTTCCCTCTTGTTTTCTACATCAATCATTTCTCACAAAGACTTAGAGTGTTGGAATAGTTTATTCTTGTGTTTCAGGTTTTGATAGTGGCTGGTTCTCTATTGAATTTATCTGGAGATTTCGAACAAACCCAAAGGGGTAGATTATTGAAACCATGACTATTATATGTAGGAAATAAGGTATGGTTTGTGTTTGTTGTGAATACTCATTTTATGTTCATAAATTTTTTCAGGAAATGGATCTTACAGTTCAAGTGGGCAGTAATATTTATGGTGGCGTCGTTTCAAAGTGTTTTCTAATTTTTTTTGGGTCTAAAAAGTGGAATATAGAGAAAAGGGTTTTTTGAAAAGGGAGTTACATGCAAGATTTAAGGGTGTTCAGAAACATGCGTGCAAGGCCTAATTTTGTATTAGTGCATAAAAATATGGAAAAGTCAAAAAGTGTGTGCAAGATTTAAATGTGGGTGAAAGATGAGGTTACATGGAAGAATTTTATGTGCCCAATGCGATGTCAAAAGGGGTTTTTTGTGCTCATGAAGAATCTTGTGTGCACTGAAAAAGAGGTGTTAGAAACTTGAGTGTAGGGTCATTCGGGAATATAAATAAGCGGTTACCCCCATGGAAGTAGTATAAGAATTTTCCAACGAAAATATGGTTTCTCTTATACACAAAATATTTGTGCGCAAAAGAATTGCAGAGAGTTAATATTGCACACAAGGTGTTCCTTTAGTCTGAAAATACCAAGTGAACCCTTCGGTGTAGTTGCATGAAAGATAAAGGTTGTGCAAAAAGTATGGGTTTCTTGAAATTTAACTTGTGTGGAAAACCCCAAATCTTTCATGCAAGTTCAAGTATTGCGAGCAAGAATAGTGTTAAGAATTTGACAAGCTATTGAATATCTGGTTTGTGTAATCAGTGCATTCAAGGGCATCAATTTAGGACTCTGATTAAAGCAGTGTCTTGTGTTGGACTGAGACAAAGACATCAATAAAAATCTATTGAAGAGACCCTAAAGTCAATAAACTGAGTAAGAAAGTATACTTAGATCATAATGAGGCATATATTTTATTCTATTGAAAAGTTTAAGAAATAAAATAATGAAGTTGAGAATTATCATTATAAAAAGATAAAGAAAGTATACTTAGATAATGGTGGGGAATATCTAATCCAAAATTTCAGTTATTATCTTAAATAATTTTGGATTCTATCTCAACTAACTAATTGTACAATACAGTAGAATAGTGTCAGTGAAAGGTGAAATTGTACCTTATTGTACATAGTGATATTATTGATGATTCATGCAGATCTTCCATTATCATTTTGGGGATATGTATTAAAGACTATAATTTATACACTAAACTATGTTCCAAATAAAGTATCAAAAAGTATTCCATTTGAGTTTTATAGTGGAATGATTTTTTTTCAAATCCATGTTTATGGGGTTAACGAGTGTTTCTTAAGGTTGTCTTGGGAAACAAAATCACACCTTGTGGAACTAAAAGTATCTTTATATAATATCCAATGGTAAAAAATTAATATTATCAATATGACCCCTCAAAAGAAATTACATTTTCAACACAAGACATATTTCTTTAGAGAGAGCACATCTTAAAAATGGATAGTGGGAGCTAGATCGACTTTGATGAATTTGAGGGCCATGATAAACAATATTTATTAGAGTAAAAAATTCAAAAAAATTTGGCACACTCATGGTAGTATTGATTAATACTTTATATTATTTTAACTTATTTTTTGTTAAGTTAAATTTTTGGAGGGTTTAGTTTGAAGTTTTAAAAAAATTAGAAGTTTTTCCCATGTGCACAATTTTTTCATGGTCACCACATCATTTGGTAAACTATAGAAATAACCCTTTCCTGGGGATTTTCATATATTCATGGTTAAAAAAAATTGTATGAAGTTACCTTTATATATAATTCATGTTAACCCGTATACATGGATGTTTATCAATTAATTATGAACATGCACTATTTGGTATTCAGGGTAAGTTTATGATTTGGTTTAAATCATATGAGAAGTAGTGAAAACCATGTGGATTATCATTATATGGTATTTTTTGGTTGCACAGTTTATGCATGGTTAGAAGTAACCGTGAAACAAGTTGTGGAGTTCTACATTTTTTAACATAGTATTTTTTTATGGTTAGAACAAGGTTGGTAAACCATACAGTCAAATAATGCGAGTGTGTTTTCCTTAGGTAGTTCCATATGCATGGTTAGAACATAGTTTACAAAACATTGATTCCTAAACATGTTAGTTGATCAAATTTCATTAAAAAGTGAAATTAAATTTCTACCGCCACTTCTTTTTTATGTTTCTTCCTCCCTCCCCTCTATCATTTAAACTATACTGGGCTATTCATGGGGGATCTCCCTCCCTTCTTTATCCTTTTTTCTCTAGCTCCCTCGTACTCGATTTCAATCAGTTATCAAGTGGTAAATCCTTATTTATTCCTTATTCCACTTCCACTCTTATATCCTTTACCTTTCCATTCAATTTTCTATCTTTAGAAAATCATAAGAACTTTTTGGGTGTCGATTAGGGATCATAAAGGTTCTAATGAAAGGGATTTGTGTGTTTAGTGGTTTGTGAGGGCTTATTCTTGCTTAGCTATGCAT
The DNA here is from genome assembly GCA_963277665.1 of Viscum album. Classification (NCBI taxonomy): domain Eukaryota; kingdom Viridiplantae; phylum Streptophyta; class Magnoliopsida; order Santalales; family Viscaceae; genus Viscum; species Viscum album. Next base: position 88,112,176 of record OY728140.1, on the reverse strand, counting down.
TCATAAATAAAATTGATGAATCACAATGAGATCATCTTAAAATAGGTTATGTGTTTCTAAAAAATTATATTATAATGATTTTTATAAAATTTATGAATGTATTTAAATGCCTATATTTTCAAATTAGGCCTATGTATATTACCCAATATGGGTTTAGAGTGTTTTTAAAATGGTATCAATTCTTTTCATGGACTTGTTTCATGCCAAGTTCTTTTTAAAATGATCAGTTGGATGTTTTAAGGGATTTAAATTTTTTGAAAGGGTTTTTTTTATGTTGGTTCCATTTGTTAAATTTTATGTGTGATGTTTTTAGGATAATTTATCAAATAAATTATTTTTCCTTATTTTAATTTTTTTAGATCATTGGGTCATGGTCATGTTTGAAATTTTTTGAAAATAAAATTATGAAAAATGTTTGTTTCAAAATTAATTTCTAAATATGATGTAATAAATTGATTCCAAGGAATGTTTTGAAATAAAATATCAAGTGGTTTTAAATGGATTAGAGTACATATCCTCTTTTTGAAAACCTGATTGGAACATTTAATGAAGTGGATTATTTTTTTAAAATTTGTGAGGCCCTCAATTTATCCTTATATGATTATTATACCGATTATAGATTTTTGACCCCTTTGGGATATATATTTTATTTATTTATGTCATTATTATAAAAGAATGTGAAAGATGGATGTTTCTTGAAAATGAGTAGGAGGTGAGGTGAGGTTTAGTTAAAATTCTTTATGCATGTTATGTATTATTTTTTAATTAATCACCTCTATTTTCCATGTCATGGGGTCCTATAAGACTATGTAAATGTCTAGATAAGTGAAACCACCAGTTTTTATTTTTCTCTTTTATGGGTTCATTTCCCATGTATCTAATTTCTCTTGAAATGCATTATCTTCCTAGAGTACCTTCTTGACTATGGGATGGTTATAAGGTCCAACTAGCTCAATCAGGTTACCAAAAAAATATGTTTTTTAGTTCCAATCGATGGATCATGTTTCCAACTCAAATCACGGTACTAGAGTCCTAGGTAGTTTCCCATGATTATATGGTCCATGTGTTCTTGATACCTTGTTTTCTGACTATGATGTTTTTTACTTTGAGTTTCTTTATCTTACTTTCAAAATTATTACTGAAATGGTTTGGAAAGTGTGGTTTTAAAGGAAAAAATTCTTGGTAATTTATGAAAATTAAATTTTAGGAAATGTTTTTGAAAGAAGGGGAAAAAGTGGAATCAGATTCATTTTAAATATTTTAAAATTACTTATTTCCATGGTTTGAAATGTTTAACTAAGATTTTCAACCACCCTTGTTTTCCAAATTAAAAATAAGTGGTTGTTTTAAAAGTATGATTTTGGATAACTACTTGGTTTATTTTGAACTCTCATGTGAAACCCTATTTTTATACTTTAAATTCAAATAGTAATTTTATGCACTATTTTTTTAAAGGAATTTCATGGAATTATTAGTGATATCCTGCTGGGAATATTTATCTCACACTCTGTGTATGAACTGATGTTCAGGAGTGTATGTAGTTACCTTCTTTCCCACTTATGTGTATAGTTTATTTCTATTCATTGAGGTTCAGGTTCATCCTTTGGGGGATGACTTGATGTGGTGAGTGGTTGTGGGTCACTATTTGTGGCATTATATCTTTTCAGGTTTCGATCACCTTTTGTTTTTTTAATATTGTATCAGTTGTCTTAGCCTACTGTAGTTTAGTTTTATGTATCGATTATACCTATTTTCACTGTATTTATTTTAGTTGTATATATCAGTTGGATTCTAGCCCCTGGAGATCAAGAATTTCATTCAGGCCCAGTAGATAACTTGTTCAGGTAATGTGTTGTGTTTTCTCAGGCCAGTTCTTTATAAAAAATTCCCATGTAAGATGTTATTATATAGACACAATTCATGCATAGGATCACTAGAGAGGTCATATGACTTTAGAGATGTGGTTTTCTAGTAATCGAGGTTCTTGACTCATTATTAGTTAGTAATTATGAGCCTTTATCATAAAACGAATTAGTAAGCATCATAGAAGTTTCAAAGTGGAAAGAAGCCATGCATTCTAAAATGGATTCCATATACTGTAACCATTTGGGATTTGGGTAGATCCTCCCATGGATGTAATTCCTGTTGGATTCAAATGGGTATTCATGGATAAAATAACCATGGATAGTATATTTGGTACTTATAAGGATAGGCTTGTTATTAAAGGGTTTAAATAATGTCAATTCATGGAAAATGATGAAACCTTTTCACTAGTTTTAATACTAAAATCCATTAAAATTATAATTTTCATATAATCTTACCATTATTATTAGATTTATAAAATGTATATCAAAACGTATTTCCTTAATTTAAACCTCATGAAAGATGTTTATATGACCCAAAAAAGAATGGTTTGTGACTCCAAAAGATAACAATATGATATGAAAGTTTTGAAGTACAACTTATGGGTTGAATCAATCATCTAGATCATGGAACATTCATTTTTATAAAGTCCAAAAATAATTTAGTTTCATAAAGAATAAATTTGATCCATGTGTCTATAAGAGTTTTTGTGATAGTTTGTTCATTTTACTAGTAGTATATGTTGATGATATATCACTAAGGAGAAACAAGATTCTAATATTATTATTTGTTAATAGATTTTTGAACAAATGTTTTTCCATGGATGACATAGGTGGATTAGTTTATATTATAGGGATCGATATCTATGGTGATACATCTAAGAGGGTGTTTGGACTAAGTTAGAGTATATACATTGACAAGGTACTTGATAGATTTAGTTTGGAACAATACCAGAGTAGATTATTACCAATTCACATGGTATACATCTCTCTATGAAAATATATCCTCATACGAAAGATGATAGAGAGATGATGATCAATATTCTTTATACATCAGTGATAATATCTATCATGTATTTCATGTTATTGACAATGCTTGATTTTCCTATACCTTGATTATTGTAGGTTGATATCAAGAAGACCAAAGAGAATATCATAAGATTTTTGTTATGAATATCCTAAAGTATATAATGTTTACTAAGGATATATTCCTGGTTTATGGAGGAGATAAAGAACTAGTCATTAGGAGATATATAGATGACCGTTTCTAGATATATTATAATGATCTAAAATTACAGTATGGATTTTTCTTCTACCTTAATATAGGAGTTGTGAGGAAGAAGATATCAAAGTATCTAGTGGTTATTGATTTTATAGTAGTTCTTGAGTATATTACTATTTCTAATACATCTAAATAGGTATTTTGGATATGCAACTTTTTCCAAGATCATAATTGTGTGCTTAGAAGAAAAGATGTTATCACACTGTATTGTGATAGTACTGCAGTGGTGGTCCTAGCAAGGAAGACATGATCACATCAATTGAAAAAGTATATACTTTGAAAGTATTACTGCTTGGGGATATTTATTAGTGAGTGATATCATAGTAAATAGATTTTAAATAGAAAAAACCTTGGTAGATGTTAAATAAAATACATATCTTAGTATAATCATGAACATCATGTCAGCTCTAGGAGACTAAAGGTTGTTAGCAGCTAGATCAATTTGAATTGGGAGTCTGTTGGAGTTGGTTCCCTAGAACCAAATTACTTTTTTTACTTTCAATTATATGTATATTAAATTATAAATATATTAATAAATATCTTATCACATGATTAATTTTATTTTTTGTAACATTAATAAAATAATTTCCTTAAAATATTTTTCAAGAAAAAAGAATATAGCAGTTACTCGGAATAATAAGAACCTTGGAATTATTTAATAATATTCTTAAACATGTGTTTTATAGTTGGATGAAATCTATCTAGTGGTACATATATGATTTTTAACTATCATGTGTTGAGGTATCATAAGACATTGTTAATTATTCTCATGAATTTTTCACTTGGTGATCTCTAAGAGGGGAGGCTATGAGGACAAACATTCCAATAAGAATTCCACATCTTATATGTATAATCATTTATTTCAATCTATGAACTTTTTTATTGGTCCTTATACTTGATATTATTATTAATTTATATGATGAATCATGCAATTTGATGTATTGATGAAAATGGGGAAGACATATTCACATGGTCATGTAGGATATATAGGGTGCGCCATAAGTGATATAAAATTAATTGAATAAGTCAATGAAGGATTTATCTCTTACAAGACCAAAAGATGATATCTAAAGACATTTGATTAAAATAAGACTATCTAATTAATTCCATGTCCATGGTATTTTTCCAATGATATCATTTTATAGAGTCAAATAATGATAAATCAAATGTATAGGTTGATGATGCAAGTATAAAACATGCTACATCAGATATTAAAATAAATATATTACACAATAAGAATTCATAGGAGGTTTTTGTAGCTATGATTATTCTTATCTCTTTAGGGATTATGATATGTTTCTAGATACCACTCTTGGTCTATTAGTGGGACTCACTACTATAAAGATAATGGTCTAGAGGGCCACATAACAAATGTATCCACAAATTTTGTCAACTCGAATGACTTGGAGTTTATGATGAAGTGGGCCTCACATGTGGGGACCAATGAATTTCCAAGTAAAAAATCTAAAGTAAATTAATTAAATTATATTATTTCAATTTATAATAATGATAATTAGATTTATTTCTTAAGGTATTAACAAGTTATTTTATTTTAAAAGTGAATATGAGAAGTTATTATTTTTCAAACGATCATTATGTGTTCAAGGTTCTTTAAATATCAACCTAATGAATGTGTTTAGTTAATTTCTCAACGTACATAATATATAATTTGATAATAACTCTATTTAATGGTGAAATATTTGTGACATAAACTACATGTTGACTTTTTTATTTGTGTCCTTTTTAGATTTATTAAGATATTTAACTTACCCAAAGGATTATGTGGAATATTTGAATGTCAAAAATAAATATTTAAGCTCATTTATTGAGACATGAATAGTGATTGAAACCATTTGAACTAATTTGGAGTTATCCTTTCCTCTCCTTCTTTATCTCAATATTTTAATGATGGAATCTAATGAGAAGATAAATAATGGATCAATCCAAGTTTGGGGAGCAATCACATGATCATCTAGAGATAAACCAAGAATTGATAAGATTTATATCATCCATTATAGTACAAATAAATTGAATTAGAACATTTAAAGAGTTATGGTACATTTTTAGATGATCTATAAAGTTCCAAAATTTGTTTCTTTGAGATTTGGTGATCTGAAGATGAGTGAATATCACTTGGATTACACTATTTCACCAAGGTACAATTTTGATATTATTTTCATACATAAAATGAATTCAAGAGATCTTTATAATGAATCAGGTATCATCATACAAAATCAATTATCGTATGAAAATTTTAGGGTAAAAATGTTAAAATTACAAGTTTTTCATACCTCTAGGACATACTATAACCTTTAAGAAGTTAAGTTTGTGTACAAGCAAGGTAGATGGTGATATCCCTGATCAAGTGGTGATTTCCCATAAAGATAATAGAGAATTAAAATTCATATAACTAGTTGGATATTGAAATTTTTTTTATATAAATATATTTTTATGGGTAAATTTTCAAGTAACTTGATTAGAGTTCATTTATTAACCATTCCTTTCATCATAGTGGAAATTCTAGCGGTAAAATTTTTATTGAAAAATTGTAGAATTATTCCTCTATTTTAATAGTTAGGGTTTCAGAACTAACATCCCTTATAGATCAAATTTTTTATCCAACAATTCTCCCTTGAATGAAACAATTTTATTCTTCCTCCCAAGGAGTAGGACTATGTTTTGACCATATTAATGATAAGTGTTGTTTTTTCCATTTATCATTGATTTATTTTCATTTTACTATTCTTTGATTTTGATGTTTGTATAGATCAATTCATGGATAGGGCGTGAGGCTTCTCAGTACATGATACACTGAGTCCATGTTGTCATGGTGTTTTAGACCTTTTGGTCTTCCTTATTTCATATTTGAAATTTATGATGTTTCATCATTTTTTATCATTGATTCTGGAGAAACAACAAATATGGGATATCATTTGGTGGGATATAAATCATAGGGAGTGATAGGAAAGGATATGTGAGATAATAAAAAAAGATTGTAATACTCACCTAGTGACATAGAATGTTATTAGTATCCATAAATATCTCAAGAAATGATATTATTATATCATATAATTTGGCATAGGAAAAATGGAATAATTCATTGAACACTCATTTATCATAGATGGAGATATAGGGATATCATATAGCATTGTTATTGAGATAAAATATTGTTAAATAATCCATTGATATTCTAAAGATTATTATATATATTCTAGAATCACCTAATAGTATAATAAATGAAAAATTGGTGTAATATTTTCTAGTGATGAAAATAACAGGAGGTTATGAGAAACTTGGAAATAAAAAATTAATGGGTATCTATAAAGATGTTATATGGTGATACATAGTCTGATCTTACTCCCTGATGGTTGGAATCGGTTATGGAAAATTTCAAGAACAATAAATATTTATTCTCATGACTGGATAATTTTGTTGTAAATGTAAATATCATGGGAGAAACATATGGAATGTGTGGGATCTTGTAACACATGGAAAAAAATTAGGCATAAGTGATCAGAGAACATGAGTTTTTTTTTCAAGTGATGATGTCATTGAATCTTGAATACTCCTCGGGAATTTTAAACCATGAAGGATGATGGGGAAGTGATTAATTAATAAATATAACGTTCAGAATAATTTAGAGAGAATATAACATCTCTGTAAATTGAAAATCAAGATACAAATTTTAATCAATAAAAGGAATTGTGAGTTAAAACTCATATTTGATAGCTCAAACAATGATATAATGATAAGATAGACCCTAACATGTTTATTTAAGAAGATTAGTTGGATTATCTATGAATACATGATGAACATTATATGTTTCCATGGGGTTGATTAATTCTTAATCAAAGAAAGAGAAGCAAGAGAATTCAAAAATCCAAAATATCCATGGAAGAAATATCAAAATACATAAAAAATGTAAATGAAGAAATGTTGCAAACGAGCATATCATTCAATGATAAAGAGTCTACTAACTTAATGGTCTTAATATTATACATTTTATGATGATCACCAAAGTGAAAAAAAATCCTCCTGCCTTTGTAGATATCTATAAGCCAATATGAATCTCTCATCACATTAGAGGTATTTTCTTTCGCCCATACTGTGTTATCACCTAGACATGATAAGGATAAAGAATATGAGAGATTTGGGATAGGATAAGTATCAACTACGAATGAAGTAATCACCCACACACACACACACTAACATATCATAAAAGTGGTTTATATAGACCAAGTATGGTCCATGGTGATGATCATATTAACTCTAGTGTTACAATGCTTGAGTTAATTCTTTGGTTAGTTCATACATCTAATGCATGAATAAACTTCCTCCCAAAATGATTCATCTAATTAAAAATTTCCATAAATGATATCCATATGGATGAAATTATCCACCTATGGAATCAAATTCAATACCAAGCATTATATTCAGGTGGTATGTTTAGACCACGACTTCACATACACTGCCATGGTGTGGTGGTGCCTATTTTAGTAAATATCCAACAATATCCCAATTTCACTAAAGGCAGAAAAAGATTATAAGATTTCACCTTATAACCATATAATATACATTAAATTAAGAAACTATATCCCAAAAATATATTTTGATATCTTCCAAAACACTTTTGGAAATATATCATTGACTTCACCTTGTATTATATCGTATCAAAGACAATGTGAATATCCATCTAAAACGTTTTTGGGTTAACACTAAAACACTTTTAGAGAACTTCAATGTGTCAAACTCAATCCCCATTTACTAAACCAAAAAGTGTTACCCCAAAATGCTTTATAGTATTGAAAAAAGATATAAATCTATGGATCCATAAGTGTAAGAAAATAGAGACCTCTAGAAAAGTGTAATTTTTTCTCAAGATATAAAAGGATCTTTCGTGAAATATATCAAACACATGTATATCTATACCTATTTCCACCAGCCTTCATCATATGAGAACATGAATTATTATATTTCTAATTTCTCTTTAAAAACAAGTGTCCATGGGACATGGAGTATGTCAATAACATATAGAATACTCATTTGTTCTCAATTGTGAGAGTATACATTGTTTTGATCGATGAATACATCATGTATAATTTATCTATATAGATTCCTACAACACATTTCACTCATATATATAGACAATAACATCATATTTAATTTAGATGTGGTGATGTATACTCCACATTATGTCTTAATTGAGGGACCATATGTCATACTCTTCATAGGAGATGAAAAATCCCATCATGATTAATCTCTAACCCATGACATCTTTAGTAATCTACCCAACCACCCCCTGATTAGTTAAGTCAATATGTGGACTTATGTATGTAGGGTATCAAAGTATGAAGGTTACACCAACCTCAAGAAGTGGTAACTCAAATATTGTCAATATAACCCTAGTATACCAAATACATATATATAAAAATCCATGTGGTATACTTAGTGTGTTTTCTAAAACACCCAAAGAATCGTATTCATTGTTTTGTGCCTCCTAAGCAGATTTTGTAGCTTTATACAAGAATCATTCTCATGTTAACCTTAAAATCTTATCATAACCTATAAAACTCCATGAAGAACATTTGATAGGGATAACTTAAAGTCATACTTTTAGAGGTTAATTATCTATACGAAATGTATATCTATATATAGATATTTATGAAGCCAAGGTAAAAGTATGATAAATTAGAGACTGTATTTTAAATATTATGATACATTTAATATTCTTAAAACTATTTTATGAATATTTAACAAACCAAACATAAGAAATAATGATTGTATTATATATATAAAACTACCAAATTAGACTAATGTTTTCTACAATTTCATATTTTTGTTAACTTATTACATCATATGTAACACCTGTAACATCTCTAGGTGACCATATGATAAAACCCTCTCATTAACTCTTTTCTTAGTAACATCTATGAAGTAATATAGTTTAAATAATGGTGAGTTTTAGGAATCATATTTCTAATTGTTCAATTCTTTCAACATATTCAATCTTCTTAACTTCATAACATCAAATATTGTAATATCGACTTTTTTCTACTTAGAACTCTTTCTAAGTGAAACATCATCATCCTAGGAACTCATTCCATAAAAAATTTCTCTTGAATTTCCAAATAATGTAACTTTTATATTATTACATTACCAAAAAATCCTAACCCCTTTTTTGGATAAAGTGAAATTTACTTTATTAGGATAACTAATGTAACTCTTTACCTTTTTCTTTATTGTTGTATAATAATCTCTTTTAGGATATAAAGAGTAATTAAATTAATAATATTATTGGTAAACCCTATAGTGGTGTTCACATATTCCCAATAAACAAATGTAAGTTTTTACATTTTTATTTGTCATTACTTATCCTGAACTCTTTAGGATATTAGGTTAAATACACTTTTAATATTAGACTAGTTTGATCTTTTATTTTTTAAATTTGAACTTCTCAAATTCCAAACATCCTCCCACTAGCTTCTTTGATACTATATTATTTCATAATATCTTTTTGAGATGTATAACTCAATTGTTTTTAGTAAATAACACTTATTTACTCTTTAGTATGAATATTATACAAATAAACTATTGTATCAATATCATACATATTATTCTATGTGTTAAAATAATTTTTCCTAAAAAGAATATAATTCCTTAAATTATGTCACTAATGGGTTGTAGAATCACATTCCTTCACATTTTAACAAATATCAAGATAAACACTTTAAACCTTCTCTTCTTTTCAAGAATGATATATAATCTAATGAATCTAAAACCTTGTATATAATCTATAATCTCAAAAAAATTCGAAAAAACTGTTTTTTATTGAACCACTTCAATAAACATATAAAACAAATGAGATAAAAATAAATATCCTTTAATTATATTTATCTTACCATGATAAATTCTTTTATAATAAAATTTTATGTAGAAACTATTTTCCTCATAACATGAATGTAAATTATAATATCAATCAATTATTCATTTAATTTTAACTATTGGGTATTTGAAACACTTCTAATATATATATTTAGTATCACATTCCCTTCAAAATTAAATAATGATTTCTATAACACATATACCTGACATGGAAATTCCATGAAGATTCCTAAACTACATAGAGTATATTTGATAACCATCATATTGTATTAATAATTTTCCTCCTTGATAACCCCATATTATAATTGATGTTTCTAAGGATCATTAAACCACTGTTAATGGGGGTTGAATAAGTGGTGGTAATTTTACAAATTTTTAATTTCATAAAATTTAAACACTATAACTTGTTAGAGATATCTTCATTGTCAAATTTTATAATAATATCATAAAAAATAAAATATGAGAAATTAAACAAGGAAGAAAGATTTAAATTATTTTGAATTAGTGTGAGAACATACATCCTTTCCATGAAGACTATTGTGGATCCATAGAAATTCACTATTAGAAAAAGTGAATATAACTTTTGAGCTAACTCTCATTCTACTCTAATCTATCAATAAGTATGATTATACAAACTTCCATCAGTTTACAAGTTTTTCATACAAAATTTAACCAAAAAACATTATAAAACTTGTTAAATTTATCTTCCCAAATGTTTATCTAAAAAATTTATCTGATATTCTTTGTCTAAAAAGTTCATATAGTTGACCCATTTCTACATCTAGTGAAATGTTTATGTTGTGCCTCACAAAAAATTTCACATGGAATATTTAACCAGAACCCTATCAAATTTAACAAAACTATTATGCCTCACTCTACTCATAAAATTGTGTCTAATGAATCTTCTCTATAATTTTATGTTAATAATCTCAGTAAGGAAACTTTATCCAATACTCTGATTAGAAACCTCAATCTAGAATTCCTCTTTAACACGAAATAGAATTTTGGTTGGAAACTCTGTTTTAATTCAAATACTTTAGTGATTCAAATTTTTTTTATTGAATAGTAACAAGTACATTTTTACTTTTCAAACCTTTATATAGGTGTTCTAGAATTAGAAAAGGTTGGAAACACATTTAACTTTTCTTCCCACTAAATATAAAATTTTGTTTCTTCCGATCATTTTAAATTCATTGTATACTTCTCAATAATTCTAGAATATTCATGAATCTTCTTTGAAGTATACATAATTTATAACCTTTTTCAATATTCCTTATCTCCATATATTAAGGAACCTCTCAAAGTATCTTGAATTTGGATAGATAAAAATCCACTTGAATATCTCTGCACAACATCGTCAAACTTGAGGGATTTATAAAGTTATGTCATGTTTCTTAAAAATATTCATCTATAAAAACATTTCTAGAAAATTTTTAAGAACATTTCATCCATTTATAAAAATTCCACTTCTCCATTTTTTCTTTATCTAGATGCTTTGGTTTCCTGATAAATTCATAACAAATTGTTTGTTTGTACGTGTTTGTCTAATCACATTTCGTCGTATTTTCATTGACCAGTATTATTCATAAGAAAATAATATCCAATTTATTAGTAATTATCCTTTCGTTCACTTCAAATAAAATCAAACTTTATACATCACTTTCTTATAAATATGTGTTTTATAAACTTCCTTATAAATGTTCTTCTGATATACTTCCTTAAATAGCACAATTCAAAACGTCATCAACCTTCAAACTTCATTCAGCCTATAATGAAACACTACTCTTCAATCTTCAATCAAATTATATTTATGGAAACTAATATTCCTCAATCCATTTCTATTGAAACAATAAATATAGTTAACTACATTTCTACAACTTCCAAATACTTTTATCATAGACACATTTTTTCATCTAGTGCACTACTTGAATTTATCATTTTTTATTTCTACATTTGAATTTGTACAACCACAATCTCGAAGACTAACTTCTCATTTCCTAGAATGATACCCATTTATATTTTCTTTCACTTTTTATGAAAAAACACAAAATTAGAAACAAAAACTTTTTTCAAAACATTTTCTGATCATTTTTTTCATTGATTATATATGAAATGTTATTATAGAAACTCCATATAAAATTCAACCCTTAATGTTTATCGAGTATATTTTTTTTGGATTTCTATATTTGGAACATCTGTTGATGCTATGAAAATTAAACATAGAAAATACATTTGGAAACAAATCACTAAAACTCTTTCAATTATACGTTTTATTTGTTTGTACAAACTTTAGTAATCTGTATGTTGATCTGTATCTAATCCATTTTATAATAACGTACAAACTTTCTCATAATAAAGTTCATCTGATGAAAAACTGTGCTTTTCTCCCCTTGTATAAACTCACTAAATTGAAACCTCTTACATTATTATAATTCTTTATCCAAAAATTTGGTATAAGGAACTACATTATTTATATCGGATAAATTTTTTCTAGATCAATAAAGTTTAGTTTCACTTTTCATATCTTCAATGATCATTAGTTTGTATTATGGAATTTTTTATGATGTTGGAAACATTAAATGAATAGAATATCAACATATGAATTTGTAAGAAGGTTATTTAATAGAGTTAAGGAAACATTCCAACTTTCTAACTTTCTTCTTCACCATTAACTTTATAACAAATTTTCACAACAAACTCTCTTAAAATATTTTCTTAACAAACTTTTGTAAACCGTATCACCAATTGAAAACAACATTATTAACAAAATTTAGTATTCAAAAAATAAATAAATTCATTATAAAAACATAACAAATTATCTTTAATATCCCCCTTTAGATTTTTTGAAAATTATCATAAACAACTTTTACAACTCAACATTTTTTTTAATACTCAATTTTTCCACAACTCAAATTTCTTAACTTTTATCAAATCAAATCCTTTCTCAAAGAAAAGGTCTTGAAAATACACTACTAGATAAAGTAATTTTTTGTGAAAGAATTCCATCCCTCGCCGATAAAAAATGTTTTATACATGTTAGGATACCCCCCTCACTTTTATCTTCTCTGATTTTGTTACAAAAAAATAAACTCTCATTTTCACTATCCCCCTTCCTGATTTCTACCTAATTTCTTGATAACCATAGATTTAGAGTAATTTTAGTAATATTTTGAAAAACATATTTTAATTTTGATACATTCTCTCCCTCCTTTCAAATATAAACTAATGAATAGTGGGGGGCTTCCTTACAAAATTTAAGAAGACTTTGGTTGAGTCCGGACATAAAGTTATGGACTCAACTCCAAAAATATTTCTTTTGGCATAGTTTTGTTAAAACATCAGCAATTTTATATTTTTTAGAAATTTATTCCATCACAAGATCTCCACCAACAAATTTCTCTTTTATGAAGTGATACTTTGTATCAATGTGTTTTGATCTAAAATGTTGGACTGGATTTTTTAAAAGATCAAAGTCGCTTTTTTATCAAAAGGAATTTTAAATGGTGTAGAAACTTTTACATTCAAATATTTTAGTTGTACATTCATCCAAATCATTTGTGTACAAGCATGGGTGGAAGAAAAATATTGTGCTTCTATTGTACTCAAAGTAATCGAACTCTAGTTCTTATTATTCTAACTCACGCAACATTCTCCCTAGAAAAATGTTCCTTCTAAAGTTGATTTTATATCATTTAAATCTTTAATCCAATCAGTATCAGTATATCCATGAATATTTATATCATATCTTTTCTATATAAAAACTAACGAGAATTTTTTCCTTTAATATATATCATCATTTTCATCAAAATTTCCAATATCGGGATTTATTATCTTTAAAAAATAGGGACATCCAAAAACATTGAAATATTCCATTGAATTGTTTTGTTATTCAAAATCTCATAAGAAGTCATTTTGAATTATGACCTTAAAAAACATTTTTTTGTACATGCACAGCGATACTAACCACTTATCTATAGAAAAACTTATAAATGTTACATTATATCATTATGTTTCTTCCCATTTCCACCAAAAATCTATTTTTATTTTCTACTATATGATTTTATTGAGTATTTTATGGAGAACCATACCAATGTTTGATTCCATGATTATTTATATATGATTTGAAAGAATTTCATGTGTATTATATTCCATTTTAAGTTATCAAATTCCTTATATAAACACCCATTTCCCTCTCAGTATCTCTTATAAAAAATCTATACATTTTTATTTTCTCTAACTGTTGATTCGTAAACATAATTTTGGTCATCCAAGTGAAATAATAAATAAAAGTGATAAAGTACAAACCCCCTTTCCCTGATTGATATATTAATAGTCCATAAATATCTGAGTGAATAATCTAAAGAGGTATGTTTGATTGTATTTCAACTTTATCATGACTTTTACCGTTCATTTTTCCTTTTTGGCATGTTTTAAAAACATCATCTTCAATTATTTTCAATGCTGGAATGTTTATTACAACATCAAATTTTGAGAGATTGTTCATATTTTTCTATCCAAGGTGCCAGATCCTATGATGCCAAAACTTTTTCTCATATTCATCAATCAAATAAATTGAGTTTCCAAGTTCTCTAATTTCAAAGAGATTCCCACTAGTTCTTTATCTCATGGCAACAAATTTTCCACCTTCCACAATTATAATGATTCATGATTATTTTCTAAAAATAACTTCCATGAAATCATCACAAAGTTTTCTCACATTAAGTATTGATTAATCCCATCAACATAAAAAACTTCATTAGATTGAGGTTTATAAGCTTTAATATTAGTTGTTATTATTCCTATAATTTTTAAGGAACTATCATTTCCAAAATTAAATAATCCTTCATCGTGATTTTCAATATCTTCCAATATTTTTATATCCCCTGTCATGTGTGAGAGAAAAAAACTATTGATAATTAATTATTTGTTCCTTTGTCTTGCTTTCTGAGATGTCTCAAAAACAAAGGCTCTTTTCACAACTTCCTTATTTCCATATTCATTTTCTTTCATTTCATATGGAACTATTCTAATAAAAATAGTAATACATTGTTTAGTAAAGTGACCAATTCGGTCATGTCTTCCACAAACATCCTCTAGGCATCCAAAAAAAAATTTCACCATAAATTTTTTAAAATCTTGAAATTTTGGTTTTCCAACTTCCTACATCTTAATAAAGTTACTTGATTTTATACTAATGTTTCCACCCCTTACATCATACCTTCTTCAATGAAGATGCATATTTTGAAAAAATATATAATATTTGTGACCATATATATGATAGGACCAACAATATCCACTAGATCTTGGTTTTCTAAAGAAATATGATCTTTCTATGTAATCAGTTTAACGATGTTCATAACATATTTTTGTTTTTGTTTCCTACTATAATGAGTCAAATTTCTTACAAAGGTTGTTCTCAAAAATTTTAGGTATGGTATATTTATCTCACCCTTTACCAATCCAATCTTTCCCAACACCTTCATTGTTATTAAAATCAGATGAACTTTTACATTTAGTGAGTGGGTGGTTCACCTAATTCTTGGATTGATATTTCTCATTATCTTGGGACAATTCATCTTTCATCTATGATGAATTGTGAAAATATTTTTTCATTTTTATTAAGGTACATTCAACTTCTTGAAGTTTTGATTGATTTTTATAAACCTCATATTCCTTAACATTAATATTCTTTTTGAGGACTTCCACTATCTTTACTTATTCAGAAACTTTTATTTTGAGGTTTATAATATCCAGAGTATACTAATATTCTTATTTATGAACATATTTCATTACTTCATCCACTACCAGAAAACTGGTTTTCCGTAGCGCCACCCTTTAACAGTGCTTTTTTTAGTAGCGCTGATAAAGGGGGGCTTTATCAGTGCTTTTTCAAAGCGGTCATAAAGTGTATATTTCAAGGAAAAATTCATAAAAAATAATATATTGATATATAAGTATATTTATATTGATATAAATATATTATATATTTTTTAAATATGTTTTAGATAAGGATAAATGGAAATCTAAAATTAATGTATAATATATTTTGTAAAATGGGCTTATAAAATTTTTCAAAAAACATTTTTAATTAATAATTTTTTAATTATCATTGACTAATAATCAATTAATAAAATTTTGAAGACAAATAAATAAACAAATAAATAAAATATCTAAAATAAGTTGAAAATGTAGCTAAAACTTCAAACTACCGTAACTTTTGATCTGGGTGTCCATTTGAGCTATACAACATATCAATTCGAAGCCTGAGACAATCTCTACACTCTAGTGGTCAAAGGGAACCTTCTGTCACATATTTCGAGGCCAACAAAAGGTCTAGAAGGCCTATAAAACTGATTTTTTAGTCCGAATATCCAAATTTTTTAACATTAAAATATAACTTCTGATTTGGATGTCCTCTAGGCCTATACCACATATCATATCGAAGATTGTTTCATTTTCTTCTATTTGACTAGTTGTGGAGTTGAAACTAACTTATGAATTATAAGTTATGGTCATTTTAACATTCTGTGGCATTTCAGATACACATATATATGTATTTATTCGTATGTGTGTGTGTGTGTTGTATAAATGTATATATGTATTTATTTATTTATTTATAAACGCACATAAGTTAACATATTTTATAAATGTATTTAAAACTAATCTTATAAATATATATTAGCATACAAATAAATTTACGGATAAAAAATTATAACTAAAAATATATATATAAATAGATATAAATATATTTTAATATACAGATATATATATATATTGATATAAGTATATATATATATATATATTAATATACGTATATATATATATATTAATATAAATAAATATACATATATTAATATATATATATATATATATATTTATTTATTAATATAACTAAATATATATACATATATATATATATATATATATATATATATTAATATAACTAAAAATATATATACATATATATATTAATATAAATATATATATGTTAATATATATATATATATATATATATTAATATACAGAAATATATATATTAATATAACTATATAACTATATATATTAATATAACTAAATATATATATATATATTAATATAACTATATATATAAATATATATATATATGTTAATATATATATATATATATATTAATATATGAGTAAATATAACTAAATATATATATATAAATAGATATATATATTAATAAATGAAGAGAAAGGCAGTATGGTGGAGTGGTAAAGACTTAGACGCGCAGACAAAAGGCCGCGAGTTTGAATCTTAGGGGAGGTAGGTCACGCTGGCAGGTGGGGGGAATAACATAGCGCTGTTAAAGGGGGGTGGGAGTGTTGTTGAAGGGGGTAGGGCTGGGTGGAGCTGGTTGGGGCATCCGTGGGCTACCATGAGGGGTGGGGTGCTGTTGAAGGTGGGGTTCAAGGGCTGTTGAAGTCCCCTGGAATTGAAAAAATATTTTTTTATTTTTTTTAAAAAAATTTCTTTTATCAGTGATTTTTTAGTGCTGATTAAAGGGATCCCCCTTTATCTTCACCTCGATTAACAACATTTTTTTAATGCTGTTAATTCCCTTTTCTAGCACTGATAAAGGCCATATTTGTAGAAGTGATCATTCATTCCACTTTATTTCTTCATCATTATGATTTATTTCTTGAGTTTAGTATTCTTCTCAAGATAATCCAGAAGTTCAAATCTCAATTATTATTCTCTGAAGGTTTCATCGTTTTATTATTATTCGTGGTATTCTTCTAAACATTAATAAAGAAATCTATAAACTCTTTTAATGATTTAAGTTTTGAAGAAGTATTATCATTAGAATCATTATCAACATTTTTATTCACCAAAATTTTTCTGTTTCCAAAGAATTTTTTATTATTACTGGTGGATTTATTTTCTTCTTTAGAAGATTTTTAATCTTCTTCCACTGAGTTTTTTATTTAAAATGATATTTACATTCATCAAATTTCTTATTAGGTAAGTTCATATCAAAATTCCCAATTCCTTCACAACATTTGAGTGGAAGTTTTCCTCCATACCATTCTCTACCACCTTGATAGTTTTTGAGGTAAGATACATGAACTTCTCATTCATTTCATCATCTTATTTATCTTTTGGATCGTTGAGAAAATCATTATCAAAATCATGGATTTTCAAATTTCTTAGAGCTTCAAATGTCATTTCATACTTGATATTATTTTTAAACACTTTATCTTTCATTATCCCAAAATAAATAATAAATTATTAAATTCATCATGTGATAAATCAAATTTATCTTTGAAAGCTGATATTTAATATTCAAACCTATCAAAGAAGATTCTCATGAGATTCTTGACAATAGTAGATTATTCTATGATACTTCCAAAACCAATGATGTTTCACATGACTTAATTGCCTCTGGTTAAGTAACCATTAATAGTTTCTTCATCTTTTATTATGATATATTTCAAGATGCTTCGCCAGATTTTTAACTTTCCCTCCTTAACATTGGTGTTTCCTTCAAAGTTACTTTTGAGCTTGTTACAAATTTCTTTAGCTATTTTGATAAAAATAACATTTATGTAAACATTTTTTGATAGATACATAAGAATATAATTTCTATCCTTTCCATCAACCTCAATGTTTCTCTTTTTAGAAAAAATCATTAGAGAATTTTACTCTATGGTTGGAAACCTACTTATTTCAGTATCAACAACCTCTATACCATGTGAAAAAAGAGAGGGTATCATTTTTTTAAACCAAGATAATTGTTTCTAGAAAATATAGAAATGCATCTACTTTTTACGGAATTTATATTTTCTAGGATAAGGATTCAATAGGGGAACCTTTGTTCTGATACTACCTAAAGTTCCTAAGGATCGTTGAACCATTGAAGGGGGGGGGGGGGTTAATTAGTGGTGTAATTTTAAAAAAATTACTACTTTATGAAATTTTACCCCTTAAACATGTTAGAGTTATTTTCTTTATCTACTATTATAACAATCTCACATGCATGAAAATATGAGAAAGTGAACCAAACATGCAAGATTTACAAGGTTCTGACTCAGTGTGAGAACCTAGGTCCTTCCCATGGTCACTTGTATGGGTCCAACAAAGTTCACTATTAGAAATAATTGAATATAAAATTTGACCCAATCTCGTTATACTCCTTCTATCTCTTCAGAGGAATGATTATACTGAATCCAATTAGTTTAAAGTATTTATTTACAAAGAAAATCCATAATTAAATGTATGAAACTTTGTGACTTCTCCTCCCCAAAACTTCATATAGAAAGTCCATCCAATTTTCTTCATCCAGATAGTTCATCTAGTATGACTTTTTCTACATATAGTGAAAGTACTTCTATTGCACCTCACAAAAATTTATGCCTAATAAATATAACCTAAACTCTGTTTGATTTAACAAAACCATTGTTACTCACTATTCTTTGAAAAATAATTCTAATGATTCTACTTTGTTATTATCTATCTAGAAATTTAATAAGGAAACATTGTTTAATACTCTAATTAGAAACCTTTTTCTGGATTTCTTCTTTAATATAAAATTGAACTACTATTGGAAACTCAGTTCTAAAACAAATCATTGTGTTCTTTATCTTTTTTTAGGGAATAATAACATGTAAAATTTTACTTTTCACCCATTTATATAAGTGTTGGAGTTGGTGTCCTAGAACCAACTACTTTGTACTTTATTCATTAAATAAACACCTTATCACATCTCGATTGTTCTTCTACGCGATAATGCATGTGATAATGTCCTAAGGATAAATATTTCATTAAAGGGTCACAACAGATCCCTACTATGATGAGAACCCGGAAGTTTCATAACAATGTTCTTGAAAATATGTTCTATGTCCGGATGATGTTATTTGAGGGACACAAATAATATAAGCCATTATGGGTGAGGAATCATAAAACTTTGAGGCACCTTCTCATAGTGTGCACCCATGGTAATATCCAGGAGGATATTATTGGAACGAAACCCGCCAGTAGGAAATCCACATTTCATAATGTCATTTGATGTTCCTATCTGCGGACGTGTGTATTTATCCTTAGAATTTAAGATTATTATTAATAGTCATTACAACTCATGCACTTAGATGTATTGACGAAAACTTTAACGACACACTGTTCGCAGTGAGGTAGGATACGTTGTGTGCGTCATGAGTAATACTGCATTAATAGATAATTCGAGAAAGGATTTTTCCCTTCTCTTCATTAATGAAATTAGATATCCCAGGCCCTTTGATGGAATTGATATAGCCTATGTAAATCCATGGACATGGTAAGGAATGGAAAAGTTCAATTCCAGAAAGTCAAAGAAAGAATAATCGAGCACATGGGTTGATGACACTAGAATGCAACCCACTTGATTCGAGATGTCATGACAAAGGGATTATATTACATGGTAAGTGTTCGTTTGAGGTGACACGTCAATGTAGCGTCAACCTCTTTCTCTTGGGTTCCTTGACCCGTTGCTAGACAGTAATCTTGGACTTTAGGCAAGCCCACCTAATTCCAACCAGAAAAAGGCCTAGAGGGTGACACACTAAGTGTGTCCATGTATCTCAATTAAATATTAATTTAACAAGTTAAATAAATATTATTCCCGACTGTGGTTAAATAATTATTTAAGGATGCATGATCGCATTTATTTCGATACTATTTATTCGAGAGAATATATTGTGGCCGAAATAATATATATTTATTAACGAGTAATGAAGCTACATTTATTTTACAAATAAATAGCCATTACTAAAGTTCTAATAAATGTGGTGGAGGAAATAAAGAAAAATGTAAAATAAAAGTACACACCATGTATATTGAATATACACACCGTCTAGTTTTCATGGAAAACGAGTACACGCCATGTATTAATGATTACAGGCCGTGTAGTTTTTTCAGTTGGGATTTTGAGGAAATAATATCATTTTATTAAATGATATTTATTATAATTAGCGTGACCGCATGTCAAAGAATTAATCATTCGACATGGGGGGTTTTAATAAGAGTTAATGAAATAAATAAAATGCATAACATGTTTATTTATTGTCATATCTCTATAACCTCAAAACCTATTATAAATATCCTCACAACCCCAACACGTTTCCACAATCGTTTTGCACAACAATTCTGGAGAGTTCTCTCAAGGACGAAAGAACTTCTTCCTCCAAGAATGCTCTCAAGACTGAGAGAGATCCACCCCCACCAGATCAAGGCGATCGAAGGCGGACATCGCAAGCGAAGGTTCTTCCATGCTAGCACCCGGAGATCCCTTCAGCAACGTCCAGAGATACGTGGAGCACATTTGGATCACCACTAGAGGAATCCAACACTTGGATTCTATGAAGTAACGATGGATCACACCAGATCGTGATCGGACACATCAACAAAGATAGAATTCCATCAAGGTAATTCTTGTCAATTAATTAATTTAATTATAACCAGCATATGATTGTCCTATCTCTATGGTTCTGGGACTCCCTCTTTGGTTTTTTTATTTGTTCTATCCTGAAGATCCGGTGTTTTACATTGTGAAGGATCTAGGATTGATGGTTGTTAATGCTAAAATTAAGGTTGGGCACTCCAACCAATGTGCTTTCACTACGCTCGGAACCTACAATAAGTTCTATAGAAGTACAAAATGTGGGAAACACATTTCAATTTCCCACTCACAGAAACATAAATTTTTAAATCTCCTACTCATTTTCAACTCCCTAGAAACTTATCAATTCCTCAAGAATATTCATAAATCTTCTTTGAATTATATATTTTTACAAACCTTTATCAAACTTTCTTAAATTCATATGTTAAGGAAATTATCAAACATTCTTGAATTTAGAAAGATAAAAAACCACTTGAAAATATCAGTACACCGTCATCAAACTTGAGGGATTTACAAATATTTGTAAGGTTTCTTAGAAATATTCATCCAGAAAATGTTTTCTTGAAAAAAATTTAAGACCATTTTTTCTTTTTATAAAATTCTAATCCTTTATTTTTTTTCTTCATTTGTGTTCTTTGGTTTTTTGATGTCTTCAAAACAAATTCTCTATCCGACTCTATTTTTTGGGTTACCTTTCCCCATCTTCTCTTCGAAAAATATTGTTCACAAGAAAATTATCTCTAAATGATTATAATTTCTCTATTTACTCATTTTCCCCATATCAAACTTTATATATCAATTTATCCAAAATATTTTTATGATGAACATAATTATAAATTTTCATTTGATGGAATTACTTTATAGAACACATTAAAACTTCTTCAACCCTCAAAATTAATTCATCCAATAATGAAACTATTCTCTTCCAAAATAAAAAAAACTATATATTTGAAAACCCATCTACTCTGTTTATTTATCCTGACCCACTAGAGTTGGTTGACTATTGTTTTAAAACTTCTAAATAATTTTTTCACAACTGAATTTCTTCATCCAGTGTACTACTTTTATTTCTCATTTTTTATTTCTCCCTTTGAATATATATAAATAGAAACTCAACAAATAACTTCTCATTTATTTTAATGATCCCCCATTATATTTTTTCTTATTTTATGAAAACACAAAAACTCATTAATAAAAACTTCTTGAGAAACATTGTATGATTATGTTTATTCATTGAGTAGATATGCAACCCTATTATAGAAATTCTATCTAAAATTCAACACTAAAATTTTATTATGTATTTTCCAGTTATCAAGATTTGACACATTTATTGAATCTATGAAAATTGCCCAAAAAAATTATGTTTAGAAACTCTTATCTAAAACTCATGTACTTATATGGCTGATGTCCTCATTAAATATTTAGAAATCTTTCTGTTATTCTAAATCAAATCCATTCGTTGGAAATATATAAAATTTATCATAAGAAATTTCATCTGATGAACACCTGTTCTTTTCTCTCCATGTATTAATTAAGCAACTTGAAACCATAGGCATTCTTATAGTTCTTTTTCAAGAAATTTTTTTGTAACATCCCAAGTAAATAATGAATAAGACATATTTCATATTTAATAATATTTGTGAATTAAATATTAATTTTACTTTAAATGGGTTTCTATGTTCTATATCGTACCCGATACGGAACAACATGTTTCTTTGAAATCTTATGTTGCACACTAATAATATAATATTATTATTTTAAATGGTAGTTAAATCCTAGCTGTTGTATTGGTAGGAATGAAAAAAACTAACTATAATATGATTATATATGTTTTTTAAAAGTATTTATATTTATACAATAAAATTTAGAGGCTTACAATGTGAATGAATCTAATTTTAAGCATAATTTACATTAAAAGGTCGATTTACCGCCTTTTTAATGGTGAACCATCTTTAAATATAGCTTTTTCACTTTAATACATTCTATTTGACCTAATAAAATCCTTCTTTAGAATGTGGACATCAAAATATACTTTTTTTAAATTTTTGGAATTTTTCCGATAAAGTTCATTTTTTATGAATAGTGAAAAATATTGTATTTTAATTCAAAACTGCGTTTTAATCCAATTTATTTATATGGTTAGATTATCTTTTTAATTGGTTTTAAAGTGTAATTAGAATATATTTTTACCATTTAATCCAATGTTGGTCATTGGAATTAATTTCACTTTGAAATTGGACATAAACTAGTGTCAATCTTTTGATAGTTATTGTTTCTTAGAAACACACAATTTGTTTTAACAATGAGAATTAATTATAAATTAATTAATGAAACTTATATGTTTTTAATTTTGAAAAATAGACATCATTTTTGAATTTGTAATATCAAATATATCTTAGGCTGAATGTTTGGTAGTTTTCTGAAAAACTTCAATTTTTGATGAATAATGAAACCACTTAATAGTAGTTAAAACAACTGACGTTTTTTTTTATTTAAATGATATTTTACCACTTCTGTGAATTTAATTGAAAAAACATGACATACATGGTTTTTATTAGTAAGTAAAATTCTGTTCAATAAGATGGAAATAATTTTTGGTGAATAGTAACTTTTGACTTTTATTTACCGCGATTAAAAGTAAATAGGGTAATTTATTGTAAAAAGAATATTATAATAATTCAAAATTACTATAACACTTGTCCTAACCTTATTGGATGAGTAATGGCAGACCATGGGCATCCTTTGGTCGATTTTGGGACCCCATGAAGCCACTTATGAATGATAATGACACTTAATTTTAATTAACTCAATGTAAAGGAAAAAATGACATAAACAAATATCTCCTTGTAAATTAATTTTTACATGGTGTTATATAAGTTATATTTTTAACTATAAATATTCATTGAAAGATAAAACTATTTCCTACATCATGGTAATTTTTTTATAATTTTTATACATCAAATATATTAAATTATTTATGACATAATAATGATGCAGTGTTTACCTCATTAATAAATGATTTAAATAAATATGATTATAAATATTAAAATAACATCCAAAACCTGTCCAATTCTTATTGGATTAATTTATTTCGACCGTGAGTCATCTTATATTCTACCTTAATGAGTTTTGGACCTTTAGAAACAGAATAACATTATATAATAAAATAATATTATCACACTTTCCTAAAGAGACCCTCCTCCCCCTTATAAAAATCCCTCACTTCTAACCAATTACTCACACCTCTCAAGCCTTTTGGCTCATCTAAACTCTTCCCAATTAATCCCCCTAAATACCTATCCTCCTCCTAGAAGCCTTACCTTAGGCAGAAGGCACTTCAAAAAACCCATTTGGTTCATACCAAAGGGAGTTACCCAAATTAAAGGTAATCATTTCTCTTAACTTCTTTTCTTTTATTTTACTTCACCAACCCCTAAAATATTTTTATTCCTTTATTTTATAACAAAACCAGTATACTCAATTTAATATAATGTTTTCATGAGAAGTATTTTAACTACACTTACACACACCTCCATCTAATGGGTGAAGAACATATTGTTTCTGTGGATGGAAAACTAACACCTCACGAAATGATGATTGTTCGATTATATACTACCGCCTATCATGGTGTCAATTAATATGGAACTATATTTATATTTGATATATATTGTGTTTATGTTTTCTTTATGCTTCTGTATTTTTATTTTATAGCATACCTTTATGGTTTCCATTATGGGTAAACATGATAATTTCATTTGAGGAAGTGCGGACTACTGCCCCCTCAAAGTGATATGACTCGTTAATGTCATATGAGAGACGTATAAAGGATGGAGTTAATGATATTATATATGATTTTATACTATAAATATAATATACTTATGTATCTTTATGTTTTAATTCCATTAAAATAATAAATAGAAATGAAAGTAGCGTTCATGCGTACGTACGACTTACCGTCTCCATGAACAATGCATTTCATTTCTTACCTCCAAATGATATGTACTGTTATAAATATATATATATATATACTGGATATATATGATATATAAGATATATAAATAATAAATATCATTCTTCATATAATGGAATATTGACCACATGGACAACTTGTAAATATAATCTGTTCATTTTTTACTCAAGTACCTAATATCGACAAAACAAACGTTATTAACTTAAATGATTACATAATGTTTATAACAAGGTAATAAGTGTTATAAAAGGAATAATAAACTTTAAAAATGTTCTTAATAAAGTAGAAATTAACTTTAGTTTATTATTTAGGAGATTAAAGAACGATCGAGTCAAGTCGGACACGAGGTTAGGGACTTCGTCTCAATCTCCTTTCATTGAGGCATATTTTGTTCTAATACACGACTTTCTTTTATATGTTGTATAAGCACCTTTTAATTTTCATTTAATTCGAAGGGAATATTTTTATACAAAGCATTTTACTAAATGACAAAAAAAATAATGTTTCTTTTTAATGTAAGCGGTGACAACGACTTTTCCGCCACCACGAGTATTATTTGATCTTTGGCTTACTTAACAAGCCATAATGTTTTTAAAAGGAAAATAAATACCATATACTATTTTACATATTTTTGGTATTGAAAGAGGTTTTGATAATGGTTTTTATATGTTAATATATTGAAATTTTATATTGTTATTGCAATGTGTGAATTTTATCTTTCCATTATGCTTATGTTATGTGTTATGATCATGTTATGGTTCTTGGGCATTATTTACATATACGGGTTGTTCTGTGATAAACCTAGGGTGGGTGAGCCCAAGATATCTCTCTAATGCATTCGGTAACGTGACAGAGGTAAACGTTAATGTTTCTCCTAATATATTTAGAGAATATACTGTGATGGGTATTCCAAAGTAACTCCAAATGTAGCTGGGATAGCTAAAATGTAAGTATATTATGGATGCCACAAGTTACCTTTATAATTTATGATTTCTATGTGTTATTCATAAATCTTATGATTTCATGAAGTAAGTAAAAGAGTTTATGTTTTGTATTTATTTATTAACTAATGTTTTATTTCTTTTTTTATAACCCTTACTGAGATTTTTATGCTCATCCAAAGTTTTGAAATGTTTTTCACAAGACTTAAAGTTGAATAGGGTCAAGTATGGGATCAAGGAAAAGTCATGCTATCTAAAACATGGAACTAGACATGACACTTTTTTTCAAAAGATTTTATTTTATGAAAAAAAACTGGAAACTGAGTAGAAGTGTCTACTTTGTAATCCTTTGAGATGTAATAGTTATGTCATAATTCTATAAAACTCTAAACCTGAAAATATCCTCAATGTGAATTAATTCGTTTAATTCAATACTATGAAATGTTTAAGACCGGGTCCTTATAGTTTTATAAAGATCTTGATTTTCTATATTCGATAAATGTTTTATGGATAAACAGACTTGGGTTGAACTTTTCTTTTCTTAAATGAACTTCAACTTGTATCGTGATATTTTTTATGTTGTTGGAAACTTTTAATGAATAACATAGCGTCATCTAACTTTCTTAGAAAATTATTCAATATAGTTAAGGAAAATTTATAAGTTTCTAGTTTTCTGAATTTATTCTTCTATATAAACTTTATAAAAAAATTTATATCAAAATTTCTATAAAAATACTCTTAAAAAAATTCAAGAAACTTTCTTGCCTATTGATTTTTTTAATAAAAGTTAGTCTTAAAAAATAAACAATTTTGATAGAAAAACATCACAATGGTTCTTCAATAATGAACTTCACTTGCTTCTTGAAAAACCTTGTTGAACTTTTCAGAAAAAAATTTCTCCTTTTAGTTTATAATTTTACCTAATTTTTATATATATTACTTTAGAACATAAAAAATCATAAGCATAGTTCACATATTCTCAACACTTTGATAATATAGAGTAATCTTTTTCTTGAATTAAATCATATTTTTAGAACATTTCAATAAATGATATAATAAGAAATGTTTAGACTCCCTTAAAACATTTTATAGAATCATATATTTTTGTATCATAAACTTTAATCTCATTTTATTTAAAAAATTATTATTTACATTCTCTTCTGAAGAGTAAAATGATAAAATACACAATAAACACTTTTATAACTTATACATAATTCATTATGGACATTCCATAATTATGAATATAACACTTTACATTCATTTTATCATGATGATTTCATATTCAATATTATATATAATTACATTAAATATATGAAACTCTCATGAATTTTAAAATACTTTATAATTCAATTTCTATTATGTAAATATTTTACATAATCTAAATATCATATACTTAGCATTTCAAAATAATTCCATATTTTGAATAATTCAAAATAATTATGAAAAATTCATGATTCAAAATATAAAAAAATTATATTTTGACCATATTTATATAATTTATAAAAACATTACAAATTACCATTTATGATTGTAAAATAAACCCTTTAATTATAATCTATAAACTATTCCATATAAACTTACAAATATATTTGAACGTTAACTTTTAATATTAAAGGTGTATTTAATAGTATATAATTCATTAAAATTTATTAATTACTTATAAACTTTTATAATATATTAATGAATTGATCCTTTATTAATTAATAAATATCCTTAAAATGACTTTCAATTATAATTTGTAAACAATTTATAATTTTTTGAATTTGAATTAAAATTGAAAATTTAGAAAAATATTTTTTACTAATTACTACGGCTTGCGCTATCCCATGGTGGTGACAATAGTAAAATTTTACACTAAATTTTACACTACATTGTGGTGTTCATTCTAAATCCATTTTTAAGTAACCATGACTTTTTCTACACCGTGTTGTTCTTTCTGAAGTTTTTTTTAAATAAATGATTAACCTATGTAAAATTACATCTATACCACACCCTAATTAGAAATTAATTAATGATTTCATAAGAAAGGTATCAAAGTATGAAGATTCCCATGTTAGGTATCTCTCTAACTTCAGGTTTAAGGAAATCCAAATATAAAAATTTCACCGCTAGTATACTAAATACATAGTATATAACAATCTATATGGTATACTTTCTAGGATATCTGACACACAAAACTTCTTTTATTCCCCATGAGTATATTTTTTATCTTTATATGAAAACCTATCCACGATAACCTTAACATTTCATCACACCATATAATACTCTAAGATTAATATATATTAGGGATAAATAAAAGTTATACTTTGAGAGGTTAATTATTATTTCACTCCATGATTATATGAAGCCAATATGAAATATTGATAAAGTTAATATTTCCTTATGTATGAAAATATATATTTTATATTCTAAAACTCTTTTATAAATATTAAAAAAAATTATACATATGCACCCATAAAATCATACCTCATATTATATATTTCTATAGAATCCTTATATTTTCTTCACTTTTAAGATTTTGTTAAATTCCTTACCTTTCTATCAAATTCAAGCCATATATCTATGTAACCACCTGATAAAACCCTACTACTAATCTATTTTTCTGAATAAAATATATAAAGAATGTATGATTGAATAATGTTGAGTCTTATGAATCATATTTATAATGTTTAACTCATTGAACATAGTATTAAAAATCCATAACTTCACAACATGAAATTTAATGATGTTAATAACTTATTTTCTCTAATTAGAAATCTTTAGGAATTCATAATTAGTATTTCTAGAAAACAATTCATCAAATTGTTTCCTTGAAATCATTTAAGTAACTAAGTGTAAATATTTAAATAGTTTCTTTACCAACACAGCCTAAAATCCGTTATGGTATAAACTATAATTCTCTAAACTTTTCTTTACTGGGATACCCTAAAATCTTTAAGCATATTTAGTGATATTAAATATGAATTTTAACAATTATAAACCTTTATGTATTGTATTTAAACTTATTTAAGCCTAAAACATGCTACAGCTAACATCTTAGACATTATAGTCTCTCCAAAATAACATTATAAGATGCATAAACTCTTATTTCAACAAATAATGATTATTTCTTTTAGTGGGAATATTTAATGAATAAAATATTGCATCTATAGTATATATGGTATTATATTTTTTGATAAATACTCAAAAATGAATATTTTTATTCATTGAAGGGTTGTGGGATTAGATCACCCATTCTTTAAAAAACATCTAGATAAACACTTGTATCGAAAATAAAACTATTTTATTTTCTAGTATGTTATATGATCTAATGAAGCACAAAAAATATTTATCACATCATTTTGTTTACAATAAATACTTATTAATAAAAACATTCTCTTATCACATAAGATAAATGAGATAATTATATAAATCATTTATTTAGATCCATTTGAGCATTATATATATATATATTTGCATTAAATTCCACGATTTAAAAACCATTTACTTCAGTATTTTAATATAAAATACTAACTTCATCAATTATTTCCTTGATTTTGAACTCTAGTATATTTATAACACTTGTAAATTAAACATTTGTTATCATATACCATTCAAAACCAAATAATTAATTTCTATAAAAATGATACCTAACATAGAATATCTATGTAGTTTCTAAACCCCCTTTAGATATCTGGAACAATTCCATCATATGTAAATAATTTCTTCCTTATTGACATTATCATTATATTTCAATGCCTTAGATTGTAACAGCCCGAGATTTTATGAAAACTATTATTTTTAATTTTATTAATGTCTTGTGTTGTACGCTACACCAAAAAGAGCTTGCACAACACGCATTCTTGACTTTCCTTCCATTACACGCAATCACGACCTTCCTCGATAGCTTGCGTCGTACGCAATACCAAGTTTCACTAAACAACAATATGCTATTAAAACTAGCCGTTATGAATAGTAATAACCACTTTTTGAAATTTTATAAATTTTATTTTTCAAAATGGACTTCATTTTTGGATTCGGAATATCGAAATTAGCCTAGGGTGAAATTTTGGTATTTTTCTGAAAACTTTCAATTTTTGATGAATAGTGAAATCACTAAGTGGTAGGTTAAAAAAACTGAATTTTGCATAAAACTTAATTTTACCGCTTCTGTGAATGGAATTTCGAAAATCCGAGAGACATGGTTAATATCAAGGACTAAAATGTGGTTCAATGAGATGAAAATAATTTTTTGGTGAATAGTAACTTTTTACTTTTTTTTACCGCTGTTAATAGTAAATAGGGTAACTAAAGGTAAATATGATATTAATATTACCCTAACACATGTCCTAATTCTATTGGACAAGTGTAATTCGACCAAAAACAAACATAGGAATAAAATATGACCATTTAGGCCCACTTGGATTAGATTAGGACATTTATTATTAATTTATTTAAAGAAGGGTTAAAATAGTTAAAATCAAAGTTTAATAAGTAAATCATTTTTAATATGGGGTTATACATAAGATAAATTCGATTGTAAATATTCATTAGAAAGCTAAAAAGCTTTCCTACATAATGGTATTTTATTTGTAATTTTTAGACATCAAATAATTTAATTAATTTATGACACAAAGATGATGCAGTAATTATCTTATTTATGAAATATTGACATAATTGATGTTATAAACACCAAAATAAATGTAATTTGAGAATTTTTATGAATTACACTAATTTTCTAGGTTACTATGATATATTAATGTTGATTAAATCAACTTGGTTCGAACATTTAATTCTGTTATGACTTTCACAAAAATCATATATCAAATAGTGTCAAAATTGACACAAAATAGTTTTTAAATAAAATATTATATTATTAATTGTTATTTTATTCCTAAAAATCTAAGGTTCGGCCAAATGACTTAGATAAGGATATATATATTAATAATAAACAATTTGGGGTTCGTTGGGCATGTTATAGTAAGTGTATTAACCATATAGTGAAAGAAAACAAAAAGACACGGTAAAAGTTAAATTATTTAACTTAGAGTTAAATCTAATTGATAAGGTTTAAAATAAGATCCAAACATGTCTAAATTTAATTGGTTGATGATATTACAACCCTATCTCATCTAATCTTCGAATATGAGTCATTTTTGGAGGTTTTTAAGTGGGGTTAGATTTATTATAAATTAATATTTTTAAGAATTTCTAAGGTGCCCCTCTCCTCCCTTATAAAAGGACACCTCCTACCCCTCCTCCTCACACCAATTTGAGCATTCAAGCCCGGCCAACCCCTGCCAAAATCTCTTCTCCACTTCCCTAGAAACATCCTAGAGGTTCTGGTCTTCCTCAAAGACCAATTCTAGTGCCCTAAGAGGAGGTCTCAAAGAGGCACTTCAAAGAAGAGGTAATTACCGTTACCAATTCTTTCATCTTTATTTCTTCTTCCACTTCTTCTTATTAGGTTGTTTCATTATGAAGTAATAACATCAGTATCACTCATATACTGATATGTTATTATAAGTATGAAACATCCTTATTTCACCATCTATCCATCCTACGGAAAAAGAAATCACCGCGCGTGCGTACGTACGGAATACCGTCTCCACGCCGTGGTGTAATCTATTTTCCACCACCACCTTACATGGATGGGTATAATGGTGTAAAGAATAACTATACATAGTTATTACAACATCATATTGATTCTGATATATTGTATAATTCACTCCAATTCAATTCAATACTTATAGAAATGATATCATCGCTCGTGCGTACGTACGGACTACCGTCTCCACGACGCGATAAGATTCATTCTCCATATTAACCATTTAAGAATGATTATAAAGTATATATAAGAAATGATAATGAAATATATGACATTATAAAGCTACTGGATTTATGTATATATATACATATGTATGTCATCTACTTACCTCCATTTCAAGACAATAAGGAAAGGAAAACAACGTTCATGCGTACGTACGGACTACCGTCTCCATGAACGGTGTTTTTCATTTTATTTATCTTCCTATTATATATATATATATACTGAATATATATGATATATAAATCATATTTTATATTCTGGAAGTAAGTAAATCATGATATAAGTATTAATAATGTCAAGAACAACAAGTAAAATCACCTACGATAAATGAAACGATTTTACCCAAAACGCTTCTTTAACATGGAATTTACAAAAGAACGGGTAATATAAAGTCATAAGTGAACCATATATGATATCATAACAATGAATATGATTCTGTAATAAGTCAATGACATTATTTAGATCATTATACAGGAGGTTCGGACACATATGAAGCAAATCGGACCTAAGGTAAGGGAAATATCACAATCTCATTTTTATCCGAGATTGTTTATACTTTAGTATTTACTGGGGTGTATTTTATCATCCACATCTATGTTTCCTCAATATGTAATGTTATTTACATCCACCTACAATTGTTTAAATCCAATTCTACCCTTTGGTGAGTTTTTAGTAAAAGATATGAAAGGAATCTTTTGTCGTTTTTCGTACGAGGTACATTTTGACTTTTTCGACAAAAGTACAAAGAATGTTTTTTTAACTTATACGGCACGAACGGATTTATACTGTTTTATAAAGCCTTATTTTCATGAATCTTCCTATAGAAGATTTAATGACTATTTTCAATAAAATCTCTTTCTTTTATAATTGCATGATGTTTTGTGAAAGGAA
Source organism: Viscum album (assembly GCA_963277665.1). Classification (NCBI taxonomy): domain Eukaryota; kingdom Viridiplantae; phylum Streptophyta; class Magnoliopsida; order Santalales; family Viscaceae; genus Viscum; species Viscum album. The sequence goes on along the minus strand of OY728140.1, from coordinate 88,079,144 downwards.
ATTGATTTTGAAGAAGAAAGGATATTTTCCTCAAGAATTCAATTCAAGTGTTTTATCAAAATTATTTTCCATATAAGATAATAAAGGGTTATGTTTCTATCCATATTTTTACATTGATTTGAATATTTTGTGATGGAATTATGTTTATGAATTCCTTTATCTTATATGAATGGTTTTATGATGTCATGTTGTTTAAGAATCCCATTTTTATTACATGGGTTATGCAATGATGTATGATTTATGATTTTGTGGCACACATAAGAAAGGATTCATTAAGAGATGGGTGGGACCTATATCTCCCTCCAATGCATTGGGTAAAGATTTTATATCTCATGAGATAGAAATGGCTGGAATGGTAGGTTATACCAGTTCAGTGAAACAGGACTGAAACGAGGATTACTCGATTCAGAAAGGGACTTTGTCCACAAAGATAGTCTTGGCAATGAGTCTTGACTAACAAGAAATGATTCTCTATGATTATGTGTGTATGCCACAAAGTTCCATGTTTTATGTTATGATTATTGTGATTACATTTCACTGCCATGATTTATCCCATGTTATGAAATTATGCTCTCTTTTGCAGGTTATGATTTCCAAAATGTTATGTTCTTATGAATATGATGTGATTGATATTTCTTTTGTTTACCCTTACTGAGCATTTGAGCTCACCCTTTTATGTTTTCTTTTCCCCAGGAATAAAGAAAGGTTTTAGGTAAAAAAAAAGGAAGATATTTATGGGAGATGTTGAAGATCTTTCACCACGATTAGAAGATTTTATTCCGAGTTTCCAAAGACACTAAACTATTACGATCCTTGTGTGTGTGTTTTTGTTATGTACTAAGTATTCCGAAAAAGTAATGTAATGTCCATGTACGTCAGGCTTCGGGTCTCTATAGTTGGTATCAGAGGCAAAGGAGGTAGGAATGTAACCGATCCTTGGGAACTCTCACATGTGAGCGTTGGACGAAGCATGGCTCTCCGCCCAAGGGCTTCATGAGGAAATGGTTGCCACTGGGGATGGTGGTGTGTCCCGCCCAGGGGGTGTAGCCGCCCATGGAGTGCCCTGATAGGTATCAACTATAGTCCACTGGAAGTAATTCCAGACCGCTACAGTTGGTATCAGAGGAAAGGTTTAGTCAACCTTTGGAAACTAGGATGCGAAAACGTTAGTGAGATCCCTAAAGATATTTCTAAGGTATGTCTAGGGATGTCCCTAAGGATAAGTATACATATAAGATATAGTCCTAGAACTATGGTAACGATCATAGAATTTAACCTAAGAAGTTAGATATTGAGGATACTCCCCCTTTGTTATGTTGTTTTCCCTAGCATGATTTTTGCCTCTCACACTATTCTTTTTGGGTTTTAGAAAATGGCTGGAAACAAGGTGATTCACGATAATGGAGGATATGATGGACAATGGAATGATATTTTTCATGAGCAACAAAATGAAATGGGATTTGGAAGTCCAAACATCATTATTATGACGAATCAGCAATCTCATAATATGATCAATAAAGTAAAATTTGGTAAGTTTCCTAACTCGGCTAATAAGAGAAAGATGGAGTTTCATGAAGATCATAGAGGAAAGAAAGTTCAATTTCCCCTATGTAATTCATGTGGGAAGAGGCATCAAGGAGAATGTTTCAAAGGAACTAGAAGATGCTTTGGGTGTGGAAAAGAAGGACACAAAGCAAGTAAGTGCAAAGGAAAAGGTTCAATTAACACCATGGATGAGGATAATGGTATTGCTACGACATCAACAATGGTAAAAGGCTTTAAATGTGGAATATACGGGCATTATGCAAACCAATGCCCTAAGGGAAAGTCTCATGAAGAGAATCAGTATGGTCGTATGGGAAGTATTTATGTTGACGATGATGAAGAAACTACAAATGATATGTGAGATGAAAGAAATGTTGAAGCTCGGTCAATGGTCTAAGAATGTAGTGGAATGATTACATGTTTATCATGTGTAGTGTTGGAATAAGGAGACACCTAAGGATTGTTACATTGTTGTCTTTCCTTAAGTGTATGATGAATGGTACCAGTAACCATGAAAGGTTATTCAGATACTTTTGGAAAGTAGATGATAAGTGCATAATGAAAGGATAAGAAGACAATGAGATGTTTGATTGTATTCATGAGCTCATGATTGATATAAGGACTAAGTGATATCATGGTTTGAGTATAAATAATTTTGAGGATTTTGGTATGTGGAAAGAGTTAACTTTTAACAGCACTCATGTTTTCAATAAGGTTCAATGTGTATTCAAGAGAATACATGATTAAGGACTTTGAATGTTTGGAATGTGACCAAAAAAAACATATCTTATGATATATGGGGATCAACGATGGTATTAAATGTCTGGTAATCGTTTTCACTATGTTATGAGAGTGGACTGGAGTATTATGGATAAGCCTAAAGATTAGAATGGATTATGTTGGACATAAGTTAGTATTGTTTAAGGATAGAAGTTTTTTCGATATTATTGATGGGATGTTATAGTAATATAGTTTTATAAAAAGGACAACCTGCAGGACGGGCGACAGCCCATCGCTTCGGACAAGGCTGTAGGAATCGAACCCACAACCGAAGTGCGACTGGCCTTTATCGCCTATCACTGACCTACAGGAAGTCCCTGTTTAGTAGAAACTAGTTTTATTATATTAAGCAGTATGATATATGAAGTATAAGTCCATTTTAGGAACCATATATGATTAATCTCACTATAGAATGACTTATGTATATTTAATAACTTTTGCTAACCTTTTGTTTGAGACAGATGGAATGAACAATCATTCTATCACATGATCTGCTAACACTTCATGAATAACAAATTCAACTTCATTTATTTAAGAGATGAAGTGGAAATTGTTCAAGGCACGAACAACAGTGAGATTGTACCAAAATAAAGTAAGTATTTATTCTAAGCAAATTTTCAACATTAGGGAAATGATCTTGAAAACCAAAAATGTTGTCCTAGTGATCTTATACCGGATGAATCAGATGGTACCTTATATCATCACAAATCTATGGATTTGTGATTACTAGCTTTTCCATAGCCATGTTCTCTACCACTCTCCATCAGAACATGATGGTTAGATTTTTCTTCCATATCCATATTTTCACCTATGTGGAAACCCAGTGATTAGTTTATTTGGGTAATTGTTACATTTCATACTTTAGTTTTTAAAGCCATGTTTTGGTATTCCTTTTTACGATGTGGGTTTCTATTAAAGAAACTTTTGAATAGTAAACTATTTATAACCCCGACGAATTTCGAGGGAGAAATTCATTTTAAGGGGGGTAGAATGTAACAGCCCGAGATTTTATGAAAACTATTATTTTTAATTTTATTAATGTCTTGTGTTGTACGCTACACCAAAAAGAGCTTGCACAACACGCATTCTTGACTTTCCTTCCATTACACGCAATCACGACCTTCCTCGATAGCTTGCGTCGTACGCAATACCGAGTTTCACTAAACAACAATATGCTATTAAAACTAGCCGTTATGAATAGTAATAACCACTTTTTGAAATTTTATAAATTTTATTTTTCAAAATGGACTTCATTTTTGGATTCGGAATATCGAAATTAGCCTAGGGTGAAATTTTGGTATTTTTCTGAAAACTTTCAATTTTTGATGAATAGTGAAATCACTAAGTGGTAGGTTAAAAAAACTGAATTTTGCATAAAACTTAATTTTACCGCTTCTGTGAATGGAATTTCGAAAATCCGAGAGACACGGTTAATATCAAGGACTAAAATGTGGTTCAATGAGATGAAAATAATTTTTTGGTGAATAGTAACTTTTTACTTTTTTTTACCGCTGTTAATAGTAAATAGGGTAACTAAAGGTAAATATGATATTAATATTACCCTAACACATGTCCTAATTCTATTGGACAAGTGTAATTCGACCAAAAACAAACTTAGGAATAAAATATGACCATTTAGGCCCACTTGGATTAGATTAGGACATTTATTATTAATTTATTTAAAGAAGGGTTAAAATAGTTAAAATCAAAGTTTAATAAGTAAATCATTTTTAATATGGGGTTATACATAAGATAAATTCGATTGTAAATATTCATTATAAAGCTAAAAAGATTTCCTACATAATGGTATTTTATTTGTAATTTTTAGACATCAAATAATTTAATTAATTTATGACACAAAGATGATGTAGTAATTATCTTATTTATGAAATATTGACATAATTGATGTTATAAACACCAAAATAAATGTAATTTGAGAATTTTTATGAATTACACTAATTTTCTAGGTTACTATGATATATTAATGTTGATTAAATCAACTTGGTTTGAACATTTAATTCTGTTATGACTTTCACAAAAATCATATATCAAATAGTGTCAAAATTGACACAAAATAGTTTTTAAATCAAATATTATATTATTAATTGTTATTTTATTCCTAAAAATCTAAGGCTCGGCCAAATGACTTAGATAAGGATATATATATTAATAATAAACAATTTGGGGTTCGTTTGGCATGTTATAGTAAGTGTATTAACCATATAGTGAAAGAAAACAAAAAGACACGGTAAAAGTTAAATTATTTAACTTAGAGTTAAATCTAATTGATAAGGTTTAAAATAAGATCCAAACATGTCTAAATTTGATTGGTTGATGAGATTACAACCCTATCTCATCTAAGCTTCGAATATGAGTCATTTTTGGAGGTTTTTAAGTGGGGTTAGATTTATTATAAATTAATATTTTTAAGAATTCCTAAGGTGCCCCTCTCCTCCCTTATAAAAGGACACCTCCTCCCCCTCCTCCTCACACCAATTTGAGCATTCAAGCTCGGCCGACCCATGCCAAAATCTCTTCTCCACTTCCCTAGAAACATCCTAGAGGTTCTGGTCTTCCTCAAAGACCAATTCTAGTGCCCTAAGAGGAGGTCTCAAAGAGGCACTTCAAAGAAGAGGTAATTACCGTTACCAATTCTTTCATCTTTATTTCTTCTTCCACTTCTTCTTATTAGGTTGTTTCATTATGAAGTAATAACATCAGTATCACTCATATACTGATATGTTATTATAAGTATGAAACATCCTTATTTCACCATCTATCCATCCTACGGAAAAAGAAATCACCGCGCGTGCGTACGTACGGAATACCGTCTCCACGCCGTGGTGTAATCTATTTTCCACCACCACCTTACATGGATGGGTATAATGGTGTAAAGAATAACTATACATAGTTATTACAACATCATATTGATTCTGATATATTGTATAATTCACTCCAATTCAATTCAATACTTATAGAAATGATATCATCGCTCGTGCGTACGTACGGACTACCGTCTCCACGACGCGATAAGATTCATTCTCCATATTAACCATTTAAGAATGATTATAAAGTATATATAAGAAATGATAATGAAATATATGACATTATAAAGCTACTGGATTTATGTATATATATACATATGTATGTCATCTACTTACCTCCATTTCAAGACAATAAGGAAAGTAAAACAACGTTCATGCGTACGTACGGACTACCGTCTCCATGAACGGTGTTTTTCATTTTATTTATCTTCCTATTATATATATATATATACTAAATATATATGATATATAAATCATATTTTATATTCTGGAAGTAAGTAAATCATGATATAAGTATTAATAATGTCAAGAACAACAAGTAAAATCACCTACGATAAATGAAACGATTTTACCCAAAACGCTTCTTTAACATGGAATTTACAAAAGAACGGGTAATATAAAGTCATAAGTGAACCATATATGATATCATAACAATGAATATGATTCTGTAATAAGTCAATGACATTATTTAGATCATTATACAGGAGGTTCGGACACATATGAAGCAAATCGGACCTAAGGTAAGGGAAACATCACAATCTCATTTTTATCCGAGATTGTTTATACTTTAGTATTTACTGGGGTGTATTTTATCATCCACATCTATGTTTCCTCAATATGTAATGTTATTTACATCCAACTACAATTGTTTAAATCCAATTCTACCCTTTGGTGAGTTTTTAGTAAAAGATATGAAAGGAATCTTTTGTCGTTTTTCGTACGAGGTACATTTTGACTTTTTCGACAAAAGTACAAAGAATGTTTTTTTTAACTTATACGGCACGAACGGATTTATACTGTTTTATAAAGCCTTATTTTCATGAAGCTTCCTATAGAATATTTAATGACTATTTTCAATAAAATCTCTTTCTTTTATAATTGCATGATGTTTTGTGAAAGGAAATTGATTTTGAAGAAGAAAGGATATTTTCCTCAAGAATTCAATTCAAGTGTTTTATCAAAATTATTTTCCATATAAGATAATAAAGGGTTCTGTTTCTATCCATATTTTTACATTGATTTGAATATGTTGTGATGGAATTATGTTTATGAATTCCTTTATCTTATATGAATGGTTTTATGATGTCATGTTGTTTAAGAATCCCATTTTTATTACATGGGTTATGCAATGATGTATGATTTATGATTTTGTGGCACACATAAGAAAGGATTCATTAAGAGATGGGTGGGACCTATATCTCCATCCAATGCATTGGGTAAAGATTTTATATCTCATGAGATAGACATGGCTGGAATGGTAGGTTATACCGGTTCAGTGAAACAGGACTGAAACGAGGATTACTCGATTCAGAAAGGGACTTTGTCCACAAAGATAGTCTTGGCAATGAGTCTTGACTAACAAGAAATGATTCTCTATGATTATGTGTGTATGCCACAAAGTTCCATGTTTTATGTTATGATTATTGTGATTACATTTCACTGCCATGATTTATCCCATGTTATGAAATTATGCTCTCTTTTGCAGGTTATGATTTCCAAAATGTTATGTTCTTATGAATATGATGTGATTGATATTTCTTTTGTTTACCCTTACTGAGCATTTGAGCTCACCCTTTTATGTTTTCTTTTCCCCAGGAATAAAGAAAGGTTTTAGGTAAAAAAAAAGGAAGATATTTATGGGAGATGTTGAATATCATTCACCACGATTAGAAGATTTTATTCCGAGTTTCCAAAGACACTAAACTATTACGATCCTTGTGTGTGTGTTTTTGTTATGTACTAAGTATTCCGAAAAAGTAATGTAATGTCCATGTACGTCAGGCTTCGGGTCTCTACAGTTGGTATCAGAGGCAAAGGAGGTAGGAATGTATCCGATCCTTGGGAACTCTCACATGTGAGCGTTGGACGAAGCATGGCTCTCCGCCCAAGGGCTTCATGAGGAAATGGCTGCCACTGGGGATGGTGGTGTGTCCCGCCCAGAGGGTGTAGCCGCCCATGGAGTGCCCTGATAGGTATCAACTATAGTCCACTGGAAGTAATTCCAGACCGCTACATAGATGGTTATTTTTAAGAAATTATGTTGGACTTTACATCTACTTTTCTTCCAATAGTTTGAAATTTTTCCTATTTATACTGTTCATATAGCACCAGAACCTAGACATCACTTGTCTTAATTCATATATCCTAAATATTTTAAGAAAAAATGGTAAATATTTTGTTGAACTCGTTCAAATTTTCATAAAATTTCTAATAATGGTTATACAATTAATTCAATGAACAAATCATGCCTTAAAGGGTATTTTTAGTCACACCAAGTCATTAGAACACCCAATCACATTGAGTATGTGAGTGGAGACTAAAGTTATTTTCGTTATATTATATTTAATGCCTTCAAAATATTAATTGAATCATTTTATGCTTTTCATAAGTATCTAGATTCTCTTTTTTATAACTTTAATATTGGTTACTCAATAAGGAGTTAATATAACACGTAAAATTTTCATAGTCTTGAAAAAAAATATATGTATTATGAAATTCCTTCAATTAATATGTTCTTTCCCTATATTTTATCTCAAGGATATGTTTGATGATGATGATTCTATTTATCTATACTATAATATTTTATCAAATCACTAGAATTTTTTACATTCATTTAATAAGTACTTTTATTAAATTTTCTACCGCACAAATGATGGCACCTTTTAAAATTTACATCATACCAATTAGTGATCCAAGATCGATATTTCACAAATAATTTGGTTGCTTTATTATTTATGTAAAGTCCAAAATTTTCAAAACCCTTCCCTTGTGTTTTACCAGTCCTTGGAGGTGTTGAGAGTGAGTTTGGAGGAGTTTTAGAGGCTAGATATTAGTTTCTATACATTCATAGGATCATAATTCCGTAGATGAGGTTGTAGTTCTATCCATTTTGAAGCTCTCTTGGAATCTTAAGTGTGGGGAAGAATGTTTTCAAAGCTGTTTGAAAGGATTGTCATATTGGTTTAGTCATTTGGTTATTGGAATACAACAATGAGTGTAACACATGTGTTAGACATTTTCTAATCCATGTTGATCTGTATGTAAGGATATAACCAATATTTTATAAGGTTAAGTATCCAATAAGGGTATTCTCATCATTTTCATGTAAAATATGGTCCTGGATTTGGTCACTTGGTGTTGGGGTGCACCATGGAAAATGAAACGTCCTATCCGGACATTTTAAAAGGTGTTTCGTATGGGTTTTATACCTATTTGAAATAGATGAGGTGATAACATCTAGGGGAGATTTTTTTGAGTAAGCTAGCTGGGAAAGGAACTTAATAAACTATGGTATAAAAAATGGGTATTTTAGAGTATTCCATGCCATAAGCCTTGGCATGGTGGGTTAAAACAGTGATGGATTTTTCCCTACATTGTGATGGAGATTGTGGGGATACTCAAAATAGTTTTAGATTATTTTTAAATCATGAAAGAATCATTATTTAAAACTCTTTTATTATTTATTTAATCTTTATTAGGATGCACCATGGGAATAGTGTGCTTCACTATACCATTTTGAGGGTCATTCAAACCTCATATATAAATAATTCATGACTTACTTAGTTCATATCTTTTCTTCTTCTCTCAAACCCAATCCAATCCTTATGCCTCTCACTACTCCCAAGCCATATATCATGAGTGTAATGTCCCAGACCCTCTTGGCCCATTACTTTTCCAAAATAGAGGCACCACCAAAATAGTGGCACCGTGATGGTAGCACCAGTCACAGTGGCACCATGTCCTATTCGTTCAGTTCCCGACCTTTCCGCTCCCGTAGTAAATTAATTCTTTTACCCTTATTAAAACCCATAATTAATACCTAAAAATCCAGAGAAATATCCCTGATGGGGGATATTAAATAACAACTTAATACCATCATGTGTAACCTCCCAAACCATATGGGAAACCATGATCTGACTTTGAAGGTGTTCAAAATCCCCATATCTCATAATAACAGGATTTTATCTATATATCGCAGAGGAAGTTCTCCTTTCTATTCTTCCTTTTGGACGACTCCTCTCCTTCTCTCTACTGCTCCTGGAGTTCCCCCCCCTCTCGAGACTTATGGTTCTCTTGCGCTCGAGTCATCTGCTCATCCTTGGAGTTCCTGATGTCCCTCCCCTACAAATCGCGCATCCCCTATTCTTGGAACGTGGAGAAAAACGTCGATCCTTGATCAATCAAGTAGGGATTTTCTTCTATGTCTCTCCTTTCTGTGTATCATGTGGGGTGGGCATGCTTTTTTCTCTGTGGAAATTGATGAAACTGAAATTAATGAAGATAATGAACGGACCTTTAAAGAATGAAAGGCGGTGTGATCGATGTTCTGTTGTACTCTTTTATTTTTATATGTGTTGTGAATTGTATGGGCCTATGCTCACTGAAAATCTTGGTCGTTGGTGGTCTTTCTCTGTGCACTAATGAATCTTGATGCTCCTGGATGTTTAAATTAACATAACATGGAATTGGTTGATTACGTATACTCGGTTAAATAAACTAAAAGCACCAGGATCAACCCTTTTCTGTGATAACCCCGGTTGAAGCACAATCGAATTGAAACCATGGAGTGTGTTAAATCTTTTAAATATGAAAATACCTGCATGGGCCTACCTTGTGTTGGTGGTAGTGGTTTGGTTGTTTTCTTTCACGGGCCGATTGTGGGTGACTTTATGGTTTTCTTGGATGGGGGCTTAGATTTATGGGGTGATATGGGTGGGGATGGGATCCCCTATTGTTATACTTTCTCTGGTTGTGAATCTGATGTTGTGTGGTTACTATGCTTATATCACGAATTGTGGTGGAATACTCTATTGTTGAGAAACCGTTGGCTCCTGGATTTTGGGGACATGGGGCTGTGTCTTGGGGTTTCTTTGGTTTCAGTACTTTGAGGGATCTAACTTATTCCTTTGTTGTTGTGACTTCACAAGAGAACCGGGTGTGAATGTTTAAGTTTCTGTTTGACTATCTTCTTTCTCTAGCTTGTGGTTTTTCCTATTAGTTTCTCAGTAGTGTAGAATTCACCTAAATGGGGTTACTTGAACTTGAAAACAGGAACAGTTTAAATGGGAATTGGTTTTGGGAATGAGTTGTGGCTTGGCCGTGAGTGTCGTGCTGTTCTTTTATGAATGAGTAGTAATGAGGTTGTTTATGCTTAGGTTTTGGAATCCCTAGGTTGGGATGAGTGTTTGTTACCCATACATATATCTGTAAATTTTATGTTTCTTATTCACTCCCAACCCAAGTTGATCACTTAGTGTCGAACACCCCATTTCATGGGGAGGGTGTTTTTCCCAACACTCCTATGAGTGGCTGGTTATTAGCTTTTTTTTTCTGCTCCCTTTCCCAAATAGCCCAAGACTCTTCAGGGAGGCTGTGATGGCCTGAAGTCTATTATTAGCCGAAGAATCTTCGGGCAGGGTAGTTGTGGTGGTTGGCCCAGGTGTTTACTGGCAGGTTGTTTCCCAAGTGTCTTCGGGATGAGGCCCAGGTGTCTTTGAGCGTGGCAGTAGTTGTTCTGACCCAGGTGTTTGCGGGTGTGGTTACACATGGTGGTTGTGGCCCAGGTGTCTGCGGGTAGGGTTTGGATGTGGGACTATGGTGAGGTTGTGGCCCCGGTGTCTATGGGTGGGGTTTGGTAGTGGGACTGTGGTGATGATATGGCCCAGGTGTGTGCGGGTGGGGTGTGGCAGTGGGACTGCGGTAAGAATGGCGGGATTGGTTTGATGTGTAGGATGTCTTCAATAACCAGTGGGAAAGTGGCACGGGGTACCCAAATATCGATATGCTATTACTATAGGTTACTTGACTTGCGTTATTTGGGGAGCGTGCCTTGGTGAGGTTTGGGTGGATAGTTTTTTCCTTGTTGGGTGTTTGGTTATCTCTTTTTCCACAGGACATTAGAATGTCTTCTCACTTGTACATGAGAGTCTTTGGATTTCCCTATTGAGTATACTTGTATGCTCACCCTATGTATATAAAATTTCTTTCAGGTTTCCAGGAGGACTTCAGGGTTCATGCTGGACCGTACTATCTTGAAACTTTGGGGCAGTTTTTGTTGTTGATTTCCTTTTCTTGGTATCTTTTTACCTTTGGAGTTTTGTGGGTTATATCTTTTACCTTTGAACATGCATGTGGGAATGGATTACTTTCAGCCATACATGTACTTTTAGTTTTGGTGTTGTGGGATTTACTATCTTATATCCTGATCCTATTAAAAGAAAAAGGGTAATGCCTTCCATTTAGCATGTGATTTTACTCCCTTGGCGCTAGTCGCCACTCCGGGACCTATTGAAGGCGGGTCTCGGGGGTCATTATCTAGCCTTCAACTTGAAGAAGGAAGGTTATGGCAATATTTTGTCCCTTCCCTCATCTTGGTGAAGGCGGGTCATGACAATGAGTGTTTAACCACTTGGTTCATTTAGATCATAGTCTTGGATCAATGTACTCTACCTCTTTCACTCTTTTAATTATCATTTTTCTTATTCTTTTTAAATGTTTTCTTTAGTAGAGGAATGATGTTTTGGTCTATGGTTCATGTAAAGATAAATTTTGGTTGTTTTGGAAAGGTTTTTTTGAGTATTCATTCAGTTTTTTTGGTGTTTCCTTCAGTGTAGGTTGATCCATAATCATATGTTTTTTTGGATAATGTTAAACTTATAATATTGGTCTAGTATTTTTATCCTCTTATTATTTTTTTCATCTATAGAACTATCATACTTTTTTTTACATTGGGTGGATATGATAGATAGAATTAACAATATACTTAACCACATTAAGTTTTAATTTAAATGGTAAGGGATTTATCACATGAGATTTATCTGTTTTATGGAATTTCTCTTCTTTGATCATAGTTTGTTTATTGTTTATTATTATTAAACTAATTTTATATAGTGATATGTGTTTGTATTTCTAAAAATAGATTTCTTGAACTCACATATCATAATATTTTAAGAACATATATGTGGCTAAATCCAATTTTGAGTAAATTTAAAAATTGTGTGAAAATACATATACTTGAACATATGAAATATTACTCAATCCCACCTTAGATCCTGAATTGAACTATGATGTTTGTGTGAGATTGAAATAATTTTTTGTTTTATATTGGTTTATTTTCTATGTTTTTTGTGATTTTTCATTCCCTTTTGGTTTTTTCAGTGATATTGGTGACTGGTTGGGTGAGAAATCTAATGGGTAGTAGGGTTGTGGTTGGTTGGAACGGGATGAGTTGAGGGCTGGTTGTGGTGGTTGGTTGGTGTTTTCTTGAGATGTGACATAATTGTGGCAAGACAGATGTGTTTTTTTCTATGTAAAACCACTATTATAATATCATGGTAGATATGGAATGAAGTAATTGATGTTGAAATTGAAATATAAGTGTGCTAGTAATTAAATAATACCATACTAAATTTTTATATGTGTTAACTGGTTTTAAAAATAAATGTTAAAAAATGAATGAAATTGACAGTGGGTATAAAGTGGTTTATCATTAAATATGGGATTAAATGGATTAACAATAAACCTTGGTTGGAAATTTTAAATACTTGAAAATGGTTAACGTGTAAATAGAAAAAAAAATTGATGGTTGTGTGGATGATTCATATAGTTAGTTTCATTTAGTGGTGGCAGTAGTTGGTTGTAGAGGTCATTCGGTGATGAGGTAGTGTTGTGGGATATGCTAGTTAAGTAGAATATTAACCCTTAGGCTAGGTATTGTATGATATCTACTATCATTATATTTTTCAAGTTATTTTTATATATACCCCACCCATGTTGAGTACTATGTACCGACAATGAAATGATTTGGGGGTGTTTTCCCCAAAATCAAGGTTAGTGACAGAATATATTTCTGATTTCCCCCTCTTCTCTGCTCTTTCTTCAATAGTGGTATGAGATCATGGTACCCAGTTCATAGCGATTATCGACCAATGATGGAATATATAGTGGTGATTCTTGGAGATGATAGGATACAATATGTGATTGGGGTCATGCATAGTGGGAGGAGGGAATGAGGTTGATTCCCTTCACACTCATGATACATATAACAACACCAATTTTAATGATTGTATCATTTGGAAATATGTGTGTGTGTGTGTGTGGTTTTTTCTTCGAATTTAGCATGCTGTTATGACTTTTTTCGGAACCCAGAATAGATATATTAAAAATATTAAATATATCAAACCACACATGCACATATTTTCATAATTTCTAGTTTTTACATTTATCAGAGCCTTGGGAAGAAAAAAAAGGGACCGCTGTTGAATCTAGAGTGTGGGGTTTACCCCAGGCTTGAAATAAGTTTTATAAACATCAAGTCTCGGGTTGATATACAGTCATGGGTGGGGAATTCGATGAATAAAATAAATTAAATTAGTTTTTTGGTTTAATTTTCAAAGAAATACATCCATATTTTTAAATCCCATTATAGAAAATTCTTAAGGTTAGTTGTATAACCCTATGAGATTCACCAACATGTGGAGAACCACCTTGGGGAAAGAATCTTCTACATTTAATTGAAGTATGATTGAGGATCTAAAATCATATTCGATGGGTCTCCCCATTGATTATTGAATTCTTGGATATTTACAATGATAATGATCTATAATAATTCTTCTTCAGTTTTCTATCCAACATTAATGTAGGACATGTTATTTTTATGATTCTCTCTTGAATCTCTTTTGATTTCAAGTATAGATATTTATCTTCTTTGGATTTTTGGGATATGGTAATTATAGGGACTGATCAACATATATTTTTTATTTTGGATAAGTTTTTTATTAATTACATTTTAGTTATTTTAATTTGCTTCTTGTATCCATGATTTTAATAAATGGCCAAGTATGCAAAATACATAATTGGCATCACCTAAAAAGATTGTTCCTTTCTCCCCTTTGTTTTTTTTCATAATTATCTCATGGGGTCAATGATTCAATTATTTTCAATCTAGTTTTTGAATGATAAAACCAATGGATTCACGTTCATTATAAGAATGATGATGGGGTCAATGTTTTGTGGGAGGTATGAAGAGAAATGGTGGATAACAAATCATGGTTTTAGGATCAGGACTTTGAACAGAAAAGGGAGGCATGACAGGCCTTGTTTGGATCGATGGAAACTACCAATTTTGGCCAAATGTGGTCAAAAATAAATTATGAATGATTTTATCTTCATTAATGGGGCCTTAAAATATTCTTCGGCTAGAATTTGTGGCTTAACTAATGAGATCCGTCGATGGAGGTGATCCTGGTTTGAAATATCAAACTATACATTGTGTAGTTTGGAAAATAGTATGTCATGTATCAATGATTTCTATGGTGATTAGGGTTTACAAATCAAGATAAATATCACACAGTGTGTGGATGAGACCACACATCATATCATCTTACCTAGGTAGCTATTTTGTGTATAGGAGGTACACGCCTAAGACCCTGAGTGGTCCTACAGATTACATCCCTATAAGTACATGTTGTGTGGCACTATTTGACCAATTGAATTGCGTTCATAGATAAACATGTCTGGGAACCCTTGTGGTCTCACACACTTTTTGGATTAAAGAACACATTGTGTATAGTAGTTTTTACATGCTAAGGGGACCAGCAGGATATATCCAGGACTTAACATGGGAGTACATCCCATGTACACCAAGGGACACACTATGTACTTTTTTTAGAATGTTATACCTTATGTATATCTTTCATCAGGACTCAAAATTTGGCCAAAGAGTATTCCTTTCAGAGTATAATTCAATTTACAATGTGTTGGTGAGATTTTATTTGACATCAAATATACAAAGTGAGGTGTCATGATCATATTTCTCCTTCCAACACAATTGGTTGATGTTGAGGATTAGGTTTGATCATTGGAGTTTCGGTTGGGTTCAGTAATCCCTTAAAGAATGTGATTTCAATTATGTTATGGGTTTCCCTTTTTCTTTATATAGGTAGGTTCAGTACCCTCCATACAAATCTGGGTGTGGTTCCTCTATCTTTTGAGTCAGTATTCCCGTTCGTTGATCCCTGACAGGGAGCGAGTCCTCCACTCGAGTCAGTACTTCCTACAATGAGGAATTTTCTAGTGAGGCATGGGTCCTCCATCATATTTTAGTGAGGTTTTTATTTGTATACTATTATTAGTATAGCATTAGATCTTTTATTTCTAGATAGAATCATTTCTCTTAGCTGGCTGAGAAGATCAAGATCCTTCTCCCTTTGACTAGGGATTCTTCTATATGAGCATATATTTATTGGATTTCCATCCCCTCTTATCTTATGGGTTGAGGTAACTATATTATTATTATCAATCCCTTTATTTTGTTCAGGTCATACTACTAGGTATATATATCTCCCCCCCACATGGTATTTTCCCACACATGTTGTTTCTTATGCAGATGACAGGCACCTTGGTAGAGACTTTGGTGGACCAAGAGTAGTTGGATCTTAGTTTTATCAAGTGACTATGCCTATGTACTATAGTTAGTTCCCAAGACCATGACTAGGGATCTCTCTTTATAAAATGCCAAAATTTTAAAATAACACTATACTCAATATCTTTCTTTATACGCAATAGCAATCTTGAAGTGAATTGTGATATACTACAAAAAATATTTTTATTTAAATGTGGCCATTATTTACTAGTTGTTAAATTGAATGGTATGAATCGTAATAACAAAATTATGGAAATATGTATCAAGGTACTACTCAATAAAAAAGTATTTATAAATTCTTAGACAATAAACATTCAATTTTTCGTAAAGTCATTTTATGCATCAAAAATACATTTTTCTTCAAAATTCGTTTTATTTAATTTTGTGATAAAATATTATAATTAATTTATACCAATTTTAGAAAATATATTTGAAAAAATTAACTTGAATTTTTAAATAATAATTTAAATATTATCTTAAATTTATTTTTTGATAACTTTTTGAAAAGTTTGATTTTTCAGTGAATAGTAAAAAATATTGATTTTTATTGAAAAATGTCTTTTTATTTCAAGAATTTACAATGTAACATTTTGTTTTAAAATTTATTAAAAGTAAAATTTGTTTATTTATATTATTAATAATTCAATTAAGGTCATTGTAATCAATTTTACTCTTTATTTTTATGTAAAAATTTATTATACTTAAGAAGACATTTTTTCTGGAAACCCGCTTTTCATTGCATTTTGCGACTTTAATTATCAATTAAATTATTTTTCTTATATGAATTTAATTTCATAAAATGAGTTCCTATTTAAAATTATCTTAATTAATATAATTAAATATTTTAAAATTAATTTTTTCTTTATAAATAGTAACCATAGTAAATATTTTTCACCTCTGTAAAAGAAGTAAAATTGGGTTAAACCC
Organism: Viscum album; assembly: GCA_963277665.1. NCBI lineage: Eukaryota > Viridiplantae > Streptophyta > Magnoliopsida > Santalales > Viscaceae > Viscum > Viscum album. Next base: position 88,062,425 of record OY728140.1, on the reverse strand, counting down.
AAGGGGTAAAGCTTAAAAATCTATCTAACACTTTACTTTATCATATTTTAATACTGGTGTTTAACCAAATATATGTTTTAGAAGTTAAATAGTTTATTTTAAAATATTATTTTGAATTTTAGAACCCAATATTGACTTTTGTAACGACAAGTTATATTTTATTCAAATTTATAACTATTTTTTGGATTTTTCATTTAATGTCATGTTTTGAAGATTACATTTGGTTTTGGATTGATCTAAAAGTCTAAAAAATAATTTTATTACTATTTAACCAAAAAATTGGTGTAACCTAGTTTATTTATTAATTTAAAGGTAAAATTATTTTTACACTTCAATCAGGTATTTTCTTAAAAACTGTTTTTCATCTGTTTTGTATTATTATATTAAAAGTAATGTATTCCACCAATATAATTTGACCCTGATAAAATGGATTCCAAATTTAAAATCATCATTTTAAAAAATTATAATTTCCATTTTATTTTTGGTCATTTAATTAAGTTATCATGGTAAAAATTCAAGTTATCACGGTTAACGTTAAAATTAGTTTAAAGTGGTTTAATTAAAAGATAAAGTTTAAAATGTATCCAAAACTTGCTTAAATGTGATTTTTTGAGTTTATTTAAACCCTATAGTACCTTATCTTCTAACAGAGAGTTACTCGGTTCCACATAACAAGATTATGATATATTTTTTTAATCTTTTGAAAGATTCCAAGTGTGTCCTCTCCCCCACTTATAAAAGGAAACCTCCTCTCCTCTCTTCCACAAACCATTCAAGCACTATAGTTTAGAAATTCCCTACCCAAAAACCATTATGAAATCCCTAATCATGTAATATATATCTTATTTTGTGTATTATACCAACTTTAAATGGATAAATGTGTAAATCAAAGGAGGTTGTCCGGAGAAGAGGTATGGATTTTAACCAAATGTTTTTCTTTTATTTCTTATACAGCCTCCTTCAAAACTCTCCTACCCATTTTAATATTATAAAATCAGTATATAACACATATTTATATGTTTTTGTTTTTATTTAAAAGCCTTAATCCATCTTTACTTTCATAAAATGGTAAATTAAACCATCATTGGTGTCTGTGGTGGACTACGACCTCTTGAATTAATATAATTCATTTTTCATCACCACCTCTCACTGCTGGTAATAATGGTTGATTTAATGCATATATATGATATTAATTATATAATTATATTTCTATAAATATAATATTTCCTTTATTTTCTTACCTTTCCATTCATTTAAAAAAGATAACACCATTCGTGTGTGCGTGTGAATTACCACCTCCATGAAGCGATGTGATTCATTTTTCATCACCAACTCACATGGGTAGTATATCTAAGGGTATTTAATGATATAATATTATATTTATGAAATTATCATAATTATATAAATATAAAAATTCACTTACCTTCTTTACCTCATGTTCTTTGAAAAATAGAAACTTTACTCATGCGTATGTATGGCCTACTACTATCGTGATTGTAATATAAATCATTTTTCACAACCATATTATATGGTCAGTTTTAAAATTATAATTAACGTATAAAAAATATTATTATTCTAGGGATTATGGAATAATAACCCCCTTTTCCATGGTCAACATACCACAATCATTTTGAAATTATGAATTGAATGTCCCCAAAACACCCGATGTAGATAAAACAAAATAAGTAACTAAACATTTCACTATAATAAATGAAACAAAAATTAATAACAAATTAAGAATCCTGTAAATTTTTTGTAAAAAATTAAATTAATTGATGTAAATTTATTATATAGTAGTTAGAGTACATAAATGAAAATTATATACTTAAGGTAATGGATTTCGTCTCAATTTCCCTTCATTGAGGCATGTTTTAGTGTTTTACATGTAATTTATTTTATGTGGTGTATATACTACCCTTTTACATATTATATCATGAAAAATTCATAATTAAGGGTATTTTATGTTTATTTCATGTTATTTTATCTAATATTTTTTGATTCAGAAGTTACCAAAGCGGTAATGGGTTTCTTAACTCGATTTAATTTCATTAGATTATATCATTTCTTCATTGATTATATTATTCCAAGATTATAAATGAAATTAAATTTGTCTGATTTATGATTTATTTCCACTTTAATTATGTGGATTTAAATTTTTCACACATAATCGCTCGATTAATTAATTCTCAATTTAATTATATGATCTTTGTAAGGGTTATTCATATCAAATTTTTCTTCTTTTGGACTTATGTTTATGTTATGCACCTATATTATTATATAATTTGTATATAATGACCATTGACATGTTATATCATGGATATATTTATATTCATGGTATTTAATTTTTTATTTCAAGTCATTTATTTCATAGGATTATGATTCAAAAGTTACCAAAATGGTAGGTATTTTTATGATACAATCTCATCTTAATTTAGGATTTTATATGTTCAAAGATGCATTGGGAGGTATCATATACTATTATTTTCTATAAATATATACCTTTTATTCTCCTCTAGTTATAAATGTGGTTTAAATGTTTATATTTCATTTCTTCCCCTATTGATTAAATAAACATCCAGAAATTTTTTTGTAAGTGATATCGATCTTGTATCTTCTTTTAGATCAAGAATATTTCTCTTCCATATCCATGTTTCATAAAATTTTTCCAAGAGTGTTATTATTTATGATTTAATTATTTATTAAGTTTATTTTAAATTATATTTTAATTTATTTAAAAATAAATAAATAAAGAGTATTTTTAACATTGTTTGTATGACATATTTTGAAGTTCTTTACCAAAGTGTTAAAGTAATGTCTAATTTTAACATATATGGATTAAATTCATTTTTTCACCATAATGAATTATTTTTCATTGAATATTCCTTGGAAATATTCCACGATTACTTTCAAAGAAAATTCTTTTCTAAATATTTTGGAAATTTTTAGTTTTTTAAAGTGATTTTCAGTGTGGTAAGGGTATTTTCCTTAAGAATGTTTTTAATGATATTTTAATGGTATTTCTATTCATAAAAAATAAAAAACCTTGATGTTAATTATTCTATACTAGGAATGTATTTTAATGATACCAAACTTATTCTTTCTCTGGATCTATTATGATTGTTTCTAAGAGATTGTCATGGAACCTATTTCTTTTCCATGGGTAAATCAAGCTATGATAGAAATATGATTTTTTTATATTAAAAAGTGAAATCTTCTAACTATTTTGATCATAATATGGTAGTTGTATATATGTATGGATTATTTATGGGTGGTTCTTTCATAAATCAAGTACGTATGGTTTCTTTATAAACCAAGGATGGGTGGATCTTTTATAACCCTCCAATGCATTTGGTAAAGAGACAGAGTTGACCGGTTATAGGTGTCTTATAAGAGATAGCTATAATATAATAGGTAGGTTATTTTATTTGTAAAAGTGATTATAGGAGTGATATTATATTGATGTTCCAAGATACCAACATGTTTTCTCTACAATTTATATGAGTTCTATTAAAGCCTTGGTCAAGGATTGTTTTTACATGGATCGTGATTGTTGAATTATATGACTCTTGTCTTATGTTAAATTTTTATTCCAGGTTTCATGAATTATTTTTCTTTTTTTATGAGTAAGAATTCTCTTATGTTATTCTCATGAAATGAATTATTTCTAAAAAGGTTTCATGTGTAAATAATTTTATGGGAGATATTGAATACTTAATATGGAATAAGAAAAGCTGGGTATAGTGGAAAAAATGATCACCTTAAGACATTGGTGTTATTATGTAAGATTTTTTCCCTGATTCTATAAAACAATAAACCTAAAAGGTCCTTGGTTATATAAGTGATCGAATATTTACATTTTATGTTGTAAATTTTGGATGGTTGAAATTGGGTCATGTTTATGAGTATCAAATACAGAGATATAAATATTATGTTTTTCACATTGGATTTGGGATTGCTGGTTTGGGATTTTCATACTCTATCATCCTTAGTAGTCTTTATAGGTTGGGACACAATCCATTTTTTGAGTTTTTATATTTTCTCGTGTTTTTATTTTTGTATTTTTGTAGTACACATATGTTTACTCAATGTTTGTTTCATGAATTTTATTATACTCTAGAGGTTTTAACATTTATTATTATCCATGAATTGTTTTATGGAGATACATGTGTATGTAGGTACTATAGGATTTTTCCTTGCATCAAGTGATATATTTCTACTCAGCAATAGTTTCTAGACACTATCCTATTAGAGGTATAATTGGGGTGTCACTCTCAGCTTACTGCAAGTATATGTGGGACCTCACTGGGTTTGGTCCACTACTACAAAAAATGCCTTTAACATCCCTAGAATAAGCCATTATCAGTGCTAAAAAAGCACTGATAATCGGAGCATGGTTAAAATCTTAAAACATTTATCAGTACTAAAAAAGCATTGTTAAAGGGCCCTTTTAGAATCTCTTATTTAGCGCTGATAAATACAGCACTGTTAAAGGGGGTAACATTATATTTTTTCAGATACCTATGAGACTAACCCCTTTATCAATGCTTCCATAACCCCCTTAATAGTTCTTAACACCCCCTTTATCAGTGATTTTCACCCCAACACCCATTTTTTTAGTGGTTTTTGAATTTCCAGTCTCATGTGTGCCTGCCTAGATTTGATCACTGCACCTCTCCTTCAAGGATGGAACACTATAACCACTACACCATGTTGTTTTGATGTCTGTTTAATAATATTTTTATTTATTTTTATATATTTGAATATATGTATATAATTATTTTTAAATAAATTTATACAATATGTGTGTGTGTGATACATACATATATGTATATATACTTATATTTATTTAAATATATTATATATTGTACTCATTTACATCTACTAGAATATAATATAAATATATATCTATTTATTAATACACACACAAATGTATATATAAACATTTTAAATATATTTGTATAATTTAAAACATGGTAAGATATTGTTTTAAATACATTTTTAGAATATGTATTTATTTAGATATATTAGAATAAACATTTTTACATAAATATGTTTATATATGTATTTTTATGAGTGATTTATTGTAAGTAAATATAAGAAAAAATGAATATGTTTAATTATAAATAAAATTATGTTGTGAAAAAATGATAAAATTTTAAAACCATAATATCAATATGAATGTAAGACCTGTGAATATATTCATTCCCCACTAAAAAGGGATAAAATACCCCCTTAAATGGGGTTGAAAAACCATCAAATATTAAATAATTAGGGTACCCAAACTAAAAACTCAGTTTTGGAGGCCTTATGTGCCTTTTTGGCCTAAAATCTGACATAGATTTACCTCTATCACTAAGGGAATAAATCTCATCACAGAATTCAATTTGATATGTGCTAGATCCCAAATAGACACTAGGATCAAAAGTTACGGCTTTTTGAAGTTCAAGTTTCATTTTCAAATTATTTTAGATATTTTATTATTATTTTATTTTTTTTATCTTCAAATTGATATAAAATGACTATTACTCAGTAATAATAAGAAAATTATTAATTAAAAATATTTTTTAGTTATTTTATAACCCATTTTCACTAAATACCTAATATATTAACTGTAAATTCCTATTTACCTCATCTAAAAAATATTTTAAAAAAATATTATATTCATATCAATATAAATATAATTATATATTAATATATTATTTTTAATGAAATATAATATTTTTAAGTGTACTTTTATCAGAGCTTGTAAAAAATCACTGATAAAGAGAGGGCCTTTATCAGCGCTTGTAAAGAAGTACTCATAATGGTCACCCTTTAACAACTCTTTTTAGCACTGTTAAAGACCCCATTTAACGACACTAAAAATATATATTAAATTACACATTTAATAGCGCTAAAAAACGTTGTTAAATACCTCCTTTAACAGTGCTTTTTTTAGCATTGACAAAGGGGTACTTTAACAGCATTTTTAGCTAGCACTATTAAATCCCTAGCGCTGGATAAGCCTAGTTTTGTAGAAGTGGTTATGAAAGAATAGTATCATAGTGGTTCATGCCTGGGGATAGTGTTTAGAAAGAGATGTGTTATAAGGGTCAGTTGGGGAATGTAGGGAAATGGTGTAAAGGTGTCTCAAGTTTATCTCTTAAACTAGAGAACCTAGTGATTTTATGGTGGCTGATGTATCCATACACCAAAACTATGATCACCCACTTGTCAAATCATTATATTGAGGCACTAGTTGAAGGAAAAAAATACTACATGTATCATATAGGAATGGGATTTTGAATTTTATATCCTTGTTGAGTCATCTTCCCATATATGATCATCTAAACGTGGTCTTGTTAATTTTCAAGATTATGTATCAATGATATCCAGATAGGATATCGAGTAAAGGTTGTGATGATGACTAGTCTAGTGATGAGGATTCATTTTATGATACTAATCATGAGGTGTTCCCTCTCAGAGACAAGATATCAGTGATTCCACCCAATGAGAGGTGTGTGGTCCCACCTCTAGCAATTCAGGCTGATTTTCATCTGTATGTTGAGTAGACTATTTTTTTAGTGGAACAAGATTCTAATGTGCATATTCTTAGAATTTTTATTAGTTTTGGTGATAAATACTTCTTACGTTCATATTGATTTATACCACCATGTAGTGGATTATTAGCTTTAGTTAGTGGTTTAATATTTCTAACTCATGCGGACCCCAACTGGTCAGATGGTTTTGATTGTGAATGGCCTTTTTTATGGAGAACCAATGTGCTGGTGTATTATATTAATCAAGACCCATGATGAGGTGACACCCTCATGGGAAGAGTTTTATCACTCATTACATGATTATTACTATATTTTTAACTTTCAGTATGTGTAGATTGAGGAGCTTAAAGAGATGCAGTAGAGTGATATTACAATTGTGGAGTATATTTCCAGGTTCACCAACTTCATGCACTACTCTATTGACATGGTGTGAAATGGATACATCCAATTTTTAATGTTTAAGTCGATAACCATAGATAAATCCATGTTATCATATTATCTCTATTAATTATCACTTTTATCAGGGTTTTAGAGTGGGCCTTGATGACAGAGAACTCCCTAGCCTAAGAGCCTCGAGCAACTGAAGCTGGTAGTGGACATCACAGAGTAGAGTTGTATATTATAGCCGGAAGATTCTAGGCATTGTTTATTAGTGAATTGGGCCTTCTCATAACCATGTTTGTTCTTAGGGATCAATAGTATGGGGATCCTAAAAAGGATCCAATCAACTGAGATACAGAGAATGTTATGTTTTTTATGAGAGGAGTCACATCATTCATGATTTCCTAACCCAAAACTATAGATGGTGGAAACAAAGTGGATGGACCTTCCTAGAAAAGGAAGTGTCACAATCAGGAATTTTACTATCTCACACATCTTCTAACAATGTGAGATAACACATGGTGGAGATATTGTTACTAGAATCCCATGGTAGTTTCAATTAAATTTTATAATCCCATTCTAGATCGGGATGAGATATTCATAGTATGCGACCAAATAGACTATCACCATAGGAGAGTTAGATGTCTATGGTTGGATGGGAAGATATTTTCATTCAATGGTTACAAATACCTACTGGTAGAATGAGATGGGATCGAGAGTAGGTAGCTACCACTTATATTATTTTGATTAGAAACATAAACCCTTGGTGTAGTGATCTACTCATATATCTAGCTTCCAGTAATAGTGGATGAGTACAAGGATGTATTCCTCAAATATTTTATGATACTACCTCTACATTGAGAGATATATTTCTATATAGACATTCACCCTAAGACCAGACTGATATCTTTTATAGTATATCAGATATCTTCTATTGCGCTCTGAGATATGGGGGTATAGTTGGAATAACTTTTAGAGAAAGGTTTTATCAGACCTATATTGTCCCCCTAGGTAGCTATAGTGTAGTTTGTCCAAAATTTAGATGGGAACCTAAAGCTATGTGTTGAATTTTCGATGCATGAATTAGGTAATAATCAAAAACATGTACCTTTTTCAATGATTGATACCATCTTCAACTATATTAAAGGCATGATATGGTTCTCTAATATTGACCTCATGCATGGATACCACCAATTGAGGGTTCACGAGAAGGTTATTTTGAAGATGGTATTCTTATGTTTCTATAGGAACTATGGGTTACTGGGGATTCCCTTTTGGTCCTATAAATTCCCCTGTTGCCTTATTGGGACAAATGGATAAGATTTTCCATTACTTATTAGACTACTTTATGGTTTTCTATATTGATTAAATTCACATTTACTTTATTCCATAGGAGGAGTAAACAAATCATTTATAGATGGTCCTGGACTTACCTTAGGAGAACTATCTATTTTGTAAACTTTTGATGTGTCTATTCTACATTAGAGAGGTTCACTTTCAGAGTCATTTTATCTTCGAACATGTTGTAGGCATAGAACTGGTGAAGATAAAGCTAGTGCTATCTTTAGAACCACCCAAGATTTTTTCAGAGGTATAGAGTAACCTCAAATTGGTGGGGTTTTATCTGAGGTTTGTGGAAAAAATTTCTAGGATAGAAGAACCTTTGATTGATTTGACATGTAAATGGAATCCATTTGAATAGACCAAGTGGTATCATAAATCCTTTGAAGAACAGAATAAATGGTTGACTGGTGCTCCTATATTGAGACTACCATAGGATGGTGTTGAGTATATAGTATTCCGCGATTCTTATAAAGATATAATTGGGTGTGTATTCATGTATACGTGGAAATGTTTTCTTATGGGTCAAGGTAGCTTAGACCCCATGAGCAGAACTACATAACCCAAGATTTGGAGTTTGCATCAATAGTTTACACCTTGAGGGTGTTGAGGTATTATCTTCTAGGTGAGCACTTTATGGTTTACTCAAACCACCAGAGACTCGGGTATATCTTTTCTCAAGGAGACCATAACATAAGACAAAGATATTAGTTTGAGTTCTTTCAATACTATGAATTTGAGTTATTCTATACTCTAATGAAGGGAAACATGGTGGAAGATGATGTTAGATAAAAATATAGGCATCTCTTAGTGGAGGAGGAGTCTGAATAGTTGGCCACTTTGTAGTTGAACCTAGTGAAGAAGAGAGGAATAGATTATCTTCAGTTGATGGTAGTGACTCCACCACTTCCCCAGTATGTGAGAGAGGATCAATTGAGAGACATGGATTGTGATGTTATATGTGACCATATATCTTAAAAATATAAAGTGGGAAGGTTTTATAAAAGTGGAGATAATGCTATCCTTTTCTGAGGAAGATTGGTGGTTTTGATCACATTTCATTAGTAGGTGTAGAAGAAGATTCGTACCTCCCCATTATTGTTATATCTTGGAGTGTTGAAGATGTATCGTTACCTTCAGAGGTAGTTTTTGTGGGATTTTATGTGGTGTAGAATTTATGAGTTTATATTTTGATGCTTTATATGTCAATAGGTTAAGGTAGAACATTATATTCCAATAGGCTTAAGTCTACCTCTTGAGATCCAAGAATAGAAGTGGTATGGCATATCAAGGGATTTTTTATGGGTATTATATAGACAGTGAGAGGTTCTGAAGATATCTGGGTTATTTTTCACCGACTTACCAATTCTTCTCACTTTATTTCCTTCTATTAGAAGAGTTTTATAAAGATTTTGTAGTGCTTGTATGTGAAGGATATCATCTGATTCCATGGGGTACCATCAACGATTATTTCTAACTATGATATGTGGTTCCCATCATGGTTTTAGAGAGGTTTTCATATGGATTTTCAGACCTAGTTATGATAGATTATGGCATTTTAACCAAGGTATAGGGATATACTGATCAAACTATCTAATTTTTAGTGGATATGCTAAGATCCATCATATTAAACTTCAGATTTATAAATATAACTCACCATTGGAGGAGATCTATCATAATAACAGGTATCACTCTACTATCAGCATGTAACCATTCAAACATCTATATGGGAGACCCTAGAGGTCACCCTTGTGTTGGATGGAGATAGGAAAGTCATATCATGGGTGGGGAATTAGAATAATTAAATTAAGTAAATTTATTTAATTTATTTAATCATCTAACCTAGGTATTCAACTATTTCAACCCTTTTATGGAAAATCCTCAGGGTTAGTCGCATAACCATGAGAGATTCACCAATGGAGGGAGATCCACCACACCAAAATAACCTTTGAAATTTAGTTGAAGGAGGATCAAGTATCTAAAATCAAATTTGATGGGTCTCACTATTGATAAAGAAATAATTGTATTTCCATGACAACAGTGATATGGAACCATTCTTCATCACTGATCAATCCAATCATCGGTTAGGGGTCATTATTTTTAATATTCATTCCCAAATATCTTTTGATTTCAAGAATGGATATTTTTCTTATTTGAAACTCTAGGATATGTTCATCTTATGGCCCTATAAACTTATATTTTAATTATGGCCCTAATTTTTATTCATTTTGTAACAACTAGGCCTCATTGATAGCACATGCACTAAGACTTTTAATATGTCCATCAGGACCTAGCCCATTAGGAACCACAAATTTCCCCTCAAATAAGTGATCTCTTACTAGATACAACCCACATTCCTAAATAGATCATTATACTAATGACTGTATCCATGGGAAAATACATATTATTTCAGTTTTCTTTGTCCTAACTCACTAGAACCCTAGGAAAAATCATAGGAGGTCACCCATCTTAACACTACTCTATGGCATGGATCACTTAAATATGGAGTTCTAATTAGGCAGACATGGAAAAAATAAAGGTTCACCTTGTTGACATGGGTAGTAACATTAGTTCTTTTAACCCTTGAACTTTCTAGTGTATTATATTTACCCTCCCCCCACCCCACCCACCCCTAAGAGAAAAACATCCCCATTATTGGCACTATATTTCAACCCAGGTAGTGCCAATGCGTTTTTGGATGGGTACCCTCTTTGATACCATTATAAAAACTATACCCCACTAACAGAACAAGTAACCCACCTTTTAATATGGTCATCATCCCCTACACCACTAAGAACCACTAGTTTCTTGATAGACATGTGGTACCCTAATAGGGCCCACCCATGTGCTTGAACAAATCATATAAAAAATAACTATCTCCAAAGTCTAACACATGTTCTTTCAATGTAATTTATACTCACTCATACAAACCCTAGGAAACATCCTAGGAAGTTACTCATCCTTACACTACTCCAGGCCAAGGCTCACTTAATTGTGGAGTTCTAATCAGGTGGTCTCCTGAAAATAAAGGTGCACCTTGTTAACAAGGGTAGTAACATTTAGCCTTTTAACCCTTGGAATTTATGGGGTTTTACATGCTAAATTTTAGTTATTATAATATCCTACTTATTTCTATTATTGTGGTCAATGCTTGGGTATATATCTGTCATTGATGATCTCACCTTGTTCTATTGTGTCTTTCTCTCCAATCTTCACCATATTCTTCGTCATTGTCTCTTGGGGGAAATGATTTGAGTATTACAGGATTTATTCGAGCACGATCAAACTTCTAAATTTATATTGGTTCTAAGAATGATAATGGGATAAATATTTTTTATAAGTAAATAAAAAAAATAGATGATCATTGATGAAGGTTTGAGGATCGAGACTCTGAATGAAAAATGGAGGTGTGATGGGCCTTGTGTGGAATGATGGAAACTATTGATCTCAACCAAATGTAGTTTTAAATCAATAATGAATTATTTTTCCTTTAAAAATGATTCCTTTGAAAAACAAGTGAGTGTGATTAGTGGCAGAACCAGTGAGATCCAATGATGGAGGTGTGTCTACTTCAAAATACCAAACTATATTCCATATAGTTTGGAAAATAACACATATTGTACCATGGTTTTATACGGTGGATAGGGTTTCCTAAACAAGTTAAATATCACACACCATATGGTCATAACAAAAATTCATATGATCTTACCTAGGTTGTCGAGCAGTTTATATGGGAAAGATACTTAGGAACCCGAGTGATCCTACACACCTTGTCCCTATAGGGACACATTGTGTGGAATTATCCCACTAGTCGAGCCATGTTTAGAGAATAACACTCCTCAGATCCTAGGTGGTCTCATTAAACACGTGAATCTAAGAATACACCATGTTTAGTGGTTTTCACACACTTAGTGGAGAATTAGGACATGGCTACGACTCGACATAGGAGTATAATCAGTGAGTAGTCCTTTTGAGACTCAAAATTGGGATTGGGGTAGTCCTTTATGAGTATAATTCCATGTATAATGCGATGGTGAGATTTTTTATATCAGATATATAGTGTAAGTTGGATCCATCAGATCACTTCTTCCAGTATGATCGAATGGTGTTGAGACTTGAGTGTCATTGTTGGAGTTGATTATGGGATTGGTACTCCCCTATCATTAAGCTCCAGCATGGAGTGAGCCCTTCACTGGAGTCAGTACTCCCTTAACTAACACATTTTATAGTGAGGCATAGGTCCTCACTAGTGGAAAAAACGGTTAACACGTCGGCATTTTTCATGTCAGTTCAATATAACCGACATGCAAAGCTTTAATAATCGATATATCATGTCGGTTATTTTATAACAGACGTGATATATCTATCAGGATCCATTTTCTACGTCGGTTAGTTTATTACCGATGTAAAATATACAGAGATTATATTTTTTACGTCGGTTATTGTATAACTGATGTGAAAATCAAATCTGGCGTGCTTTATCACATCGGTTATAAAATAACTGACATGATAAAGGAAAGCTAGGAACTTTATCACATCGGTTATAAAAAAACCAACATGATAAATCTAATCTTAGAAATATATCACGTCGGTTATCAAAAGAAATGACGTGATAAAGAGATATGTATCACGTCGGTTATTTTATAAACGATGTGATAAATTGTTTTCTATGTCGGTTATTAAATAATTTATGTTATAAACATTAAAAAAATAGTTTACCATGTCAGTTATTAAATAAACAACGTGATAAATATTTTATATGATTTATCACACCCCGTATTCAGTCATTCTATTTTCTTTGATCGGGCAACCTATGACTCATCTCTCTCACATGGAAAACCTAGAAACGATTCTTCGAAGTCGTGCCCTCCAGCCTCGTTTTTCCAATATCATTCTTCGTATTTATTATCATCAGATCTATCAGGTTGACTCACAATACTCAAGTAAGCCACACACGACTCGTTTTCTATTTTTATTTTCCGTGATGCCCTAAACTAATTTTTTGAGATGTTATTTTTCTTTGTTCTTGATATCATGGTAAGTTTCATAGTGTGCATTTATACCATGCTAAATTATTTTCTAGTAAAATAAACCTATGGAAGTGATATCATGCAATTTTATGATTTTTGTGTGTTCTATCATGTGTGTGTGCACGTATAGGGGGTTTCCAAGGGGGTGGGGGCTGTGCAAGTAGGTGGGGGTGTCCAGGGGGTTAGGTGGGCTGTCCAGTGGGGTGGGGGTCTCTAGGGGGTGTCAAAGGGGGTGGGAGTGGTGTACAGGGGGGTACGGGGGCTGTCCAAGGGGGTTGGGGGTGTCCAAGGGGGTAGGGGGGGGATGTCAAAGGGGGTGGGGGTGGTGTCCAAGGCGGTGCGGGGGCTATCCAAGGGGGTTGGGGTGTCCAAGGGGGTGGGGGCGGTGGTGTCCAGGGGGTGAGAGGGATGAGGGGGCTTTCCAAGGGGATAGGGGTGTCTAGGGGGTGGGGCTATCTAGAGGGGTGGGGCCTCTCCAGGGGGTGGGGGCTGTCCAGAGGGGTGGGGGATGTCCAGAGGGTTCGGCGGGCTGTCCAGAGGGTTGGGGGGTGTCCAGGGTGTCCATGGAGGTGGGGGGGGGGGGGGGGCTATCCAGGAGAGTGTGTGTAGGGGGGGGGGTCCAAGGGGTGGGGGTGTCGAAGGGGGTGGGGGTTGTCCAGAGGGTTGGGGGTGTCCAGGGGGTGTCCAAGGGGTAGGGGTGGGGGTGGTGTCCAAGAGGGGTGAGCGATGTCCAAGGGGGTGGAGGGCTATCTAGAGGGGTGGGGGAATTCTACGGGTTGGGGGTGTCCAGAGGGGTGGGGCGACTGTCGAAGGGGGTGGTGGTGTTAACGGTGGTACTTGAGGGGTTTTGGGAGGTGAGTTTCGAGCAGTCGACGCATTTCAGTTCCGATGGGTATCGCCGGTGATTTGCGTGACGTCGAGCTGCTGCTACCGATGAAGACTGTGATGGTTCGAGATGATGTCGTTCTTTGAATGCTCTGGAGACGGTGATGGTATCGATACGTTTAGGTGGGCGTCTCGGAGCACGGTGGAATACTTTTCTGGCGATATGATGCGTGATTTCAGGGTGCATAGCACGAGGTGGTTAGTTGGCAGTGATGTGAGGTGTCACGTGCTCTGAGGTCTATGTTGAATCTTTTTAAAATTTGAATGTTTGTACTGTTTAAGCAGGAGAGTTGCTTTTGATTTTTTAATTCCACTGTTCGATTACCACTAACCCTTAAAGCGGCTTTTTGAAAATGAAAAAAAATGGATTGAAGGAGTTGAAGGGGGTGGTGGTGTTCATGGGGTGTCCAAGGGGGTGGGGGTGGTGTCCAATGGGTGGGGGGTTGTCCAAGGTGGTGGTGGTGTCCAAGGGGTGTCCAAGGGGGTGGGGGTGGTGTCCAAGGGGGTGGGGGTGTCCAGGGGGTGTCAAATGGGGTGGGGGTTGTGTCCAGGGGGTGTGGGGATTTCTACTGGAGTTGGGGGTGTCCAAGGGGGTGCAGGTGATGTCAAAGGGGGTGGGGGTGGTGTCCTGGGGGTGTGGGGGCTGTCCAAGGGGGTTGGGGTGTCCAAGGGGGCATGGGGGTGTCCAGGGGGTGAGAGGGGGTTTTCAAGGAGATAGGGGTGTCCAGGGGGTGGGTGGTAGTGTCTAGGGAGGTGAGTGGGTTGTCTAAGGGGGTAGGGGGTGTCCAGGGGGTGGGGGCTGTCTAGAGGGGTGGGGGCTTTCCAGGGGGTGGGGGCTGTCTAGAGGTGTGGGAGGTTGTCTAGATGGTTCGAGGGGTTTTTCAGAGGGTTGGGGGTGTATAAGGTGTCCATGGAGGTGGGGGGGGGGTAGTCCAGGGGTGTGTGTGTGGGGGGGGGGGGGGTCCAAGGGGTGGGGGTGTTGAAGGGGGTGGGGGCTGTCCAAGGGGGTGGGTCTTGTCCAGAGGTTTTGGGGTTTCTGTCCAGGGGGGCTATCCAGAGGGTTGGGGGGTGTCCAGGATGGTGTCCAAGGGGGTGGGGGGTGGGGGTGGTGTCTAGGAGGGGTGGGGGTGTCCAAGGGGGTGGGGGCTGTCTAGAGGGGTGGGGGCTGTCCAGGGGGTGGGGGGATTGTCCAGAGGGGTGGGGGCTGTCCAAGGGGGTGGGGGATGTCCAATGGGGTGGTGGTGTCAAGGGGGTGTCTAAGGGGGTGGGGGTGGTGTCTAGGGGGTGGGGGGCTATCCAAGGGGGTAGTGGTGTCCAGGGAGCGTCCAAGGGGGTGGGGGTGGTGTCCAAGGGGGTGGGGGTGTTGTCCAAGGGTTAGGGGTGTCCAGGGGGTGGGGTGGTGTCCAAGGGGGTGGGGGTGGTGTCTATGGGGTGGGGGCTATCCAGAGGGGTGGGGTTTGTCCAGAGGTTTCAAATCATTAGGATACGTGTAATTTTCAGTAGTTAATGTATACATATTTTAATATTTATACTTCATATTTATTTTTTACGGAAGGGTGAATTTGGTATCCAGTTGCACCAGGATGTATTATTTGTGAACCTTAAGAAGAAAGGATCCAAGATGAATTTAAAACTGTTATATCTAACTATATTTTCTTTTTAAAATCATTTTCAAGCATATTTTTTTTAAATACGCATAGATTTGTTTTATATTTCAAAATTGTTTTACATTAAAAATATGATATTTATCATATAAACATATATTTGTCTTATCTTAAAAAGATGTATAATTTTGATATTTGTTATAGGTAATAATGAGTCGAAGTTGGATTATGGCACATCGAGTGAGTAATGAATATGAGGAAGTTGTTGATGCCTTTTTGTAATTTGATAAATGAAATGTTCTAAGCAGTGACATTTGTTTATATCCATGCATGAAATGGTTGAATGTGAAGGAGTTGAAAAGTATAGAGATAAAATATCATCTGATTTTTCATGGTTTTAATTCGAGTTACAGCCCTTGGATTTGGCATGGTGAAACTGGACGGAATTTCAGATCTACTGATGATGATGATTCCCAAGATGCTAACTCTGATGGAATTGAAGAAATGATTTGTGATATTGTAGCAGAACAAATTGAGATAGAACTAATAGTTGTGCGTCTATATGGTGATGCTGAAAACCATTTTATCCTGGTTGTATAGATTTTATGGTTTTTTCGGCGGTGTTAAGATTGATTAACCTGAAGATGAAACATGGATAGAGTGACAGAAGTTTTAGAGAGCAACTTCAATTGATGAAAGACATTCTTCCAAAAGATAAAGATCTTCTAGATTCATATTATAATCCTAAGAAAATATTATGCCCGATGGGATTGGGATACAGGAAAATAAATGCATGTCCGAATGACTGTATGATATATAGGAAGGAATATGAATTTCTATCAGAGTGTCCTAAATTTTGGTAATCATGGTATAAGGTGAAAGAAAAATCATAGGCTGATGTAGAGATTACAAATATCCCTTCCAAGTTATTTTGGTATCTTCTTATAATTCATCGTTTCAAACGTTTAATTTCTAATTCACATGATGCAAAAAGGTTAAGATGGAATGCTGATGAGCGGATATGTGATAGAAAAATACATCATCCAGCTAATTGTCCATATTTAAAGAAAATTGATGAGAAGTATCCTACATTTGGATTTTGTTTTTTTAAGTTGACATTGTATGTTTTGAATGTTTTATATGTGAATGTTTACTTTTTCTCTACTTCTTGTTTTGGTCTACTTATGATGGTTTTTCTAGTATGGATTCTGGTCTGGGGGGGAGGGGTTCCAAGGGTGTGGCAGGGTGTCCAGTGGGGTGGGGATATCCAGGGGTGTGGGAGGGTTTTCCGGTGGGGTGGGGGTGTCCTGGGTGTCCATGAGAGTGGGGGGGGGGGCAGTCTAGGGGGTGGGAGCATTTCCAAGAGGGTGGGAGGGATGTCCAGGGGAGTGGGGATTGTCCAAGGGGAGTCCAGGGGTGTGGGGGTGTCAAGTGGGGTGAGGGGGGTTTCTAGGGGTTTGGGAGGGTTGTGTAGTGGGGTGGGGGTTTCCAGGGTGTCCATGGGGATGGGGGCAATCTAGGGGTGGGAGAGGAGGCGCCGCCATCCCTCAGGGGGTGAACACCGCTAGAAGTTACTCATCACTCTCACATGCGAAGCCTGAGCTCTCAAAATGTTTCACCAATGATTTATTTCCTTGTAAATATCATTCATTATATCACATTGATGCTAGTATAACCAGAGTAAGTTCCATCATGTGTGACTAAAATACATGTATATTGGCAGTGGAAATCTCTCGGATCTTTCGGGACTGGAAATGATGCTCCCAAGGCTGCTCATGAGATGCATTAATTGATGTTAACAAAAAGCCTGGCGGTGGGAAGAGGGTGTTGGTTTAGTTGGTGGAGAGGGACATGGAGAAGATGAATGCGATGATCCGAAATATACCCAAAAAGTACACGTAAGTGACTGTTTAGTTTCCCAAATTAGATGATTGAACAAATATAGGGCTGTTTGTGTGTATTTTTGGTCTCCTCCCTGAAATGTTGGTCCAGGAGCATTACCAGCATATCCCTTCTGTCACTAAAAAACACACAGACAACCCTATATTTGTTTAATCATCTAATTTGGGAAACTAAACAGTCACTTACATGTATTTGTTGGGTATATTTGGATCATCGTGGTTTTCTTCTCTGTGTCCCTATCTACCAACTGAACCAGCACCCTCTTCCCATCATCGGGATTTTTGTTAACATCATTTCAGGTGTCTCATGGGCAGCCTTGGGATCCTCATTTCTAGTCTTGCAAGATCCAAGAGATTTCCACCCCAAGATCCAGGTATTTTATTCACACGTGAGGGTGTTTCCCCTGGTTATAATGGGAATCAAAGTGATAGAATGAATGATGTTTACAGGGGAAGAAAGCATTGGTGAAACATTTGGAGAGCTCATGCTTTGCATGTGAGAGTGATGAGTACCTTCCAACATTGTTCAGCCCCCTGAGGGATGGTGGAACCTCTTCTCCCAAAACCAGCTATCAAGGGGATTTCTAGGGGTGGGGGCAGTCCAGGGGTGTGGGGGTGTCCAAGGGTGTGGTGGGGGATGTCCAGTGGGGTGGGGGGTTCTGGTCAGGTTTTGGTCAGGTTTTGGTTTGTTTTTGGTCTGGGGGTGTCTAGTGAGGTGGGGGGAGTCTAGGGGTGTGGTGGGGGCTGTCCAGTGGGGTGGTAGGGTGGGAGGGTGTCCAAGAGGGCGGGAGGGATGTCTAGGCGAGTGGGGGGATGTCCATGGAGTGTCTAGGGGTGGGGGGGGGGGGTCCAGTGGGGTGGGGGTTTCTATGTATGTGGGAGGGTTGTCCAGGGGAGTCTTGTCCAGTGTGGTGGGGGTGTCCTGGAGGGTGGGGGTTTCTAGGGGTGTGGGAGGGCTGTCCAGGGGTGTGGGAGGGCTGTCCAGGGGTGTGGGAGTGTTGTCCAGAGGGTGGGGGTGTTCAGGAGGGTGGGGGTTGTCCAGGGGTGTGGGGGTTGTCTAGGGGGTGGGGGTTGTCTAGGGGTGTGGGGTGTCTTGAAGGGTGGGAGGTTTTCCAGGGGTGTGGGGGCTGTCCAGGGGGTGGGGGTAGTCCAGGGGTGTGGGGGTGTCTAGGGGTGTGGTGGGGTTGTCTAGTGGGGTGGGGGTTCTGGTCTGGTTTTGGTCCGATTTTCGTTTGTTTTTGGTCTGTTTTTTGTTTGGGGGTGTCCAGTGAGGTGGGGGTGTCCAAGGGTGTGGGGGGGGGGGGGGCTGTCCAGTGTGGTGGGAGGGTGGGAGGGTGTACAATAGGGTGGGAGGGATGTCCAAGCGAGTGGGGGTATGTTCAGGGGGTGTCCAGGGGTGTGAGGGTTGTCAAGTGGGGTGGGTGGGGGGGGGGGGGTTCTTGGGGTGTGGGAGGGCTGTCCAGGGGAGTGTTGTCCAATGGGGTGGGGGTGTCTAGGAGGGTGGGGGTTCTAGGGGTGTGGGAGGGCTGTCCAGGGGTGTGGGAGTGCTGTCTAGGGGGTGAGGGTATCCAGGAGGGTGGGGGTTTTTCCAGGGGTGTGGGGGCTATCTAGGGGGTGGGGGTAGTCCAAGGGTGTGGGGGGGGGGGGGGTGTCCGGGGTTTTGGTGGGGGCTTTCCTATTGGGTGGGGGTTCTAGGGGTGTGGGAGGGATTTCTAGGGGTGTGGGAGTCTTGTCCAGGGGTGGGGGTGTCCAGGAGGGTGGGGGGTTGTCTAGGGGTGTGGGGCTGTCCAGGGGGTGTGGGGCAGTCCCGGGGTGTGGTGGGTGTCCAGAGGTGTGGTGGGGGCTTTTCAGTGGGGGGGGGGGGGGGTTAGGGGTGTGGGAGGGCTGTCCAGGGGTGTGGGAGTGTTTTTCAAGGGGTGGGGGTGTCCAGGAGGGTGGGGGTTGTCCAGGGGTGTGAGGGATGTCTAGGGGGTGAGGGTAGTCCAGGGGTGTGGGGGTGTCCAGGGGTGTGGTGGGGGCTATCCAATGGGGTGGGGGAGTTCTGGTCGGGTTTTGGTCTTTTTTTGGTCTGGGGTGTCCGGTGGGGGTGGGGGGTGTCCAGGTGTGTGGTGGGGGCTGTACAGTGGGGTGGGGTGGGGGGGGGGGGGTTCTGGTCTATTTTTGGTCGGGTTTTGGTCTATTTTTGGTTTGTTTTTTGTTTGTTTCAGGTCTTTTGGCAGGGCATAGTAGTGGTTGATTGGTGGTGGGGGTTGTCCAGTGGGGTGGGGGGTTCTGGTCAGTTTTTTGACTATTTTTGTTTAGTTTTTGGTCTGTTACAGGTCTTCTAGTAGGGCATAGTAGTGGTTTATCAGTTTTATTTAAAAAAACTTACGTCAGTTATTTCATAACCGACTTAAAAAATGCATTGGGATTAGTTTTAATGTTGTTTATTTGGAAACTGATGTAATAAATGAATGGGAAATGGTTTTTATTTCGGTTATTTCATAACCGACATAATAAATGTGAATGGATAGTTTTTTATGTAGTTTATTTTATAACCAACGTAGTATATATGTTTTCACGTCGGTTATTATTTAACCGACATTGGAAACCACTTGGAAGACATGTTTATCACGTTATTTATGAAAATAACTGATGTGATAAACACTTCAGAGGAGTGATTTATGATGTTGGTTATATAATAACCGACATGAAAGAGTATATACCACATCGATTATTAAATAACTAACATAATAAACCACAACTCCGAAGCGTTTTCCACGTCGGGTATTTATCAACCGACGTGAAAAATGCTTCAGATTTGTGTTTTTTACGTCGGTTGTAAAATAAACGACGTAAAAAACAATGTTTATAACGTCTCCTGTAATAACGTCGGCCAAAAGCCGACATAAAAAATAAAAAATAACTGCCGTAAAAAAATATTTTCTGCACTAGTGCCTCCATTATATTTTGGGGAGGTTTATGTTGGGATAATATCATTGTTACAGCATTGTCTCTTAGAACTATATATGGAATCATCTTTATTAGCTATATGTAAAGATTGGTATACTTCTCTCTTCAACTGGGTATTCTTCTATATGAGAAAATCTATGCCAGGTTTCCTTTCCCTCTTGTCTTGTGGTTTGATATAACTATATTCATGTCATCACTCCCTTTATATTATTTGGGGAATCCTTCTGGTATGTATATACAAACCCCTTCATGGGATTTTCTTGTATGTCTCTTATCTTATGAAAATGACAAACACCTTGGAAGAGACTCTAGTGAACCCGGGGTAGGTGGATCTTAGTCTACTAGGACATTATGTTTGCATACATTGGTCAATTACCAAGACCATGAGTAGGGATCACTTTTTCTCCTTAGTGGTCTTCATGGGTTGGGATAATTTCCATTTTTTGGGTGTGTAGTTTTTCCCATCTTTGTACTTAGAATCTTTTGTTGTACTGTAATTTTTTCCTAGAGTCTGTTTCTTGTATTTGATTACACTTTATAGGTTTCAATATTTAATATTATCCCTATAATGTTTTATGCAAATGTATCTGTGTGTGAGCACACACATAAGTAATATAGAAAACAATCCTCTTACCATATGAGATATACCAACTTAGTACTAGTCTCTAGCCTCTAGCATATTAGAGGAAGGATGGAGGTGTCACTCTGTGCTTAATACCAGTGCAGGTGGGGCCTAGAGGGTTAGGTTGTGACAATACCCTACTCCTATTGCTATGAGGTTATAGTTGGATGTGTTATGATACAGATGACGATGTGGTATTGATAAGAGATAGGTGTATATTGACTAATGTCAGAATAAGATGTTGGGACCAACATGAGGTAGGGTAGGTAGGGTTTCAACCCAACCCACTTCAAGTGTAGATTGATATGTGATAATTGGTATACGGAAGGGACAGTAGTATAGGATTTTTGATGTTGGGGAATGGGTGTGGAAACTCAGTGGGGATGTGGATAAGATGTGACTCTGTCTATGATCTTTGATACTATTTTATTACCTTGGATACGTTATTGTTTTAGTGGGCCTTAGTAAGTTTATGATGGTTATTTGACATATTAGGTACTTGTTTGTCCTGTTGTTCAATCACTTATGCATTAGTATTCTCGTTTCACATTTTCATAAAATAACATGGGTATGATCCTACTGATTATGTATGTTATTACCACTCTACATATATATAAACTATTTTCAGGTTTACTACAGGGTTTCATAGACCAAGATAGACAATATTATATTGGAGGTTAGATTCACCATGGATTTTCTTCTTTAGGGGTTACCTTTATTTAATTTTACTTTGGAAACTTTTATTTGTATTACTTGACATGTATAGTTGGTTTTGGTTCCTTTATATTTATTTTATTGAGATTTTTTTTATCTTATCTCTTGACTCCTTTCATTTGTTGAGGACAATTCTCTCCATTTGAGTGTTTTATACCCTCAGTTCTAGTCCCCAACCCAGGGCCTACTAGATGAGGGACTTAGGGGGTCAATCCTTCTCTTCACTGTTGGACCCAGAGGGGAACTAATAGAGGGGGGGGGGGGGTTCATGACATAATTATATCACAAATTTTGGTTGAGAGTGAGAATGGATATTAGGGTGAGGAACATGTGAGGATTTCATGTGTTTGTTGGGAAATTGTGTCAGCTGAGATTAGCTCATGATATAAGCAAAGGTTTTAATTAGGACATAGGATTTTAGATCCCCCTATAATCAGACACTAGGGCCTTAATCTTGTTAAATATATTGTGTGAACTGGAACTACTTATGGGGTAGAGACCTATGAGAGGAACATGCATCCGGTTTGTTTGTTCTTTTTATTGAACAAGGTGATGTTTGAAAATTTAAATGAACAACAATAAATGAATATAAATAACATCCAAGCTATTGGGATTATGGTTTTTCTTATTCCTTATTTTCATAAATGGATTTGGTTCATCTTTTGTGTACAGTTCAAGGAGGAGATTTTCAGGAGGATAATTTTTTCAAAAATAATAATATCAATATGACTAAATAGAATGAGTTGTACAATAATATATTGTGTTCTTTCTAGCATTAGAGTCTGGAAATGTATGATCGAAGTGTTTCTTACCTGGAAACATAGAACTGGATAGAGGATCTTCAAATCACCTTTATTCTGATTTGGGCCAGAGTTAAGTATTGGGTTCCATTAGTGGTCAGTAAAATGGGGGGGTGGCACATTAGTGGTGGATATTATATCTAAAAGAGATAAAGTATGTGTATTTTTTAGGGGTTTACTTCTATAATGAGTTCCATTTATAGTCCATATCATCTATGATAAAGGAAATGAAGATGCATGATATTATCTCCTTTCGGAAAGGTATCCTATATGTCCAATATATTAGGATCAGATTTAATGGCCTCTTATGTTTCATTATTGACCACTTTCTAAATGAGGAGTACAAAGAATGGTTCCTTGAGGACGTTTTGTGCCAATAACTAAAATTTTCAGTCACTTTGTTTACACTGGCTATATAATTGGATGTGAAAAATAAAATAGAATAGATTGAGAGGATGCATTCATAGGGAGGAGTTACCTATGAGGGAGATATGTAGATCTTATTAGGGATATGAGATTTGGGTGATGGGTCATGGATGTTAGGGAAGAAAATTATCCAATAAGTGGGGAGTGATTCTCATAGGTTTGTATAATTTTTTTAGGGATAATAGTTTCCTAACACCTATTAGGACCTCTCTAATGGTGTGTTTACCTATAGAGTTCATCATCATTTTTAGTATTTGTACCTACCTACTCAGGGAGTCCAGTTTGTCATGGGAGGTAAGGACCCCTTTTCTAGGAGTAGCAATAGATTTCCCTAAGGTCATATCAGTAGTAGAGGTCACCAGTGATTATTCAATGGCTAGGTTAGTAGATTTATATTCAGTCAAGAGTATACATATCTAGTAAAGTACAACCCTGTGATGGTCCTTTTCCATAGGTTCATATACCAAAGCATGGTCATGGAATTCATTAGAAATAAGGAAGAGGATTTGGGTGTGGAAAGATGCATTCCATGGAGGTTTCAACACTAGAGGATCCATATTTTTTTCAAGTTACCATTACTTTATCATCAACCTTTGTTTCTAAATTATTTTATTCTAGATCTTCCCACTCTTTGGTTGCACCAAATTTGGTCCACGAACTAGGAATGGATGTGGAGATAATTTTCATTCCCATGGTGTTATACATGCTTGTTGTAGGTTAGTAAATGTTTTTTATGTGTGTTGGGGGTGTAGACTGATGATGGGGAAATATCAATCGAGTGGTGACTATTTTTTGTTATAGATGCATCCATACAATATCATCCCTAACATGGATTGGTTGTATCCCATATATTTATTTTTTGAATACTTACAGAAGAGAGTCATGTTTCTGAATGTGGAACATTGGTTAGGGGTATTCATTACAGATAAGAGTTACCAAATGGGTATAAATCATGTGAATATCCTCTTATCTCGGTTGGGGTAGTTGTCTATAGAGGCTCAGGATGTGGAGTCACAATAAGTGGAGGCTCCTAGAGTTATAAAATAGTTCTTAAATGTGTTCCCAAATGATTTTGTGACACTGATCCCTCATTATGATGTTGATTTTGGGATATATTTACAGTTGGGTGCATCTCTAATTTCAATATCCCCTTACTGCATGGAAACCATAGAGTTCCATGATATGAGTGTTCATATCAATGAATTATATAAGAAGGTATTCATATAACCCATTATATTTCCTTGGGTTTATCTAGTTTTATTTTCCAAAAATGCAGACAATAGTATGAGGTTGTATATAAACAACCAAAGATGAACCAGGTGGTGGTCAAGAATTATTACCCTCTTATGAGGATAGATGATTTGTTCAGCCATTTTGAAGGTTCCAGTTGGTATTCAAATTTCTATTTGTATTCTAGATGTCACTAGATGAGGGTAAAGTAGATATAAATACCAAATAATTCCTTTTAATATAGGTATACACACTTCTAGTTTATATTCATATTTTTTAGTGTCTTGAACAAACCATATATATTCATGGGATCATAAAATCTATATTTCATGAGTTCTTAGAATAGTTAGTATACTTATACTCATATGATATTAGATTTATCTACTATAGGATATCCTTGTGATGGTATTTTTTCTTAGGGACCTAACAAGAGCATGGTCATAGAGGTCATTATCCATGATGTAGAGGAAATGGTAATGGACAGATTCATGCCATATAGGTTCCAATATTGGATTATCTAGAGGTTATTCAATATAGAATTGGTTTATCATCAACCTTTTTTATACCTTATTTTATTTTTTATCCTTGCACTCCTTTGTTGCACCCACTTTGGTTCACATGCTAGAATTGGATGTGGAGATACTTCTCATGCCCCTAGTGTTATCCATTCCAGTTGAAGGTTAAAAAATGTTGTTTGATGTGTGTTGGGTGTACCAGCTAATGGTGGGAAAACATAATTTGAGACTTAAATATTTCTTAATATAGATACATCCATAAAATTTCATCCTTGGAATGGATTGGTTATATTCTGTACATATAGTTGTTTAATTCTTCTAGAGGAATTCATGTTTTTGGATGTGGAAGGATGGAATGTGGTGTTAATTGGTGAGAGGGGTTACCAAATGGGTACTAAGCATGTGAATACCCTCTTATCTCAGTTTTTATAGTTTTCGGTGGAGGATCGGGAATTCAAGGATCAAGCAGTAGAGGCTCCCAAAGTTTTCAAAGGGTTCCCCAATGTCTTTCTAAATGAGGTTGTAACACTACCCCCTTGTTTTGATGTTGAGTTTGGGATAAAGTTACATATAGGAATATAAATAAGTTTAATGAAACCTTGTCACATGGAATCCATGAGGTAGAATGTGCTAAGGGTTTAGATCGATGACTTATATAATAAGGGATTCATCTGACCTAGTGTATCTCCTTCAGGTAATCCAATGTTATTTTCCAAAAAGGTATATGGTAGTTTGAGATTGTGTGTGGACTTCCAAAGTTTGAACCAAGTTAAATTCAATAAGTATTACTATATTCCAAGGATAAATGATCTATTCAACTAATTGAAATGGGATATTTAGTTTTTGAAGTTAAATTTTTAGTTTGGATATCACCATATGAGGGTAAGGGGGATATCCCAATGACGATCTTTTAGTAAAGGAATGGACACATTGAGTTTATAGTCACGTTTTTCAGTGTCATGAACACCCTAGTTATGTTCATGGGGCTCATGAACTCCATGCTTCATGCATTATTGGACCATTTTTTAGTCATATTCATCAATGAATTCCTCATATACTCAAATTCATAGGATGATCATGTCGAGCACATTATAGTTATTCTATATGTTCTTAGAGACCACCATATCTATGGGAAAATATCAAAGTGTAGTTATGAATAAAATATTTACACTTCTTTGGGAATGTGGTGTCTTATAAGGGTGTGGGAGTGGACCTATTGAATATTGAGACAATTGTTTCTTGGTCTGAACCCAAGAATGTGGAAGAGGTTCATAGATTCCTTGTACTTTCAAGATATTAGTGTAATTTTGTGTCGGATTTATCTTGAATTATAACCCAATTAATGGATTTTTTTCAAAAATTACTAATCCTTTATCTAGACCAACAGATGTTAGGAAAATTTTGATTACTTGAAGGAGAGTTCGATTAGTTCCCTAGTGCTTCAGTTTCTAGAATTAGGGGTGATGTTTACCGTCTTTTATAATGATTCCCATATAGGTTTGGGATTTTTCTTAATATATTAGAATGAATTGATCTCTTATGTATCTAATAAGTTATGTCCCCATGATTGTAACTATGAC
This sequence comes from Viscum album, assembly GCA_963277665.1. Lineage (NCBI taxonomy): Eukaryota > Viridiplantae > Streptophyta > Magnoliopsida > Santalales > Viscaceae > Viscum > Viscum album. The sequence continues at coordinate 88,035,905 of OY728140.1, read as the reverse complement.
ATCCATGACCTAGAGTTGTTGTAAGTGGTGTTTTCCTTAACGTTTTGGTTGAATTACCTCATCAGTGAGCAATTTATGGTCTTCTCAGACCACAATAGTTTGAGGTATGTCTTCACTCATTGGGATCTAAATATAAATCAATATATGTGGATAGAGTTTATTTAAAATTACTATTTTGAGATCTCTTATTCCTCATGAAAGTGTAACATTTTGGCTAACACACAAAGTAAAAAGTCACTAGGAGATATTTTTCAAGAGTCAAAGGATACATAGTGGGTGATAGGGGAGTTTGAGGATCTACATGTTAGTGTATATGAGAAAGATTGAAATGGGTGATTATGTTAGATGAAAGTGGAATCTTCCTTTTTGTGGTGGGTAGAGGAGTCTTGGTGGGGAGAATCAGAGATTGAGATGATGTGTAACTGTGTTGACTACTGTTATGATCTAGAGGGAAGGTCATAGGATGGTTAGAATCAGATGTCATTCCAAGGGAGGATATTTTTTCTGTTGGCCACATGTGAAGTGGTTATCCATGAGTTTCACTTCTTACCCTTATCAATGCATTTAGATGTATCTAATATATAATGTGGCTTGAGGAGGAAATTTTTTTGGTCAAGCATGAAGTGGTAAGTATAACACTTCATGGAGTAATTATTGGTATTTCAGTAGGGTAATGAAGAGAATAATTTCCCATAAGGGATTTTTTATCCATCGGATGTCCCTAAGAGTAATTGGGTATCCATCTTGATGGATTTCATCACTAGGTTACCCTAAAACCAAGGGTAAAGTGATGTCGTTTGAGTGATTGTGGATCGATTGAGAAATTTGGAAATCAAGTATCCTGGAGGTTCTATAAAGGCGATACAAGGACTAAGTTTTAAGGATATATGGGGTAATGAGGGCCATCATCTCTAATGAGTACCATTGGTTTATCTCTCAAGTCTGGAGAGGGATTCATTATGTTTTTTTCTCATAAATATGCCTTATCACGTCTTTTCATCCCAGTATGGACAAGAATATAGAGCATAGAATCTTGATGTTGTAGGATATGTTACAAGAATTCATTTTATATTTTGGAACATCATGGGTGAAGAACCTACCCTTGGTTTAGTTCTACTACAATATAACTATCACCCATCTATTGACATAGATCCATTTGAGGTGTTTCACGGGCAATCATGTCTTTTATAATTATACTAGACCAAGATTGGGGAGCTATTATCCATTAGTCCAGATGTGGTGTAGAGTATAATGGAGAATATATTAATGGTTTGAGAGTATATAAAGGTAGTGTAAGACCAATAGAAATCCTATGTTGATTATCAGTGAATAGCCCTTTATTTTGATTCTATATATCATGTATTCTTGAGGTTTTCCCCTCACTAAGGGGAAGTAGAGGTTTTGAGAGGGAGAAAGATTTCTTCCCAGTTTTTTGGGCCTTTCTAGGTATTCGAGCACGGTATAAAGGTGGTCTATTGGTTTGGACTACTATCATGTTTATAAAGGATTCATAAAGTCTTTCATATGTCATAGTTTTAATGGTATCTTCATGATTACTCCCATGTCATTTACTACAGAGATTTAAATATTGAGGATGATGTGATATTCATGGAGCAGATAGTTGATATCCAAGATTATCATAAAAAAGTGTTGCATGGGTGAGTTATCCCTTTGGTTCATGTGTTATAGAGGCATGGAGGTATGAAGGAAATTACTTGTGAGTGTGATTCATGAATGTGAGCTCAATTCCCTAAGCTATTTTTATTCCATTTTTTTCTTGTTTTGATTCTTTATAAAACCCTAACATGTTTATGAGATGGTTGTTAAGATTGAGTTTTTTTCTCTACCTTGTGATGTGTTAGTTATATTATTTTATAATGAGATCCTTGATATTTATCTCATCAGGTAGTTTCTTAGATCCCCTTTTCCTTATTTACAAGTTTATTTTAAAGTATATAGGACATGAATTGTTTAATAAGTATCCAATATAAAGTATTGGATTTTTAAAACACTTCCCTTGTGTTTTCCTAGGTCTTGGAGGTTTTGAGAGGGAGTTATAAAGATTTTAGAAGGCTATAGTTGAGTTTATATCCATTTATCGGGTCACCATGCCATAGGAAAAGGTGTGGTGCTAGATATTTGGAAGCTTGAGCATGAGGAGAGTCATTTTTCCCAATATTTTTGGAAGAGTGATCATTTTGGTTTGTCTTTGGGGTTCTTAGCGCACCATGGTGGGTGAAACTCCCATGTTTTCCATTTTCTAATCGATATTGATTTGTACATATGGTTATAAAATTTCTTTAATAATGTTATGTCTCTTATAAGGTTTATCTCTTCATTTTCACATAATGTTTGGTCATAGAGTTGCTTATTTGGTGCTAGGGTGCACTATAGGAAGTGAAATGGATTATCTGGACATCTCAGAGGCTGTTTTGCATGGGGAATCAACCTATGTGTAATGGATGAGGAGAAAATGGATAAGGGATATATTTTTTGATAATGATGGATGGTTATAGTTCTCAATGAATTTTTCTTTCAGAAACAGGCAGTTTATAGATCACCATGTTTTAGCCCTTGGTGTGGTGGGTCAAAACGGTGAGGGATTTCTCCATATGTCGTGATGGATTCCAGGGTGATGGTTGAAATAGTTTAACATGGTTTTTAAATATCATGATAATTGTGGGTTTAAACACTTGAATTATAAATCTACTCTTTGATTAGATACACAATGGGTGTATTGATATTCACTATGGTATGTTGGGGGGATTTAGAACCTCCTCTATAAATAGGATGTCCCGAATTATTGAAGGTTCCTGGTGCAGTGGAAGCATGTGATGGGTTGTGACCAATTATTATTTTAATCCTAATCGATTATCAATATAAAATTTACACAATGATAAACTTCATTATTAATGGAATTGAATCAAAGGATACAAAAAATTGATAAAAGGTCAGAACCAAAGAACAAGATGGTCACATATTATTTATAATTAATTTAATCTATAAAGATTTACCTTGTGATAAATTATTTCTTCATTGATGGATCATAAAATGGATCTACTTTGTATCAGAATTTCATTATAGGAATCAATATTATATTCTCTCTATAAGTGATCCAAACTTGTTCCAAAAATCTCCGAACATCATATTAGGAATCTCTGAGTGCTAGAACGGAAGATCCTATCGCCTGCGTCTTTCTCCTTTGATCACACTGAGAATCGCTTTCAATGGATTCTCCTTGATCTCTATTTACTCGAGAGAGGAAGGTGGAGAAAGATCACTCTCCATTCTTGTGGATATCTTGGAGAAGGGATATCTCTAGGGATTCGAGAGGATACTCTGGAGTTGATTGTACACAACCAAAGAAATGAATTGTATCTCTTGAAAAATAATTTAATTAGATTTATATACGGCTAGTCTTAGAAATAAATAATTGCACAAGTTCCATTTATTATTAATTTAATCCCCACAGAACCCCATTTATATAATAATATTATTATTGTTATTTCTTGACATGTGCTAAACTTATGAATTAAATTAAATATTATTTAATAAAATACTATGCAATATATATTATTTCTCACTGGAATGTTAAACTTGAACTTTCATTCCTCCACAATATTTATCTGGCCTCAAATACTAATGATTTATTTAATAAATAAATATCACTTAATTATTCACTAATAAATAAATAAATATTTTATCCACTAAATAACAAATAAATATTTATTAAATATTCTGCTCAGATAATATTCTCTCAAATAATTAGGGATGGAATATATGTGATCAAGAAAACATGAATAATTATTAACCCATATATGAGAATAATATTTATTTAAATTTTTAAATAATAAATAATAATATATTATTTAATTAAGATTATGGATACACTTAGTGTGTTACCCACTAGGCCTCTTTCTCAGTGACATCAGGTGAAGCAGCCTAAAGTCCAAGGTTAGAATCTATCAACATGCCAAGGCACCCATAGAGAAATAATTTAATGTTTTAATGACTTAATACCTCATACAGATGCTCAATGGGAAATATAATCTATTTATCATGATATCTATAATCAAATAGGCTGCATTCTGGTGCCATCAACTTATGTGCTCAATGTATCTTTGAATTTCCAAAAATCAAACTAACCTATAGAACACTACATACATGGATTTATTTAGGATACATTATTTCCATAAAAGGTACTAATATATCAACTTCCATTAAAAACATAAGGGACAAATACTTTATCTCATTATTCATTAATGAAATATTACTCATGACGCACCCAACATATCCTACCTATCTGTGAACATATGTTGCCTTAGTTTCCATCAATAAATTAAAGTAAAAGGATTATAATAATCATTAATAATAATATTAAATTCTAAGGAAAAATTCACACATCTACATATAGGAACATCCAAGGACACATGTAAATTTGGATTTCCTACCAGTGGGTCTCATTCTCATAATATTCAACACTGGATATTACTAAGGGAGTACAACATGAGAGAGTGACTCAATATCCTATGATTATCTACCCCTGATAGCCTATATCATTTTTCTCTCTCAAATTATTTCATCCATCTATAGAACATATATTTAAGAATATTTTCATGGCACTTCTAGGTTCTCATCGTAACGGGGAACTACTATGGAATTTTAGTGCGATAGCTACTCTTAGGATATTATCACATACTATGTCACTCATAAGAACAATAATTTTTTGATAAGGAGTTTAATATTCAAAAATAATAATACATGTTATCATAAATTACATAGAAGTAAGTTCTAGGGCACCAACTCCAACAGACTCCCACTTTCACTCGTGTTAACTACTAACAACCTTTAGTTCACTACCTCTCATATGATACACATTCTTATACTGAGATATGCCTTCAGTAAAGGGGTCCACAATGTTTTATTCTATGGTAACTCTACTTACATCAACTTCACCCATTTTATAGAAATCCCCCATGATGTGATACTTCTGAAGTATGTGACAATTTCATTAGTGTGAACTTGTCCCTTTTTCTAGAAAAATCATTGTTTTATTATCACAAAAAAATGTAATATGGTCTTTACTATTAGGTACCACATCAATATCCTGGAAAAAAATCAAATCCAAATGGCTTCCTTGTATGCCTCAGAAGCCTCTATATACTCTAACTCCATTATAGAATCAATGACAACTAGCTGCTTTGAACTCTTCCAACTCATAGGTCCTATGTTGAGGCATAAAACATATCCTGATTGTGACTTCATATCATTATAATCTATTTTAAAGAAATCATCAACATAACCCCTAATTAATATCTCCTCATCTCCTCCATACACTTGGAACATATCCTTAGTCCTTCTCAGATACTTGAGGATAGCCTTAATAGTAGAACAATGTTGTTGTCTTATATCTTCTTAGTATATGCCTACCCTGATCAATGCATAGTAAAAATCATGTCTAGAACATAACATGGCATTCATGATTGATCCTATCACTGAATCATATTGGATCTTACTCATTATCTCTTTTTCCTATTGTGTCTGAGGACACATTTTCATATAAAGATGTATATCATGTGAAACTGGAACTAATACCCAATTGGATTGTTTCATACTAAATATATTTTGTATTTGGTCAATGTATGCACTTTGAATTTTAATAATTAGCCTCTTGGATCTATCATGAATGATCTTTATCCTAAGAATATATAATACTTCACCTAAGTCCTTCAGGGTGAAATACTTGTTTAACCGGTCCTTAACAGACTATAAGGATGGTATGTCATTTCCAATATGTAATATCACATAAACATATACTACTAGGATAATGACTTCATTCCTACTAAACCTCTTGTAAACACATGGGTCACATTTGTTCTTAATGAAACAAAACTATTTTATAGATTCGTCAAACTAAATATTCCATGACCTATATTCCTACTTCAATTGTAACACCCTGAGATTTTATGAAAAATATTCTTTTTAATTTCATTAATGTCTTGTGTTGTATGCCACACCAAAAGGAGCTTTCACAACACGAATCCTTGACTTGCCTTTCATTACACGCAACTGCGACCTTCCTCGATAGCGTGTGTAGTACGCAATAACGAGTTTCACTAAACAACAATATGCTATTAAAATATTATTAAAACTAGCCATTATGAATAGTAATAACCACTTTTTAAAATTTTGTAAATTTTAGTTTTCAAAATGGACTTCATTTTTGGATTTGGAATATTGAAATTAGCTTAGGGCGAAATTTTGGTACTTTTCGGATAACTTTCATTTTCTGATGAATAGTGAAAATTACTAAATTTTAATTAAAAACAACCCTTTTAATTGAAATAATTAATAGTGATAAATTATTAATTTGAGTGGTTTTAAAGTATATTTAGAATATATTATTACAATTTAATACAATGTTGGTCATTGGATGTAATTTCACATTTAAACCAGACATAAACAAGTGTTAATCTTTTGATAGTTATTATCTCTTAAGAACACGCTATTTGTTTTGATGACGGGAATTAATTTTTAAATTAAGTAATGCAACTGATATGTTTTGAATTTGGTAAAATAGACATCATTTTTCAGTTCCTAATATCAAATATAGCTTAGGCTTAATTTTTGGTATTTTTTTGGAAACGTTCATTTTTTGATGAATAGTGAAACCACTAAGTGGTAGTTAAAAAAAATAAATTTTTCATAAAATTTAATTTTACCGCTTCTGTGAGTGGAATTTCAAAAATCTGAGAGACACGATTGATGTCAGTAAGTAAAATGTGGTTCAATGAGATGAAAATAATTTTTGGTGAATAGTAACTTTTTACTTTTTTTACCACGGTTAAAAGTAAATAGGGTAATTAAGGGTAAAAATGATATTATTATTACCCTAACACATGTAATAATTCTATTGGATAAGTGTAATTAGACCAAAAACAATCTTAGGAATAAAATATGACCATTTAGTCTCACTTGGATTAGATTAGGACATTTATTATTAATTTATTTAAAGAAGGGTTAAAATAGTTACAATCAAAGTTTAATAAGTATATCATTTTTAATATAGGGCTATACATAAGATAAATTCGACTATAAATATTCATTAGTAAGATAAAAATATTTCCTACATAATGGTATTTTATTTGTAATTTTTATACATTAAATAATTTAATTTATTTATGACACAAAGATGATGAAGTAATTATCTTATTAATGAAATATTGACATAATTGATGTTATAAATACCAAACTAAATGTAATTTTAGACTTTTTATGAATTAAACTAATTTTATTGGTTAATCTGACATGTTAGTATTGATTTAATTAACCTTTTGAAAACTAATAATTCTGTTATGAGTTTCACAAAAATCAATTACTAAATAGTGTCAAAATTGACATAAAATAGTTTTTAAAACAAATATTATATTATTAATTGTTATTTTATTTCTAAAAATCTAAGGTTCGGCCAAATGACTTAGATAAGGTTATATATATTAATAATAAACAACTTGGGGTTCTTTTGGCTTCTTATAGTAAGTTTATTAACCTTATAGTGTAAGAACACAAAAAGAAAAGGTAAAAGTAAAATTATCTAACTTAATGTTAAATCTAAATGATAAGGTTAAAATAGGAACCTAAACTTGTCTAAACTCTATTGGATGAGAGTATTTCGACCCATCCCCACCTTAGATTATAAATAAATCAATTTGGATCTATTTAAAACCGAATTTGGCTTTATAATAAAATAATATGTTTAGTTATTCCAAAGGTCCCCTCTCCTCCCTTATAAAAGGGCACCTCCTCCCTCTCTTCCTCACACCACTTTGAGCCTTCAATCTCGGCCAACCCCTGCCAAATTCTCTTCTCCACTTACCTAGAAACATCCTAGATGTCCTTATCTTCTTCAAAGACCAATTTTAGTGCCCTAAGAGGAGGACTCAAAGAGGCGTTTCAAAGAAGAGGTAATGTCTGTTACCGATTCTTTCAACTTTATTTCTTCTTCCACTTCTTCTTATTAGGTTGTTTCATTATGAAGTAATAACATCAGTATCAATCATATACTGATATGTTATTATAAGTATGAAACAGCCCTATTTTACCATCTATCCATCCTACGGAAAACGAAATTACCGCGCGTGCGTACGAACGGAATACCGTCTCCACGCCGTGGTGTAATCTATTTTCCACCACCACCTTACTTGGATGGTTATAATGGTGTAAATAATAATTATATATGATTATTGTAAAGTGATATTTATTCTGAAATAGTATACATACACTCCAATACAATTCCACGATCATGATAATGATATCATCGCTCGTGCGCACGTACGGACTACCGTCTCCACGACACGATGAGATTCATTCTCCACATTAACCATTCATGAATGATTATAAAGTATATATAATAAGTAATCATGAAATATATGACATAATAATGATACTATATTTATGTGCATATATATGTATGTCATCTACTTAATTCCATTCAACTCAATAAGGAAACGAAAACAGCGTTCATGCGTACGTACGGCCTACCGTCTCCATGAACGGTGTATTTATTTCCATTTATTGATCTATTATATATATGTATATTATGAATATATATTATATATAAATCATGTTTTATATTATGGAATTAAGTAATCATGATCTAAGTAATCATATGAATAATTACAAGTCAAAACACGGACGACAAATGAAATGATTTTACCCAAAACGCTCTTTAACAAGGAATTTACAAAAGAACGGGTAAAATAAAGTCATAAGTGAACCACATATGATATCATAAAAATAATTATGATTATGGAATAAGTCAATAACATTATTTAAATCACTACACAGGAGGTTCGGACACTTACGAAGCAAATCGGACCTAAGGTAAGGGATAATTGTGCAAATCTCATTTTTATCTGAGATTGCTTATTCGTAAGTATTTTCTGGGGATATTTCTATCATCCATGTCCACATTTTATAAAAGTGTATTCATGTATGTTTAATGTCCTTTTTACCATTTTTTACTTTTACCCCATGGTATGGAAGGAATATTTCTTTTATTTACCCTACAAGGTACTTTTTGACTTTTCCGACAAAAGTACGAGAAGAATGTTTTTTTAACTTATACGGCATGAAAGGATTTTTACGGTTTTATAAAGCCTTATTTTCATGAAGCTTACTCCAAAATATTTCATGAATATTTTCAACAAAATCCTTTTCTTTTAAAATTTTATGACATTTTGTGAAAAGAAAATGATTTTGAAGAAGAAAGGATATTTTCCTCAAGAATTCATTTCAAGTGTTTTCACAAAACCATTTTCCATATAAGATGACATTATTTCATATGTGTATGTTTCAAGTATAATGTCTCTATGATTTACATGGTTTCACTTTTCTTATTATGAAATGATATCCATTTCTTTTATATGGATTATGTGATGATGGGATGATGTTTATGAAACCCATTTTATTCGTTGGGTTATTATGAATGATGTATGTTTATTTTGTGGCACAAGTAAGAATGATTTCATTATGAGATGGGTGGGACCTATATCTCCCTCCAATGCATTGGGTAAAGATTTATATCACATGAGATAGACATGGCTAGAAAGGTAAGTTAATCTGGTTCAGTGTTACAGGACTGAAACGAGGATTGAACTCGATTCAGAAAGGGACTTTGTCCACCAAGATGGTCTTGGCAGCAATGCCTTGGCTACTATGGAAATCATGACATGTGCTGAATGGTTGCCACAATTACATGTTTTATTCTCATGATATTTTATCATTCTTAGTGTTTCTTTACGATCTATGCCTTACGTACTTCCATGTTTTATGTCATTGATCAAGCTTTTGATGTTTAAACATTATGTTCATGTTTTTAAGTTCAAATATATATGGTATGTTTTTTTTATCCATGCTTACCCTTACTGAGAATTTGAGCTCACCCTTTTTTTTCTTTTCCCCAGGATATAAAGAAAGGTTTTAGGTAAGAAAAAAAGGGAGATCTTTATGGGAGATGTTGAAGATCTTTCACCACGATTAGAAGATTACGTTCCAAGTTTCCAAAGACACTAAACTATTATGGGCCTTGTGTGTGTGTTTTTGTTATGTACTAAGTATTCTGCAAAAGTAATGTAATGTCCATGTACGTCAAGCTTCGGGTCTCTACAGTTGGTATCAGAGAAAAGGTTTAGTCAACCTTTGGAAACTAGGATGCGAAAATGTTAGTGAGATCCCTAGAGATATTTCTAAGGTATTTCTAGGGATGTCCCTAAGGATAAGTATACGTATATGATATAGTCCTAGAACTATGGTAATGATATTAGAATTTAAACTAAGATGTTAGATATTGAGGGTGCTTCCCCTTTACTATGTTGTTTTCTCTAGCATGATTTTTGCCTCTCACAGAATTCTTTTTGTGTTTTAGTTAATGGAGGGAACCAGAAGGAATTTGGTTAACATTGAATCCAATGGAAAAATTGGTGACTATGAGCAACAAAATTGTGTAATTCCTAGACAGAAAGATATTGTGATTATTCTGAATCAGTCATCACAATATATGATTAACAAGGTGAAATTTAGTGGTATGCCTAATTCATCAAAGAAGAGGAAGATAAACTATTATGCATGTTCGCATGTTGAGGAGCATAAAGAAAGGAAGATTGAGATTTCTAAAGAAGGGAAGAAGAACCTTGAGGAATACCTCAAATGGAGGGACCGATGTTATCTGTGTGGAGAAAAGGGTCATAGAGTGACAGACTGTTATGGAGTTCAATGTATTATTTGTGGAGAACATGGGCATTACCCAACTCAATGCCCTGACCTAAAAAGTTACTTCTAAATCAAGGAAGGACTTCTTCCAGGACAATAATTGAAGAGGATGGATTGAAGTGTTTATGTATTGGTATTCAAGAATAATGTTGTTGAGGTACTTTTATTGTGTATTAGAATATTTTTGTATTATTCTATTATGTTTTTCAATAATTTTAAGGTACCGGTAACCATGAAAAGTGATTCAAATATTTTGGAAAGAAGATGATATGCGCATCATGAAGGGATAAGGAGAAAATGAAATGTTTTACAGTATTCATGAGCTCATGATTGATATAAGGACTAAGTGATATCATGGTTTGAGTATAAAGAATTTTAAGGATTTTGGTTTGTGGAAAGTGTTAACTTTTAACTACATTCATGTTTTCACTAAGGTTCAATGGGTATTAATTCTTCAAGAGAATACATGATTAAGGTATTCACATGTTTGTAATTTGACCAAAAAGATATATCTTATGATATATGGGGGATAAATGATGGCATTCACGTGATTGTTATGTGACATTTCAAGTAATCATTTTCTTTATACTATGAGCTTGGACCGATGTATTTTAGATAAGCCTAAAGATTAGAATGGATTATGTTGGAAATAAGTTAGGATATAACTTTTTTCGAAATTATTGATGGTATGTTATAGTAATATAGCTTTAGAAAAAGGACAACCTGCAGGACTGGCGACAGCCCATCACGTCGGACAAGGCTGTGGGAATCAAACCCACAACCGAAGTATGACTGGCCTTTATCGCCTACCACTGGCCTACATAAAGTCCCTATTTTGTAGAAACTAGTTTTATTATATTAAGCAGTATGATATATGAAGTATAAGTCCATTTTAAGAACCATATATGATTGATCTCACTATAGATGGACTTACGTATTTTTTGATAACTTTTCTAACCTTTTGTTTGAGACAGATGGAATGACCCATCATTCTATCACATGATCTGCTAACACTTCACAAATAACAAATTCAACTTCATTTCTTTAAGAGATGAAGTGGAAATTGTTCAAGGCACGAACAACAGTGAGATTGTACCAAAATAAAGTAAGTATTTATTCTAATTCAAATTCTTCAACTTTAGGGAAATGATCTTGAAAACCAAAAATGTTGTCCTAGTGCTCTTATATCTGATGAATCAGATGGTACCTTAGATCTTCACAAATTTTTGGGTTTGTGATTACTAGATTTTCTATATCCATGTTCTTTACCACTCTCCATCAGAACATGATGGTTAGATTTCTCTTCCATATCAATATTTTCACTTATGTGGAAACCCAGTGATTAGTTTATTTGGGTAACCGTTACGTTTCATACTTTTGTTTTTAAAGATTGGTTTTGGTATTCCTTTTTACGATGTGGGTTTCTATTAAAGAAACTTTCGAGTAGTAACCCTTTTATAACCCCGATGAATTTCGAGGGAGAAATTCATTTTAAGGGGGGTAGAATGTAACACCCCGAGATTTTATGAAAAATATTATTTTTAATTTCATTAATGTCTTGTGTTGTATGCTACACCAAAAGGAGCTTGCACAACACGAATCCTTGACTTGTCTTGCATTACGCGCAACCGTGACCTTCCTCGATAGCGTGTGTAGTACGCAATAACGAGTTTCACTAAACAACAATATGCTATTAAAATATTATTAAAACTATCCATTATGAATAGTAATAACCACTTTTTGAAATTTTGTAAATTTTAGTTTTCAAAATGGACTTCATTTTTGGATTTGGAATATCAAAATTATCTTATGGTGAAATTTTGGTACTTTTCAGATAACTTCCATTTTATGATGAATAGTGAAAATTACTAAATTTTAATTAAAAACAACATTTTTAATCGAAATAATTAATAGTGATAAATTATTAATTTGAGTGGTTTTAAAGTATATTTAGAATATATTTTTACAATTTAATACAATTTTGGTCATTGGATGTAATTTCACATTTAAACCAGACATAAACAAGTGTCAATATTTTGATAGTTATTATCTCTTAAGAACACGCTATTTGTTTTGATGACGGGAATTAATTTTTAAATTAAGTAATGCAATTGATATGTTTTGAATTTGGTAAAATAGACATTATTTTTCAGTTCCTAATATCAAATATAGCTTAGGCCTAATTTTTGGTATTTTTCTGGAAACTTTCATTTTTTGATGAATAGTGAAACCACTAAGTGGTAGTTAAAAAAATGAATTTTTCATAAAACTTAATTTTACCGCTTCTGTGAGTGGAATTTCAAAAATCCGAGAGACATGGTTGATGTCAGTAAGTAAAATGTGGTTCAATGAGATGAAAATAATTTTTGGTGAATAGTAACTTTTTACTTTTTTACCACTGTTAAAAGTAAATAGGGTAATTAAGGGTAAAAATGATATTATTATTACCCTAACACATGTCCTAATTCTATTGGATAAGTGTAATTCGACAAAAAACAATCTTAGGAATAAAATATGACCATTTAGGCCCACTTGGATTAGATTAGGACATTTATTATTAATTTATTTAAAAAAGGGTTAAAATAGTTAAAATCAAAGTTTAATAAGTATATAATTTTTAATATAGGGTTATACATAAGATACATTCGACTATAAATATTAATTAGTAAGATAAAACGATTTCCTACATAATGGTATTTTATTTTTAATTTTTAGACATTAAATAATGTAATTTATTTATGACACAAAGATGATGCAGTAATTATCTTATTAATGAAATATTGACATAATTGATGTTATAAATACCAAACGAAATGTAATTTGAGACTTTTTATGTATTACACTAATTTTATAGGTTAATATGACATGTTATTATTGATTTAAATAACTTTTTTAGAACTAATAATTCTGTTATGAGTTTCACAAAAATCAATTACTAAATAGTGTCAAAATTGACATAAAATAGTTTTTAAAACAAATATTATATTTTTAATTGTTATTTTATTCCTAAAAATATAAGGTTCGGCCAAATGACTTATATAAGGTTATATATATTAATAATAAACAACTTGGGGTTTGTTTGGCTTCTTATAGTAAGTTTATTAACCTTATAGTGTAAGAACACAAAAAGACACCGTAAAAGTAAAATTATCTAACTTAATGTTAAATCTAAATGATAAGGTTAAAATAGGAACCTAATCTTGTCTAAATTCTATTGGATGAGAGTATTCCGACCCATCCACACCTTAGATTCTAAATAAATCAATTTGGAGCTATTTGAAACCGAATTTGGCTTTATAATAAAATAATATTTTTAGTTATTCCAAAGGTGCCCCTCTCCTCCCTTATAAAAGGGCACCTCCTCCCTCTCTTCCTCACACCACTATGAGCCTTCAAGCTCGGCCAAACCCTGCCAAATTCTCTTATCCACTTCCCTAGAAACATCCTAGAGGTCCTGATCTTCTTCAAAGACCAATTTTAGTGCCCTAAGAGGAGGACTCAAAGAGGCGTTTCAAAGAAGAGGTAATGTCCGTTACCGATTATTTCAACTTTATTTCTTCTTACACTTCTTCTTCTTAGGTTGTTTCATTATAAAGTAATAACATCAGTATAACGCATATACTGATATGTTATTATAAGTATGAAACAACCCTATTTTACCATCTATCCATCCTACGAAAAACAAAATCACCGCGCGTGCGTACGAACGGAATATCGTCTCTACGCCGTGGTGTAATCTATTTTCCACCACCACCTTACTTGGATGGGTATAATGGTGTACATAATAACTATATATGATTATTTTAAAGTGATATTGATTCTGAAATAGTATATATACACTCCAATACAATTCCACGATCATGAGAACGATATCATCGCTCGTGCACACGTACGGACTACCGTCTCCACGACGCGATGAGATTCATTCTCCACGTTAACCATTCATGAATGATTATAAAGTATATATAATAAGTAATCATGAAATATATGACATAATAATGATACTTGATTTATGTGTATATATATGTATGTCATCTACTTAATTCCATTCAACTCAATAAGGAAACGAAAACAGCGTTCATGTGTACGTACGACCTACCGTCTCCATGAACGGTGTATTTCTTTCCATTTATTGATCTATTATATATATGTATATTCTGAATATATATTATATATAAATCATGTTTTATATTCTGTAATTAAGTAATCATGATCTAAGTAATCATATGAATAATTACAAGTCAAAACACGGACGACAAATGAAACGATTTTACCCAAAACGCTCTTTAACATGGAATTTACAAAAGAACGGGTAAAATAAATTCATAAGTGAACCATATATGATATCATAAAAATAAGTATGATTATGGAATAAGTCAATAACATTATTTAAATCATTATAAAGGAGGTTCAGACACTTATGAAGAAAATTGGACCTAAGGTAAGGGATAATTGTGCAAATCTCATTTTTATCCGAGATTGCTTATTCGTAAGTATTTTCTGGGGATATTGATATCATCCATGTACACGTTTTATAAAAGTGTATTCATGTATGTTTAATTTCCTTTTTACCATTTTTGACTTTTACCCCATGGTATGGAAGGAATCTTTTTTTTATTTACCCTACAAGGTACTTTTTGACTTTTCCGACAAAAGTACGAGAAGAATGTTTTTTTTAACTTATACGGCATGAAAGGATTTTTACGGTTTTATAAAGCCTCATTTTCATGAAGCTTCCTCCAAAAGATTTCATGAATATTTTCAACAAAATCCATTTCTTTTAAAATTTGATGACATTTTGTGAAAAGAAAATGATTTTGAAGAAGAAAGGATATTTTCTTCAAGAATTCATTTCAAGTGTTTTCACAAAACCATTTTCCATCTAAGATGACATTATTTCATATGTGTATGTTTCAAGTATAATTTCTCTATGATTTACATGGTTTCACTTTTCTTATTATGAAATGATATCCATTTCTTTTGTATGGATTATGTGATGATGGGATGATGTTTATGAAACCCATTTTATTCGTTGGGTTATTATGAATGATGTATGTTTATTTTGTGGCACAAGTAAGAATGATTTCATTATGAGATCGGTGGGACCTATATCTCCCTCCAATGCATTGGGTAAATATTTATATCTCATGAGATATACATGGCTGGAATGGTATGTTAATCTGGTTCAGTGTTACAGGACTGAAATGAGGAGTGAACTCGATTCAGAAAGGGACTTTGTCAACCAAGATGGTCTTGGCAGCAATGCCTTGGCTACTATGGAAATAATGACATGTGCTGAATGGTTGCCATAATTACATGTTTT
This sequence comes from Viscum album, assembly GCA_963277665.1. Lineage (NCBI taxonomy): Eukaryota > Viridiplantae > Streptophyta > Magnoliopsida > Santalales > Viscaceae > Viscum > Viscum album. The sequence goes on along the minus strand of OY728140.1, from coordinate 88,019,812 downwards.
ATTCCCATGATATTTTATCATTCTTAATGTTTCTTTATGATCTATGCCTTAGGTACTTCCATGTTTTATATCATTGCTCAATCTTTTGATGTTTAAACATTATGTTCATGTTTTTTAGTTCAAATGTATATGGTATGTTTTATTTTATCCATGCTTACCCTTACTGAGCATTTGAGCTCACCCTTTTTATGTTTTCTTTTCCCCAGGATATAAAGAAAGGTTTTAGGTAAGAAAAAAAAGGGAAGATCTTTATGGGAGATGTTGAAGATCTTTCACCATGATTAGAAGATTACATTCCAAGTTTCCAAAGACACTAAACTATTACGATTCTTATGTGTGTGTTTTTGTTATGTACTAAGTATTCCACAAAAGTAATGTAATGTCCATGTACATCAAGCTTCGGGTCTCTACATCAATCCATAAATGGATCTCTACAACTTGAAAAATATTTTTGGCATCACCTAGAGCCACAAACTCTTATGGTTTTTTCAAATAGACATATTCCTAAAGGTTCCCATTAAGGAATGTAGTTTTGACAACCATCTTCAAAATTTTATAGTCATGGTAAGGTTATATAGGAAGTATAATTCTGATGGATTTAAACATGTAAAATGGTGAAAAGGTATCATCATATTCAATTCCTTGACGTTTTTTAATCCCTTTAGACACTAGCATTGCTTTATAGGTATTTAAATTACCTTCTATGTCAAATTTCCTCTTGAATACTCATTCACACCCTGTGGGATCTTCATCAACTGCTTAATTGACCAGAACCCAAACATGGTTTTGATACATAGAATCCATTTCAGAATTCATGTCTTCATTCCATCTTGCATCATATGAGATATATAATGCCTCTTTGTAAGAGTGACAGTCATAATTTTCAACCAATAATGATCCACCATATTTGGAGACTAGAAAACCATATATTTCTGGTTCTCTTACCTCTCTAGTGATCTTATATAGTACTTTTATTTTAGGAACTACTTCTTCCATTGAGAAATATGCAATCTGTTCCTATACCAACTCTTGTATATATTGATCATCAACTTCATCAAATTAAATCTTGCTCCCACTATCCTTTTTGATGATGTTATCCCTCTTATGAAATAAATATTATATAGTGACAATAACTTTCTTTTCTGATGAGTTTTACAAGTAGTATCCTTTTTTAAGAAACCCTAAAAAATTCACTTTGTGCCCCAGGGTGCTACTTTGTTTCCTAATAAGGCCTTAACAAACTCCTTGAAACCCCTTACACATTTATGCAGCAAAATTGGTTTCTTCCCACTCCGTAACTCAAAGGTAATTATATTTTAAAATTTAGTTGGTACTTAGTTTAATGTATATTATGCAGTTTCTAATGCATAGCCCTAAAAGGATATTGTAAGATTCGTATGACTCTTCATTTACCTTACCATGCCTAAAAAGGTATGGTTCCTCCTTTATCTAACACCATTACACTCTGGTATGTAAGGTGGAGTAATTTGAGATAAAATTCCAAACTCCTATAAAAGGTTGGTAAACTCTTAGTTAAGATATTCACCATCTTAATCTGATTAAATTTCTCTATCCTCTTTCCAATTTCATTCTCCACTTAATTATTTAATTATTTGAATTTCTCAGAGTAATAAAACATATACCTTATCATGTAGACATATACATATCTACTCAAGTCGTCAGTAAAAGTTATAATGTAAGAATGGAAACCTCTAGATTTTACTTGAAATGCTCTACACACATCAGTGTGTACCAATCCTAAAATATTTGTGGCACTTTCAAATTTTACATTGAATGGTGGTTTGGTCATTTATCTATGTAAACAAGCATGGAATATTTCAATTGGTTTTATCGTATAAGAGTCCCAATAACCATCTTGATAGATCTCTATTAATATATTCTCATTTACATGACCAAGAGAGTGATTCCATTAATGGTTTTTATATTAGTCGTGTGAAAAAGATTCTTTATTTATTGACAATACCTATTTTTCATAATTTAATAGATAAATATAGTTATTTAAATGTGATATACCATAACAATTGTTGTCTTTATAAAAGAAAAAAATTTATTTACAAACTAAAAAAACATATGCATTTAAGCGTGATAGAGAAATTATGTTCTTGGTAATAGTTGGTACATAAGAATAATCCATTAAAACTAATATCATTCATATTTCCAATGAAAGTTAATAGTCACCAATGTAAAGAGAATCCAACCACACACCATTGGTATCTTGAAAATCCACCTCTCCTCTAGAAATATTTTGTAATATACTTCTTTCTTACATTTTGATGTAGATTTGACCACCACAAGCTATATCTAATACCCAATGTGTAGTTATTGAAATATTATACTTGATAACAAATTCACCTTTAGCTTCCCCTTACTTTTGAGTGTAGTTACTCTTCCAGTGGCCTTTCTTACCACATGAAAAAACATACTACATCATTTTACTCACCCTACCTATGGATCATACTCTTCTTTAAAGGATAGTTCTTGGGAGATTTAGACTTTTCATGAGTCTTGGGACCCTTTTCCTTATGCTTCCTCTTATTCTTCACCATAATGATTGTAGGTTTTTCATGAACCATGTCCTTATCCACTTAGAGAACTAGTGTAAGAAGTTTTTAAATACTTGTCTTGTTATTGATCATGTTATAATTAATAATAAAAATAGATAAGGTCTTGGGTTATGAGTAAAGTATGATATATGTGCACAACTCATCTAGGAATTTAATCCTTAAGATGTTTAAGCATTAATTATCGCCAATAATATTGACTAAATTAGGCCCAGTTGGAATAAACTTTCCAATATTATTTGTAAATAGAGTATTGGGGATCATGTATCTCTCTTGTCTCATCTTCTCTTGATAGAGATCCTGGAGGTGAGACATCATTCTATACACATCCATGTCCTCATGTTACTTCAAAATCTCATTGCTCATGGATGATACCAAGAAATACTAAACATTGGTAGCATCTCTCAAATGTTTCTCATAAATAGATAACTCTTACGTACTATCCTCATTACCAAGAACATCAGTAATAGGTTCTTTTATAACATATAATTTCATTTCATGGTGTAGGATAACATGAAAGTGCATTTTCCACTATTGTAAATTTTTTCTGGTGATAAGGTTTCCTTCTCAAGTATGGATCACAGTGATATGTTTGAAGGAATTTTTATTTTTGTTCTTAAAAATAAGATGTCCAAATATTTAGTACTTTATTTGGTAAAATTTAGGTAAATAAATAAATTTTTTATTTATTAATCTCTCACTATTTTATCAAAAACATGTAGCACTGGCCATTGGATTTATAATATCTTGTTCCTTGGACATTCTAGTGGAAAGGATCCATATTCACTTCTCATCGTCCCAACTTCGCTGGTCAATAAATTTGAAGGGTTTTACATAGGCATTCCAAATTCCAACTTCAGTAACCCACAGTTCCTTAATATATTGAGTGGACTCCCCAATCCAAAAATATTTAAATTGGATTTCCTCAAACCTTGGATCTCAGTTACACCAAGTCCTTATTTGGAAGTCAACACTTGATATGAACTAAGTTAAGACAACCCAAAACATCATGTTAGATTTACCTGATAATTGAAAGCACACCCACTTTGGCTGGTCAAACACTTTGAACTATGGTTCCATTTTAACTAAAGTAGTGGAAGGATATTACGACTTAATATATAAAATTGATGGATTTTCTATTTATGCATAAATTTCAAATTATTACCTTTATTACTTTCTTGTTAATATTAAGTGGTTTAATTAAGTGATTAACTATGTCTTAGAAAATTTTTACACATAAGCCAATTTATTTTAGTTTTATCTTATGTGCTTGTTAATTCATTAATTAATGTGACCGTTAAAAAACATCCATAATGAAATAACCATGAAACTTGACAGAAATAAAATTATAAAGTTGTATGATCATGAGATTTTACTAATGGTTATTTTATCTAGTGGATGATAAAATAACCATTGACCTATGGGAAAAACACCTTGAACCAATTATGGTTTGTGTGGTAGCTTTCCACCTATCCACCAATGTATCTCTCCTGGATTCATTTTTTATTTGATCCAAACTTAGACCACCTCCAATAGATTTGGATCTCCATCCATTACATATGGTTTTACTCACATGTGGGTGAGGAGAAGGGGCTTATATAAAATAAACAAATGGGCATGTAGACCCTTACATAATAAGAGGAGAGATGACACACAGACCAAAAAATTAATTTTATAATAAATTAAAAGAAACTAATCACATATAAAGGCCTGCTCTAAACTCATGATCATTCATATGCATGCAAAGAATTACACATTTTATATAATTATCATTCAATTCTTAATCATTCATATTTAAGATAAATTTCACCCAAATCAATTAATTATATTCTTTAATTAATCAATTATTTTATCTTAATTCTCATCTAAATTTCCTTGAGTTTCTCATCCATCATAATTTTAAACAAATTAAATAAATTTATTTAAAATTAACTACGTATAATCCAAATTGTACCTTGGAGACAAGATGGTGAGTACCCTTCTGAACTATCCAATGTGTATGAAACGTACTCCGGAGACATGTGGCATACACTATATACATGTAATATCATGACATGTACTATCAAATTAATGATCACATGGTTTAAATGGTTCATTTTTTAATGTAGTTTTTAATGCTTCAACGAATATGGTAATAACTTTAATGTGACTTATATATTATATGTAGATTCGAATAATACATATAAAATAATTAGGCATTTATATATATATAAACCAATCACATGGTGTGTCCTATTAATATAATGACCAAACACAAGCACATGTTGTTAATATTTACATAGTATAATAAATTATTTTATAATTCTATGTAATTTTGTATAAGTGAAAAGTGTGTACAAGCTAGCTACGTGGCATGTAATATTCTCACCATCTATCCAAGGAACATGCCTAGGGACTCAGCATGTAAATGTTCCATGGAATGTATTGGATTAGACAGCGTGTACATGGGATATATGGTGTATGGTATCTGAGCTTCACAATCACTAGCTAGGTAGGCCATGTAAGAATATACACATCCCATCTGTGAATAAGGACTACACACCATGTATAGAAGTTACAAGGTGTGTACTCCGACTGACTGTGGGTTAGGCTGGCCTGATCAACATGTGATGTCTAACTAAATTCACTACATGTAATAAATGAAAACACCTTAAGTTAATTATATATTAATTCTTGGTGCATTAAACACAAGTATACAACATGTACCTATAGTTTACATGGCGTGTACTCTTGTGTTGTCCATCCAAATTCCTCAACAACTTCAAATGTGATCTCTAAATTTATTTTGTTCATAAAATTAATCGATTTGATTATATTTCTGAGAAATGAATAGGAACAAGAATATATCACAATTTATATTTAATAATGTTTAAATTTAATTGAAAACTAAATTAAAAATTCATAAATCAATCAATTATATTTAAATAATTATAAATAATTATGCGGCCCGATCTAATACCACTTGAATGTTCTAGTGCAGAAGAAGCATGTGATGGGTCATGTCCAACTTTCATTTTTTTCATGATCTCTGATAAATCTAATATTTACATAATTAAAAATATTTTGGTTAATGAAATTGAATTAAATAATATGTAAAATTGATAAATTTCCAGAATCAGAGTACAAGATCATCACATATTATTCATAACTAATTTAACCAATAAAGAATTACCTTGTAGGAAATTATTTCTTCGTTGAACAATTTAAAAATGGATATATTTTATAATATCTTTTCATTATATCAATAAGATTATATTCCCTCTAATAGCGATCCACATCTATTCCACAAATATCTAAATTTCATTATAGGAATCTTCGGGTTCTACCATGGAATATCATATCACTTGCTTCATTCGCCATTGATTGACCAGAGAATTGATTCCAAAGGATTTTCCTTGATCTCTATTGACTCAAGATTGGAAGGTGGTGGAGTATCAATCTCCATTCTTGAGATCATTCTTTGAAAAGGGATCTCTCTTGGGCTTCGAGATGATTCTCCTGATTTCATTGTGCAAAACCATTGAAATGAATTGGATCCCTTGAAAAATAATATAATTGGGTTTATTACCTATAGGGTTAGAAATAAATAATTTTATAAGGTTACTTTATTATTTATTTAATCCTTGTAGAACCCCATGTATTTAATAATAATATAGTTTTTATTTCTTGACAATCTCAAACTCACAAATTAAATTAAATATTATTTAAACAAATAATATTCAATATATATTATTTATCACTGGACCATTAAACTCAGTCTTTTATTACTCCAAAATATTTATCAGGTCTCAAATAATTAGTTTTTATTTAATAAATAAATATCACTTCATTATTCACTAATAAATAAATAAATATTTTATCCACTAAATAGAAAATAAATATTTATTAAATATTCCGCTCACATAATATTCTCTTAAATAACTAGTGAAGAGATATATGTGATCAAGAAAACATGAATAATTATCAAACCACATGTGGGAATTATATTTATTAAACTTATAAAATAAAAAATAATAATATATTATTTAAATAAAATTCTAGAAACACTTAGTGTGTGACCCTCTAGGCCTCTTTCTTAGTGGAAATAGTTGAAGCAGCCTAAAGTCCAAGATTAGAGTTTAGAAACATTCCAAGGAACCCATAGAGAATGAATTTAATGTCTCAATGACATAAAAACTCATATGGATGCTCACTGTGTAATAGAAACTCTTTATCATGATATCTCTAATCAAGCAGGTTGTGGGTTGGTTCCATCAACCTATGTGATCGATGTCTCTTTCTTTTGATTTTTGAAAATAAAACATGCCTATAGAACACCATGGTCATGGATTTATTTAGGTTATATCATTTGCATAAAAGGGCCAAATATATCACCTTTCATTAAAGAACATAAGGGATAAATCCTTTATCACAGTATTCATTAATGAAATATTACTCATGACACACCCAACATATCTTGCCTTGTCGCAAACATATGTCCTCATTGTTTTCATCAATATATCAAGGTACGTGACTTATAATAATCATTGATAATATTATTAAAGTATAAAGATAAATACATGTTTCCACAAATAGGAACATCCAATGACACGTATAAATATGGATTTCCCACCAGCAGGTCTTGTTCTCGTAATGCCTTGCATTGGATATTACCAAGGGTTTACACCATGAGCAGTTGCATCCAAATACTATTTGTATCCACCCCTAATAACATGTATCATTTGTGTCCCTAAAATGATTTCATCTAGATATAGAACATATATTTAAGAATATTATCATGGAACTTTTAGTTCTCATCATAGTAGGGAACTATTGTGGCCTTTTAGTATAAAAATTACTCTTAGGACATTATCACATACTATGTAATATAGAATAACAATCATGATATGATAATAAGTTTATTAATATTCAAAACAATGAAAATAGGTTATCATAAACTAAATAGAAGTTTGTTCTAGGGAACCAACTCCAAAAAATGTTTTTTTTTATATTTTAACTTATTTTCTCAATCCCTAGTCAGTACTTATGCCTCTCTCCACTACCCAAATCTATCTCTTGATATTATAACCATTCATTTTATTCAAATATAAGTCTTAGGTCAAGGTACTATCCCTTTTTCTCTCTTTTTTCCATTATTCTTCTTATTTTTCTTTCTAACTGTTCATTTTGGTAGAGAACCTCTGTTTCAGGCAAGGTTTTAAAAAAACATAAATTGTAGTTTTCTTGGATAGTTTCTAATAAGTCTTCCTTTAGTTTGGATGATGTTTCCTTTAGTGGAAGTTTATCCTCGATCATCCATTATTGCTCGAAGATTGTTAAAAATCTAATAAATTTATGGTATCTTTTTTCACTCCTTATTTTGTACATCTATAGTTATATCATTATTTTTTTCCTTTAGGTGGATGGTATAGATTGACTTAACAAGATAGTAAAATGTATTAAATTAGATTTGAAGGGGTAAGGGAGTTATCACATGAGATTTTTTTTTTGTGGTATTACCCTTATGTGATCACATGTTGGTTGTTATTGATTATTTTGAAACCAATTTTTTATTTTTATTAGTTTTTTTGACACTAAAAATTGATTTCTCGAACTCAATTCTCATAAATGGTTGTGCAATTATATGTGGATAAAATAATATTGTGTGTAAATATAAAAATTATGTCAAAATCACCATTCATTAATAGATGGAATATTTTTTTAATACATCCTTAGATATGGAATTAAACTCTATTGTTTGTGTGAGATTTGAATTGGTTTTCTTCCCTACTTGTGTGTTTTTTGTGTTTTTTATTCTTGTGTAGATCTTATGGGGTTTTTACGGTGATGTCGGAGACTAGTTAGGTGTAGAATATAATGGGTATTGAGGTTGTGTTTTGTTTTATTGGGATGAGTTGAGGGATGGTTCTAGTAATTAAGCAGTGGTCATAATGATATAATGAGAGGGATTTTACAATGGGTTGGCATGAGATGTGATGATATTGTCAAGAGACAAATGGGCGATTGTGTTTTATGGTATCATTGTTATAGTATCCAAGAAGTTTTGGAATGAAGTTTCTAAATAAATTGAAATATAAGTGGGATGGAAATTAAATAATAGTGGGATGAAATTTGACATATGGTAGATAGTGAATGAATTAAATATTGATTAATGAACGAAACGGGTAGTGGGTGATTACTAGAGTGGTTTACCATTAAATTTGGGATTAAATATCATAACAAAGAACCATGGTTAGTAATTTTTATTTCTATAAAATGGTTAACATTTAAATATAAAAGAGTAATTATGGGTTTTGTGTGTGTGGGTGATTTATATGGTGAGTTCCTTTTAGTGGTGGCAGTAGTTGGTGGTTGATGTCATGTAGTGATGAGGTAGTATTATAGGCTATACAATTGGATTTAGATGTGAACCCTTAGTCTAGGTACTTTATTTTATCTACTATCATTTTATTTTCATGTTATTTCTATACATAACCCACTTTCACTAATCACTATGAACCGACACCCAAATGTTTTGTGGGTGTTTTACCCAACATCTAGGTTAGTGATAGAATGGGCGGCTGATTTCCCACTCTTCCTCATTCTTTTTTAAAAATTAGAATAATATGGTCATACCCAGTTTGTGGCAAGTACCGATCAATATTGGCATTGTTGGTGGCGATTTATGGTGATGAGAGGATGTGATATGTAGTGGGGGTCATGTGTGGTGGTAGTAGGTCTTGAGGATGTTGTCCTTCATATTCACGATTCTCAAATGCTCTAGCTATGAAGTTTTGGTTGGATGTGTGATTATACTGATGATTATATGGAAGTGGCGGGTGATATATGGATATTAACTAATGTCATCACTGAATATTGGGTTCTGCGAGAGATTGGTGTAGGTAGGGTTGTGACTTGACCTGCATCAAGTATAACTTGATACATGATTTCGGGTATATGTAAAGGATGGGAGAACAACACACTTGGTGTTGGGGAATGAGAGTGGTTACTTGGTGGGTAAGTGGATGTGGGATTCTGCTATCTATGTTCTTTGATAATATTTTATTTCCATGGATGTGTTATTTGGTTAGTGGGACTTGGTGATGATGGGATGGTTAGTTGATATGTCAGGTTCTTTGTAGAGACCCAGTTGTTTCCTTGTAAGACTTTGGAATATATTTTTTATATATTTCTAGATTTACATGCTGAGATGGTGTGCGATTATAAGGCCCGGTGTGCCCAGAATTAATTTTATAAAAATATTAACTATATTTTATACTATTAATGAGAAGTAAATAGAATAAATCTCAAATACTAACTCAGATCAACTATCTGAGGCCATGGTTGAGTAAGAAATATGGCACTTACCCTCGGTGGGGCATAACTTTTTTCAACGTGGGATTTCTGTGAGAAAAGTCACTAAGGGGAAATCATAAATAAAATAACTAAACTTAATTTTTTTTATCTCAAACACTAAATAAAATAACTTTTGATTAGATACTCGTATTGGAAATTAGAGATCGAAGTTGGGTTTGTTATGGGTTGTTTTACGTAAGTGCAACATAAAATCATAGGGCACGAGAGGTTCAGATTCCGATCCATGTGGGATCCTATAAATAGAATCTTGATAGTTAAGGATTAGGGTTATCCCTAATTTTCTCACTATCTCTCATTCTTTATTCATCGAATTGAGGATATTTCTTTGACAAAACCTTGATGGATCGAAGCAGAAGTGTGATGAATGCGTCGGCAGTGACAAACAGATCATTTGAGGTAGGATTATTCCACTTTTAATTTCCAATTGATGTTCTTGATTAAACATCTATTATTTTTCCTCTTAATTCATCATTTTATTATTAATCTTTAATTTATGAATAAACACAGTCACTGATCTGTGATTAAAGTCTGTTTAAATTTGTGTTCATCATTTGTTATTCACAATTTTTCTATTTAATTTCTAGCACACCAAATCACTAATGCATCATCAAGTGGAGGATTCCTTTGTGAATATATCACCATGAGGATTTTTTATCTATTTTTGGATATAATATTGGGAAATTTTGGGAGTCATTACAATGTGCAGAAGAAGGAGGTGGCGTGGGTCCAACACAACGGCATCGGTCACGGTTGACAGTGGCACCCGCGGTGGCTACGGGTTTACAAAGAAGTGTGGTAGGGAGTGACTCTATCAAGGTGTGTGGTGAACTAGGAAGAGTGAGATTGGGGGTGTGAGGTGAGGTCAGTGAGTAGGGCGGATGGCCGGTCAGCGGTAGGGTCGTGGGGTGCGACCTGAGGAGGCGACACTGTCGTAGAACGCAGAGGCTGTTGTGTTGACACGATATGGAAGGAAAGCCAAGCTAGGAGCAAGCCAATTATGGAGCAGGTAGGTTAGACCACATGGCTAGACTATCGTCCGGTGAAATAGGATATCCCAGGTAGAGCAGACCAGCTAGAATGGGACGAACTGGTTCAACCGGGCTGAGGCAGCTTCAAACGGGTGTATCTCCTAGTCCGGACGTCTGATTGACATGTCGTCTATGGCCATGTGTTTCGATTATGGAGACATAACTTTTAAGGATATTTTAGGATTTTAAATATTTGTATTTGTGGATTGGTTTATTAAAACACATAATTTTAATAATAATAATAATATAATTATTATTATTATTAAGAAAACTTGTTTTGGGCATAACTCATGCTCACAACATCCAATTTACACACTGTTTGTGGAATTGTGACCCTAAAATTGATTCATACATTTCAATACTAATTTCTAGTGATTAAATAGAAGTTGGGGTGTAGTCCCCATGAGGAATGGTTTAGACATTTGCGGTGAAATGTTACCTTTTCATCGGGTGTCCGTTTTGGACAAATGAACAATCGATCCAATGTGTTTTTCCATAAGGATCATAATAGAACAATCCATATAATTTGTTTTAGGATTGAGGTATGGTACCCATGAGACACCATCTGGGAATACTATGGTGGCATACAACTTTTCCTTCGGATGTCTGTTTGGGGAAAATGAATAGTTAGTCTTCTATGTTTTTTCACAAAAATTGCAATGATGTGATCTGTTTGGATATTTATAGACTTTTTCATGATCTCATCAATTGTGGAAACATGAAAGGAATATCAATGAAAGATATTTATAATGTGTTTGAAGAGAACATATGGATTAGGCTAACGTCGATTCTCATGAGAGTAGAGAAGATGTGTGAAGTTATGCGGCCAAATGTTTTGCGGCCGTTTGAGGAGGCATGTTAGTGAAATTACATTTTATCCCTTAAGATCAAAAATGATAATTGTATGATCGTTAGCCTTTTTTCTAGGTATTTCATGTACTTTTGGAGTACACTATGAAGCCTAGGGGTTCTTGATCACAGTTTAGTACCAGATAATGGTTACGTGCACGACCAAGCGATGAAGCGGGGTCACAAATCGTGTGGGCCCCATTCGTGTCATGTACCACTTTACGAGATGTGATGTGAATTTTCTAGTTTAGCTAGAATTGAGGTACCATCCAACAGGGAAGTATAGTTTAGTTCCTCAATGTTTTCCAAGAGGTACCATTCAGTAGGGATGGCCAGTGTAGTTCATCGATGCTCTTCGGAAGGTACCATCTAGCAGGGACGACCAGTATAGTTCCTCAATGCTTTATGATAGGTACCATCCAATAAGGATGGTCAGTGTAGTTCCTTGATGATTTTTGAGAGGTACCATCTAGTAGGGATATCCATAGCAGTTTTGGGATTACCCTACAACTGGGATGGGTAGTGGGTCCCAGATGGCAATTCTGGTTTACCCTCTATCTAGGTTGGGTAGTGGGTCCCTAATGGAAGTTTTAGGCATACCCTCTAGCAGATTACCCTCAGCGGGGCTGGGCAGTGGGTCCTCATTAACTTTCAGGTGATGACCCCCCCTGACGTACTAAAGCACAGATACCAAATGTCTCGAGTGGAATCCTCCATCCGGATGGGGCATGGGTCCTCAACCTTGATACACAACCTCTTGAATGTGTGGCACAATGACGAGACATGCTTTGATGTACCCTTAGACTCTCAAGAAAGAGGAAATATTTCCCCACCGATACACATCCATGTTATGCAGCATAAAACCATGAGGTCGAGACAGTGCCTCCCAATGCAGATAAAATCAAGGTGTGGTGATTGAGTCCCTTTGACTTGCAGTTCAGGGAAGACATGTGGGATGCTGGGAATCATTGGTGGATACTTCTAGACTATTTTCTACTCTTCTTATTTGGTTGATCTGTGAGATGGAGATCCCCTTACTCTCTCATTTGGGCTTCTTGACTGAGCATATATATATATATATATATATATATATATATCATGTTTCAGTACCCACTCTTTGGGTTTTGGTAACTCTCCTTCCAGGAGAGGCAAAGATATGAGGGGTATTCCACATGCTTTTGGTGTCTGGATTCTCATGTTTGGAAAAGCCTACTCTCCTAATATAGGTAACGAAGACTCTATGAGAGGTTCATCTTACCACTATTTCTATCTCCTTCTGATTGGATGAGCATACTTCACTCTCTTGTTGGGTTGAACTGCACTCTTTATTGTACCTTATCATATCTAATACTTTCTTCTTCAGCGTATCTATTACTCACCCATCAATGGGATTTGACCACACATTTCATGAATTATGTAGACATTGGATAGGTTGATAATGACTTCAGTGGATCTTAGGGATACGTGTGGTTGGACATCATACGGTGGTCGTAGCTTGGGATCTAGGAGTGGGGCTCCCTCATATGGTTTACTTTTTAGTTACTTCTAAGTTGTGGCACTTTTCTATTTGGGCGTGCATTTTTTCCCTTATTTTATTTTAGTATAATTTATCTCACATGTACTTGTACTTCTTAGAGGTCGATGCATGTTTGTGGGTTATGTATAGTAGTGTTGTATCTTGTTTTCTTTTCCCTCTATACTTTTTCATTGAGTTGTGTGTGTGTGTGTACAAGTTCTTTGGAAAAGGCCTTCCTTAGTTTTTTGTGCCTTTGGAACTTTTCACAACTCCCTAGCTTATGAGGGTGGGCTTGGGGTAGTTGCGTCTTGAGCCCCGACACGGGTTGGGTTGTGACATTCTTATTTGTCATATTGTTTGTTCACTAGTGAATTAGTATTCTCTATTAACATTTTCAAGAGATATCATACATATGATTCTAATAAGTATACATGTTATGCTCACCCTATATATATATAAAATATTTTTAGGTTTCTAGGAACGTTTTGAATATTGAGTTGGATACTACTACCATGGAGGTTGAAGTCTTTGTGGAGTTTCTACTTTAAGATTTCCCTTGGTACGGTTTCACTTTAGAGACTTCAATTTGTATTGCTTGGCGTGGATTATGGGTTGTGGTTCCTTTGTCTTTATTTGATAGATTTTTTGGTTATTATTTATCTTATCTCTCGATACCTTTCATTTATTATAGACAATACCTCCCATTTTAATGTTTTATACCCTCAATTATAGTCAATAACATGGGACCTACTAGAGCTGGGACTCATGGGTTATTCCTTCTCATCAGTGTCAGCTTAAGATGGGTACTAGTGGGGGGGGGGTTCATAACATTTTATCCCATCACTTAAATATATAGGTATATAATCATATAAATCATTCCAGATATGAATCTGGGATAGTTGAGTGGATAAACCTTTATCATAATCCATTATATGGATTCAATGAACATTATTATTTATGTAACCTAATCCTATTTGGGTCACCCAGTTAAGTGTAACCCAAATAAAATTCTAATAATAGGAACCTAATCCTATTAGGGTCACTCATTACTTTATTTCCTTACATAATATGATCTAGGAGCATCCAAATTTAGTAGAACCTTATGGGTTGGATGATAAAGGTCTTGATAAGTGTTTTCTTTAGAAGTAATTTAACACTTGTTATTAAGCAGATTTAATATCACAATATTGTCTCATGTTATACGCTTAACATGTATTCATGTTTCTAATGATTCAGTTTGGAATCATATTCCTTCCTCCCAATAAATAGGCTCTAATTATATTAATGTGTTACGCTTTACTCAACTCATATCTTGTGTTACAAAAAAAATAATGGCCAAATATATTTACACATATCCATATTTAGTCTCTGTTAAAGGGTTGCGAAACACATTAATGTAAATGATTAGAATTATATGAAATCAACAATATCCATAAGAGTAAGCTTGAAATGATAGATAGTTAACCCTAATTTTATCAACATGGCATAAGCCTCCAGGACAGTGAGCAGTCTGACCCAAATTCCATATACCCATAATTACTTTACAAGAGATAGACCTCAATTCCATCAAATTTCTAACAACTAATATGTATAATATATAATAAACTTCTTAATTCCATCTCATAATCTAGTACAATCCAAATTCAAGGTAGAATAAAACTAAATCAATTATCATACCTGAATTGTAACTCCCTAGATGCATGTATAACAACTCTTAAAATAAGTTTAACACATTAAATTAAATTATACATTCAACTATAATATAATAATTATATTCATGAATAAAGACTGTAAAATATAAATAAATGAAAAATCATATATTTAAACTTGAAATGAACTATTTATGAAAAATTCATAAATAAAATAATTTGTAAACACTTTGTAATTTAGCCATGCATTATGGGCATTCCATAATTAAATAAATATAAATAATTTATATTTATTTCTAATATGAACTTCTTCATATTGTCCTATTATATGGATTTTACTTTAAATATACGATATCAAAAATATAAATATTATATATAATAACTATTCATATATTATATAAATATTCAGAATATCATAGATTTAATTTTATGTAAAACCTTGATCATATCAATTTCCAATATTCATTTTGATGCAGTTTAAACAATTTCTCAAAAAAGGGATTTTAATTTGAAAATTTCCAATTATTTATTATGAACAATTCATAATATTAAATATAAAATCTTAATACTTTTCCTTATTTTTAAATTTATAAATACTTTATAAATTATAATTATGATTTCTATATAAACATCTTATATCCAAATTATAAGTCATTCTATATAATTTCAAAAGTTATTATAATTTTAAAAATTATTATTATATATCTCAATTCATTAAATTTTTTATAAAATTTTAATAATTGATTATAAAATCTTTATAATTAACTAAATTATAAACATTTTATAAATGAAATAAATATCCCAAAATATATTTTCATATAATATATAAAATTTTATCAATTATATAATTAGATTTATAATTTAAATTTTGAAAAAATAAAAACATGTATGTATTTCATATTTTAGTTTATATCCTATGTCGTAAGCTTTGACATCCTTTATCGTTGGTCATATTCTATGATTGATAATTCATGTCTAAGATATCACCTATAGAAACTGCCAATTGTATTTTACAACATGAACCAATATCACTTAGGCAATGTAGTGCTTTGTTTCACAGTTTTTAAAAAGTGTAATTCCTTGACATCATAAGCTAAAACTAACTATATCATACACTACAGTAAATTAAAAAAATGAAGGATTGTATTATGTAAAATGTTATGATATCCCATATCCTAACATGAAATCATATCATAGATTATGGTACCCCATATCAAAAACCAATGCACATCAAAAAAAATAATTAATGTATTATAATATCTAATATTTTAATGTAATCCATTGTTGAAAAACTATATTACTTTCAATGACAAGAGATATGACATGAATATGATATATATTTTCTTTATTTCTCAAATATGATTTTGATAATTAAGAAGCATGGTAATGCTTTGATACCACTGATTGATTTATATATATTGAACAATACTAGTTAAACCCATTTGAATACATTAGAAACCTTATTCCCAAGATCATCGTATTATATTAAACAAAATCCATGTACAAAAAAAATAAAGAACATTTACCTTTCACTAACGATGGATGTTGATTATATCTTGAATCATAGTGGTTTGATGAAAATCACTAAGGAATATCCAAAGGACTCTTACCTTTGGGGTGTATCCCAAGATCAACTGAATCACCCAATGCTTTGGTGGGATCCTCCTCATCACCACAATACAATAGTATCTCTCTAAATCAAAGGAAGGAATAGGTAGAGAGTATAATATAATTTGAAAAAATGATTATTTAATCTCAAACTCTTCCACATAACGGGTAATTCATCCTTATATATCCCTTGGTAGTGCTTTATGGGTGTCTATTCATTTACTTATATGTTACAAAATGTATGAGTAAATATAAATGATCACAACTCTTATAACCTTGAATCAATTTGTATTCTCTCCAATATTCTATCAAATGAAATGTTACTGAATAATGATATCCATGGATGGAAGATTCTTGAATGTTATTACACTAGGCTACCTCACCAATCGTAATATGAATCGTACATTATAATTCACAATGCTTTATAATATGTACTATTCTACAATATGATTTTCTTAGGAAGATGCAATATTATATCTTTGTATTATATTAAATGATATTCCCAAAGACACAAAAATTGAATTTTAAATCATGGATGTCGTATCATGCAACATCATAAATTTTTACACTATGATATATCCATAAACACATCATATATATCTATGCATTTACGGAATATTTCCATCAAATATGACATGACTGCTTGTATATTGTGTGATGGAGTTTATTTATTTTTATGTACATGCATACATAGATATGATTACATATATAAGGGACTTTTTTGTGTCTCCTTGTTGAGTTTTATTCTCACACACTACATGGAAACCTTGTTGAATATGAGTACCTTAAGTTTTAATTTAAAATCCTAGGTTGTACTGGGGGTCATTTCGAAGTAGCTGGATGAATGTTGGGAGACTGTACCCTAGTGGGACTTGGTCTGATCGATAACAATGTTTTTTAATCTTTAGGGGTCAATAAAGTTACAATAAAATAAAAATTGATCCATAAGTGTAAAATGGTTGATATTATCTACCATATCCAATTAAATTTTCCAAAGATGAGTTTCTTGTGAATTTAAAACCATTTAATAAAATACTATTTAACATAAAATACCATTAAATTTTTTAGGACTATTTATATAATTGACTTTAAAAAAATATCAAGATAGAAATTTAGTTCGAATATAAAATTTTAACACATAAATAATGCATTTTATTAATCTATAATTTTTTTGAACACCACAAATCAACCAAAAATATTACTTTATAAGTTTTTAAAATCCTTTAATTCATTTTTATACCGCTTTCACAAGCATTATTTTGGCGTTGCATAACCATTTAAGGTAATTATTTAATGACTAAAAATTAAAATAAATTATAATCATAAAAATAATTTATTTATCATAAAAATAAAAATTTATAACTGATCATAGATTCTTTTTATCCCAATGAAAATATATTATTGATATTAAAAGAAATAGGGTGATATTTTTTGATTTTATTAACTTGAAATAACATAATGTCATTATCAAAAAAAAATGGCACTAAAAATTATATATATTTTAATTTAGGATGGAAATAGTGGAATTAATCTCATAAAATGAAATAAATCCAAATTTTGGATAGGTTTTTAAAGCCTTATCACATTATTTTTAACCTTAATTACCTAATTTACACTTTATTGTGATGATAAATATTTTTCATGGTTACTATTAATAATGACTAAAACTAAAAGGGTCCAATTTTCCAAATTTGAACCTCCTGATTCCAAAAATGGAATTAATTTTTTAAGATTTAAGATTTATATTTTTTATAAATAAATTTCAATATAAATGTGTAAAACGTAACGAAAAATGGTCTTTAGATAAATGTTCTTTTTAAGAATAAAAATGAACTTATACCAAAATTAAATATAATATTGATTCTTATGGTATTATTTAGATTTTTTAATCAAATTGATCTAATTTTACTTTAAAACCAAATCCAAAACTAAAATGGGACTTTTAAATTACTTAATTTAAAAAAATAAATGGCGGGCTTATAAAAAAATGGTATTTTTCACTATTCACAGAAAAATAAATCGTTTTAGAAAAAATCCAAGAAATTTACCCGAAGATAAAATTGACATGTTTATTTAAAAAATTATATTAATTTCCTTAAATAAATTGTTTAAAAATTATAAAAAATATTTATAATTTCTGTATACAAAATGCAATAAAAACCATTTTTGATGAAAACATATTTTTGGATAATAAAATGATTTTACTGAAAATTGAGTACATATTTATTATGAATTAACAAATATTTTTTAATATATAAAAGATTTATAAATATTTTTCATAATTTATTTATTCCTATTCATAGCACCAATTTAAGTTCTAGTTTATAATGGTCACATTTATATAATAAGGGTTTTATAGTATATCATGGTTCACTTAATGTTTGGTGTTGTCTGTTAAGAAAGCTATCGATTATACTATTCTTTCAAAATAAATTATTAGGTTTCTACAAAAAAATATGTAAATCTTAAAAGTAATTGAATCTTATGCCCCTCTGTAGAATACCCCAATCTAGCACCCTCTCACATGGCCTAAATGGGTTGGTCATGAGATCTCAAGCGCACCTCCTCTTATACTAATGGATTCCGACTAGTAGCTAGGATGTAAAGTGTATAGTGGAGAGACTATACCCCCTAGTATAAAGTTTCATAGCAGTAAAAAAATAATAAAATGGAAATAATAATCAAAGTAAAGACATAGCAGAAGACAACAAAAAAACCAACTAAATAATCTCATAAAAATAATGGAATAATGTAATGACATGCTATAATGAAACTAAATGCAATTATAGAATAATACAAGAAAAATAATAGAAGACTCAAATAAAAGATTCAAAGTCCCAGGTTTCGAATCCCACATCGGTCCCATCTCCAAACTTCATCCCAACAGCAAACAAGAAATCAAAAACATGGTCATTTTCCTTTGTCCAAACATGCATCCACATAATCTGCTCAGGTACCAAATGGAGGCCCAAATAAGGTGTGAGCATAAATCAATAGGTCAACAATATCATGTCTAAAAAAACCAGTCTAATATGTAGTGTATTCAATAAAGAGATAAAAGTTTTATTAATTAATTCAACAATTAATAAAATACAACCACAACCAGCTTCAACTCCGTGCCAAAATTACTCCGAGTAGGACTTACGACCATGCCTACCACAACCATATAAACAAAGTAAAATAACTTGCTTTGGCGCCATGATAGAATAACTCTGAGAATGTCTTGAGACCATGCCAACCACCACCATATAACCATGGTATAGTCACAAAAATCTAGTTCAAAATCTTATAATCGTTATAGCATTTCTGAGTCAAATACATATAAGAATTACAATATATTCCAGTCAAAGACTTATAAGAATTACAACATGGGACTGAGAATTGACCACTCTCTATAAGAATTATAGAATTTTATTGGGCTAAACCTTCTCAATATCAGCATTACAAAAAATAAGTGTGCAAGTGCCAGGGCCGAGCCTGATATATAAGCATTACATCATAGAACACAATTCTTTTCATATATCATGGATATCACAAAATCACATCACAATTATCAATGGTTAATTATGATAATTTCCATTCTTATTTAATATACCACTTTGTAATTCAATTCACAATTGATTAATAATTATATTAATAAGAAATAAGCCACAATTTAGGGATTCTGTAATTAGAAATCACCCTAGGTCACATGTCACAATAAATGTACTTTATGTTATTATCCAATTCATTTACATTCAATTAATTTGAGCACACACTATGTTGGTGCTATCACAATATTGTGTAATCTTAAAATTATCAAACCATGGGGTTAAAATTTAGAACCCTTACCTTTCACTAATGATACAAAAATGCTTCCAATGAAAAAATCCATGAAGAAGAATGTGTGGATGATTGTAAGAAGGTTCCTAGATCAAAACCGATCATGATCAAAACCAACAATGCAATTGGTCAAAGGATTTCACCGTGACAGTCAGAGAAGAAGGAATAGAAAGAAAAAACCTAAACAAAATGACTTACTAGGGATTTATCACACAAATGGAAAGTACATAAGAGAAGTTGGCACTTCAAAATCTCTTGGAGAATGTTCTAGGGTCTATAGGAGATGTGTTTTAGTATATTAGAATAAAAATCAGCCGCACAACATGTTTAAAATAGTAGGTCGGGCATTTACACCACATGTAATGTGGTTACATGTAGTGTAAATGTTTCTAATGAAATTCCTCAAAAAAACCCATTCCCTCGGATTTATTTAATTAAATCCAATGAACAATTGTATAATGTGTAATCCCTTTACATGATTTGTAAATGTTATATATTTTAGTTTTCATCCAATTTTTCCTTTAACTCTCTGATCCTCCTTTAAAGCTTATCAATTTACCAAGAACCCATGAAACACTTACCCATTTATTCCTAGACTCCATTCAATCAACAAGAACACATCCCCAAACTTTAGGTCATCTTATACAACAAAGGATCTCCATCTCTAGATAATACTTGACCACCAAGTCTCAAACAAAAAACACATAGAAAGACATACCTGGAAAAAATGGGATCTTACAACCTCCCCTCCTTATAACATCTCATCCACGAGCTTATCTAAGCATCAATGTGAGGTCCTAGCAAAAAAGTCTGGACCTTGGGTTTGCATATCATACTCCCTCTCTCAAGTATCCTCCGGAAGTTGTCCTTGCTTACACTACACCCAAACTAATGGTATAGTCCTGCCCTAAAGATATTTGTCATTGTGATCCACATTCTATATTGGATTCTCCTTAAAATTTACATCATCACAAATCTTTATGTTTGCTACGTCTATAAAATGGGATGGGTCTAGATGATATCATCATAGATACGATGCGTGTAACATTTAATGCATGTGATTATAAAATTTTGTAATAGATAAAAGATATGACACTAGACCGACCCTTTATACTATTTCAAATGGATCAAAAAAAAAACAACTTGAAAAACTAGGGTGCTATATTTCCTTATTTTCTGATATGAAATTTCTCTAGCCTAGGCGACACCCGAAGGAAAACATGATGACCAACCTTTAATTTAAGAGGTCATATCTGATGTCCAACATATAATTTCTATCTGATCTTCATGGTCACCAACTATTATATGATCAACTAAACTTGTTTAGATGTCTCCTACATAAGACTAGGCCTAACAAGTGCTAACTAACCTACCTCCAGACAACAAAGAGGTTAACTAAACGGCCTGACATACAAATCCCAAAAGGTTCCATTTGGATCTATACTTGGATGATATTATTATATGAAAACTCTGTGAGTTCCATATGTTTTTCCCATCAAAAACCAAAATACAAAACATAGGCTCATAACATATCCTCTAAAACCTGGATTTTTTGCTCAGATTGATCATATATATGTGGATGATAGTTTATTCTTAATATAACTCATGATCCTATGGATTTATGAATTCCCTATTAGAAAAAAAATGTAAAACAAGGATCTCTATCTTAAATGATACTCCTCGGAACACCGAGCAATTGAACCACCTCATGCATGTAAATAATTCCCGGATATTTAACTGTAAAGTTTTATGTAATATGTAATAAGTGGGATACCTTACTCAGTTGATCCACAAAAACCCATACAACATCATTATTATGGGTTATCCTAGGTAGTACTTCCACAAAATCCATTTTTATGTCATCCCATTTCCACTTCATAATAGTAAAAGGCTCCAAAATACCATCTAGACTCTGATTCTCAACTTCCACCTTCTACCAAGTGAAAAATATAGCCATGAATCCAGCCATTGCCTTTTTCATTCCTATCCATTAGTATTTTATATAGAGATAATGTACAACTTTGTTAATCCAAGGTGAGTTTCTCATTTAGAATCATGAAACACCCTCATCAGCTCATCACACAAGCTCGTAGGAACCCATACTCATCTATAGAAAAGAATATAATTCGCACTACCGAGAGCCCATCCTGATGGATTCTCCCCACTGTATAATATTTCTATCATAACAAATCCCTAGGGATCATACAACTGTTCAGTCTTAATATGTTCTAAAATCATGGGTATAAAAGATGTCGAATTCAGAGCTACTTGACCCTAAGATTCTTGAAGATCCAGTTTCATGTCTGTAAAAAGGGCCACTATTCGCCACTCATCACAACACTCTTTTACTACTTCTATCTCTGTATTTTGGATCAAATATTTAGCAATGAAGTTTCTATTTCCTGGTGTATAAGACAATTCAAAGTCGAAAGACTGTAGATACCTGACCCACCTCATTTGAGGAATGTTCTAGTTTCGATGAGAAAATATGTACTTGAGGATATTGTGATTTGTGTATACCACAAACTACTTAACCATAAGATATTGTCTCAAATATATCAGTGAATTTGCCATATTTTTAACTCTAGAATGTGAGTACGATAATTCCTCTCATGAGGTCTCAGTATCCTAGATCCATAGGCAATCACATGATCCTCTTACATTAGAACTATTCTGGGTCCAACTCCGGATCTGTCACAATACATGGTATATGTTTTACCTGGCATGGGTAAAGTGAGGATATCTTTTGAGTTCTCTCTATCTTGCATCTCCTAAAAATACCTTTCGCAAGAATCAGACCAAAATAACTTCACCCCTTTCTTGGTCAGCCAAGACATTGGTGCTTCCAAATGAGAGGAATCTTGTATAAAATGTCGATAATAACCTTCTAAACCCAAAATGATCTGAATTTATAATAAGATATTGTTTATTTATCAATATATCAGGGATGAAACTTTCTCTGGGTCCACTAACACTCCTTCCTATGACATGACATGGCCTAATAAGTTCACTTTATTTATCGAAAACTGCATTTAGTTCGCTTGGAATAAATACAATTCTTTCTCAATGTACTTGAAATGATGTTAAGATGTTAGGCATGATCGTCTATTGAATGAGAGTACACTAAGATATCGTCAATGAAAACCACCACAAACTAATTCAAAAAAGGATTAAAATCCTATTCATTAAGGCCATGAATACCGTAGGTGCATTAGTCAACCCAAACTGCATCACTATGAATTCATACAATCCATACCTGGTCCTAAAAGTAGTCA
This sequence comes from Viscum album, assembly GCA_963277665.1. Classification (NCBI taxonomy): domain Eukaryota; kingdom Viridiplantae; phylum Streptophyta; class Magnoliopsida; order Santalales; family Viscaceae; genus Viscum; species Viscum album. Next base: position 87,996,127 of record OY728140.1, on the reverse strand, counting down.
GAGGTATTCAGATAGTCACACCCTTAATTGATGATATAATGATCTCAAGTAAATCTTGGAGAAGATCTTATAACCTATTAAATAATCAAAAGATAATCAATGCATGGAAGAGGATGTTGATTCTTGACCATTATCTGGTTCAACCTCCAATAATAATAACAGAAGCACAAAGATCCATTAGCCTTTTGGTTAAGAGAACTTGAGAACCATAAGGAGATGTACTTGATTGTATGAAGCCTTTATATTCTAGATCTTTCAGCCGAACCTTCAATTCTTGAAGCTATACTAGTTTCATTTGGTTAGGCAGGATAGAAAATGGCTCTGCTCCCAGCACCAACTCGATCGGGAAGTCGATCTCTCACTCTGGTGATAATCCATAGGACTCATTAGCGAAAACATCCTACAAACATTCTACCACTGGAGGAAAATAATCCTAATATATTCCACCATTATCTAGAGAAAGACCCATTATATGATCTGTGAGACAATCCAATCTGTACTGAATTAGTCATGCATGACCAGCCTGAAGATGCCACTCACCATGTTGAAAATAGTACCTTCCCTATGGATATAGGAAATTAACTCTCCTATTATAATAGTCAATATGATCATGGAATATAACTAAAAAATCCATACCAAGAATCAAGTTTTTTCCTATAATTTCTAGCACAAACGATTCCCAAAAGAAGCAATAACCACCAATCTCTAGAGAACACACCTTGCAACGTTTTCCATTCTCATTCTTCACTACCAATGGTGTGTCAATTTTTAAAACACCATATAATCTTTCCACATACAATATCAAACCATTTATAAATGGATTGAATAGAAAATAATGTGATTATCTAATATCAAATAAAGTACAACCTAAGGTAGATTATATAGGAATCATACCTTTGATGGTAGATAGTCCTACATCCACATTAGTCGGAGTAGCCTACATAATGTGAAACTGACTTATCCCTCTGACCTCAGCTCTAGTATGACTAACCTAAGCTACATCCCTTTCTTGCTATTGTTTCTTATGAACTGGGGTACCACATCCCCACCTTGACCTAAATGGCATATACAACTCTAGCTACTATCCTGTTGAGGAGTATCTGAGCCTCTTCCCAACTTTGGTGCTTGTTCTGATCCTCTACCACTAATATACTGTGGAAAGTTCACACAAAACCGCTGAAGAAAACCCGGTATGCCACAGATGCGACACTCGACTATAGGGTAAGGACATTGTCGGATATTATGGAAAAACATTCCACGATGATAGCATTGGAATAGAACATGATCATGATATGGTTTCCCACTTCCTTAACTACTCTTCCCACTATTTATTTGGTGGAAACTATCATAAATATTCTTCTTAGCACACGAAGAATAACTCCCATATTTCCCTACTAAAATAGCTTTTCCACTACTCAGGGCCACTCTTAGATTCCATTCTGTGATGAGTGCATGATTCATCATGTCTTCAAAGCTGAATAAAATAAAAAAGTTTACATGCGACCTGATATCATAATGAATATCTTCTTGGAAGCATCTCACACTAGAGATCTCATCAGCTTCCAAAATGGTAAAAACATTGTAGGTCGGTAAAATGTCCAGCATACTCCAGAACTGACAAACCCTCCTACATCAGATGCATGAAATCATGAGTTTTTTCATCCCTCAAGGTTTTGGGATAGAAATGGCTCAGGAACATTGTCTCAAGTCCTTCCAAAATAGCTTATCTTGTTGCCTAGCTTCCTCTAGAATATCCCACAAATGCTTGACAGGTACCTGAAGAATATATGCCTCAAGCTTCACCCTCCTATTAGCAGGTGTCTCGAGATGCTTAAAGATCATCTGGACTAACTCAATCCATAACTCGGCTGCCTGGGGTCCCCCTTCCTTAGTGAACATTGGCAGATACTGTAGCTAAAAATCTCTTTTCATTTCAAACATTGAAGGAACGGTATGAACAGTCTCCATTTAAATGGATCAAATGATCCTTAACAATATTCCACAAAACTAAACATCCATATATTCCTCATCAACTATAGGAAGTTAAGGTTACGATGCATTAAGAGCATGATGATTACCACTCTCCTGATTCTCAAGTCAAAGATGATGAAGATACATTTTCTTTAAAAGAAAAATGTACACCTTAGAGAACTAGCTAGCAATAAAGTCAACCCAACAGGTGACTAAAACAGAGAACCACTAACTCTTGGTCTCTCTAGACATGAATTACAAGTATTTTATCATTACATGACAACTAATTTTGTTTATCCTATGAAATAGATATCTCATATAATTGTTCAGCAAGAAAGTATATATCACATGCATAAAATTTACATGTCCCTATCATGAAAAATGCATCTAAATATATCTCTATGTGCCTATTATGGTGCATTTATTCTCATATCATTCTATACCGAGCCGTGATTACATATATTAAGAAATAGTAAGATCATAAAATACTAACTTCGCACAACTTTTGAATCACCTAGGGTGAAATAATATCAATGGTAACAAGCACACAATACAAACAGAAATACAATCCATGGGTACTAGGATTTTCCCCCATACATGGGTTAGCTACTCTAATGAACAAGCTCATTACCAATATCAGACACATACTAGTCTCCTTTATACATTTTCCCAAATATTAAAATAGAAGAAAAGAAAACCTAGATTTCATGTCACTTTGTAATGTCCCCCAAACAGTCACTCTCTCATGTGGTTAGAATGGATTGGTCATGATACCTCAAGCATGCCTCCCCATATGCCAGAGGCTTCTGAATAGCAGTGGGGGTATAAAATGTATGGTGGGGAGAATATACCCTTGGTATGATGTGTCATATCATTAGAAAAAATCATAATAAAATGGAAGTAATAATAAAAGTAAATACATAGTGGAAGACAACAATAAGATCCAACAAAATAATTCAATAGAAATAAAGAGATAATGTAATGACATGATTTAATGTAACTAAAATTCATGCTAGAATAATACAAGAAAAAGACTAGCATACTAATATAAAAAATACTCAAAGTCCTAGGTCCCAAATCCCACGTCGGTCTCATCTCCAAACTCCATCCCAATAACAAACAAGCAATAAACAACAAAGTCATTTTCCCTTTTCTAAACCTTCAACCACATAATCTTATCAGGTAATAAACAGTTACCCAAATAGGGTGTGAGTATAACTTAGTAGTTTGACACCACTATGTCTAAAAAAACCGGTCTGATAATATGTGTATACAATAATGAAATAAACAAGTGTATTAATTAATTCAAAAACTAATAAAATTCAACTAAAACCTTCTCCATCTCCATGCCAAAATAACTCTTATCATGTCTTATAACCATGCCAACCACAACCATATAACCAAGGTAAAATAAACTTATTTGGAACCATTCTAGAATAACTCTGATCATGTCTTGTGATCATGATAACCAACACCATATAACCATGGTATAGTCAAAACAATATGGGTCAAAGCCCTATAATCATTAAAACATTTATGGGTCAAATACCTATAAGAATTACAACATTTCTAGGTCAAAACCTTAAAAGTATTACAACATGGGACTGGGCATAGTCCACTCTCTATAAGCATTATGGCATGGGGCTGGGCCGAGCCCACTCAATATCAGCATTATAGCATATAAGTGTGAATGTTCTAGGGTTGATCTCAATATATAATCATTAAAGCATGGAACGCAATTTATGTCATATAACATGGATATCAAAATTCCACATCATAATTATTAGTAGTTAATTATGTGAATTACCATTATAATTTCATATTCCACTTTGAAATTCAATTCAAAATTGATTAAAAATTATATCAATAAGTAATAAGCCGCAATTTATGGATTCTATAACAAGAAATCACCCCAGGTCACATGTCATTCTAAACATACTTTAATCCATTAGTCAATTCATTTACATTCAATTAATTCAGGTGCACACTACATTGGTTCTATCACAATATTACATAACTAAGACCATTATCAAACTATAGGGTTATGATTTATACCCCATACCTTTCACTGACAATACAACAATACTTCCAATGTAAAATTCCATCAAGAAGAAATTGAGGGTGATTGCAAAGAGGTTCCTAGATCAAAACTGATCAAGATCAAAACCAACAACATAATTTGTCAAAGGAATCCAATGAAACGGTCAGAGAAGAAGGAATAGAAGGAAGAAACCTAAATAAAAGAGCTTACTAGGGATTTCTCACACAAAAGTGATGTCTAGAAGGTAAGTTGGAACTCTAAAATATCCTAGATAATTCCCAAAGGTTGAGAGGATAGGATCTATTAAAGATTAGAATGAAACTTATCCCCATAACATTTTAAAACAACAGGTTGGGAATTTACACGGCATGTAATGTGGTTAAATATCATGTAAATTGTTTTAATGGAATTCAACAAAAACCCATTTCCTTGGATTTATTTAATTAAAACCCATGAACAATTACATGATGTGTAATCCCTTTACATGATTTTTAAATGTTCTCCAGTTTATTTTTCATCCCATTTTCCCTTTAAATCTATGAACCTCCTTTAATGATTCTCAACTTACTAAAATCCCATGAAACACTTACCCATTTATACATAGACTCCATTAACTCAACAAGCACACATCCCCAAACTTTAGGTCATTTTCTCTAAAAATAGGTTCTTTATCTCTGAATAAGACTCAGCCACCAAGGATCAAACAAAAAACTCAATGAAATATGTACCTAGAAAAAGATAGGATCTTTCACCCTAGACTTATCTTTTACTAACCTTTATTAACGTTTATGATGTGACAGGTAGGAAATTCAAAGTAAAATGAAAAGGAAAGATATCACCTTTTTATTTTATATTGTTGTAGATACTCTCCCACTTGATACATTTTGAAAACTATAAAATAAAACAATAAAAACCCTGAGAAATTTATAAAAAAATTAAAAGAATAAAGATAGAGAGATAGAGAAGAGTTTTAGGTCATTTCTAAAGTGCTTCTATGTTTATAATACCAAAAACTAAGTAGTTCTAGTTTATTAACCTCAATCAATAGGGGTGTGGTTTCCATAGTAGTAATTAACACATGTTCTTTTTCCTAGTGTCCACAATTGACCATCGATAATGGAGTACCCCAAAAGAAATAAAAAATAACTAGTCCCCAAGAATTAATATAAAATTGGAGTAGGGATATGATATTTCAGGCCTCTTCTTTCAAATTCGATTTCCTAAATGCATAATTTTCATACTTTCTTTGATAGTGACTATGTAGTGTCCTGACCGAGATTCCACTTAACAGTGACCTAAGATGGTGGGACACATGACATAAAGAGCATCTCCCTGAATGCTAGGGGTTTTTGACTAACAGCAAGGGATTTGAGAGTATTTGTGGGGTGATTATTCCCTCATTGATCAGAGTGGAGTGCATCAGTATGTAACATCCTTACCCATATGACACTAAAATAGTTCCCCAATACAGTTTTTTATGAGGCCTTAAGACTTCCTCCCTATATTCCAAAGGTTGGAGACTAGTAGTGAGGACCTTGGGTGAGAAAGTGGGGAGACAATTCTCTCATATAAGAGTAATAAAAATTAAAAATTTATAAGTATTATACATAGTAATAAAAAAATAGTGAGTGGAAGAAATAAATAAACTGAAATAGAACATTCGGTAACAATAAATGAAAATTTATATAAAATTTTGAACAGTTATGCCATCTATACAACATTGGTCACCCATTAGTATAACCATACAGATACAAGAGTATAAAAGAAACTGAAATAAAAGTACAATGATCTACTAATAACTCCAAACCAGAACACATACCTAGTCTCCAGACACTGTCAAAATGCACCATCCCAATCATAAGAACCCACTCGACCAGCTCTTCTCGATCATGTAAATATGGGACTCAACCCTATCCACTATAAAAACCATTATCAACCTAAAAATATTACATAAGGTCTACAAGTACACTGAGGTTCACGTGAAAGGGTGAGAAATAATATCATTAGGCCACCCCAATGATGAACCTATAAATACTCTCCAATAAGGGTATAAAATTAAATATTCTCATCCTAGCTAAGACACAACTAAAAATATAAGTAAGGACAAAAATTTAAACCACACTCGAACCCCAGGTCCATAATCTGGGTCAACTGGGAAAGTGCCACCAAGGATGTCCATATCTATATATGTATACATGTATAGTCTCATACCTATTCATATATAATTAAATATGAATATAAATGAGTATGGGTAATGAAATAACATAAAACCAATCAACAATTGATCCTTGGGTCTATAATCCCGATCGTACAGACATCTTGTGCATGGGAATTGCACTGGATGTTATGCCACTCAATCCATGTATAATAAATTCTATCTCTAGGTCTATAATATCAATAGAAATATACATGCTTCAGCCAACACTAGAAACACATATGATCAAGCTACGTCACCACATGGGGATACTCGTCTTACACCCAGTTTCACATGTAATCACCTCCAATCACTATAAAGAAGGATTCTAGGGAAGTAAATCCAGTCATCCTGTAAATGTACATAGATCTAGATGCTATTCTACTCCTTCCATGTAAATCCAATACAATGTTAGAGATCAAGGTCCCAGTCCATAGGTGGTCACGACATTCAGAACTCAGATGAACCCTATGGGTATGAACCTTAAATGATATCCAAGGATAAATCATTGGTGGAATGTCATGCCTACCCTTAGAGTCTCTAATAAGTGAGAGAAGATTTATCCCTATCATCTGGATAAGCATAATAATTTTTGGTTTCCAATGATGTGAGACTCCATGCGCAACACCATAGTCAACTAACCGATCAGGGAGAGTGTAATCATCTCCATCACTTGGGATAGCATAATCATCCATGAGTACAGAAAAATTAAGGAGAGAATAATATCCCTCATCGTATAATAATGAGAGGAGAGAGGAATCATTCTCATCACTCAAGAGAGACGAATCATCAACAAGTATCATTACTAGGGATGACATGACTATATATTATAGTCATAGTCTCAACATCCGAATACTAGGAAACACTTCTGGACATTCTAATAATATAATAATAAAATATAAATTCTTAATATAAATATATCAGGTAGTAAATATGGGTATAAAAATAAAAAAAATAAAAAAATGGTTCAGAAGCCGGATCCCAGGAAGAATGTCTGAGCATCCCAAAGAGAAAGAAAGACACCTTGCGTCAGACTCAACAGCCACCAACTAGGAAGAACCTCTAGCTAACATAACTGCATCAGTAATAACCAAGTGAAAGCATAAATTAAATAGTGAGGGTGTATGAATTCATAATGCCAATACTACGGCCACAACCCCAATGGATTACATTTATTACATGGGTTCTAATCTGACACACGCTACCATATCTACCCAAACCTGATGTACTAACTTGGGGTTAGTCAAACATCAGAGTGCCCTCTAGGTACCTCAAGTCACACACAAGAGATTCATCATGCTTGGTATCCTCAAGGTATACACATAATCGAAGGAATCCTACTTTGGATATTTATCTAAAAAGGTGTGATGGGGAATCCTACAAGGGACCCTCTAAAGGAAATTCAGGACTAAGGAATCCTACACAGGATCCTTGAAATAACATCTAGGTGAAGGAATTATACAAGTTACCCTCTATAAACCTAAGAAGACAGAGTCATATAACATGGGATCCTCATAACAATTTACAGGTAAGGGATCCTATGAGGGACTCTCTATGTCATCTCATAAGAAAATGCATCCTTCAGGGGATCCTTAGTAAATAGATAAGAAGATAGAGGTGTCCTACTTGGTACCCTATAGGTTGAAATTTAAACAAAGGTATCCTACAGGTGGACTTAGATTACAACTAGACTCACTTACTCATATGAAAAAAAGGGAACATCTCACAAGGGAGAGGTCCTCAAGGGAAAATCTAAAAAGTCATAGGTCAAGAGAGATAACTGATGGATAATCTCATAATAGGTCTCACTCTCATGAGACACTGAATACAATTACTAGAGGATGAACCTATCCATTCAATAAATTCCACCTAGGATTCCTCAAAATGCCTCATGGGTATTACCATCATGATCTACAAAAAAATATTCAAAAGGAACCAACCATGGGTCCAATTATGACTCCTAGTCAAAAAGACCTGAAACCCCCAAAAAAGTTTGTAAAGGGAGAGTGCACGACGTGTCTCCTTGATTACATAGCTTATACTTCCAAGGCCCCATCTGGGTGTGTACTCCCACCAAACTAGGGGTGTAAACACCAAATTACACAGAGAGAAATATGGGTAAACGATGTGTACCCTACATGGGGTGCCTACCTATGTCCCTCAAATGTCATGGACATGTGTTTGGTTTGTCCATGTACTTCAACATGGTGTGTGACCCACACGGGGTCTGTCCATATACTCCACACGACATGTTCCCCTTACACGAGTAGCCTGACTGGGTACTTTTCTACACAGCTGAGTACCATAACATGATATGTGTGACCCATACACAGTGTGTACTTTGAAAATATCGTCTTCCATAAAAGGTAAAAACACATGGTGTGTGTTCCCTAAACCACACTCTATGTAGACAGGTTTTCCTAAATGAAAAAACCCCTGAAACACCCCAAAACCCCAATTTTTACCTTGGAAGCTGTAGATAGGGCCATAAGGGGATATAAGCAAGAATATATGGTGATTAAAACTATAAAATGGTTAATATATTGGGATTTATGGTGAAAATTTAAAATACCTACATTTGGGTGGAATCCATCGAAGCTTCACCCGTTTCCAAAGTTCATAATTGTCACACGATGATTTGGCATGTTCCAAAATCTGTGGAGGTACCCTTATTTCTCTACCTCTACTTATATTTCTTTACATATCTCATTCTATGTCTCATTAACATGAAGGAGGATCCTCATCCATGTGTGTGAGAATCTAGGAATAAAAGAATAAAATAAAAATAGAAAAAGGAAAGGAAGAAAAAGAAAAAGAAAAAGAAAATGGGGAACAAGCCGGCCCTAGTGCCCAACTCAAGTTTATGCCACATCTAGGAAAAAATACATGTTCTAAACTCAATGGTAGACAAGGAATCTCAATCTAAAACAATGTTCAAAAAATATTTCCAAATAAAAATACATGAATAAATTAATATTTACATTATTAAATCTTAAATGTTAATTATTCCTCTAAAATTTGAAATGATCAAAATTCCAAAAAACTCCAATCCTAGGGTACACACATTATTTATGGGACCAATTGAGTTGTCAAAAAATTATATAACCTTATATTATATGGGAAAATTACCATTTTACCCATTACAAGAATGTGATAGAAAAAATTAAAATTTATGTTCAAAATTCACATCCAAAAAAATACAGGACTTTAAAATCTAGCCCTCATAAACCTTCTCGTCCCCAAGAATCCTGGTGGTAATACTATTAGCTATGTTATTAACCTGATCATTTACACAACTAAGCTATATATACTGTCCAATGACCAATCTCACAGTATCAATAGTTGTCACCTACACATAAGGCATCTAAATACGACCGATCTAGTACTCCCCACCGTTGGAATACCCTTATCATAATCTCAATACCAACTCAGAGTACAATGGACCTTGGAAAATGATAAATTCCAACTGAAAAGAGGATCATGACCCTTATAAGGACAATGGTGTACTCCTTCCCATATGGATAACCTTATACTTCTCCTTGATCGTAACCTCAATAGGATTCCTTCTATCACCATGGAAGAACATTCGAAAAAAAAGATCACAACATATAACAGATACTCTCTTAGCATACTCAAGATGATGTTAAGATATATCATGATAGTCTATAACTAGTATTACACTGAGATTCCACAAAATATTCATGTACAACTTTTCTAATCTACGCTCACAAAAAAACACACTACACTTTCTTTTAACAAACTCCTGACACCGCATCTCCAGAAAATGTGTGTCCAAGTTCGGACACGTGTTAACCATCTTGAGGTAACAAGTCATTATTGATGTCACCTATACCATTGAGAGACATTTTCACTTAAATATAACTACTAGAAAACCATTCCCACAGTATCTTTCGGAAACCATTGGTCATCGGGTCACACCCGATCACTCATCAATTAAGGTTCAAACGATACCATGTGCAACAAGTGTGTACCTTTATCACCCGACTTGTGATCCAGTGAGTTATCCAACACGAGGCTTAGTTGATCATGCTACATGGAACATTAGTCCAAACAATACAGAATATCCCTTGGAACTCCTCTTAAAAAACAGAGCACCTTTCAAGAGCCATGCTTTATTCCATGATCACCAGTCACTTAGCATCGTTCTAGTCATGAGTGTCCACCCACAATCTGACTACATTAGAAATAGTGAAAACACTATTCCAACAAGCTAGAAAGCTGAATAGTTATTCCAATCAAATAAATTCTTTATACCTAATCACCCTAGGTTCTTCTAAAAAAGATAAATACATCAACATTCCTACAATGAAAAACTTGAGCACCTACCATACCTTGATATCAAAACGAGTATAAAAACAAGAACACTACCTAAAAAGGTATTTGAAAACACGAGCCAACCTCTCTCATGCAGGTTTTCCTAAAAAAACTGAATTAGTCCTACATGGGTCTGAGTCAAAACATGCGGTATTTGGGTCTCCCACGTAGCCCTACATATCCGTCTCACAATTGGGTCACAAGGTCTAACCACCTAGTCCAAAATATTAACCTATCTATAGAAGGTAAAGATCACAATGACCTATAAGTTTCAAAACTGTAAACATGACCTAAAATGTCCTGATCCACACCAAGAATACTCATAAGGGACTAATCCATATAAGTCAGGATACCAACATAGAAAAAGAAACTGGATTGACACTCATTGTCCATCCTTATACAAAAATACCCCCTCGAGGTCTGTTTCATGAGAAAAGTACTAGTATCCATCAACATCATACATAGTGATACAAATAGATAATCCAGACCTGAGAAACAAAACCCTTCAAGGGGTTCAAAAGATGGGAATCATGTGTCATGTCGACCTACTAGGGTCGTTGCACCTCCTGTGCATGAGGATTGAGTCATCAGCCTCAACATAGATCCACATAACATGCCATCAAAATGATATATATGTTTGTGTGTGTGTGTGTGTTTGTGTGTGAGTGATTAGTCCCAATTGAATAGGCCTCAACCATTAGTAAAAATCACAAACTAGAAGGCCAATATGATGTGAATCCTACGTGTCAAATATGATGCATGAGACACCTCTTACGTTTTCTGACCAAGAGTCAAAATCCATCTCTAGCCTCTTACCAATGTCCAAGAGATATAAATACATTGTAAATCATCACGTCTTCACAACATGTGCATCACTCTTGGAAAAAAATCATATACAACTCTTACATTGCAGATCAGAATAGTAATCCCATGCCCATAGAAACCAGGACTTCTTTACAAAACAAGTGTTCTTAAAGCACCAATCTGATATCCATCACAAGTCTAGACACATTCATAATACTCTTTCCTACCATATCAAAAATATTAAAGACAGAGAAAACAACATATTTGATTCCATTATGAAATGTATTGACCCATATTCCACTAAAATAGTGCCCTGAGCCGATTGGTTATGAGGCCTCATGCATGCCTCCTCATACGCCAGAGGCTCCCAACTAGTAGTGTGGGTTTAGGGTGTGATGTCAGGGATACTATATCTTCATATTAGTGTAATAAAATAGAAGAAAAATCTAAGTATCATACCCAAAAAATAAATAAATAGAGTGTGGAAGAAGTAAATAAACTAAAATATAACATACTAAAATAATAAATAAAAAATGATATAAAATCCCAAACAACTATTTAAAACATACAAAACTTTTCACCCACGGGTTCAGACATATAGATATAAGAGTACAAAATAAACTAAGATAATAGTATTTGTCTCTACAACTAACTCTGATCCATACAAAATACCTGTTCTTCAGACTGTCTAACTGCACTATCCTGATCAGAAGAACTCACTCGAGTAGATCCACTCAATCATGTGACACTGAGCCTTAGCCATGTCCACCATGAAAACTGTTCTCACTGTAAAAATAAATACATGAGGTCAACACATACACCAAAATTCATGTGGAGGGGTGAGAAATAGTCTCAGTAGGCCACACCAATGATGAAACTATAAATATACTTCTATAAGTTTATGAAAAATCAATATTCTTAGCTTAGCTAAGACATATTTGAAAAGATAAGTAAATCCCAAATGTGAAACCACATTCAAACCCCGAGTTCATAATACTAGTCAAATAGGTAATTTAAACCATGGATGTCCATATCTATATGCATATACATGTATAGTCCCATACCTATACATATTTACTTAAATATGAATATACATGAGTATACAGAATAAAATAATGTAAAACCAATCAGCAGTCAATCCTTGGGTCTGTAATCACAATCACTAGAACATACTATGAAAGGGAATTGAGTATAATTTTATACCAATAAACCAATTTATAATTAAGTTGTTATCTATGTATGTAACCCCAATCGACATATACCTACTTCGTTCAATGCCGGAAACATCTCTCAGCAAGTTACGTCACCATAGGGGGATTCTCTTCATACACCTGGGTTCACCCATACTCAACTCTGATCAATTTAAATGAGGATTCTATGGGAGTACATATTAACATCCTATAAATGGACATTGATATATACTCCATGATTCTCATTCCATGTAAATCCAATCCAATGTCTGAGCCCTAGATCCTGGTCTGTAGACATTCATGAAATTGGGAACTCGGATAAACCCTAAGGTTCTGAGCATCATGGGATCTTTAAGGAGAACTCACCAGTGATACATCATGCCCACGCCTAGAGTCTCTAATAAGGGAGAGAGGAATCATACCTATCGTTTGGAAGAGTGAAATCATTCCAGGTATCCAATAATGTGAGATTCCATGCCCAACATTGCAGTTGAGTAACTGATTCGGGAGCGTATAATCATCCCTATCCCTCGAGATATTGTAATTACCCATGAGAATAGAAAGATCAGGGAGAGGATAATCATCCTCATCGTATAACAACCAAATGATATAGAAATCAACCTCATCACTTGGGAGAGCAGAATCATCAATGAGTAGCATTAATAGGGACACCATTCCCGAATATCATAGTCATTGGATCAACAGTCGGATAAGAGGAAACACATCTGGACATCCCAATAATATAGTAATCAAATATATAGGCTCAATAGACATATACCAGGTAGTACATCTGGGTATATAAATAAATAAAAGAAATATCATGGCTCAGAATCCGAATCCCAGGAAGAACATTTGGGCATCCCAAAGAGAAAAAAAGATTCCTCGTGTCATACTCAATATCCACCAACCAGGAAGTACGACTAGATAACATTGATACATCATTAATAACTAAGTGAAAGTATAAATAAAAGAGTGAGTGTGGTCAAATGCCTAAATCCAAAACTACCGCCATATCCCCAAGGGATTAAAAGTTGGGAATGGGTTCTAAGGTGACACCCACTACTATCTCTACCCAAACCCGATGTACTAACTCATAGTCAGTCAAACATTAGGGCACCCACTATGTCCTTAAATTCACACACAAGACATGCATCCTACTTGGGATCCTCGAGGTCTACATATAAGGGAAGTCATCATACTTGGGATCCTTAACTAAAAAGGTGAGAGGAGGAATCCTACAAGGGATCCTCTAATGGAAAGTCAAGATTGGGGTATCCTACACAGGATACTTGGAACAACATATAGGTGAAGGCATCCTATAGGGTACCCTCTCTAACTGTTAGAAGATAGAGGCATCCTACATGGGATCCTTGGATTGGTATATAAGTGAGGGATCCAATAAGTGATTCTCTAGGTTATCTCATATGAAAAGGCATCCCATAGGGGAACCTCGGAAAATAGATAAGAATATGGAGGAATCCTGCATCGGACCCCCCAGGTCAAAACATAAATAGGGGTATACTATAGGATGTTCTTGATAAAAACTATTCTCATGGCCTCATAGGCCTGGTGGGCACATCTCACAAGGGATATGTACTAAAGGGAAATGCTAAAAAGGATTTGATCAAGAGATAAAGATCATGGATCATCTCAGAACAAGTCTCACTTGCAAGATACATTGTATACAATTACTAAATTAAGAACCTCTCCATTCAAGAAACACCACCTAGGAGTCCTCAAAATACCTCATGGGTCATACCATAGCGATCTATGTGAAAATATACTCATAATAGACCTCTCATGGGTCAAATTTTGACTCCTAGACAAAAATAAATGAAAATAAAAAATGGGTTGAGAAGGGGAAGTACATGGCATGTATCCTCGAGTACACAACATGTACACCCTAGGCCCCACTTGGGTGTGTACTCTCACTAGATTGGGAATGTAAATGCCCAAGTACACAGTATGAAAAATGGGTACATGGTGTGTACCCAACACAAGGTACCTATATATGTCCCTTAAATGGAATGAAATTGTATTTGGCCTAGTTATGTACTTATACAGATCATGCAACCCACACGGGGACTGGCCGTGTACTCCACATGGCGTGTGCCCCTTACACAGGTATCCTAGCTGGGTACAGAGCTACACAGCCGAGTACAGGTAAATGGCATGTATGAACCAAACATGAAATTTAATTTGAAAATTTTATCTTACCCAAAATGGAATAACCCACGACGTGTGTTCCCTAAACCGCACACCATGTGGATGGGTTCTCCCAAAGGGAAAACCCCTGAAACACCCCAAAACTCCCATTTTTACTCCAAAAGTAGTAGATCATGCCACATGGGTTCATTAAAAATCATATAAAGATATTAAAACTATAAAAGTTTAAATAAATGGGGATTTATGATGAAAACATTTAAAGGACTACCATTGGGTGGAATCCACCAAAGCATCACATGTTTCTATGGTCCACAGTTTCTGCACGATGATATGGCACATCCCAAGCTCGGTAGAGGTGCCCTTATTCCTCTTCATCTCCTTCTATTTCTCTCCCTCTATCATTTTCTCTATCGACCGTGTGAAATAGGGTCCCTAGAAGCATTCATGAGACTCTAGGAGGAAAATAATAAAATAAAAATTGAAAAATAAAAGGAAGAAAAATAAAAACAAAATGGGGCTCAGGTCATCCCTAGTGCCCAACTTTAGTTTATACCCCTCCTAGGCAAAACTCCATGTTCCAGACTAATTGGTAGAGACAGAATCTCTATCCAATATTGTTTTCAAAAGATATTGAGAAAATAATGTGCATAGATAAATTAATATTTAATTTATTAAATATTAAATATTAAATATTATGCTAAAATTAGAATGGATCAAAATTAAAAAAATACACCTATCCTAGGATAAAAAACTTATTATGGGGCCAATGGAGTGGTTTGAAAAATTATCTAAGGTCGTCTTCTAAGGTAAATTATCATTTTACCCCTTCTAAGAATTTGATAGAAAAAATTCAAATTCCTGCTCAAGATTCATGTCTATAAAAACATAGGACCTTACATATTATATATAGAATAATAAATAGAATAAGAAAACCTTATATGACTGGACCAGTAAACCACTGTAATATAAGTAGTATCAACTGACAGATAGTAGTGGAAACAAAATACACAATCATGCAAGATAAATAAATAACTGGCAGAAGCCAAATAATAAGTAGATACAATATGGTGATGATAATCATAGTGATGTAGCTATACAGAAGCATTCACAAGAGTCGTAGCATGAAAGAATATACCATATTCTAAAAAATATACAAAAAGGCCAAAAAAAGCTACTACTAGCATCCTGAGCATAGACTCAATCCTCTGCTCTTAAACTCCATCCTAGAACTTGATGGGACCAAGTTGTCTGTAGAAGGTTTCTAGAAGTTGAGGAAGTTTTTTTTCAAAGGTGTTGTCTTTTTTTGTCAAAGGATGTTTTAATAAGAAAGTAAAATGACCTCACTTTGTATTTTTTCAAATCAAACTTACCATCTTATTTGAGGAATTGGACTCACAATGCTTGAAAAGGTCAATCGAATTGAGTAAGAATCTTACTAAAAGTAAAGGGTCATCAGATTCACCCTAAATTAGGTATTTAATATTTGATCATAATGATATGGAATTAGAGTATGTATGACTATAATAAAATAGGTTCGAGAATAGAGATGAAGTAGATAGATATATTAACAAGGCAGAGCTTGAAATTAAAACAAATTTTTGTTTTAAATAATTACTACAGAGAATCATAATGAAGAAAACACATCATTCAATAATAATAGAGCTTGTGAAGAAGATGAAAGATATCAATTACCTCATATTTTGTTTACTGGAATGGATCATCGTATTGAAGAAATTAGACTGATTAAGCTAGAAATGGAATTGAAATTATAATTGGACAAGCATTTAGAAAGAAATACTAAAGAAGAGTTAAAGTCCTGAAGAATATTCAATAAGATTTTAGAAGAGTTTATGAATTCATAAATGCACCCAAAATTCAAGGGAAATCAAGATTTTGGGTAATTTGGTTGATTGGAAAAGTTGTTGGGATTCCTGCCAAAACCACATTTAGGACGATTATAAAAGGGAGAAGAACATTGTACTTTTTTTGACCAAAGTACTATTCAAAAAAGAAGGGTGAGAAGCTCCATAATTTTAGGGAGGGAAGATATTTTCCATATTTTTCTTTGTTAAAGAAGTTTCATTCAATATAAGTTAAAGGAGAAGAGACAATATTGCAACATTTTTAGTTGATCATCATATTCAATTCTTTATTATACTCTTCCTGTCATTGTATTTGGCTGATCATCATATCGAGGTGGATAATCAAATCAAGATTTCTATATTGGGCTTTTCAGATTGAAGAAGTAAGTGTTATGAATTGTCTCAATTGTATTTTAATAGATTTATATCTATTGAATTAGTTAATCATATTTGAATATTGAATTAAGAGAATCATAGATTGAAGTCGTACTGAGTTCTATATCAAAGTCCTTGAAGTTATTACCAAGTCCTAGGTAAGAAATTGAAGAATTGTTTCAAAACAAAACATTTATGTATGTTAAAGGGAAGCACTGGTAACATGTGTTGTAATGAAATAATTTGTCTTACCCTATTTGTGATAAGAGGGAGCACATGCACTATTAGATTTTTTTTGAAGCTCTACATGATTGAAAGGGTATATCCTACTCATTTTATTCCACACAAAAGTATTATTTTTTAGTGGATTTTGTGGTATTGGGTTATTTCCAAACCAAACCAAGGATGTAGCAATTTTTATTGAATAGTGAAACATGTAAATTCTTGTGTTCCTGTGGATGTGTATTTGAATTGTTTTCAACAACGGATGAATTCTTTAATAGGAGGTGAAGGTTGTTTCATTTTAAATGAAATATAAAAGAAAAAGTATCACTGATTCACCCCCTCCTCGTCTTAGTGATACAATTATCCTAATTAGGCACTTTCAAGTAGTATAAGAGACAAAGGTTTCCTTCACTTTTTCTTTACTGGTAGAGAATTTTAATTGTTTGAATAGTAAATACATTCTGGTTTTTGATGAAAAGAATTATCATATCTAGAAAGACATAATGTTGAATTATCTTATATTTATTTTATATGACGTTCTTGAAGCTGCAACAGATTTTTTTCCTCCTATTAATGAAAATGTTCCTCTTACATTTGTTGATAAGAAGAATCTAGAGAATGATGAAAGGGACAAGAATGATTTACTATCATCACATTCTAAAATAGAATTCTTAAGGGTGAAAGGGGTTTCCATATCCAAAGTTATATGAGATAAATTGAATAAAATATATGAAGGCAATACAAAAGTGAAGAAGAAACAATTACAAATCTGGAGATTGAAATATGAAGATTTGAAGATGGGTGAGTGTGAATATGTTGGGGACTTCATTAAAAAGGTGGATGAAATTTTTAGTACTATTATATATCTTGGTTAAAAGTTATAATATTCTATAATTGTTGAAAATATCTTGAAAATCCTTCCTGACATGTTTGATGCAAAATTTTCTTCATTGGAAGACAAAGATCCTCAAACATTATCTCTATATGATTTTCATAGCACTCTCATCACTTATGAAATGACATGGGAGAAATATATGATAATAAAAATAGAATAAAATATACAAATTTCTTTCAATGCTTCATATAAATAAAAGAAAAATAATATTCTTATCGAAGATGAAGCTGCTGAATCCGATTCTGAAAATGAGGTATTGAAAAATAAAGATGATATCTTATCCTTGTTTTCTAAAATTGTTAGAATATGTATAGGGAAATAAAAAGGGAAAATTACATTAAAATTGTTTGAATGTGGACATGTTTGTCACTATGCAGACAATTTTCCTCAAAGAAAGAAAGAAGAGGATAGTAATGAAGAATAAGAAGAAGAATTCAGTGATGCTGAATCCAAAAAATCTATTGAGTATGCTATTGAGAATACTTTTATTGAAAAATTGGATGATAATGAATTTGGAAGAAGTTGTTCTGAAGAAGAAGAAACTCAACATGAATTTCATTTGAAATAATAATTCAAATAATGTCTAAGAAATATTAGAAGGATTGAAAGTAAAATAAGAATTTTGAAGATGAATGTTCCTCAATAAAAAATCAAGAATGTATTCCTCATGATAAGTTTAAGCTAGGGAAATAAATTGATGAGTTGAAGAAATCTATTGAGGAATAAAATAATATTAATGTGCATCTGGAAGTGAAGTTGAAGGAAAAATAAGAAGAGTTATAACTATTCCAACAAAAAAATTCTAAAGATGAATAGAAAGGTACAAGTTTCAAAAACTCAATCTCTGGATTTGGTGAAAATTCTCAAAATCAGAAACCTGAGAAGGTTCAACAAAATTTACATTCAAAGGATGAGAAGAAATATGTAATTTTTTATAAAAATAAAAAATTTGGGAAATTTATGAATGTGGTCAAGATCAATAAAGTGGAGAATTCATAAGTCTCAAAATACCCTGAGTCTGAAAATATTTTTGAACATTCTAAATCTAGAAAATTTTCAAATACTTCTCATTCTGATAAGGTGGGAAGGAAAAAATAATATTCTGACTGATAATAGAAAATTCAATGATTTCTATAAGAAAGAAAAGAAGGTTATAGAAAAACTTATTTACAATTTCGTCTAGTATGGAAGTTTCAGAGGCAAGTACTCTTTTTATGGCTACTATTGGTATTGCGGTTGATTTGGACATACAGAAAATATGTGTTGGTTCAAAAAACAACATTTCTCTTATTCCACAGGTTATGGAAGCAAAAATTTAAAAGGGAGTCAATCCTCTCAAAATATGAAACCTGATAAATATAGATTATATATTGAGAATAGGTTCCAACCTTTGGAAACTATTTTTGAAAGATGTGAACATCCTAGAAACCCTGCAAAAGGATGTATTCTTTTATTACCAGCACAAAAAAAGTTTCTTAAAAATTCTCAAAATCTGAAGGTGAAGAAAGAAAAGGAAGAATAGAAAGCTCTTATTGTAGAAACTATTTTGATATCTACAAAAGTAGAACGACCTTGGATTCTTGATAGTGGGGTTTCTTTTCATATAAAAGGAGATTTGAAATTTTTGAAGAATTTGAAAGAAATTAAAGAAGAAACAATGACATTTTCCAATGATGAATCCATTAAAATCAAAGGTGTTGGATCAGCCATAATTGGAAAAGAGAAGATAATGTCCAGGAAAACCTTGTATTTTTATGTGCTAAAACACAATTTTCTAAGCATGTCACAATTTTCTGATGAGAGTAACAAATTTATCTTCAGAAAAGATGGTTTTTTTTTGTGAAAAGTGAGGAATAAGGAACGTTGTTATAAGAGTCCAACATGTTAAAGGAAACTTTTTTCAAATTGGTGAATTACAAAACTCTTGTTACTTGAGTATGGTGGAAGATAATCAATTATGGAATAAAAGGATGGGACACATGTATCAAAGAAACATGAGCAAGTTATCAAAGCAATATAGTGTCCAAGATTTTCCTGAATTTCTAATAAGAATATATTGGTGTTTCACTATTTTTCAAAAAGGAAAATATTACAAACTCACTGCATAATAAAGTTGAGTTTGTTTAGAGAAACCCCTAGAACTGATTCATTTTAATATTTTTGGTCCAATGATAATACAATAAAAAAATGGAGATAAGTGTTCCATTACTTATGTTATGTATATGAAACATAAATTAGATAATTTAAACTATTTAAAAGTATCTGATGTAAAGATGAGAAGGAATGTGAGTATTCGGTTAAGAAGTTGACAACTGATAATGGTGGTGAATACAGAAGTGAATAATTTGAAAGTTATCTTAGAATCATGGAATTCAGAATGAGTATAGTTCCCCATATACTCCCCAAAAAAATGGGGTTGTTGAAAGAAATAATAGAATCTCGGTGGACATGGTAAGAACTATGTTACTTGAACATGGTCTTTTGCATTACTATTGGAGGCAATCCATGAGTATTACTGTTTATATACAAAACTGATGTTTCTACCAGCCTGGTTCATATATAGATCTATATGAATTTTTTTATGGAAAAACTCCCAGTTTGAAACACTTAAGAGTTTTTAAGAGTCGATGTATTATAAAGAATAAAGGTGTAAACTATGGAAAGTTTGAACAGAAAGGTGAAGAAGAAATTTTTCTTAACTATGCTCTAGAAGGAAGAGGATATAGATTTTTCAATAAATAAATAGGAAGAATTGTTGATTTTTTTATGTGAATGTAATTAAAAGAGATGAGGAAGATAAACATACTTAGGAAGATAAGGAATTTGAGAAAGATAAGGAAAACAACTATGATAAGGATATAGAAAATTTTAATCCTACTCGAGAATAAGAATTGGACATAGATATTTCCAATGACAAGTAAGATACTCAAAAATATAATCCTAGGCTGAGGAATCAAGTGGAAACTCCGAATATTATTGGTGATTAACATTAGAAGGTTCAAACAAGAATAACAAAAAAACTATTACACATACTTCATTGTATTCAAAATTAAAGTCGAATGATGTAAAAGAAGATTTTGAGTATTTAGAATAGGTTCAGAACATGAATGAAGAGTTGTATTAGATTTAAAAGAATGATAAATGGGAACTTTTAACCAATCCATATAATAAAAACATTATTGGTACAAATTGGGTTTTCTGGAACAAGTTGAATTAATAAGGTTGAGTAATAATAAATAAAGAAATATTAGTTTATAATGGGTATTCACAAATTGAATGTACTGATTTTGATGAAGCATTTTCTCCACTGGAAATATTATAAATTATTAGAAAATTTCATTCAATTTTTGCACAATGAATTAACAAGATCTTTCAAATGGATGTTAAATCCTCATTCTTGAATGGTGATCTTGAAGAGGAATTTTATATTGAACAACCTTGTGAATTTTTTTGTTGGGAATGATGAAATTTATGTGTGCATATTGAAGAAGGATTTGTATGGGGTAAAACAAGATCTAGGTGTGTGGTATTCTAAATTGGATACATGCTTAAGAAAAATGAGTTTTAAGAAAGGAAAAGTGGGTATAAATCTTTAAAATAGGGAAAGTAAAGAGTATTCCCTCATAGTAATTGTTTATATATATGAAATTATCTTTGATGGGAATGATGAAGGAACTTGTGAAAGATTTGATGAAGAAATGAATTTTTTTTGAGATGTCTATTCTATGGGAAATGAAATAATTTCTTGGGTTATATATTCTAAAATATAGAAAACATACTTTCATTGGTTACAAATTCTATAGAAGACGAAAACACATATTTATTTCTCAATAAAATTTTGCTACAGAACTTTGAAAGAAATTTGGTATGGAAAAACCAAAACCTATTTCCACATCTATTTTAGTGGGAACAAATTTGTCCAAAGATTTATAAGGAAAATAAGTTGATCGTAAACAATTTCATAGGTCAATTAGAAGCTTTTTGTATTTTAATGCCTCAGGACCTAACATTTTTTATGTTGTTACCTTTTCTGCAAGATTTCATAGTGCTTCAAAATAATCATATTTAATTGATTGAAAAAAAATTATCAGATACATAAAAGGAAAAGTAAATTTCTGAATAAGATATGATAGCTCAGATAGTATTGACTTGTTTGGGTATTCAGATCTTGATTATGTATGAGATGTTGATGATATAAGATTCATGACTAGTGGAGTATTCTTTCTGGGATATAATTTTTTTAGTTATCATAAAAATAAATATAATTCAGTATAAGGTCCCAGCCTTAAACCATACTTAATCTTGAGTTATTACAAGATTACACATTAAGGATCTTTTCGGGTTTAGAGTTTTAGAGAATTAGATCATAAAACTTGCATTACATTCCACATATAAACAAAGTGGTTACATAAAGATAGTATTCTTCATTCCCATCAATGGAAACACATTTAAAATAAAACATGGATTATTTCTTGACACATCCTTGACTCTATCATCTTATCATGTACCTTTCCCTTGACCTGTGAAAAACATTTCAAAAAAACTTGGGATGAGCATAAAAAGCTCAGTATGGGTTATAAAAACATGGAAAGGAAACATGAGTTCATATATACATAAGAATGAAATCATACTTTACCCATAAAACATAGGCACTTTAACATACCTCATAAAATCATGAATAAATCATAGAAATCATAAGACATAAAGGTAACTTGAGGCATCCATAACATTCTTACGTAGGGAGTAACCCTCTTGGTTACATTTGGAATACCCATCACAGTATATTCCCTAAAATCTCTTCGTAGAAACCTTAATGTTTCACTCCTTCGCGTTACCCAATGCATTGGAGAGCTATAACGGGCTCACCCTTCCTTAGTTTATCACGGAACCACCCGTCTTCATAATAATGCCCAAGAACCATAACATAATCATATCACAAAAACATGCATAAAGGAAACATAAAATTTCCACATTTCAATCACGAGATATCAATACAACACATTGATATAAAAACATTATGAAAACCATTTTCAATACCAAAGTAAAACATAGTATTTATTTTTCGTTTAAAAAAAAGGTATGACTTGTAGAGGAAGCCGAAACTCAAATAACGGTCACGACGGCGGAGAAGTCGTTGTCGCCGCATACGTACGACAAAAACATTCCCTTTTGTCGTTTAGTAAACTCTTCGTATAAAAAGATTCCTTTTGAATAAACATAAAATTCAAAGGGTTTTATACACCGTATAAAAGAAAGTTGTGTATAAAATAAAATATGCCTCAAAGAAAGGAGATTGAGACAAAGTCCCATACCTCGTATCCGACTTGACCCGACTGTTCTTTAATCTCCTGAATAATAAACTTGAGTTAATATCTACTTTATTATGAATCTTTTTCAAGTTCATTATTCCTTTTATACCATGTTATGAACATCATGTAATTAGTTAAGTTAATAATGTTCATTTTGTCGGTATTTGGTTCTTAAGTCAAAAATAGACTTCTTACACTTACATGTTGTTAATTTGGTCAAAGGTTCATTATATCCAGAATGGTATTCATGATGTAGATATCATATATGTCATATATATCCAGTACATACATGCATTTATAATATTACATCACATTTAGAGGTAAGAAATGAAATGCACCGTTCATGGAGATGGTAAGCCGTACGTACGCATGAACGCTACTTCCATTTCTATTTCATATTTTCTAGAATGGAATCATAATGATATAAGAGTATATTATAATTACAGTATAATAACATATATAATATAATTAACTTTATCCTTTACACATCCCACATATGGTATTAACGAATCAAATCACTTTTAGGGGGCGGTAGTCCGCACTTCCTAAAATGAAGATATCGTGTTTACCCATAATGGAAACCATAAAGGAATGCCCAAAATGAAAAAAACAGAAGCTTAAGGAAAACATAAACATATTATATATCATATATAAAAATAGTGACATCATAATGGCCACCTTTGAAGGTGTTAAATGAGTGTTGAACAATCATCGTTTCGGGAGGCAGAATTTCGCCATCCACGGAAACCGTATGTTCTTTAACCATTTGATGTAGTTGTGTGAGAGTGTAGCTCAAATAAATCTTATAACAACATCCTAGTATATTGAAGATACTGGTGTTGTTACAAAGGAAGTAAATAAAAAGAGTTTAGGGGGTTGGAGAAGCAAAATAAAACAAATGAACATGAGAGAATGAATTACCTTTAAAAGTGTAACTCCTTTTGAGTTGAGCCTAAAGGCTTCCTTTGAAAGGATTCTGCCCAAAGGGAATCCTCTAGGATGAGGAGAGGGATTTGGAGAGAGCAAATGGGCAGGGGTTGGCCGAGCCAAAGGCTTTAAGAGTGTGTAAAATGAGGTAGAGGTGGGGGCCTTTTATAAGAGGAGAGGAGGGGCACTTTTGGAAAGTAAAGAAATATTACTTTATTTGAAAATGTGTTTCGGTTTCAAAAGGTCCCACATTGATATAATTCGTGGATAAGGTGATAAGGGTTCTAAATCCACTCATCCAATTGGTTTTGGACATGTGTAGTTCATAGATTTTATATTATCTTTCCATTTTATTTAAATCGTCAAATAATGATGTCATCGCTGCATCATTATTATGTCATAAATAATTTAATTTATTTAATGTCTAAAAATCATAAAACAAATACTATGATATAGGAAATCTTTTTAGATTTCCAATGACTATTTATAATCAAAATTTGGACTTGTATAACCCCACTTAAAAATTGTTTTCGTAAAACATATTATGTTTGTGTCATTTTCACTTTAACATTAAATAAAAAGTAATTTATGTCATTTCCCAACAAAAGTGGATCCATGGGGTCCCCAAGTTGACCCATGGCATGTCATGGTCGGCCATGACACAACCAATGAGGTTGGTACATGTGTCTAGGTCATTTCATTTTATTAAAGTATTATTTATACCTTAAACTACCCTAATTACCACTAATCGTGATTAAGAACTTAATAAGTTACTATTCACCAAAAAATTATTTTAATCTCATTGAACCACATTTTACTTATTAATGACAACCATGTATGTCAGATTTTCAAAATTCAGTACACATTAGTGGTAAACTTTCATTTAACTGAAAAATCAGTTTGCTTGATTACCACTTAGTGGTTTCACTATTCATCAAAAATTGAAGTTTTTCAGAAAATTACCAAACATTCACCCTAAGCTATATTTGATATTCTGAATTCAAAAATGAAGTCCATTTTACAAAATTCAAATCATATAAGTCACATTAATTAATTCAATAATTAATTCCCGCTGCCAGAGCAAATAGCGTGTTTTTACAAAACAATAAGTATCAAAAGATTGACACCAGTTTAAGTCTAATTTCAAAGTTAAATTAATTCCAATGACCACCATTGGATAAAATGGTAAAAATATATTCTAATTTCACTTAAAAACTAATTCAAAACATAATCTAATCATATAAATAAATTAGTTTAAAAAACAGTTTTGATATAAAATGCAGTATTTTTCATTATTCATTAAAAAAATGAATATTGTCAGAAAAATACCAAAAATTCACACAAGGTAAATTTTGATGTCCCAATCATAAAAGATAAGTTTATTTTGACAAACATACTTTATAAAATTGTCAAAATATAGATTCAAAAATGGTTTGCCATCAAAAGGCAGTAAAACAATCTTTTAAGAATATTAGTGTATTCCATGCATAAGATTATATTTATTTTCATTTTAAGCCTCTAAAACACTATCTTAATCATTAATAGACATAGGTAAAAATATCTATTATTCATTACTTACTTGGGATGTTACATCCTTCCCCCCTTTAGAAAATTGCGTCCCCGCAATTTATTTACTTATAAAATAAATGGGGGTACTTATCCCTCATAGCATTTTCAGATTCCCATGTTGCCTCTTCAATCATGTGGTTTTTCCACAAAACCTTTACCTGCTTAATCACCTTATTCCGTAACACTTGCTCCCTGTGGTCAAGAATCTGGACCGGTTGTTCCTCATAAGATAGGTTCTCTTCCAGCTGAACTACATCTGGACTCAAAACATGAGATGGATCTGGCATATACTTTCTCAACATCGAAACGTGAAAAACATTGTGTACCTGAGATAAACTCGGAGGTAAATCCACTCGGTATGCAACTGATCCAACTCTCTCCAGAATTTCGTATGGTCCAATAAACCTCGGACTCAACTTTCCTTTCTTACCAAATCTCATCACACTTTTCCAAGGAGAAACCTTGAGAAAAACATGATCACCTACCTCGAAAGATAGATCCTTCCTCCGGTTATCCGCATAACTCTTCTGCCTGCTCTGAGCTGTTCTCATGTGTTTCTGAATCAGCTGAACTTTTTCTGCCATCTCTTCTACCAATTCTGGTCCCATCAACTTTCTTTCACCCACTTCATCCCAGAAAGCTGGAGTTCGACACCGCTTCCCATATAATGCCTGAAATGGTGCCATCTGTATACTGGAATGAAAACTGTTATTATATGAAAACTCAACCAAAGAAAGATGTTGGTCCCAACTTCCCTGATAATCCATAGAACAAGCTCGTAGCATATCCTCCAATGTCTGAATTGTTCGTTCTGACTGCCCATCTGATTGAGGATGAAAAGCTGTACTAAAATTTAATTCAGTACCCAACGACTTCTGAAGGCCTTTCCAAAAGTTAGAAGTAAACCTGGGATCACGATCCGATACAATGGAGAGAGTAACTCCATGTAACCTGACTATCTCTTTAAGATACAAACGAGAAAGTTGATCAAGAGAGAAAATATCTCTTATAGCAAGGAAATGAGCAGATTTGGTCAAGCGATCAACAATAACCCAGATTGCATTATTACCTCGAGATGTCTTCGGTAATCCAACAACAAAGTCCATGGATATATTCTCCCATTTCCACTCTGGCACTGATAAAGGCTGAAGCATCCCTTTCGGTAACTGCCGCTCTGCTTTAACCTGCTGACAAGTCAAACACTTCACAGTAAAATCAGCAATATCTCTTTTCATTCCATCCCACCAGTAATACTCCCGCAGATCTCTATACATCTTAGTACTGCCCGGATGAACTGAAAACGAAGAACTATGAGCTTCACATAACAACTCTCTCTTCAACTGTGAATCACAAGGCACACACAATCTCTTCCCAAATCTCAAAACACAATCATTATCAATGTTGAATTCAGGCAACTTACCTTTCTGAACCAGCTCTACCTTTTTCTGCAACTCACTGTCTTGCTTCTGTTCTTTCTTGATTCTATCTGATAGAGAAGATCTCACTGATACCTGAAACAAAACAGAAGGACTTCCTGCACCAACAACTTCTATGCCAAAGCTCATCAAATCGTTAACCAAAGGATGACGTTCCAACCGCAACATTGTTAATGAAGCATTACTTTTTCGACTCAAAGCATCAGCCACTTTATTTGCTTTTCCCGAATGGTAATGAATTGTACAATCATAATCCTTGATTAATTCCAGCCATCTCCTTTGTCTCATGTTTAACTCTTTCTGAGTGAATATATACTTTAAACTTTTGTGATCGGTATATATTTCACACTTTACTCCATACAAATGATTCCTCCAAATTTTTAAGGCAAAAACAACAGCAGCTAGTTCCAAATCATGTGTAGGGTAATTTACCTCATGAGTTTTCAACTGTCGTGAAGCATAAGCAATTACCTGATCATTATGCATTAGGACGCAACCAAGTCCTTTCAATGAAGCATCACTGTATATAACAAACTCACCATTCCTGGAAGGTAGTGCCAAAACTGGAGCATTCACCAATCTTCTTTTCAATTCCTGAAAACAATCATCACATTCTTTTGTCCAGATAAACTTAACACCCTTCCGAGTTAGCTTAGTCATTGGACTAGATAACCGTGAAAAATTTCTAACAAACCTTCGGTAATAGACCGCCAAACCAAGGAAGCTACGAATCTCGGTTACATTTGTGGGTCTTGGCCATTCTTCCACAACTTTTGTTTTTGCAGGATCAACAGTTATTCCATCTTTAGAAACAATGTGACCAAGCAAAGAAATTTGTTGCAACCAAAACTCACACTTGCTGAATTTCCCATATAGTTTCTTTTCTTTTAAGGTTTGCAAGATAACCCTCAAATGTTTTTCATGCTCCTCTTTACTTTTAGAAAACACCAAAATATCATCAATGAAAACCACCACAAACTTATCCAAGAACTCATGGAAAATTCTATTCATTAAGTCCATGAATACAGCAGGTGCATTGGTTAGCCCAAAAGGCATTACTACAAATTCATAATGGCCATATCTCGTACGGAATGCGGTCTTCGGAATATCTGCCTCCTTTACCTTCAGCTGATGGTACCCCGATCTCAGGTCAATCTTTGAAAAAAACTGAGCTCCCTGGATCTAATCAAAGAAATCATCGATATGAGGCAAAGGATATTTGTTCTTAACAGTGATATTATTCAAGGCTCTATACTCAATGCAAAGTCTCATAGAACCATCTTTCTTTTTAACAAATAAAACAGGAGCACCCCATGGTGATGTGCTAGGTCTAATGAAACCTTTCTCTAATAAATCTTGCAATTGCTCCTTCAACTCTAAAAGTTCAATTTGTGCCATTCGATAAGGGGGTTTTGAAATTGGCTTAGCATCAGGAACTAAGTCAACAGTAAACTCAACTTCCCGATCTGGTATTATTCCAGGCAACTCATCAGGAAAAACATCAGGATACTCATTTACCACTGGCACGTCATTAATCTGAACAGTTCCTTTATTTTCAACGACGTGTGCAAGGTAACATTCATTTCCATCTTTTACAAGTTTCTCGGCCTCTTGATATGTTATCAAAAGTAAGGGTTCATTCTTGTAAACAACCTGAAAGTCTTTCTGAAAAGAAACTTCTTTTGCTCTACAGTCAATCTTAGCATGGTAAATAGAGAGCCAATCCATACCCAAGATAACATCAAACTCTACTAGAGGTAGAACAATAAGGTTTGCAAGTAGGTTCTTTCCACAGATAAGGATAGGAAGATTCTTATAAATTCTTTTTGCCTCGACACTTCCCCCAGGTGTTTTTACCAAAAGTTCAGGAGTCATTTCTTGAGATGGTATTCCCATTTTACTAGAAAAGGTTTCAGAGATGAAAGAATGTGTAGACCCCGAATCAAACAACACACTGGCATAATCTGAAAAAACAAACAAAGTACCTGATACAACTTCATTTGATGGCCCAACATCTGCTGAAGTAGTTGCAAAGGATTTCACCACCCCTTTATGCTTGTAGTCTAACTGCTTCCCATCACTCAAGCTCCTTGTCGGACACTCGTTTGCATAGTGACCCATCTCATTGCACTTATAACACTTCACTAACTGTAAATCAAATTTGTTCTTACCTTCAGCTTGATCCTTTTCAGTGCAATCACGAGCCTTATGTCCCATCTTACCACATCGGTAGCACTTCCCAGAATTCAGAAGACATTCCCCAGCATGCCTTTTTCCACATTTATCACAAACTGGAAACTTAGTTCTCTTACCGTCAGACTTTTTTGAAGAATTCTTACCTTTATCTTTCCACCTCGGTCTCTTCTTCTGCTGGTTGTTATAGAACACTTGGTCATCGGCAAACTCCATTTCCACCTTCTCAGCACATCGAACAAGATTTTCATAACTTTTAAACTCACGAGAAGCTAATGCCCTTCGATACTTTGGCTTTAATCCTGAGTAAAAACGATTGATTTTACTATCAAGGTCCCGGATAAAATTTGGAGCATACCTTGCCAATCGAGTGAACCTTTCTTCATAGGCAGCCACTGAGTCTTCCTCTTGCCTCAATTCCAAGAATTGCTTTTCCATCCTAAGTCGAACAGCCTTAGGAAAATACTTCTCAAGAAACATACCTTTGAATTCATCCCAGTCAAGAGCATCAATCTCATCGGCATCCCTGATATTTTTAACCATAGACAACCACTGATCTGCTTCACCCTCCAAACGGTAAATAGCAAGACTAACCTTTTGATTGTCTGAACACCCCATGACATCAAAAATCTTCTCCAGTGCTTTAATCCACCCTTCAGCTAGCACAGGGTCATATGATCCTCTGAATGATGGTGGATGTTGCCTCATGAAATGTTCCACCACTGACATGTTCCTCTGCGGTTGATCTGCCTGATCTCGTGCATGGATACCACCGCCATTTATCGCTTGAGTCAACTGCGCCATTACTGCAACAAACTGTTCAGTTCCAATTCCGACCATCTCAGGATGCTGATTCGGAAGGTTATTTCCTTCTGTATGCCTTCCTAGCACTGCTTCCCTGTT
Organism: Viscum album; assembly: GCA_963277665.1. Classification (NCBI taxonomy): domain Eukaryota; kingdom Viridiplantae; phylum Streptophyta; class Magnoliopsida; order Santalales; family Viscaceae; genus Viscum; species Viscum album. The sequence continues at coordinate 87,965,732 of OY728140.1, read as the reverse complement.
TCCTCTGCGGAAAACCATTCTGAACAAACATGTCTTAGATGAAGCAACATGGTAATCTTTAAATGCTATATCATTTCGAAAAAAAAAATATTTTTGGATAATCATTTAATAGAATTCTAACTCCTAAAGTTATCTAAACCGACCTCTGATACCAACTATAAGGCCCCAGCCTTAAACCATACTTAATCTTGAGTTATTACAAGATTACACATTAAGGATATTTTCGGGTTTAGAGTTTTAGAGAATTAGATCATAAAACTTGCATTACATTCCACATATAAACAAAGTGGTTACATAAAGATAGTATTCTTGATTCCCATCAATGGAAACACATTTAAAATAAAACATGGATTATTTCTTGACACATCCTTGACTCTATCATCTTATCATGTACCTTTCCCTTGACCTGTGAAAAACATTTCAAAAAAACTAGAGATGAGCATAAAAAGCTCAGTATGGGTTATAAAAACATGGAAAGGAAACATGAGTTCATATATACATAAGAATGAAATCATACTTTACCCATAAAACATAGGCACTTTAACATACCTCATAAAATCATGAATAAATCATAGAAATCATAAGACATAAAGGTAACTTGAGGCATTCATAACATTCTTACGTAGGGAGTAACCCTCTTGGTTACGTTTGGAATACCCATCACAGTATATTCCCTAAAATCTCTTCGGAGAAACCTTAACGTTTCACTCCTTCGCGTTACCCAATGCATTGGAGAGCTATAACGGGCTCACCCGCCCTTAGTTTATCACGGAACCACCCGTCTTCATAATAATGCCCAAGAACCATAACATAATCATATCACATAAAACATGCATAAAGGAAACATAAAATTTCTAAATTTCAATCATGAGATATCAATACAACACATTGATATAAAAACATTATGAAAACCATTTTCAATACCAAAGTAAAACATAGTATTTATTTTTCGTTTAAAAAAAAGGTATGGCTTGTAGAGGAAGCCGAAACTCAAATAACGGTCACGACGGCGGAGAAGTCGTTGTCGCCGCATACGTACGACAAAAACATTCCCTTTTGTCATTTAGTAAACTCTTCATATAAAAAGATTCCTTTTGAATAAACGTAAAATTCAAAGGGGTTTATACACCGTATAAAAGAAAGTTGTGTATAAAATAAAATATGCCTCAATGAAAGGAGATTGAGACAAAGTCTCATACCTCGTATCCGACTTGACCCGACCGTTCTTTAATCTCCTGAATAATAAACTTGAGTTAATCTCTACTTTATTATGAATCTTTTTCAAGTTTATTATTCCTTTTATACCATGTTATGAACATCATGTAATCAGTTAAGTTAATAATGTTCATTTTGTCGGTATTTGGTTCTTAAGTCAAAAATAGACTTCTTACACTTACATGTTGTTAATTTGGTCAAAGGTTCATTATATCCAGAATGGTATTCATGATATAGATATCATATATGTCATATATATCCAGTACATACATGCATTTATAATATTACATCACATTTAGAGGTAAGAAATGAAATGCACCGTTCATGGAGACGGTAAGCCGTACGTACGCATGAACGCTACTTCCATTTCTATTTCATATTTTCAAGAATGGAATCATAATGATATAAGAGTATATTATAATTCCAGTATAATAACATATATAATATCATTAACTTTATCCTTTACACATCCCACATATGGTATTAACGAATCAAATCACTTTTAGGGGGCGGTAGTCCGCACTTCCTAAAATGAAGATATCGTGTTTACCCATAATGGAAACCATAAAGGAATGCCCAAAATGAAAAAAACAGAAGCTTAAGGAAAACATAAACATATTATATATCATATATAAAAATAGTGACATCATAATGGCCACCTTTGAAGGTGTTAAATGAGTGTTGAACAATCATCGTTTCGGGAGGCAGAATTTCGCCATCCACGGAAACCGTATGTTCTTTAACCATTTGATGTAGTTGTGTGAGAGTGTAGCTCAAATAAATCTTATAACAACATACTAGTATATTGAAGATACTGGTGTTGTTACAAAGGAAGTAAATAAAAAGAGTTTAGGGGGTTGGAGAAGCAAAATAAAACAAATGAACATGAGAGAATGAATTACCTTTAAAAGTGTAACTCCTTTTGAGTTGAGCCTAAAGGCTTCCTTTGAAAGGATTCTGCCCAAAGGGAATCCTCTAGGATGAGGAGAGGGATTTGGAGAGAGCAAATGGGCAGGGGTTGGCCGAGCCAAAGGCTTTAAGAGTGTGTGAAATGAGGTAGAGGTGGGGGCCTTTTATAAGAGGAGAGGAGGGGCACTTTTGGAAAGTAAAGAAATATTACTTTATTTGAAAATGTGTTTCGGTTTCAAAAGGTCCCACATTGATATAATTCGTGGATAAGGTGATAAGGGTTCTAAATCCACTCATCCAATTTGTTTTGGACATGTGTAGTTCATAGATTTTATATTATCTTTCCATTTTATTTAAATCGTCAAATAATGATGTCATCGCTGCATCATTATTATGTCATAAATAATTTAATTTATTTAATGTCTAAAAATCATAAAACAAATACTATGATATAGGAAATCTTTTTATATTTCCAATGACTATTTATAATCAAAATTTGGACTTGTACAACCCCACTTAAAAATTGTTTTCGTAAAACATATTATGTTTGTGTCATTTTCACTTTAACATTAAATAAAAAGTAATTTATGTCATTTCCCAACAAAAGTGGATCCATGGGGTCCCCAAGTTGACCCATGGCATGTCATGGTCGGCCATGACACAACCAATGAGGTTGGTACATGTGTCTAGGTCATTTCATTTTATTAAAGTATTATTTATACCTTAAACTACCCTAATTACCACTAATCGTGATTAAGAACTTAATAAGTTACTATTCACCAAAAAATTATTTTAATCTCATTGAACCACATTTTACTTATTAATGACAACCATGTATGTCGGATTTTCAAAATTCAGTACACATTAGTGGTAAACTTTCATTTAACTGAAAAATCAGTTTGCTTGATTACCACTTAGTGGTTTCACTATTCATCAAAAATTGAAGTTTTTCAGAAAATTACCAAAAATTAACCCTAAGCTATATTTGATATTCTGAATTCAAAAATGAAGTCCATTTTACAAAATTCAAATCATATAAGTTACATTAATTAATTCAATAATTAATTCCCGCTGCCAGAGCAAATAGCGTGTTTTTACAAAACAATAAGTATCAAAAGATTGACACCAGTTTAAGTCTAATTTCAAAGTGAAATTGATTCCAATGACCACCATTGGATAAAATGGTAAAAATATATTCTAATTTCACTTAAAAACTAATTCAAAACATAATCTAATCATATAAATAAATTAGGTTAAAAAGCAGTTTTGATATAAAATGCAGTATTTTTCACTATTCATTAAAAAAATGAATATTGTCAGAAAAATACCAAAAATTCACACAAGGTAAATTTTGATGTCCCAATCATAAAGGATAAGTTTATTTTGACAAACATACTTTATAAAATTGTCAAAATATAGATTCAAAAATGGTTTGCCATCAAAAGGCAGTAAAACAATCTTTTAAGAATATTAGTGTATTCCATGCATAAGATTATATTTATTTTCATTTTAAGCCTCTAAAACACTATCTTAATCATTAATAGACATAGGTAAAAATATCTATTATTCATTACTTACTTGGGATGTTACATTCAGTGACTATTAATACATATGAAGGTGAGTATTTTACTACCACTCAATCCATTACTCAACTTATGTGGATGAAAACTCAATCAGAAGACTTACTTGTTAAAGTGAAGTTACCCTTGCTTTTGGGTGGTGAAAATAAAAGTAAAATCAATGTCACCAGGAATCCAGTTCGACATTATCATTCAAAACATATTAATATCCAATATAATTTCCTAAAATAGAATGTGGAGAAGAATTAATTGATGCTGGAGTATGTTCCAACATCAGAACAAGTTGTTGACATTTTATAAAAACCATTACCAAAGGAATAATTTTCTAAATTGAGGTTGAACATGGGTGTCCAACCTATTTCTCATTATGTTTGAGGTATTTTTTTCCCCTATATCATATTACATTTGGATAGTGTTTTCAAGTTGGAGAATTGTTTCATAAGTCTATACTTGTGGAAGCACTTGAAAAGGGAGAGTTGCAGGTATGCTGTGAATTCAACATTGTATTGTGTGTGAACCATTATAAATTTTTGTTGGAGTGGTTGTAGGAATGAATTTTTTTATTCTAGGAAAGTTTAAGTGTTGGGGAAGAAAATTTGAGGAATAAAGATGAAGAATATTTTCATAATCCCTACTTTGGGAAAACATGGTTTTTCTGTCGATAAATCTTGTTTTCTAAAATTTGTTGGATTACATAGGCTTAAAATTGTTGATAAGTAATACATTTCTTGAGGATAAAAATTTCATTTATTTAGGAATCTTGGTTGATAATAAAATCCAAAGGGGGATATTTTGGGACCAAGTTGGCTGGAGAAGGGTTCTGGAAGTTGAAGAAGTTTTTTTTCAAATGTATTGTCTTTTGTTGTCAAATGATGTTTTAAGAAGAAAGGAAAATCACCTCACTTTTTATTTGTTGAAAATTACACTAACCATCTTATTCTAGGAATTGTACTCACAATTCTTAAAAATGATGATCATATTGAGGAAAAATCTTAATGGGAGTAAAGGGTTGTCGAAGTCTCCCTAAATCTGATATGAAAGATTTGATCTTAATGATGAAGAATTGGAGTCTATATGACTATGATAAAAAAAATTGATGATGGTTTCCTATTTTTTATTTCTTACAAGTCATAAGTTATTGGTAAAAATTGTTATGCAAGCATGATGAAATAAAAGGAGTGTGAAGAAGAATCCATGTCAATTATATTGATAATATAGAGGAAAGGAAAAATATTTTGGTGATCGTATTCAGTCCAATTGTATCAGGAAAATAATATTCGGGTTAAGAAGGAAAGAAAGATGTTTTTCGAGGATTAGGAAGTTACAATACATTCAATTGTAAGTAATAAACTATTGAAGCTAACCCTCAATGTAATCAAAGTCAGAAGATGCTGAAACTAATCTTCAATGTGTTCAAAGTCATGAAAGAAGTCGTGATACAAGCTATAGTTTGTGAAAAAATAAAGTTGGTGAATTTGAAGTTCCCTAGTCTTAAGATCAATGTAATGGGTTCATCATATTCATAAATGATGAGAATTTTTATGGAAAATGTGAAAACCCAAAGGTGATGGTTTTCTGTTAAACCAAATTCCAAAAGAAAAAAATCTTCAGAGAATGAAGTTGATAGGAAAAGTGAAAGAAGCTATTGATACCTCTCTATCGGACTCGATATTTCATTGTAATCATTGGAGGAAGAATTTTTTTTGACCGGTGAATGAAAAGAAAATAAAAGAATGAAGTGAACAATATAAAGAGGAATTTCCAAGTTTGATCAACAATGTAATCAACCATTTAAAATATGTTGAATTACTTTGTTTATCATTCAAGTGAATCAAGAGAAGTTTTGAAGAAATAGGATGTAATATTGAAGATGTGGGTATTGTACTCAGAAGAGATTGATGAACTCTTACTTGTTTTCAAATGTGTTGTATCTTCAATTGGGTCAAGAGCCATCATATCAAAGTTGATGTTGATTCATCTTTTTGAGGTGAATAATAAGTAGAAGTGGTTTGAGAATAGAGATGAAAGAGATAGAATTGTTATTAGGGTGGAGCCTGAAATTCAAATACGATGTTTGTTTTCAAAAATTAGTATAGAGAATCTTAATGAAAAAACACATTAGGCATCGGAATGGATCTTGTGAAGAAGATAAAAGCTGTCTATTTATTCATATATTTTTAACTGGTACAAAGAATCATATTGAATAATTCACACTAAGAAAATCAGAATGGGAATTGAAATTGAAATTGGATAGGTGTTTGGAAGTAGATTCTGAAGAAGATTTGAAGTCATGAAGAAGATTCAAGAAGATTCTAGAAGAGTTTGTGAAGTCATAAATGCACTCGAAATTCAAGGGAAATCGAGATTTTGGGTTTTTTGGTTGAGCAGGAAAGTTTTTTGGATTCCCACCAAAACAATATTTTGGATGAGTATAAAAGGGAGAAGTACATTGTACCTTTTCTGACCGAATTATTGTTCAGAGAAGAAGAGATAGAAGCTCTTAATTGGTAGGGAGAGAAGAATCTTTCCATATTTTAATTTGTTGAAGAAGTTTTTTCAGATATAAGTGAAAGGAGAAGAGACATGATTGAAATGTTTTCATCTGATCATCATATTTGGTTGTTTATCAAGATTTGATTGTCGTTGTATTTGGATGATCATCATATTAGACTTGATAATCGGTTCTGTGTTTCCATATTGGGTTTTCCAAACTAAATATAGAAGTGTTCTGAATTGTCTCAATTTTATTCTGATATATTTATATCTATTGAATTGGGAAATCATATTTGAAGATCATATTTGGAGAATCAAACTAGGAAATTGTACAGAGCTCTATTTAAAAGTCCTTAAAGTTCTTACCATATTTTGGAGAAGAAATTGAAGAATTTTTTCAAAAGAATACATTTGTGGAAGTTCAAAAGAAGAATAGGTAACATGTGTTGTTACACAAACTTTTTCTTTACCTATTTGTGCTAAGAGGGAGAAAATTCACTATTGGATTGTTTTCAAAGTGCTAAATGAGTTAAAGGGTATATCCTACTCATTGTAATCCATAAAAAATGATTTTTTTCTAGTGGATTGTGTGGTATTTTTTTATTTCCAAACCATACCAAGGACATAGATATTTTAATTGAGTAGTGAACCTTGTAAATTCGTGTGTTCCTTTGGATGTGTGTTTGAATTTTTTTTTGCAAGAAATGAATTTTTTAACAGATGGGGAAGGTTGTTTCATTTGAAATGAAACATAAAAGAAAAATTATCACTGATTCTCCCATACCCCTCTTAGTGATACGATTATCCTGACCAAGCACTTTTAGAACATGAAATCATACATTGTAAGTTGGACACTTCCATTTATTTATACTTGCAGTCATGAAGCCTACTTGGGTACCAAAGGCTGACTAAGTCGGGATGTGAGATAAAATCCCAGTATTCCACCAACAACAATGTCTATCTAAATCCATCTCACGCAATATTAAATGAACAATGTACCATAATTAATAAATTAAAGAGAAAAATAAACAAATAAATAAACAAACCAGATTAGGTTCTATCAGGGAATCCATCCAATTCTACCTGCTTTAGCCTAAGATGATGAGTTAGAACCAAGGGATCTTATGAAGGTAAAGAGATTGATATAATGTGTAATAATATAAAGTATCCCCAAGATTATTATTGGACTTGGGAGAAACATCCCTAAGTATTCAATTCTAATGGTTCATTTCTTATTTGAAAATGTTCACTTACTTTTTAGTCCAATTAAACCTCTTTATAATTATAGAGAGTCATCCTAATCCTATTCGTGGAAATTCTAGAATTTAATCCATGTATAGCTTGAGGGGATTGGTATAAATTTAATTCCAAGATAGTCTATCCAAGGTGATCCAAGAATGAGATTCCAAGTGTCACTCTATGAATAGTGTGATGACAGCAAGAACTATCCTCCAAGTCCATCCCAAGTATCACACGTAGGGGCCTGAGTCTCTCTCATGGCATGGTACAACCATCGTACCACTGAACCCATCCATGGGGTCTCCCATAGGGAACTGGTGTCACTCGTATTGAGGTAAAATAGAACAAACATACAACAATCCCATCCCAGACATAGCTAGTGTCACCCCCGGAATGTATAAAAGTCTTTAACCTATTCTAACTAAGGCACGATGATCCCATCCAAGGGGTCCTTAATTTGTAACCCCTTGTATCTTTATTGACACTAATTTGAATTAATTTAATAAAGTATTTATAACAAAAAGTAAATTTTTCCAAGATATTCAATTAAACAAACCATTTATGGAACAAGGGTAACGTATATGCACTTGACCAATTTACTTAGTCCAACCAATTCATTTATAAAATGGGATATAAAGCCCTAACATAGGGTTCATCACCCTAAATAAATCAATTTATTATATTGAGGTATATATTATAGTCCAAAATCATTCAAGGGGTTCGACAATTAAGATAAAGGGGTAATTAGGCCTCTAAGGTGGAGTACACCCATCGGGGTGGCCTGAGTCAAGGAGATCAACCCAAGGGGTTTATTTTCCACTATCTTGGGTTGAAATTGGAAATATAAGGCTTTCTATTTAATTTAATTAGAAAATTAAAGGCATATTCAAAATGTTTTGTCTTGTAGCATGACGTTTCATATTATAAAATGCAAAAAAACAAGGGGAAAGAACCTAGATCACCTACCTTATCCTCGTATAGATTCCCTTATCCAGCATCGGTATTTGGTTCAAGTTAAAATATCAAATATCAAATATATAGTCAAATTCCCTAAAAATGGGGAAAATGAGCTTACACTAAGATAGTACAACAGAGAGTAATAACAACTTGAAATAAAATGGAGAGGATTGAAGAGAGTACCTCTAGCTTTCAGATAGATTTGATGATGAGTAAAATGGATGTAGGGTGGAGAAGTCATCTTTATCCCTATATCTTGAGGGAGGATAGATCCTTGAATGCGGGAGGAGGATTCCGCTGGAAATGAGCAGGAGAAATGAGAATAGGGTTAAAAGATTAATGAGGGGAAAAACTATAAATCCACCCACATGGGAAGGGGTACACAGTTTGTCCACACGGTTTTCCAAATAGTTCGTCAACTGTGCTCCAAGCCACTGCTCAAGAGGACCCTCGTATGGGCTAGGTGCACAATTTGGTTAATATCATACAACCTGTGTAAAATGGATCTATTACAAACTGTAGGTGGCATGTACATGTGTGCGCCTTGGTCCTCATTTTTGCAGACAAACTGTGTGGCCCCCAGCACACCACTGTCTAAAGTCATGCAGTTATAAAAACCATGTGAGATGGGCTACATTGTTTCTACTAACCATGCAGCCTAGTCTACATCTTTCAATTTCGTAGATGCAGTCTCGAACGAACCCCAGACACCCCAAAGACCTCCTTGAATCCCTTAGGAAACATTATAAGGCTCAAAAAAGTAATTTAAACAAAAAAACAATTTGTACCTTTGTGAAAAGCTATAATTTTACAACCTCCCCTTCATAAGAAAACTCTTCCCCAAGTTTCTCTTTAGAGGGTGGAAAAACATTATCAGAGACAAGTTTTTTCCACTATACACATACATCAATGTCCCACTCCCAGGTCTCGTTCAATATGTGTTTTTTCTACCATATCACCCATATGGGAGAAACTAACCTAACTTGTAGAACCTTCATGATTCGGCTAATAATACGTATCAGATACTCCTTGAAGTATGAATCCTCCACTAGCTCAACATCCTATGGGTAAAATGAATGAGACCAATTAGGATGATAATATTGAAGATACAATACGTGGAAGACTTCTTTCATGGAATGGTATCTTTGAGGTATCTACAACAAATAGAATACCATCCTAACTCTCTCCACTATCTTAAAGGGCCTGACATATCAAGGTGATAAATTTCCATGTCTACTAATTTTTTTATGACCCAATCTAGGTGATACACATAGAATGACCTGATGTTCCACATCAAACTCTATAGGCTGATAGGGATGATCAGTATATGACTTCTTCCTAGACTAAGTTGTATCCATACACTTCTGAATAATATGTACTTTCTTTAAAGTCTCCTAAATGAGACAAGGACCCAATAAAGTTTCGCCTACCACTATCTAATATAGAGGTGAACAACTTGGCCTACTATGAAGGGCCTCATATAGATCCATCTAAATCATTTCCTGAAATCTATTCTATTAGTAAAACTAAAAAAAAGGTATATGATATTCCCATAAACCTCTAAAATCAAAAATACATGACTAAATCATATCCACTAACAACTTAATTGTCCACTCGTACTTCCCATCAAGTTGAGGGTGATATTCCATACTCAAGAGCACCTATAAACCCAGTTCCTTATGCATCCCTTGAAGAAACCATGAAGGTGCACTATCTACTAGATGTAAAGCCTTCCTAACTCATCAAAATATAAGGTAACCCGAATACATAATAAGTGTAAACCCTTACTCAACCTATCATTGTTTCCCATACTGCATCGCTGCCTCGAGGGGATCTCATAATTTCCATCATGAAATCCAGGGTGACATCATTCCATTTCCACTCAATAATAGAGAGAGGTTGTAGAAGTCTAATGGGTCGTTGGTTCTCTACCTTAACCTACTGATAGGTGGAGAACTGATTGATAAAACATGAAATCTACCACTTCATATCTGGAAACCAATATTGACCGCGAATGTCTTAGTACATCTTGGCGAGACCAGGGTGAACTGCCCAAATAGTGGCATGAGTTTCCCTCATCAACTCCACTCTTATATTAGATGGAACCCAAACACACCCACAGAAGAGTAAGGTTCTATTTCTACCAAAAACCTAACTGGGAGGTGGCTTTTATCCTGTGAATCTCTCCCTCAAGACAAGGCCCTCATAATTAAATAACTTCCATATTCGGACCCACTCCAGAAGGGAGGATGTCATTACTAAACCATATATAACTAGCTTCAATTTTTGTTCCTAAACCACTAGGTGAAACTCAGAAAACATACCCAACATATTCCACTCACTTCTGGAATCCTTAACAGATTGTGTCTGAGTCTTCCATCTCAAGGAATCATGTACAATATTACCCTTTATAGTGGTGGGATCAAGCTCAAAGTTGAAAGATCGCAGGTATTCTACCCACCTGTACTGTGTGAGATTCAAGTATCCTTAAGTTAAGATGTATTTGAGACTTTTATGATTCATGTAATAAACTAATCGCTCACCCAATAAGTAGTTCCTCTAATATCATTGAGTACGGACCATGGCAGCTAGTTTGAGGTCATGTAAAGGGTAATTCTACTCATGTGGTCTTAGATAAAAAGACCCATATGCCACAACCTGATCACCTTGCATCATCATTTACCCCATTTCGATTCCTAAAGCATTATAATAAATAGTATAGCTTCTTCTTTTCTTATGAATAGTTAAGATCAACATTAAATTCATTATTTCCTTTAACTTCTGAAAATCTACCGCACAAGATTCAATCCAAAAAAAATTCATACCCTCCTTGGTTAAGTCTATAAGTGGAACAACTAGGTGAGAGAAGTCTTAGATGAATCTCCTTTAATAGTTATCCATCACTAATAATTATTGTATATCAAACACATTCTTGGACTACTCCCAAGAAACCATGGAAATCACCATCTCTGTGTCAACTGATACACCTGCTTCAGATATGATATGACCTAAGAAGTGAACCTTGCTGGTCCAAAAGTGGAATTTTCTAATACTCTCGTATAATTGGTTCTCTCTAAGTGTATTCAGTATAACCTCAAGGTAATTGGCATGGTCATTTATGGTTTGATAATACACTAAGTTGTCTTCTATAAACACTACCATAAAAGAAAAAAGATACAGGTGTAAAAATAGATTCATGAGAGCCATAAAGATTTTAGGTGCTTTCATCAAACCAAAAAAAATCACCAGATACTCATAGAAGTCATAAATAATCTAAAACAATATATTTGGCATGTCTGATGGCCTCAGATACACCTAATGATTTACCGACCTCAAATCGATCATAGAGAAAACTGTTGCACCTCGGAGCTAGTCAAAGAGGTTGTTTATACAAGGTAGTGGATACTGGTTCTTTATCGTGATCTGGTTCAGTTGGTTATAATCCAGGAACAATCTTAGGGTATTATATGCCTTCTTTTTAAAAGGACTGGTGATTCCCAAGGTGATGTGATGGGTGGGATAAAACCCATTTCCTCTAGATCTTCAATCTACTTCTTGAGTTCTTGGAGCTCTGAAAGTTCCATCCTATATAGAGGAATGGACACAATTGTCATAGCCGAAAGAAGATCTATGATAAAATCAACCTCTATCTCTCTCAAGAGGTAATATAGAGAAATCAACAGGGAATACATACCTAAAATTATCTACCATTGGATGTAATTCTATAAGCTACATTCCCTGATCACTCATAAAGAGACTAGTAATCTAGATTGTCACTCGACCCAGCCCAATGTGCTTGGTTCCATCACAACTTTCATGGATATCCCATTATCCCTTTTGGATATACATGCTAATCACATGTGATGTAAAGGATACCCAGTGGCGATAGCAATCCACATAGGCTCGATAAGGCACAAGTCAGTCTATACCAAGAATAATGTTGAAACTGATCGTCTTGAGGATGAAGAAACTCCACCTAAAATGACACCCACCTATCTCAATGGGAACTTCATGTAATGGTGTATACCTTCATATCTAACTCCCTAAAATGTGTCAATATTCATAAAACCACTAGAAAACTCTATCACTAGGCCAAAACTTCCTATTGTTGTTACAGATTGAAAAGAGTGTGATGAACCTGTATCAAACAAGGTAGATACTAAAGTAGAGGCTACCATAATAGTACCTTTAACTATATATGGCCTTAGAATCTGCTCCTATGGCATAGGATACACTGTATAGATGTGGCCTGAACTTTATCCCTAATATTCTACTTGAGATGCCTGAGCAGGTCTACCCTACTAATACTGAAATCTAAGGCCTGACTACCTCAATCACAACCACATACTCAACCTGTTCGACCGGTAGAAGAACAACTTCCCACCTAATGTGTTGTCACTAATCCTAAAACTGAGAGTGGTACTAGAACAGAACCCCAATCACTAGGATAAATCACTACTCTTAATGGAATCTAAGATTCCCTATTTAACGTCCCCTTATTCCCTTAGGTTCTGGTCAGTGATGAGGGTATGGTTCACTATCTCTAAAATGGTGGTCAGTTGAAAGACATTCACCTGCAATCGGATGGTGTGTGCAATCCCATCCTTGAATCTCCTCACATTCATCATCTCTTCACCATAAAAGTTTGGTGAAAAACACTGTAATTTGGTGAAGTGATTTTATTATTCCATCACTGACATGTCACCTTGTTGATGGTGAATGAATTCTCGAGAATGGTTTGTTATCAAGGTCTGTGAAAAGAAGTAGTTTAAAATGTTTTTTGGAATTCTATCCATAACATACCTAGATGTTGACTAGTCTGAGTGAGAATGTCCCACCAATTCTTCATGGAGTCATGCAGTATATAGGTCACGAGCTTGACCCTCCACTCTGGAGTCATCTAGATATTCTCAAATATTGATTGCATGGCCTCTAGTTAGGATCCATTATCCTGATTCCCTCCATACCTAAAGAAGGGGGGAGGATGATACTGATGGAACTCCCTAATCAACTCTACCATAGTAGGGGTAGGTCAAGAAGTACCCTGAATGGTCTTCATGAACAAAAATAATTTGTCACAAAACTAGGCCTCGACACCCAGTGGAAGATTTGGAGGAGGCGCCTTAGGAGGAACTATAGTAGGTACCACAGGTTGCTTAGGGGACACCACCTCTACATTATTCTCATCACCACTCTCTTAGAATAAATCATAAGTTTTTGCAGTGGAATATCTATACAATTTCAAATTGAATGAATCATGTAGAATTTATAATAGATACGAAAAGTGATAAAGAAAGGATAGGTACAAGCCTTCCTTTAAGCACATTAAAACCATGAGCCAGCTCCAGGATCTAGGTATAGGTGATCATAAAAGTTCATAGAAGGGTCATAGATACATGGCCTACTACCCACTACTATGATCGGGTCAAGTTCAAGGTATCATATTACACATATAAGTGTCCATTTCATTTTATAGGTTTTATTAATTTTAATTTATTTAGGAATTTAAATTCCCTTTAAATGGTTGAATTAGATGGATCGCTACTACCAATTTATAAGGTCACATACACCTTATAAATTAAAATATAGAATCTACTTAATCCTAACCATAACATATTCCATCCCATGAGACCAATGGTCCAGGCTCAACCTTCCATGATTGGCTACTTAAGGAATCTTCTTCAACCTATGTAAGAAAACACTATTAGGTTAAGGGAAAAACTTTAGGTTCCAATTGTATTTTCTCAGTAATACAAGGATATATCAGAACATTTCCATTTATATAATAACCAAATAATTGCAAGTTATAAAATATAATTCACTACAATAAGAGGGTGCAATACATGAAATGAACATAGAAAGTAAATATGTCTGGAATAATGCATGACATGTAAGTTTTATGGTTCCTAGTATGATGCATGATTCGATGTTCCCTCATATCATAAATCCAAGGTAAAATATATCCCATCCCAGGTAATTTGGTTTTCCCCTTATATATGGGTTGGATACTCTCAGGAACAGGATCATTACCAAATTAAAATACCCTAGTCTCCTATTTGAACACAAATAGTAATACGAAAGGAAAATACTCCTTAATACCAATTTGTAGCATCCCGCCTTAGATTCCACATAACATTCCCTAAGACGGTGGACATAAGACCTCAAGCGCATATTCTTGAACACCAGAGGCTACTGACTAGCAGTGAGATCCTTGGGAGTTTCCATGGGGAGATGATATCCTCATTAATCATAGTGGAGTGTATTAGTATATATAGAATAAGAAATAGTAGAAGCTGAAGCTATATGTTTATACCAGTAACCCATTGCAGCGGAAGTAGTATCAATAGATGAATAGCAATGGAAACAAAATACATAGTCATTAAAGATAAATAAATAACTATAGGAAGATAAATAATAAGTAGATACAATATGATTATGATAATCATGGTGATGTAGCTATAAAAATCATTTATGGGAATTAGGGGATACAAGAATATACCATATGCTAACGAAATATACAAAAAGGCCAAAACCAGGTACTACTAGCACACCGAGCATAGACTCGGTCCTCTACTCCCAAACTCCATCCAAGAACTGTTAATCAAGCATTATAATATGGCCTCTTCCCTTTATTTATACCTACAGTAATGAAGTCTACTAGGGTATCAAAGGTGGTCTGAGTAGGGTGTGAGATAAAATCATAGTAGGCCACCACCAATAGTGTATAACTCAATCCATCCCATGAAATATCAAATGAACAGTGTTCCATAATTAATAAATGAAATACATAAATAAAAAATTAAATAAATAAACCAGATTTGGTTCTATTTGAGAACCCATCAAATTCTAACTACTTTAGCCTAAGATGATGAGTCTGAACCAAGGGATCCTGAGAAGGTAAAGTGAGTGATATAATGTGTAATAAGATGGAATTTCCCCAATATTTTGATTGGTCTTGGGGACATGTCCCTACATTTCCAATTCCAATGGTTGATTTCTTATTTGAAAACATTCACTTTATTCTTAGTATAATTAAACCTCTTTATAATTATAGAGATTCACACTGATCTCATCCATGGAAATTCTAGAAGAACTATATGTATCACTCTAGGGAATCAGTATAAGTCTAAAGGCAAGGGATTCCATCTAAGGTGACCAAATAAGGAGATCCCATGTGTCACTCCAAGCATGGTGTGATGATAGAAAAACTAACCTCCGAGATCATTCTTGGTATCACAGGTATGAGCCTGAGTCACTCTCATAGAATTGTATAACCATTGCACCACTAATCCCATCCATGGGGTCTCCCCTAGGGAATCGATGTCAATCGTCAAGAGGTAAAATAGAACAAACATACGGCGAGCCCATCCCATACATAGCTAGTGTCACCTTTGGTGTGTATACAATTCACTAACGAATTCTAACTTAGGAAAGATGATCCCATCCAAGGGATCCTTAAGTTGGAATCCATTGTATTTCCCTAAAAACTAAGGTGAGAGCATTTAATCAATCATTTATATAAAAAATCCAAGTTGGTCAAGATATTCAATTAAACAACCCATTTATGGAATAAGGGTAATGTATAATCACTTTAACAATTTACTTATCCCAACCAATTCATTTATGGAATGGGATATAAGGTCATAAACCAGGGTTTATCACCCTAACCAAATCAATTTATCACATCATGGTATCTAGGATATTCCAAAACCCCTCAAGGTGTGTTAGGAAATTTAGAAAAATGGAAAATTAGGCCTCTAAGTCAGATAACACAAATTGGGGTGGCATAAGTCCAGGCGATCAACCCAAGGGGTTGATTCTCCACTATCTCAGGTAGCAATTGGAAATTTATGGCTTTCTATTTAATTTAATTAGTAAATTAATGGAAGTATTAGAAAGTTATGACTTAGATAACAACGAAACATATTATAAAATTCAATGAAGAAAGGGGAAAGAACCTAGATCGCCTGCCTTAACCCCTTAGTTCTTCCCTCATCTAGTGTTGATATTTGGTTCGAGCTAGAAGGGAAGATATAGAATAAATCATCAAATGGATAAAAAATTAAGGAAATGAGCTTTCACCAAGATAGTAAAATAGATAGGAAGAATAACTTGAAATATAAGGGAGTGGATTGAAGAGCTTACCTCTAACTTCCTTATGTATTCAATAATGAGTGAAACATATGCCGGATAAAGTATTTATCATGGTCCCTAGATCTCAAGGGAGAATATCTCCATGATTGAGGTAGGAGGAGTCCACTAGAAATTATAGGGATAAATATAAAAATGTAAAAATATTAATGAGGGTAAAACTATAAATTCACCCACATAGGTAGGGGGTCACGGTTTGACCACAAGGTTGGCCAAGCTGTTGGCTAACTGTGCTCCAAGCCACTGCTCAAGAGGACCCTCGCATAGGCTAGGACCACAGTTTGGTTAACCATGCACAGTCAATGGAAAATGGATCTGTTACAAACTACAGGAGGCCCACATGGGCGTATGTCTTTATCCACATGGTTGTTGAAAAACTGTGTAGCCCTCATCACCCCCACTATATTAAGTCGCATTGCTAGATAAACTGTGCGATCTGGGCTACATGGTTTCTACTAAATTTGTGGCCCAATCTACATCTTTAAATTCGGGGGCCCTAGGATATGGATGATCCCCAAACACCCTAATACATCCTATACTCCCTTATGAAACATTATAAGGTCCAAAAAAGGGAATTTAAACCTAAAACTAATGTCCCATACCTTTGAGAAAATTCAGGATGTTACAAGCTATAAAATCCTAGATATAACCATCCTTAATTAGAAAAATCAATAATGACCATTGAATCTATTACATTCCAAATACCCTTTCATGTTTATATATTTATATAATTAGAAAAAAAATAAAAAGATCACATGTCCTTTGTATCAAATAATCATTATTTCATTATATATGAAACTAATTAATCTATAATGAGTCTTAAACATCTGCCATTTTTTTTTTCAAATTTGATATTCTTATAAACATGTTATGTGTAATAATTTTACTCATAACCTAGGGAATGGAAGCATAATAAATGGGTTAACTCAAACACTCAGTAATGGAAACATATAATTGAATCTATCAAAAACGTAAGCATAACATACATAATATGAAAATAATAAATAATCTGAATAATTCTATAATCAGTTTAAATAGAGAGAATTCTATATTCATCACAATAAATGAAGACATGGATATCAATAATAATGATCTCATATTGATGGAATTCATAATGAAGGCATCAAAAACATGTTTTCAATGCCTTATTCTAAGACACTATACTAATATGGGGAGAGTTATACACCAAAACCCAAGTTGTTTTGTCTCATGAAACCTATCGAAGAATCAAGGGACTATATAATTCTAGGCCACACTTATCACTTTATTAAGTCCAATTCACTCTCCATAAGATTCAAAAAGACATTTCTTACCATTCCCTAAAGAACATATATCTGAATAAAAAACATGTCGATTAGTATAATGAAAAATATTGAATTTCAATACACAATCAACCAACATTAGCAGTCAACAATCATCAAGAATGTCAATACTTTTCCCCAATTCAATAGAAGGGATGACATGATTATAACATATCCATATAAATAAGGTGGATTGTCAAATAATACATATTAAATTTTTTAATAATCATATTTATTGGAATAATAACATATGTAACTCCAATATTTTCCCTATGACAATAGAATATCATTCTTTCAAGGTGAACATCATCCAATCTGAATTATGTAAAATGTGATGTTCACGTTGTGTAGAGAGATTAGTATAGGGATATTTAAATACTATAATAACATTATCATAAGACATATATAGAAATAAATTGGATCTTTTCAAAATAATATTAGAAAAGGAAACCTAGAAGGATGTTAACATAGATGAAAAACATCTTTTTAAAAGATTCTTGAATGAAACCACATAAAAAGGGATCATGAAATGGATTGCTTGGTATTGTGAGTTAATTAACCCAAAATATGAATATATATTAGAGTATAAATAATGAAACATAAACCCTATTAGGGTAATTTTTTTTGAAAATAAAAATGTAAAAGGAAGTTAAAACATGAAAAAATTATTTATAAAACATTTTTAACATCGATGTAAAAACAATGTTATGGATCTATTCCCAAATGATTTTTTCTACGTGAGGTGAAAAATATTTTTAAAAAATTAAATTTTAAAAAAAATATTCAATAATAGGACCTTGGAAATACCTAATTTTTATCTTAGAGAAATGAGGATAGGAAGATAAAATATGTGAAAGTGAAATGAAAATTCCTTTTTTATTTTTAAAACAACTTTATTCAAAATTCTCATTGAAAAAAGAGTAAAAAAATTATTTTTTATTGAAATATAATTTTCCTCTTAGTGGTAAATAAATTTCTATAGAATAAAATATTAGGGTGGGATAACCCCATAATAGAAGAAAGAAGTTCATGATGAAGCAATATAACTCAAAGAAAGGAGTCTTGAGTTATCAATATCTTTTATGAGATATATACTCTTTTATGTAAGTTATATTTCAAAAAGATTTATTATGTGGTAGAAATTTAAATTCATATAGAAAATATAATACCACATAATATAATCAATTGGTATAATGTACCAAAAATATAAGTCTAAGAGGGTGATCAAAACTCAATGAATTAAAATTGAGTTACAAATAAGCTTTACGAGTGCGATAACAATTGGGAAAAATTAATTTAATAAAAATGAACTGATTTGGATTACTATTTATAATGAATTAAAAACATATATAATAAATATACATATATTTTTAGGGAATACACCATTAAATGTACAACATGATGCATAACATAAACATGTATTGAGGAATTAAAATTTGAGACAAGGAACCATTACACCTTGAGTAACATTTTATTTAAAAATACCATGAAAGATATGGATTGTCATTGAACATGTAATACCATGATTAATTTTTTTTTTCATTCTACGATTTATTAAATAGGAATTATATACACTACATAAATGAAATTAGGTGCAGAATACCAAACTTGTCTCGATGAGAGGAATTTTGGATTAAAACCCTTACCACAGTCCTAACTTGTTTTGCACTTGCACCAAATGTCCAGAATAATTTAATTAAATTTATAAAATACATACAAAATAACCTTATTCATAACAATAAATAATTATAAACCCCATTTACAATCATTCTATACATATAAATATTAGTTAGTTTTTACCTATTTTTAGCACTGGGAGTAAGTAATTTTTTTCTCTTTGAACTAGATTCATAAAAGAGGTGTCAGTATCTATTATTTTTCCAAAATAAATCACTATTTTATTATATAATCTACTATAATATATTTTCCAATAAATTTTATAAAAATATTATTTCTTTATATGGTATTTTTTTATAAATTATGGAGATGAAATGAATAACGATCATGTTTTGGTGATTCTTAATGATTGAAGGGTGATTTATTATTTAATAAGTTAAATGTTTAAATAACCTTAAAAAAATATTTAAATATTTATATAATATTATACTAGTAAATAAGTTATCATAGTTATTCATGACATGAATTCATAGTATTATTCAATTTGGTGGTTAAACCGACCCAAACATGAACCTACTATATTTAATGGATGACAATGATGTGTTTTAGTTGTAATATCATTATATCATAATCATAATTATCTTATTTATTTCTTCTTGGTGTGATATATAATTATTTTATTTAATTATAAGGAGGATATGATTTATATAAATTCATTATATATAAATAATATATCATTTTCCTCTTTGTATGCTCCTTTTAAATGATTGAATTAATGATGATCATTTTTTTATCATATCATTAATAGGTTATCTAATTTTTAATATTAAAATATTAATTATATCATAAAAAAATATTTATATTTTAATCCTATAATAATATCTATCCATGAAAGTCAGTAATTTAAAAAAGATTACACAGTTCCATAGAGGTGGTAGCCAACACGTACGCATAGATGACGATTTCATTCTCCAAAGAATAGAGAGAAATATTATTATGGTTAATTATTTAAGAATATAAAATATTTCATAAATATAATAATTATATATTAAATTACATATTATGACCATCCTTGTAAGTTGGTGAAGTAAAATGAAACATGTTGCATCGTGGAGGCGACAGTCCACACAATACACGATTCACATATTCATTTTTCTTAACAGACTAGGGGAGGGTGGTTAATTATTGTGAAATAATTATAATAATATAATAGTTATATAATTAAACTTATTTTATTATTTTAATATATATAAATTAAATTTGATTAATAATATATGAACATAAAGAAATAGAAAAGTGGAAGAGGGGTTTGGAACTTATTCCTCCCTTCTTGGATTATCTCCTTTTCAAAGGGAGTTAATCCCTTGATGGATGGTATTTTGAGAAGACAAAAACATTAAGGTGTTTAGGAATGCTTACGATAGTTTTTTATATATTTTGGTCCAAATTTATGGGGTTTTATGAGAGGGAAAGTGTGGAGAAGATTTCCCATTTGATAAGTGAAAAGGGATGACATTTTTTGTAAATAGCCAAAAGTTTTCAATAATGGGAAGTCACACTCAAGAAAAGTTAGTAAAAAATTAAGAAATAATTAATAGGATAAGATATAAGGTTGATAGAAACATAAAAAAATAAATTAAAACATTTTTTGGACATGTATTTCCCTTTTACTTTGGGTTACTCATTTTTACCATTTTGGTTTTCAACAGAGTAACTAGTTTTTACCTTAGTAATTTATCATTTAAAATAAAAAATAGAATAGTAATTGTTATATAATTTTGAAATAATGATTTAATATTATAAATTTATTTCATTTTATCCAATTTATAAAAGTGATAAAATGTAATTTTAAAATAAAAAATTATAATGTATTAAAAACATTTCTTGAGAAAATATTACTTTTGTTCTGAAATTTCAAATATGGGTCTATAAATTAAAATAAATATTTTTAAAATAATAAATTAACATATAAAATAGATTTTTAGTCTTATAAATTTTTTACATAACTTTCTAGTTCATACATATATACTAATAATTTCATAAAATTCATGTTATTAGTAAAAACGGTATTTCTCACTATTCACCTAAAAATCATTATTTTAGAAAAATATAAAAAAACATCTTAGTATTATATTATTATTATTAATCCAAAAACAATGTTCTTTTTTTTAAATTATATTTCTATAATTTTATGTAACACCCCAAGCTTCCACGGTACGTTTCCTTTTGAATAATGCAATGGCGTGCATTGTACGCAACTTCGAGATTCTAACACACCACAACCAATCAAACTAGCCGTTATAAATAGTAATACCCACTTTTTGAGATTTTAGAAATTATATATCTCAAAATGGACTTCATATTTGGATTTAGAATATCTAAATTAGCCAAGGGTGAAATTTTGGTACTTTTCGGATAACTTTCATATTTTGATGAATAGTGAAAATTACTAAATTTTAATTAAAAACAACTTTTTTAATCAAAATAATTAATAGTGATAAATTATGAATTTGAGTGGTTTTAAAGTATATTTATAATATATTTTTACCATGTAATACAATGTGGGTCATTGAACATAATTTCACATTTAAACCAGACATAAACAAGTGCCAATCTTTTGATATTTATTATCTCTTAAAAACACACTTTTTGTTTTAACAACGGGAATTAATTTTAAATTAATTTATGCCACTTATGTGTTTTGAATTTGGAAAAATGGATTCCATATTTGGAATCAGGATGTTCAAATTTTGTAAATAAGTAACTTTTATTTTTAGACATTTTGGATAATTACTTCGGTAAATATTTTATTTACCAAGGTTAAAGGGTAAATCCGGTAAACAAGGGTTAAAAAATAATATTATAATAATACTAAATTACCCTAAAATATGTCTTAACCCTATTTTTTAATACATGGTCGACAATGGGCATATTTGGGTCGATTTTGGGACCCCATGGATCCACTTGTAAGTGATAATGACACTTTATTTTAATTAAGTTAAAATAAATACAAAAATGAAACAAGCATATATCTTTTATAAAAACAATTGTTACATAGGGTTATATATGTTTTATTTTAGAATATAAATATTCATTAGAAAGATAAAAATCTTTCATACATAATGATATTTTATTTATAATTTTTAGACATTAAATAAGTTAATTTATTTATGACACAATGGTGATGCGGTAATTACCATAATAGTGAACAATTAGAATAATTGATATTATAAATACCCAAATAAATATATTTTGAGACTTTTATTGAATCACACTAATTTTCTAGGTTAATATGACTTATTAGGATTGATTTAATTAACTTTTTTTTAAATTAATCGTTCTATTATATGTTTCACAAAAATCAACTATTGAATAGTGTCAAAATTGACATAAAAGAGTTTTTAAAACTAATATTATATTATTAATTGATATTAAATTCCTAAAAATCTACGGTTCGACCAAGAGACTTATATCATGATCGGTATATCATTAATGGACCACTTGGGGGTCTCTTGGATGTATATAGTATGTTTATTAACTATATAATATAAAAATACAAAGTGACATGGTAAATGTCAAACTAATTAACTAAGAGTTAAAACTAAACGATAAGGTTAATATAGTGACCAAAACCTGTCTAAATTCTATTGTCTGAATGGTTTGCGACCTATCCCCACCTTAAACTTTGAATAATCAACTTTGGAGCCATTAGAAACCGAATATTAATTTATTATAAATTAATATTTCTAGCTTTTCCAAAGGTGCCCCTCACCCCTCTTATAAAAGGGCACTCCTCCTTCTCATTTCATCACACCTTCAAAGCCTTTTGGTTCGGCCAACCCCTGACAAAATACTCTCTCAACTTCCCTCAATACAACCTAGAGGCATTATTTTGATCAGAAATCCAACCTAAGGATCCCTTTTGATCAAATCAAAAGGAAGAACCCGAAGAAGAGGTAATGTTTTCACCACCCCTTTTCAAGTTCCTTTCTTCTTCCACTTATTCTTTCTTTGTTATTACCATTATAAAATAATAACTCCAGTATCATATATATACTATGATTTTATTATAAATATGGTACAACCATATTCATTATTCTATCCATCCTTTGAATAACATGTCACCATACGTGCGTACGTACGGCTTACCGTCTCCACGTCGTGGTGTAAGTGTTATTCAATATATTATTATTTGGATGGGTATAATAATGATATGTAACTCATGTAAATAATAAATATAAAATGATAATTATTCTGTATATATGATATACCATCCAATTATATATTATTTTAATATCAAAAGAATGATATTGTCACTCGTGCGTACGTACGGACTACCGTCTCCACGAACGTGATGAGATTCATTTTCCATCGTATCCATTCAAGTATAATTCTCATTTGATGATTAAAAACAATATTTAAGGACTTGATATCATTCTGGATATGAATAATACACATCCCATTAATAACAAATATGGCTCACATAAAAAAGAATATAATGTAAAATGAACTCGTTAACACCCGAAATGACTATAATTCTAAGATATTGTTAACAAATCAATGTTAAAATATCATATATGATATCATATTAATGCATATGATTCTTGTATAATTAAATAACAATTATTTTACCATTATATAGGAGGTTAACCTACCGTTGACCAATGAAAATGTACAAAGTAAGGGGTTTCTTATCTCACTTTTAATTCCATGAGAATTCCATTGTTCACTACTTATTTATTACATGTGGTGTGTGTACTGCCCATGTTTGTATTCATTGTGTAATATACTTTAATTCATGTATATTTAAATCATCATTGTATGATCCTTCTTTCATGGGTGCATGTTTTGTATGTTACCAAATCAATAAGGGAATTTGAAATTTCAATTTCCACTCATCCGGCTTTACGCATACTTCATTGACTATTTTACTCCAAGATTATGTGTGGAATCACTATTCATTTGATTATGTCATAATTTCCACTCCCTTTTCTGTGGATATAATTTTTATACACATAATAACTCCATTGATAAATTCTCAATGTCATCGGTAGGAACTTGATAAGAGTAATTTTTACTCAATCTCAATTTGTTGAGACAAACATCCAATTCATTGGTGTTGTTTTTACTAGAATATGTGTAAATGTCCTTTGATTGTTTTACACTGAATATAAAATCATATTTAGTGTATTTATATTTGTCACACATAACTATGTCGTTGATTTATCCTTAATCTAAGGATACGGCCTTTATGAGAGATTTCATCTCAATTTACATTCCATTGAGACTTCTTTGTTTTTATACACCAAATCACTTTTATGTGGTGTATATAATGTACTTTGACATAGTATATCATGAATTCCTTTATTCCCATGATATTAAAATGTTTTTATTACCTCAATTATTTGTATTCAAGTGTCTCTCTTTTGGTTAGAAACTCTAACTAAAATACCATTTTTAAATGTTTTAAAGACTTATTCTTCTAAATCTTGCTCATTAATGTCCATGTTTTAAAAATTGTTTTATGGATTTATTTATATGGACATTAAAGTTTTAAAATTAAAACTCCTTTTAAAAGTTTCAAAGTGTTATGGGACACTTTGATTCAAAAATCTATTTTTAAATGGATTCTTGACAAATAGTGTGACTTTTAAAATGATTTCAAGAAAAAGGGGGATATTTCTCTCAAATAGTTTTGATGATTATTTTCATCTATGTCAACATCCTTCATTATTATTGATTGAGGTTAATGTGATACAATAAAATCTTCCATATTGTATCAAATGAGTTATGTTTGACTGTGGATGTGCTATTTTTATACCATTCATGGTTTGTGGTTAAAGTATTGACATTTCATATGCTAGTTTTAATTTGAATGTTTATGTTATGTTTAAACCTGTTCATATGAGGAATGAATTGGACTTAATAAGTGACGGGTGGAGCCCTCTATAGCTCCTCGATGCATCGGTAAGTCTCATGAGACAAACTAGTGTCTTGGCACAAGGCCTTGGCAAAATCTTATTTGTAGTCTTGGCACGAGGCCTTGGATATGTAGTTATGATAGTCTGGAATTATGCATTCCATCATTATGAAAGTGGTTATTGATATTGAATGTGATCATTCAACTAGTAGAATATCCATGTGAGTAAGTAAATGGTATTATTTAATTTTTCCTTTTCCATTTTATGCAGAAGTTCAAGTTTAAAAGGCTTTTGTTTTAGTTATAAATTGCCTTAAGTGTTTATGCTTATCTATGAAAGCTTCTTCTATAATGTTATCCTTAATGAGCATCTGATCTCACCCCTTTCAATGTTTTATTTTTCCCAGGATTATGAAGAAGTAATTTATGAATGAACTGCAGGGATAGTATGAGGGGATATGAAGACAAGATGTTTTTTTTTGATGTAATGTAAAACTTTTTGAATGTATCTAGTATTTACAAGGCTACTAAACTAATCGGTCTTTCGAGATTTGATATTTCTTGTGATCATGCCAATGTTATGTAATAATGCACCGACTCTAGGTAACTAGGGTCGGGGCGTTACAGTTGGTATCAGAGGAAGTTTAGTACAAACCTTGGAAGCTAGATTTAGATAAACTCTGATTAGAGCACGTATACCTAAGATGAACTTTGAGGATTAGTATAGAATAACTTCCTAGAATTTTTGTATTGTAGAGATTTTGTGAGTTTTTCGAGCAATACATCCCTGTCTGGATACGAGCAGGTAGAGGCGGCTCTGGCATAGATGTACCTAGGGGTAAAACCCGAAAACACCGCTTTGAGCTAGACTCGAATGAGAACTGGTGCATGACAACGGGCCTTGTTGCACTCTTGGTTACGACACTCCTGGGGGATATGATTAGGATAATTTACATTTTCTTTACAAACAGATTTAAGTAATATATATAAGATGAGAGTAAATGACCTTGGTTAATCCTAATATGTTTCAAATTGAGAATATGGTGACATGTTAATCTCTAAATGATTTTATGACTACTGTTACTCACACAATGCTTTTTGGTTTTAGTCAATGGCTAGATTCCAAGGAAGTCATAGTGACTTTGAGAATGATGTACAATGTGGGAACGGTGGTGGCAATGAGCAACAAAATGGAATGTCGATAGGCGTAAAAGATATCGTCTTTATGCCAAATCAGTTTTCCAAAAATATGATCAACAACATATATATTAACCAACTCCCAGACTCAACAAGGAAGAGAAAGGTGATGAATGATAAGAGCTCCAACAATGGAGACCATGGAGAAAAGAACCCTCAATTTTCATCATGCAGGAAATGTAGAAGGAGACACCCAAGAAAGTGTCTCAATGGGACAACAAAATGTATTACGTGCGGGAAGGAAGGACATAAAGTGAAGAATTGCCGAAGAAAAATTAAGAGGACTATGGAAGAAGATAAAAATGGTCTCAAGAGTCCATTTACAGTCATTTGCCATAAATGTAGGGGACCTGGCCATTACACGAGTGAATACCCTATTCTATTGGATATTTTCTTGGTCAAAGAAGAAGCTATGTGGAAATAAATGGTTTGAGAAATTTTTAAAAAGTATTAGTGCTCCTTATTGATGGGTTTACTTTGGAATAATTTTCTCTTGTGTTTCTAACCCCGCAGTTTTCTATGTGAGAATGATATTTGAGGAAGAATTATCTCTTCTCTTGTGGATATAGGTATAAATAGCCATTTGATTTTATATGATCATTGGGGTTTGAGAGAATTATAAGTTATTATAATTTCGGATGAAAATGCAAGGTATGATATAACATTTGTGGTTAAATTATGTTATGGTATTTTGAGGAATTTATCTAATTTTGGTAATATTATATAGTTTTTGAAAAAGGACAACACGCAGACCACGTGACAACCGGTTGCGTCGGATAAAGCTGTGAGAATCGAACCCACAACCAAAGTGAGATTGGGATTTATCACCTACCACTGGACTACGTGAAGTTCCTGGATAGTGTGACTAATTATTTTTATTTAAATGATTTTATTGATCAATAATAAGTTAATTTGGGTTCTTATGTCTTATCAAATGAATACCCTTTGTATAGGAAAATGATTTGGTGATTAAGTGATAAATGTTATTTTGGAAGATGTTCGCTTTGTTGGGAGCACTATATGCCCAAGGAAAATAGAATACTATGGGGTTTCATTTGTGGAGTAATGGTATATTTTTATCTACGTTTTTATTGTGTATTTATAGTGATTTGGGTTATTTATGGAAATGATTAACCTATAATAGAGAATATGTGATGAGGTTAATTACTTTTAAGTATGTGACTTTAGGAGTATTTGATGTCATTTGGAGATACAATTTAACATCGGAGACTACATAATCAAATTCTTCTATGTTTTGGGTTTCAATATTAGTTTGGATTATATTGAAGGATTTTAAGGAAAATTTATTATTGAATGGTATTTATTTAACTTTGGGGTATTGTTGGTTTAATTTTAGAAATTAAGATTAGTATTTTTTTTCTCTAATGGAATATAAATTTGGGGGATCATCAGATATTATACTAACCATTTTGGTTTTGATTAATCTCTAAAGACAAGTTAAATATATAGTTTATCCTACATGGATCATGTATTTCTATAGAAGTTTATTCTAGCTATTTTATTGTGACCAACTCTTCTTGAATACTCATTGTTCAAAAAAAATAAGTTAGTGGTAAAAAGTTATTAAATAATGAAACTCTACTTAAAAAGTAAGTATATCTCTTTATGTTCTTAGTCAATATCATAAATTAATTCCTCGTCCTTAGGTAATGTAACTTAAAACAAAAAAAATGTTGTCTGTTTACTTTCCTACTAGGAGACTAATGGTCGTTTTTTCCAACACAAGTTTGTGGTTTTCTTATTGTTAACTTTCTTCTGATCATGATTTCTATCTCTCTCCATCAGAACTTGCCACTTAGTTTATCATCCATATCCATGTTTTCCTACATGGAATCCGAGTATGGGTTATCTTGGATGACCTTTATACCTCTCTTTCTTTCTTTTAAAGTGATAGTTTTATTGACTCTTTTTCCGATGTGGGACTTTTCATTATATTCCCAAGCATAATTTTAAAAATTTAGAGGACGCAATTTATTGAAGGAGGGGAGAATGTAACACCCCAATATTCCACGGTACGTTTCCTTTTGAATAATGCAATGGCGTACATTGTACGCAACTTTGAGATTCTAACACACCACAACCAATCAAACTAGCCGTTATAAATAGTAATACCCACTTTTTGAGATTTTATAAATTCTATCTCTCAAAATGGACTTCATTTTTGGATTCATAATATCGAAATTATCCTAGGGTGAAATTTTGGTACTTTTCGGATAACTTTCATATTTTGATGAATAGTGAAAATTACTAAATTTTAATTAAAAACAACTTTTTTAATCAAAATAATTAATAGTGATAAATTATGAATTTGAGTGGTTTTAAAGTATATTTATAATATATTTTTACCATGTAATACAATGTGGGTCATTGAACATAATTTCACATTTAAACCAGACATAAACAAGTGTCAATCTTTTGATATTTATTATCTCTTAAAAACACGCTTTTTGTTTTTACAACGGGAATTAATTTTAAATTAATTTCTGCCACTTCTGTGTTTTGAATTTGGAAAAATGGATTCCATATTTGGAATCAGGATTTTTAAATTGTGTAAATAGGTAACTTTTATTTTTAGACATTTTGGATAATTACTTCGGTAAATATTTTATTTACCAAGGTTAATGGGTAAATCTGGTAAACAAGGGTTAACAAATAATATTATAATAATACTAAATTACCCTAAAACGTGTCTTAACCCTATTGGTTAATACATGGTCGACCATGGGCATCTTTGGGTCTATTTGGGGACCCCATGGATCCACTTGTAAGTGATAATGACACTTTATTTTAATTAAGTTAAAATAAATACAAAAATGACACAAGCATATATCTTTTAGCAAAACAATTGTTACATACGGGTTATATATGTTTGATTTTAGACTATAAATATTAATTATAAATCTAAAAATATTTCCTACATAATGATATTTTATTTATAATATTTAGACATTAAATAAGTTAATTTATTTATGACACAATGGTGATGTAGTAACTACCATAATAGTGAAAAATTAGAATAATTGATATTATAAATACCCAAATAAATATATTTTGAGACTTTTATTGAATTAAAATAATTTTCTAGGTTAATATGACATATTAGAATTTATTTAATTAACTTTGTTCGATGTAATCATTCTGTTATGTGTTTCAAAAAAATCAACTATTGAATAGTGTCAAAATTGACATAAAAGAGTTTTTAAAACTAATATTATATTATTAATTGATATTAAATTCCTAAAAATCTAAGGTTCGGACAAGAGACTTATATAATGATAGGTATATCATTAATGGACCAATTGGAGGTCTCTTGGATGTATATAGTAAGTTTATTAACTATATAATATAAAAATACAAAGTGACATGGTAAATGTCAAACTAATTAACTAAGAGTTAAAACTAAAAGATAAGGTTAATATAGTGACCCAAACCTGTCTAAATTCTATTGGCTGAATGGTTTTAGACCTATCCCCACCTTAAACTTTGAATAATCAACTTTTGAGCCATTAGAAACTGAATATGAATTTATTATAGATTAATATTTCTAGCTTTTCCAAAGGTGCCCCTCACCCCTCTTATAAAAGGGAACTTTTCCTTCTCATTTCATCACACCTTCAAAGCCTTTTGGTTCGGCCATCCCCTGCCCAAATACTCTCTCAACTTCCCTCACTAAAACCTAGAGGCCTTAGTTTGATCATAAATCCAACCTAAGGAGCCCTTTTGATCAACTCAAAATGAAGAACCCGAAGAAGAGGTAATGTTTTCACCACCCCTTTTCAAGTTCCTTTCTTCTTCCACTTATTATTTATTTGTTATTACCATTATAAAATAATAACTCCAGTATCATATATATAATGTGATGTTATTATAAATATGGTACAACCATATTCAGTATTCTATCCATCCTTTGAATAACATGTCACCATACGTGCGTACGTACGGCTTACCGTCTCCACGTCGTGGTGTAATTGTTATTCAATATATTATTATTTGGATGGGTATAATAATGATATGTAACTCATTTAAATAATAAATATAACAGGATAATGATTCTGTATATATAATATACCATTCAATTATATATTATTTTAATATCAAAAGAATGATATTGTCGCTCGTGCGTACGTACGGACTACCGTCTCCACGAACGCGATGAGATTCATTTTCCATCGTATCCATTCAAGTATAATTCTCATTTGATGATTAAAAAAAATATTTAAGGACTTGATATCATTCTGGATATGAATAATATACATCCCATTAATAACAAATATGGCTCACATAATAAAGAATATAATGTAAAATGAACCTGTTAACACCCGAAATGACGATAATTCTAAGATATTATTAACAAATCAATGTTAAAAGATCATATATGATATCATATTAATTCATATGATTCTTGTATAATTAAATAACAATTATTTTACCATTATACAGGAGGTTAACCTACCGTTGACCAAGGAAAAAGTACAATGTAAGGGGTTTCTTATCTCACTTTTAATTCCGTGAGAATTCCATTGTTCAGCACTTATTTATTACATGTGGTGTGTGTACTGCCCATGTTTGTAGTCATTGTGTAATATAATTTAATTCATGTATATTTACATCATCATTTTATGATCCTTCTTTCATGGGTGCATGTTTTTTATGTTACCAAATCAATAATGGAATTTGAAATTTCAATTTCCACTCATCCGGCTTTACGCATACTTCATTGACTATTTTACTCCAAGATTATGTGTGGAATCACTATTCATTTGATTATGTCATAATTTCCACTCCCTTTTCTGTGTATATACTTTTTATACACATAATCACTCCATTGATAAATTCTCAATGTCATCGGTAGGAACTTGATAAGAGTAATTTTTACTCAATCTCAATTTGTTTAGACAAACATCCAATTCATTGGTGTTGTTTTTACAAGAATATGTGTGAATGTCCTTTGATTGTTTTACACTGAATATACAATCATATTTAGTGTATTTATATTTTTCACACATAACTATGTCGTTGATTTATCCTTAATCTAATGATATGGCCTTTATGAGAGATTTCATCTCAATTTACATTCCATTGAGACTTCTTTGTTTTTATACACCAAATCACTTCTATGTGGTGTATATAATGTACTTTGACATAGTATATCATGAATTCCTTTATTCTCATGATATTACAATGTTTTTATTACCTCAATTATTTGTATTCAAGTGTCTCTCTTTTGGTGAGAAACTCTAACTAAAATACCATTTTTTAAATGTTTTAAAGACTTATTCTTCTAAATCTTGCTCATTAATGTCCATGTTTTAAAAATTGTTTTAAGGATTTATTTATATGGACATTAAAGTTTTAAAATTAAAACTCCTTTTAAAAGTTTCAAAGTGGTATGGGACACTTTGATTCAAAAATCTATTTTTAAATGGCTTCTTGACAAATAGTGTGACTTTTAAAATGATTTCAAGAAAAAGGGGGATATTTCTCTCAAATAGTTTTGATTATTATTTTCATCTATGTCAACATAATTAATTATTTATTGATTGAGGTTAATGTGATACAATAAAATCTTCCATATTGTATCAAATGAGTTATGTTTGACTGTGGATGTGCTATTTTTTTACCATTCATGGTTTGTGGTTAAAGTATTGACATTTCGTATGCTAGTTTTAATACGAATGTTTATGTTATGTTTAAACCTATTCATATGATGAATGCATTGGACTTAATAAGTGATGGGTGGAGCTCGCTATAGCTCCTCGATGCATCGGTAGGTCTCATGAGACAAACTAGTGTCTTGGCACAAGGCCTTGGCAAAATCTTATTTGTAGTCTTGGCACGAGGCCTTGGCTATGTGGTTATGATAGTCTGGAATTATGCATTCCATCATTATGAAAGTGGTTATTGATATTGCATGTGATCATTTGACTAGTAGAATATCCATGTGAGTAAGTAAATGGCATTATTTCATTTTTCCTTTGCCATTTTATGCTGAAGTTCAAGTTTAAAAAGCTTTTGTTTTAGTTATAAATTGCCTTAAGTGTTTCTGCTTATCTATGAATGCTTCTTCTATAATGTTATCCTTACTGAGCATCTGAGCTCACCCCTTTCAATGTTTTATTTTTCCTAGGATTATAAAGAAGTAATTTATGAATGACCTACAGGGATAGTATGAGGGGATATGAAGACAAGATGTTTTTTTTTATGTAATGTAAAACTTTTTGAATGTATCTAGTATTTCCAAGGCTACTAAACTAATCAGTCTTTCGAGATTTGATATTTATTGTGATCATGCCAATGTTATGTAATAATGCACCGACTCTAGGTAACTAGGGTCGGGGCGTTACATTTTATAATTAAATATTTAAATAAATCCCATAATATAGTAGAAAACTATTCATATTGGAAAATTGGTTTTTAAAATGGTAATTATTCTTTATTATTATTTATTATCATTTAATAATTAATTTATTTGTAATATATTATTCATATTATCAATATATTTTATTATTATCTAATCATAATATACAAAGTTTCTTAAAATAAAACACCAATTTTAAAAAGATATATTTTTAAGCATAAAATAATTTTCTTAGTTGTTTTAACAATACTAATTAAATTTTACTCATATTAAAAGTATCCATTATTTTATTTATATAAATATTTGATAAATTGGTTACCCATATTCATTCCTTCTAATTAAATTGAAATGTTTTAACAGTCATACTTAAAATTTTTATTTTAATTAAAATATATCACAGTTTCGTTTTAGTTTGGTGTTGACTGTAGAGAAAGTTATCGAACATATTTAATTATTTAAAGTAAGTCAGGTATTAAAATTTTGGGGTGTTACATTATCACCTACCACCCCCTAAATAAATTACATCCTTGTAATTTGTCTCATAAGATCGGATTAATTTCTATAGGGAACTCATAATTAACCATACACTGCTTGATGATCGTAGGTTTATTTAGGATGTGGAAAGAGTTTTATATATGTGAAAAACTTATCATAAAATATTTATAAATAGATTTATCCAATCATAATTTCACATAAAATTATATTGTGGGAAGAATATCTAGATCTATAAGGAATAACTTCCAGCAAACCTTGAAAATGATTTATATGATAATCATACCACTAGGGTTTTTTATTTATATTTCAATATCCAGTAGTTGGTAAAAACATAGATTACTTAGAACACTAGAAAATATAGAGTGAAAACTCACTATCTGATACATTAGTATTAGTTACATATTCTTTTCCTTTTTCACATGGTTTTTGGTGACTATTTCTCTCATTGGCCCTTGAATTGGAATATTGAGTCACATAATGCTCAACATTATTATAATTGAAGCAATATATTTTCATATATTTTCTATTTATGTTATACTTATGAGTTTTATGACCTTTACTTACACACATATATAATTTACATGTTCCTTTAAGAAAGCTTCCCTCATGCTTCTTACAAAAAATTTTGACATGTAGGAAATTTAATATTCTTTCCTTCATCATCTTTGTCACTTGATATTTCATGAGACTCTGTCTCTCTCTCATTTGGTGTGTTTAGGAATTTGAATATGTTCACTTTGTTAATAATATTTCATGATATCTTATTTATTATAATCACATGTCTCTCATCCCATCTCTCATTTTGATGGGTTTTCCATTTGGGTAATATATGCATTGTCCCATGAACTCGTGGTTTCTTCTAGTTCCAGCCATTACTAAAACCAAAAGGATTAACATGACTGATGAAAAATTAACAATATGAGGGAATTATCATAATAAATAATATAAAAAGTATTCAACCTTAAAACTATTTACCCTTATCATCATTTAATCATGTAATTCCTTTAGTTCAACCTATATTAATCTTAGTTTAACTTATATCATTATTGGTTTATCTTAGGTTAATTTTAATTAGCTTCTATCATACTTATTAAACTAATCCTCAAAATAGGGATATCAAATTACCATGAACTTTATTAAAATATTTTAAACCAAAAAACATTGAAATTTATGTTCAAAAAATCCAAATTATCCTTTATAAAATAAAGAACATATCAATTAATATGTACCATAACTTATGAATCCAAAAATTTCAATCTATGTTATCCATGGTTAATTTTATATTATGTTATCTAACCTAAAAATATTCAAATCCATCATAATGGTTCATAAATATAATATGAATTAACTAAATAATATCCCTTGGGAGTTTCAAACTAGGTGTGTAGTTAGGTTTCTTTCTCGTGCACCAGTTGATGATTGAGTTAATACCCAAACCACAATTTTCAGAGTTATTACCCCTAGGTACACTTTTACCAAAGCCTACATCCACTTATAGTATCCAGATAAGGATTTAATTTCTAATAGAACCATAGAATCACTATTTTTATAAAAGTTTGGGATGTTAACCTATATTGATAATTCTCACTTAGACATAACCCTATGTTTTTTTGCTAATGTTTTCTTATCCTAATCATGAAATTAAAAGTAAATTATTAAAATAACATCAAATCATATACTATTATGAAGGGTTATCTATACCACTAAAATTATGACCAACACTAACTTATCAACCCTTAAATTATCCTCAATTTAAAAAC
Source organism: Viscum album (assembly GCA_963277665.1). NCBI lineage: Eukaryota > Viridiplantae > Streptophyta > Magnoliopsida > Santalales > Viscaceae > Viscum > Viscum album. Next base: position 87,930,519 of record OY728140.1, on the reverse strand, counting down.
CTGAACTAAACCACTGGGTTTGATCCGAAGATCCACAAGTCCTCATGCACACCTCCTCCTATGAAAGAGGATATTGACTAGTAGTGAGGGTCTGAATACCATCAGTGGGGTGACTATACCCTCAAAAATCATATCCATATCCCTAAACATAAATAGAATAAACAAAAACACATAGTATTAAGGTGAAAGATAATATAACATAAAGTAATAAAAAAATGTCACCCATGTCACACATTTAAATATAATAGGCTATCAAGGTGTCAAGCCAAACTAGAGTAATAATTGTAAGTAGATAAATAAATAAAATTAAAAAATAATTTGGAGTATTCCCTAGTCTAGGCATGTAATTCTATCATGGCGACTCGAAAGCAAGAGTGGACTAGCCTGAAATCCCAAGCATCACATTCTGCCAAATCCCTAGTCTGGACGGACTGAGATCGGGTCATAGGTTCATCGGGTTGGGCATGGGCCTATCCAAGAAGGCATGTGGGCTGGGACGGACCAGCCTGTAAAATCCCAAACCACTATCCCGTACAAAGCCTGGCCCATAAATTTTCTTATGCTAGAAAAAATAACCAAGAAACTACTGGTAGGGAGATTCGAACCTTCTACCACATGCTTTCAAGGCTGCATCTAGACCAACTAGTCTAGGTAGTGCGTCTGTTTAAGAATTAACAGACTGTATATATATATCAACCATTTAACATTATATATATAATTATATATCAATGATTTAACATAATATAAATACATATATATTAACAAAAAATAACACTCACACACTAATGTTCATGCATGCCCCCCCCCCACTTCATTTTTTTTATGTCTATCCCCCAACCTCATTAGTTTTTTTAAGTATACTTTCATATATTATATTGTGTATATATATATGTATATATCTATTTAGAAAAAAAATAAACATACCCATTAATTTTTTTTATAACTTACACATAATATATATAGATTCACATGTATAAATCTATTTTGAAAAAAAAATAACATATCCCCCCATTGTTACACCCCCAAACCCCTCATTAATTTTTTGGACAACATTCACATATTATTATAATTGATATTTATTTATACATTGAAAAAGCTGTAGATTTGTTTTTTTAATCGAATTTTTTCAAATAAATTATTTGGGATTTACTTTTTTTCTGAATTGGTAAATATTTTAGATTTTTAATAAATTAAATAAAATATTATAATTATAGTAGTAATATGACATTGGGGTTTAGGGTTATTATGAAATACATGAAGTGAAAAATTAAAAACATGGAAAATGATTGAAAATTAAATAAACGACGTCTCAACTTTAAAATGTTAATAAAAAATAAAAACAAAATAAATGATTTAACATAATTATATATCAATGATTTAATATTATATATATATATATATATATTGACAAAAAATAACACCCATTCATTGATGTTCGTGCAACCCCCCCCCCCAACCTCATTATTTTTTAAGTTTGTTTGAATAATATATATATATATATTATTTTTCATATATATTATGTATATTATATATACATATATAAATATATTTGGAAAACAAAAAAATTAACCCTCCCACTACTACGCACCCCCAACCCCTCGTTAATAGTTTTTACAGCTTGCATATAATATATATCGATTCACATGTATAAATCTATTTAGAAAAATATTAACATATCCACCCACTATTGTGCAACCCCAAAAACCTTATTATTTTTTTAAAAAAATCACATATTATTATAAATTTTATTTATTACAAGGATTGATATTTATTTGGACATGTAAAATGTTGTAGATTCTTTTTTTATCAAACATTTCAAATAAATTATTTGGCCTTTATTTCATTTCTGAATTGGTATATATTTTAATTTCTTATTAAATTAAATAAAATATTATAATTATAATAGTCATGAGATGTTGGGGTTGAGGGTTATTATGAAACTCCTGAAGAGAGAAATTAAAAACATGTAAAATTATTTAAAATTAAATGGAAAAAACTTCAATTCAATTGTAAAATGTAAATAAAAAAAGAAAAAGAAAATAAACACTTCTACAAAAAAATGTTAAATGTTTAAAAAAATGTGTTTAAAAAAGATGTCTTAAAATAAAATTTTAAAAATCATGTTTAAAAAAAGTTAAAAAACATTTTAAAAAAAGATAAAAAAACATTCCAATATTTTTTTATAAAAATACATTTTAAAAAAGTTAAATAAACATTTCAAAAAAATTATTTTAAAAAAAACCCTTTCTAAAAATCATTTTAAAAACCGTTTCAATTAATGTCTTAAAGTAAACTTTTAAAAAAATATTTTAAAAGAATTTTTTTTAAATGATGTTTTGAAAAAATGATATTAAAAAATTTTAAAATAAAAATTTTAAAATAAAAAATTAAAAGTCATTTTAAAAATACGTTTAAAAAAACTAAAATAAAAGTGTAAATAAAATATTAAATTACATTTTTAACTCTATATATTCTTTTATTTTAAAAATAAAAAAAATCATATAAGGACCAATCTAGACCGGGCTGGGCTGGGCTAAAATTACACACTTATCCTAATCCCACTAAAAACTCCATGATTCAAAGAATATCACTCTACTTCATGCCCTTTACCCTTACCAAGATCTCGAATTATGATGTCGGTTCATGTATCAAGATTCCCATGTAGGGTGTGAGTAATAAAACCTATCAGGACACCATGAATGTCTCATTAACATGTGTGCATAGGTATAATAAGTGTATTCCATGATAACAATAAATGTACATGTAATTATAAACAATCATACACTGATCAGTTGTGAACTAACCAAACTACCATGGGCCTTGTTCATACCTTCTTTAGCTCCATTCAAAAAGGATACTCGTAATGGATATCAGAAGTGATCAAGAGATAGTCACAAGGTTGTTGAACATGTCACTATCATGGATCGGGCTACAAGGACATCATATTATAAAACTCCCTTTGGACAGTACAAAAGGTCATTGTAACCCAACATTTTTCCTTAGGTCAGGCCAGAAGTCCATCATGCCCCTACCTTGTGTATAGGTCCAAATTCATCATCATCACATGTCACGTGCACTCACCCTTTAAGGAATAATCATATCATGATGGCCCACCTATTATGAGTATTAAAACAATACATCCAAAGGCATGATAATATATATATAAAGGAAGAGCATATAAAGGAAGACAATCATGTCATTATGATAAATTAGTAGAAACATAAATAAATATATGATCAACATCTAACATGGTAATATTCCAAATAAGCATACTCATGGCATCAAGCATGATAAACAAGTCTCATGCGCTACACACACACCCACATGTGATCTCTGTCCAGCATGGTCAATAAATATATTCCAATACATGAATCATAATAAGGAAACAATTGTATATGTTGGCCCAAAATAGTAAGTAACTTCCTACCTCAAGGTTTTTTAGGTTAAGTCCAAAGTTTTTCCAAGGAATCATCACCTGAAACACATTCGTATACTAATTAGATAAATCTTATCACTAAGGATTCCTAGAACCGATTCCAATTATATTACTTCCAAAAAAATTGAAATGACACATATGATAATAGTTTCTCTCTCCAAGATAATTTAAAATTATCAATTTAAGACATGGCATATGATGACAATTTTTTACTCATATAATAATTATAAAACCGCATGGGATAATATTCTATCTCGTTATAACAATATGAGATAAGAATTTGGAAATTATTTTGTATTATTATTTAATAATTATGGGTTACTAACATTTAATAATTATTTATCATTTTTTTAGAAAGATTAATAAGAGATAAATTACAAATTTCACATAAAAATGATACCTATAAATTATCCCATTAAAACTGTATCACTCAAGAAAGAAAGAGAGAGAGCGGGGGTTCTACCATGCTGGTAAACCATAAGAAGAACTAAAATTGTTTGAAGGAGACTTTGTCGATGTTTTTATAAGGAATTTTGGACTAATTGGACCCTATAGGTTCTCAAAGACCAAAGGTAGAAAATGTTCAGATATTTTTAAAAAGAGCATCCCAATGTTCTGGTTCACATCATTGAAAATCCCAATTTAAATTCATCATTTAATTTTTATTTAAATAGATTCTTGAATACATGAATTTAAAACCTTCCAAAATAGGAGTTTTATGTTTAAATGAATCAAATAATTGATTTACCATGATATTAGGATTTTAAAGTCATGAAACCATGTTATAGGTTCAAGATAAACAAGGATAAATTAAAAACAAGCTTTAAAAAACATTTTGTCCCAAAAAAACACATCATGTAAGGGTAACATGGTTTTACCCTTATGTAGCTCATAGTTTTCATCTAAGGGAACTGGTTTACCCTTACATAACCTTTTAAAAGAAGGAGTTTCCCTTTTTCATCTAGTTATAACCTTTCGTATCCTTAGAAAACTTCATGTTACCCTTACATATAGGCTTGTTTACCCTTACTCAGTGAGGGTTTTCCCTTATGAACCCCTTAGAAAATATACCTTACCATTCCATAATTCCATATTTACCCTTATGCATCCTTTATAAGCACATAGATACCCTTACATAGTGTATATAAATTCCATATTACCTTTACGCATTATAAGAAATGGTTACCTTTATATAACCCTTCAAAACAAGGGGTTACCCTTACATAACCCTTGAAAACTCTATGATACCTTTACAAAGATCCCAAAAACCAACCTATGTATAGGTTGAAGGCATTTACCTTTACATAGGCCATATTTCATATATAAGGGTTAAAAAATAAAAAATAAAATTTTTAAATTTTTACTTAAAGGACTTATAAATTATATCCAAAAGGGGTTTTATAGAATCTAAAAATAATAATTTTAGAATCCCCCCCCCCCCAATGAATTCTCATCCCTGAGAAGTATTTTTAGTGGTCTTTCTTGAAAAAATCAGGCTACTAATATTGAACATCAAAATCTTACTCCCATGTTTCCTATGGAATCCATCCATGATACAATAGGATCAATAAAAGTGGAATTATCTTTCTTCGTAGGACTTTCTCTCTCCTAGATACAATATGTATCGGGAATTCCACGTATGATGTATCAATCTCTAGCTCAACATCCTCACAGTCTATAACATGTGTAGGATCGGCCATGTACCTATATAGCTAAGACATAAGAAACACATCATTCATACCTCAATAGCATGGATAAAGGTCCATATGGTACACCATTATTATCATATGATTTGTAATCTTGAAGGGTCCAACATATCATGATGCTATCTTCCATTACTTTCTCAACCGTCAGTGGCCTAACTGAGGGGTTTCTCTCAGAAGAAACTAGTCACCTACAACAAACTCCAAAGGTATCCTCCAATGGTTTTCATAAGATATTTGTCTATTATAAGCTATAATAAACCTATTATAAATTATTCTTACTCTCTTGAAGGTCTCCTATACCATACTAGGCCCTAGAACTGCTCCCTCATTATCCTCATGTCAATAAAGCAGGGAATGACATATCCTACCATAAATATTCTAATAAGGTTCCGTTTGAATCAAATCCTAGAAACTATTGTTTTATGTGATTTCAACCAAGTCTATGTAATCATCCTAAGATCCTAAAAAATCTAAAACATGGTCTTGAAGTATATCCTCCAATATATGAATCATCTTCTCTGACTTTTAATATTTCTAGGGATGGTATACTATGCTCAAACTGAGCTAAGTCCCTAAGGCCTAAGGAAAGACCTTAAAAATCTATGACATAAAACATGAATCTATATCAAATAAAATGATCAAGGTAACTCCATAAAAGCATAAAATCTCAAGGATATATAGCTTTCCAATATCATTTACTAAGTGAGTCTTATATATCGATAAGAAATGTGAAAATTTAATTAGCAGATGAACAATCACCCAACAATATCATGGTTCCTTAGGGTCCCGAATAACCCCATCACAAAGCCCATCATGACTTAATCCCACTTACACATAGGCACAGAAAGTGGCTAGAGTAAACCACTATGACATTGATGCTTAGACTTTATCCTCTATTAGGTAGGAATTATGAAATTAATCTTGTAATATCCCTATTCATCCCTAGACACTAGAACTACAACCTAGAGTCATGGTATATCTTTGACGCTCCAGGGTACACCTACCACTTAGAGGTATATAAGTCTCTCATCAACTCTTCCATAATATAAGTAGTGACTACAAATATATTATGTACTATAATCTCATCACCATCATCCAACGACCACCCAGGTATCGAGTCACCATATATTAGTTATTCTCATATCACAACACACTCTGGGTTAGATTTATAATTAGAATTGACCTAGTCTTTTAAAGAAGAAATGATCACTAATGGGGCACATTTCATTGATCATTGGTCCTCTAAATTACTCAACCCTTGATTTTCTAACAATCTCATAAGGCGTCATTGTTCTTTCGAAGGACGTTCACCCAACTGTTGAGCTATTTCTATCTTATGTCTAAGAGAATATGTAACAATGTTGCCTTTACAGGGGGAATAGTCCCTCTCAAATTCAAATTTCTTTAGGTACTCTACCCAGTGCCTATGCCTAAAATTAAGATCCCATTGTGAGAAGATATATTAAAGTCTCTTGTGGTCCATGTAGAAAATAAACCTCTCTTCAAATAGATAGTGCCTCCAACACTTTAAAGTCTCGACCACGGATTCTAGCTCCATGTTAGAGGTAGGACAGTTCTGCTCATAGAGTCAAAGATGATGTGTATCATAAGCTACTACATGATACCTATGCATCAAAAATACCCCCAAATCAACTCATAATTCATCATAATATATGGAATATCCAATCCCAAGCTCAAGGAGAATCAACACTAGAGTTGTAGTCAATTTCATCTTTAGCTTAAGAAAATCCTTCTCACATCGATCCAAACACTTAATATTTGCCCATTTATTTTTTTTCAGCGCAGGAATGGGTGTTGTTAAATAGGAAAAGTCCTAGATAAAATGCTAATAGGTCCCCACTAAACCAAAAAATATCATGATATCAAACACATTCCAAATAAATGTCTAGGAAATCACTGCATATACTTTCTCTAGGTCCACTAATATACCTTTTTTAGAGACCACATTCCCCAATAATTTCATATCTTGAATAAAAAAGTAAAAATTAAAAAACTTGGTATAAATATGATGATATTGAATTATACTCATAAATATATTGACATGTCTATTATTTTTCTCCAGGATCGAGGAGTAAATAAGGATATTTTTAACAAACAACATCAAGTATGAGTCAAGGTATGGATGGAATATCTTATTCATGAGATTCATGAACACTACTAGAACATTTTTTAGTCTAACTGGATTTACCAAGTACTTGTATAATCTTTACCTCCTTATAAACACCATATTTAGAACATCCTTCCCTTTAACCTGTAACTTTTAATTGCCTAATTATAGATAAATTGTGGAGAACCACTGATCTCTTAGTAATTGATCAAATAAATCATTGATCCTAGTAAAAGGATACATATTCTTCATGTTCAGCTGGTTCAGCTTTTGGTAATATACACAGAGTTGAATAATACTATATATCTTCTTCAAGAACAAAATAGGTGCACCCCATGGTGATGTACTCGACCTAGTAAAACCCTCTTACACCAAATACTCGAGCTATACCTTGAGTTCCTTCAACACATTTTATGCTATATGATATGGTGGAATAAATATGGGATGCACTCTAGGTATGAGTTGTGTCTAAATTACAATTCCTCTATTAAGAGGGAGACTTGAAAACTATTCTAGAAAGACATCCTAATACAGGTCCACCACTGAAGGAAGGTAAGATTCCACCATTGGATCCACTGTAAAATCTAATACTTATATATTCATGTAAATCCATAAACTATGTTGAGTAAATAAATTTTGGATCATTAAGCCTTTTTGAATCTCTATGAACTTCTAAACATGGTCTAGTTTTAATGTACCTAGAAATAAATCCTCAAATAAAAGGTATTGGAAGATATTCCAAGTCAAACATTCACATCTCCCTGCATTATTCACAACACCCCACCACCTTTTATTAGGACCTTAAATCATAAGGCGGGTAGCTTTACACTACGGTCCTATAGAGTCTTTACTAGATCAAATACTCCCTCAATGACGTCAAACCAAACCTAAATATATTGAGGACATCCATTTCCCTAAAAGGCTAGTGGATGCTAGAGCTGTAAGTCTCTAGAGTAATCAACCATGAAATTTGGTGCCCCTCTTCCATGGGTAGGCACTATGTGGAAGGCTCCTGGCTAAAGTGTCCCTTCAGCCTAACACACTAGAGTATGTGTGGGAACATTCTCCTACACAACTGGTGGTAGAACCAAAACATCCCCCCTTTCAAGAGAGTTTTGGACTGCTTTACCAAATTCTCCCGTCAAGATTCTCTAAGGTTAATTTTTTTTTTAAAATGAAAAAAGAACATTTTAAACACCTGAAGCTATTAATATAGATCATAATTAGTATATGGGGTCATAGAAAATCCTACCCTAGGAGGCTACTCATAACCCGAGTTATATACCTCCAAGAACTACCAATGTTTCTATGTACCTTCATTTTAGTCACAATCATATATATATAAAACATAACAACATACTCAAGTTCAACTAATTAATTCCAAAACATATATATTACATCAATAGAGAATATAGATATATCACTCAATGGAGAATATAGGTGTATCCCTAACTGATGGCACAAATCAAGGCATTAAATTAAATAACTATTATACAACACTCAATAGGTATATATATAGCATGTGACCCTACATGCCTAATCATTATACATAAACACATCTAAATCCTTTAAAACTATAACATAAATCCCATCAATGGTAACTCAGAGTTCTGTTACACAAGAGCTATCCAAAAACATGGAAACTCCCCTACTCGATCACTACATATCCTATCTCCTTTCTATTATGTATCAGGTTAACAAATAATAAAATAAAGGAAACAACTTTGAAACCATTTTTCCCCCAATCCAAACCATTAGGTCTAAAATGGATAGCCACAAGACCTCATTCACACATACCTATATGTAAGATCTTATCGACTATAAATAAGGGTCTAAATGCCATTAGTTGGGAGAATATACTCTCAATAATCATATACATACACCATAACCATAAATAGAATAAAAACAATATAAAGTATCAAAGAAGAAGATAATTTAACATAATTTAATAACAAAATATCACTCATGTCACACATATAAATATATAATGCTCCTAATGTGGAAATCCAATATATAGTAATAATTGTAAGTGGATAAATAAATAAAATGCTACAAAAAATCTCCAAAGTCTATCCCAGTCCCACTATCAACTCCATTCTCTAAATATTATCTCTCTGTTGTAGGCCCCTTTATATTACTTGGATCTCAAATCCTGAAGTCTACAAGCACATCGAGATTCTCATGGAGGGTGTGATTAATAAAATCAATTAAGACACTACCAATTAATCCTTAACATGTTTTCATAGGAATAATAGGTGTATGTCATGATAATAATAAATGTACAAGAAAGCATAAAAATTATATACCAATCACTCATGTGCTTACCAACCCACCACGAGTCCTATATGTACTTTCTTCATCTCTAAGTCAAAATGATTCTCATAGTGGACATTGGAAGTGATCAAGATCTAGCTATAAGGCTGGTGAAAATCTCAATTGGCATCCATAAGGAATTGAGAGAACATTTCAATATCATGGGTTGGGCCACAAGTCCATCATATTCTGACACTCCCTTGGTATATGATATAAGGTTATCATATCCTAACATTGTGTCTTAGGTCATTCCACAAGGCCATCATTCCCCTACCCTATATGCAGGTCCAACATCATCATCTTCATATGGCATGTGCACTCCCCCTCTAATGGATAATCATATAATGATGGTCCACCTATTCCGAGTACCAAAAATGCCTCTAAAGGCATGGTATACAACAAGATGGAGCATATAAAAGTATCACAAGCACGTCATTATGAGAAATCCGTAGCAACATGCATAAAAATGTGATCAACATCTAACATGGTAATAAGATACATAAGTATTTATTGGTGCTGAATCCCAAAGGAAACCACAAATGGATAGCTTTAGGTAAACTGAAGGCACCATCCGACTTGACAAAACATTTTGGGAAAGAAAAGGAAGGCACAGAAAAGTTTCGAGGTATGTGTGCAAGATTAAAATCTGAACGCAAGACCCTTTTGTTCCAAATATAACATCAAGTCCCCCCTTTAGTGGAGGCCACTCAAATAGCCTAGGTCAGAATGCATAAAACTTATGTGTTGCACACAAGAGGATGTGTCATAACACAGGATCCTTGCTCACCAAAAATAGAATCATCCCATCCCATCCACAAAAATTCTCCCAAACATCAATGTTTGACACGCAAAATTTATCTATGTTGTGTGCAAGAAATTCGATCGGTGAACAAGCCTCTTCCATGGAAAAAATGGCATCAAACTAGCCCCGATGTAGCTAAGGATGAGGATGCACACAAGGAACTTTTCACACCCGTCAAACTTATGTGCATGTCGGCCTTTCTTGCTCTTCACTGAATATTTAGACTATAAGTTGAAGGCCACCCCCCCCCTTCTTTAGGTTGATCCTCCAGAATTTGAACCATCACTCTGTTGCATGTAAGGCTGATCTTCCATGACATCAGGAAAGTATGGAATCATCAAGGTAGAGATCTTGTGCTACAGGTTCCCTGTCGGTCCTCCTTCGAGTGGGAATAATGTTGTGTAATCATTTACCAACCTCTTTCAACCCAAGTTTTGTGTTAGAAAATATTCCTCTTGCATGAAACCCTGACCTTGCACATAGCCCCAATCCTACACATACCCCTTGACATTGTGTGCAAGCCTCCAATATTTCATGCACCCCTTCTTTGAAGCTTCATAGATTTCCTTTATGTCAAAGCTCTATGTTTGTGCACATCTTACATGAAACCCCTATGCCTTGTGAGAACCCCTTGTGTGCGGCCCTTCAAAATTGTGCACAGAAATTTCATGGTCCCTCACGAGGTGTCCCCTATTCCCCTAGTGTATGTGTTTCCATACCTTTTACTTCTCACCATAGGTATTCCAATTCCTTTTGCTTCTCAGTATATTCATGCTAATGTGGACCTCGTGATTGGCCACTCCTTCATACCGTTAAAACCTAGAATTGTTGAATCCAAACCCCACCTAGGGGTGCATGTGTGACGGTTATGTAAGACCAAAGGGTAAAGATTGATTCCCCCACATCCACACTGCATGATGTAAAATTTCCTAGCACCAATGTTCACAGCACATGATGTAAAACTGTAGTATTACAACATGAAATTCACATGAAATTTCCCATGTATGGTAATCATGGGATTCCACCTCTTCCTCTACCACTGGATGGGGAACCCATAGATGGAAGCTTCCATATATAGTCCCCACACACTCTTCATAGGATGCTCCATGTATGACTCACACGGAATGAGATCCTCCTTACATGTAATGATATCCACCTTAGGAAGCTTCCATGTGTAATCCCCACACAATCTCTCGTTGGACCATCTTTCACAACACAATTGTAAGGTCTACTACTTCATCTTGTGTCTCACACCGAGCATGACTCATGTGTGCTTAGAGGTTATAAGTAATAATGATATCCTCCAATACTTCTGAATGGTAATTCCTCTTGGTGTAATCCCCAGTCTCAACCTTCCCATGAGTAAATTCCATGCGTAATCCCCAACCACATCATGTTCCCTTAAAGGGAAGCTTCCATACATAATCCCCGACCAAATGGGCAGCTCCCATGCATAATCTGAAACTATATGCTTCACTTTCATGGGCATCCTCGTCAGGTGTAAGTCCCAATTCCCCTTCCCAAACTATGTGGGATTTGATTCCCAATTAACTAGGATATGTAGAAAAAACCCCTAAAGTCCAAACCCAATGTTCCATCCATTCCATCCACCCCTAACATGCCATTCACATCCACTATGATTTTCCCATGGCTACCACATCCCAATAAGATTATGCCACCCACCCAGACATCTTCCATTTGTAATCCCCATATCAACTATAACCAAGAGAAATCCTATTTCAAATTGAATATTACATGCCTAATCCACACACCATCCCTCACTGACGATCCTTTCATGATGTGATCATCATTAACGCATGACATTACACTGTATGAACTGGTCATATCACAAGACCTTAAACTACAGCATTGAACTATGTGGGTTTTTATCTTTTTTTTATATGAAGAGTACATAGGATACCTCTCCTAGGTTCAATAAAAACCAATGTTAAACCTTGATTTCCACCTCTTAGGGGTTTATCTCCTTGATCCACCTTCAAGGGTGTTCCAATCAACCTTCATGGTGTGACATCTTCCCTTTAAGGGACACACCTCCCAGATCTACCTCCAAAAGGTGTTTTGATCCATCTACTAGAAAACCATTTCAAGTGCTCCCTCCTAGGGATGTACCTCCTTAAACTACCTTTAGGAAGTTTTTTGATCAATATCACTCCATCTCCGCCATAATTTAAACTCATGACATGTTTCATACTACTACCTTGTGATAAAAATGGGATGCTTGAGGTGAAATCCTTGGAAGATATGCACCTATGGAGTCAACTAGCTCATGATAAACATGGGATTCCTAAGGTGAAACCCTTGGAAGAAATTTATTTAGCATCAAACACCTAGTGGCTGACCTAGGATTCCTTGGATTTTGTTCCCAAGATGCCTCCATGAGATTTCCTCCAATGAGGAAGAATATAGGTGACCAATGTTCCTAGTGTCTGTACATGACAACGATGAACAATGTGACTACTCTTTTAACCAAAGGGGTTTTCCCTATTAAGTCCCTTTGTAATGTCTAGATATAAACAGTGTAATTAATTGGTGTCCATAAAGAGATGGCACCGAAAATGAGTTACACAAACATGACTTAACTCTATGAGGGAGACCCGAACTAGGAGATGAGTTCCAAGGAAGGATAAACTGACATCCCATCATTCTATTTAAATAAAATAGAAGAAATCATAGATTAAAGTGATGAAATCCACCCACATTTGGAAAGAAAGAATGTAGGGAAATAGAAATTGATTCCAGCACGCGTTCAAAAATGCATAGTGGCGTGCCTCGACAAAAGAATTGGAAACAGAAATGGTGAACCTAACATGAAACTCTTACTCAACATGGAGATTAGTATCATTTGAGGCATCAAAATATTATCATGTAACCAGATCCATCTATCTAGTTCCAAGACCCACCAATTAAATAGTTGGCCTGACATGGAACTCACTAGAAATTGGATTAGTTAAACATTGGGTATTCCGGTCTATGACATTTTCAGTGTGGATCTCTCTCTCTGACTGTGGAATATTTGAAAACACTGGGGCATTGGGAATTTCTTTCCTAGTACCCATAATGATAGCTGAATCTTCCAAATTTATAGTTACCAAGCTATAGGAAACCAACCACCCACCATCTATAGATATAGGGGCATGAGAAATGCCAATGCGAAAAACTTGCATGGCTCCATCTCTACCACAACATATGTTATGCCATCAGCTATCAGGTTCTCATTCCCTATATCACCCTCCAAAATCATTCATAGGATGGTGATGGATTCCCTCGTGTAATGGTACCAGAAGGTGGGGTTCATTACCACAGGGGACATGGACCCCTAAGACCTAAAGGTTTCTGTACCTCACCAACACCTCCTCCCCCAAGGGTTAATCAGTAAGACACTAATCCCCCCATTAATAGTGTACTATTTTGGGAGCCTCTCCCTGGAACAATCTTATAACTCACTCCCCTATATCGAGGAGGTGTGGGATTTCTGAGTCACTCTGGCTATGACTACTACCTGGGATCCACCTAGAAGGGATCTATCCAAGCCCTATTAACGCCAATAACCATTGGTCCTCTAGGATGGAGAACAGTTTGCCTATACCACCTATTCTATTAGCCCCAGCCTAAATGACCCAACAGTAACTCTAGAAAGAATATTAGGAGGATTCCCTTCAAGGTTAATCATCTTCCACATCTTTAGTGGCTCATTCCACCACTAGTGCATCCCATCAAACCCCTACAACCGATGAGCAGGGATCCATCTTTGCCCGATTGGGGTAGAGACCCCTACTGCCCTGAAGATAGGACGAGTTGACTTAGTTAATTTCCAACATCGCCTAATACCATTACAGGCTGACCCCTGATGATAAGTTTTAATGTATAGGTCCTCCTCGTGTTGTCACCAACTCGAACAGAGGTCCTCCCCACTCCCACAATCTATGGGAAGGTACTTCTCATGCCAATATCAATTCAAGTGGAGCTCCTCCCCACTTTAACAACCAGCATTGTGGTCCTCCATGAGTCACTGCCCTAAGTCAACATAGAGGCCCTCCTCCTGGTGTATCCAATCAATGTGAAGGTCCACCTCACATCATTCCCAGCTCAAGAAGAGGTCCTCTCTACTTCAAAGATCAGGACGGAGGTCCTCCCTGTGCAATCATCGGCTAACACAGAGGCCCTCCTCATGCTATAGACAACAATAATGGAGGACATACCCACTCTTTTTATGGTCAACATGGAGACCCTCCCCCTGTTTAACCCAACCACAACGGAGGTCCTCCCCGTGCATCTAGCCATAGCGGTGGTCCTCCTCACGCATCCAGCAGCCAGTATGGAGGCCCTCCCCATACTCATTCTCTTCAACATTGTGGTCCCCTCATGTTTTTGGTGACCAAAGTAAAGGTCATCCCTACTATGCTAACATCCAAACTAGAGGTACTCCCAACTCCTACAATAACCCAAGAAGAGGTCCTCCCAGTTCCAACAACATCTAATAGGAAGTAACTCCCTGTATCCCAATTAATTAAAGTGGGGTTCCTCCCTGTCCTATTATCCATCAGCATGACAGTCCTCCCTATGCCGAGAAACTTCCCTACCCTAAAAAACTATCCTAGGGTAGAATCCTAAACTGATTTTGTCAAAGGAAAATTTTCTGGAATCTCCAAGTCATTGTTAATCTTATTCTCTTCTCATATTACAAGGTTGAATGTGATTCAATGATGGATCCTTTAACCCTGTCATCTATATCAAAGTCTAGGAAAGGAGACTGGTGGGTGACATTCATCATCCTAGAATGTGATATTCACAAAATTCTTGAATCCCTTTATAGGTACATACAGGTGGAGAATGATTTGGATCCCTTCCGAGGTCTCATGGTGCAACAATCTCTTTCATCAACAGTTTCATTCTCTACCTCTACCCGAGATCACGTAGTGTTGTTCTAGAATTTGATAGATGATGATCATTTGGAAAACCCTCTATTGATTGTTTCTACCCTCCCACATGAGGTAGTGGAAAACACCCAGTCCTAAAAGGATGTAATGATGTGGTCGGTTTTGCCTTCAAGGGGTGACCCAGTGGGTAGCGATCAATCGGCTCACGTAGTGGATCCTCCACCAGCCAGTCCACCGATGCACTAATCCACATCAGTGTCACTGCCATTTTCTGATCCATCACCAATAAAAGATTGGGATAACCATGTTTTGGGCCCTTCTTATAAACAAATAAGAATGTGGGATACTCTGGCCACTGATCAGTTGTTGGTAGTGTTCTGGCTGCATGTGGCTCCCAACTTCGATGTCCCAGAGTCTCTCACCCTGGATCAGGTCACGTGCTTCTACTAGACTTTCTCAAGGATATTGTTTCACCTTCATGACTATCATCTGGTCTACCCAGGAATCAAGGATAATTTTGATGACATCGACCAGCAGTACCACATGGTTGAGTTGGTAGCACCCCCAGTGGCTCGGCACCCTCCATCACTCAGTTAACATCAAACCCTCCAAAAAAGATGCATCCAGATCTTTATATTGATCTGCAGAATCATTGAAGAGGCTTCTTTTCAAATACTTATTTGTGACTAGGGATAGGATGACACTCTCCACTTCATCCCCATACTGCGATAGTCTGACTTACACGGTGATATTGAGAATATGCCTTCGGGTATTATTATATTTAACATGGTTGTCCCCTATATATCCAAGGATGAGGACACTAGTGTAGGATCAGGCAAAGAGAACCCACCCCAAGGGTAACACAATATCAGTTGGACCCTCAAACAGGTGTTCGTACTTTTCTAAAAATGTATACACTCGGCCTCAGGGATCCCTCTGCATCGTTACCCACCGACCAGAATCTCAATAAGGATAAGGGACCTCTAGAGCCCTTAGATCTTCCTGATGTTTCCAAGAAGAAATAGGTCGATCTAGATACTGCATTCTTACAAAAGCAGGTTGTAGATCACAAAAGGATCATCGATGAGCTCTTTTCTAAGTGGTTTCCAGATTATGGAGCTCCTAGATAGGATCATGTTCCTCATCCACTAGGGTGGTAGGGGCATCCAGAAGTCCTTATGGACTAGTTACTCTCAATTTATCTAGGTGATCTCGTGCATCCTAAAAAAATAAGAGTCCATAGTATACAGAAAAATACCATGGTACGTGTTTCCGAATCTACCTGAGAAGTGTGATAACCTTTCTTAGGACCCAAATCAAGCCAATCCACATGTTGTGCCACAAGTCAATTAGCCTACCTACCATGTTGATGAGCCTATCAATGCATTGGTATTTAGGGATCCTCATTAAGATAGGAACCCCTTCCAGGAAAATTAGGTAGTTGCTCTCACCGCTCAACTCAAAGACTTATAAATGTGATAGTTAGTGATTCTACTTAATGTTAAGTCATGTCCGATATGGGTGGATGACATGTGGGGACCCCCCATATTTTAGGAATCCTACCTTTTCCCCCTTCAATGGGATGAGAAACCTACTATAGATTTTTTCCCACTTCATCTCAAGTTGTGGACCTATGTTGGGGACCCTAGAGTAGTAAGAAGAATAAAGGATCCTATTTCTTGTACATACATTAGAAAGAAATGAATTTTTATGGTATAGTCAATACCTATAGGGTCTATCACTTGTTGGGAAGACCTCTGTAGGTATTTTCTATACCAGTTCATATCCACCACATGCAAGACAATCATTGTCGACCATTTTAAGTGCAAGAAACTATAGGATGAGTGCTTTATAGACTTTTTCACCTGGTGTATGGTCCTCACATATTCACCTGATATGCCGCTAACTCAAGAGAAGCTACTAAAAATGTGATTGGGTAAAATTAATATTGATATGTTCCCTAACCTCATCACTCATAACTTCCCAGGTGAATTTTACGATTTCTATGAGAAATCTCAATTCTTGGAGGAATCCTTCTAGCAAACCAAGAAATCACATCCATTGCCTCTTACATCTTATGCAAGAAGAGCCACCAAGGCGAAGACTGTTACTGCAGTACAGGTGTAGGATACGGAACTTATAACATTGCTACCAATAGAGCCTCACCAATAATAGCCTCACTAATTGTAGTTGCCTCATAAATATCAGCCTCTACCAGTGCAGAATCGGAATGCACCACCTCGCCAAGCATAACTGCCTAGATGTGATAATGTGGCTTCATCTCCCCTTTAGGCTCCATCCCCTCATCAGTTCCAAGCTCCCAAAGCTCCCTTACTCGATATGAGGTACTATAACTACTCCTTCAAGGATGAATAGGTCCCAATTTATTATCGTAATTCCTTGGAATAGGGAATTATAAAGCTTCTGGAGTGCAAGAAGACCCACAAAACTGATCTCACTGATCACCCTGACCATTTCCCTTACCAAAGAATCCTTGGAAATACCATCAATAAATTCTATGTGTTCAATATTAGCTTCAATACCAAATGGAAAATGATGTGGTAAAATTGGTGCTCATCCCGGCATAGGTGGAATATATCTCTGCTTAAGCTTGATAGCAATAGTGAGGGTTCTGGTGAATAGAAATAGGTTTCCAACTGTGGGACTCAGAAATATGACAACTGGTTGGCCGGTAGAGTAGTCTCTCATTCTCATGGAATCATTCAAGCCCACTTAGGCCAGACCAAACCTCCTTAATTCAGTGCACCTTCTCTAACTGATGTTGCCACTTCCACATCATAGCCTTCCATGTCTCAGAAAAGAAGGAATCAGTAGCGCAATGGAAAGAAAATACCTCCATCGGTCCAGAAGTCGTCTCGTACACTTGGGTATTTCATGCATCCAGAGTTGGGTACCACACCTTGGGTCCAACCAGCATTGGAAGAATCCACTGATGATGGACAATAGTATGCCTCTGTGAACACTACTGAACTGATAGATCCTTTAAAGGTTCCCAATGATGTTGAATATCAGAAAATTCATCCAATTGTCTCTTGTAGATATCCTCAAAGAAGAATCCAGTGACATGAAAACCGTTGGAATGCTCAGGCAAGTGCTCTAGTCTAAGTCTTGCATGCTACTGACACTAGACAACATGTTTTGTGTATAGATTGGTAATAACAGTCCTCCAAGACTATTCAATCATATTGGTGAATGCATATCATGGGGAGTGGTAAAACAATATTTTAAATTTTCTAAGTATAGTATAATAGTGAACTCAATGTCGTCTCCTAAAGAGGAGTGCACAAAAACAAGGTTTTCACTTTTTATTGGTTTTCTAAAAACAATTGGTTTTAATTAATTTTGAATTAAGTGAGAGATATAGATAAGTAGTATTATTAAATTGATTTTAAAAAATTTAGAAAGATAGTTATCGGAGCGGGTTTGGATAGACCTAGTGTCGTGCTATCATGGATTCCAAGTTTTTCCCCTTTTTCTTCTACAGAATGGTAAGAGAGAGATTCATATACGGAGTCCTCTCTCCCCTATGGCCAGATAATTATTATGAGAAAATTATTATCTGAAACCTTAGTTTTTCCTACCCTCCTTCCTGGGTGTGTAGCGTTTTAGTAGGTTTTCTTGATTAATTAGGACAATCCCTGACTAGGGATTATTATTCCCTAATAAACCAATATTCCAACATTAAATATTACATGTGTGATAATGAGCATCAATAACTCACCACCCAACCCTAATCTATTCCACCATATATAGAAAATAATTTTTTGGAGGGAGATATGGATCATCAACCAAAAAAATTAAAAATAACAGAATCAAAACCTAACACAACCACATTCAGAATTTAAAAATGAATTAAAATTTGAAACTAGATGTAGAAAGAAGAAAGGATCTTATTAAATTGAATCACAAAAACTCAATAAAATCAAATAGGTCTATCCTTCTCCTTTCTTTATCACTCAAATAAACTACCCCTCAATGGATGGGGAAGTTGAGTTGATGTAGGATAGGGGAGACATCACAGAGTAAATAAAATAAAATAAGAAGAAAGTATGGAAATAAATATGTAAGAGTATATCATCCATAGCTTCCCTCTCCAATCGATATATTTTTAATGTCACCCCCTATCCGATTATTTATAGTCATTTAAGAGTATTTTTGGTGTTATAATAGACCATTAATGTGTTTTGGTACATAATGGTTCATCAATGATTGAAATTTTAGTTCTGGGATTTTCCTTTAAAATTTTGAACAAGGTTCCCACTTATTTTGAAAAAATAATAAATTGTTTTCATATATAAATTTTTTAACTTTGAACTCCAAATTTTAGCTTAATATTCTACATGTAGAATAATTCATATCCCAATAACTTCGAATTTTTATTCTGGGTGAATGTATCCTGAATCATCCTTTAATGTTGAGCATTGAATAGCCCCCTTAATGATTGAATAACTCCTTAAAATTTAATGGGGAAATGAACGTATCAGCCCTCTTTAAAATTAATCTATAATCACATAAATTTGAGGTTTTTATCCTGATTTATTCCTTATTTCTAGTGTTGGGGTCTACTCTATTTACCTGAACAATTTATCAATTTGATTTATTTTTTCAGGCCTCTAGATGTTATAATCACCTCTTGGTCAAGAAGAAAAAGTTAAATCCCATAAATCAAGGAATACTATAAAAACATAATAACTCAATTTATAATAATATTTTAAAATTTATTCCCAAAATATCAAAGTGATTAAAATCTGTTAAAATTCTAAAATTAATAAATTTTCACATTTTACCCCAAAACACACCATAATTACAAAATTGATGTAAATAATATTAAACTGATAAATTTGGAGGGTTCAAATGAAATAAATATAAAAAATGAGTAAAATATTGTCTCTATCAATTCTCCCAGACTTAAAAAAATACTTTTCATCAAGTATAAAATCTCCACATGAAATTCAGAGGACACTAATGCTATCATTATTCAAATTTCTAGTTAATAAAATTAAACAATCATCAATGTCAAATCAAATTATAAAATTTTACATTAAATATTAATTAAATTTAACATTTATAAAAGAAATAATAAATTCATTTATTTTTCATTTCCCATTTGAAAATCAGGTAACTTCTCTTTTTCATTTATTCAAGCTCATTAATTAATTATTATTAAAAATTTCAAATCATGATCTTCCTCTCTTTTAAATATTTTTTCTCATAAATCATGATAAAATTCAATCATAGTTATTCTAATATCATGAGAACATGATCCTTATCCATATTATTGTAAAAGAAAATCTTTCTCCACTTTATAAATACAAAAGTCACATAAAATCATAAGGGATTTCATTAAATGTTCAAATGAATCTGAGGCTTAAGGTTGGTAGGAATTGATGTTTGAAAATTAAGGCCCAATAAAGAGGTTTATCTTTTAAGTAAAATGCATGATATTAAAAATAAATGTGTAATTAAATTCTCCCTTTCAATGTAGAAACTACCATTTCACCAAAACTGAAATCAAAGGTCGTGAAAAATGAATGATATGTACCTTCTTGAATTTTTCTCTACTTTTATATTTTTTTAAAGTAGCTTTTTTCTTGTTTTTTTTTCTTTTTCAAAATTTATACTTATAATAAACATAACATCCACCAATTAATCACACATGATAAAAAACATCGTTCTAGTAATAGTGATTTTTAATTCTTCTCAGTCAAAACCTTTTCTTTTATTCTTTTTTTCAATAAGGGAAAACAAATAAGTAAATTAAATTAATGAAAAACATTTTTTATTCCCAAAATT
Source organism: Viscum album (assembly GCA_963277665.1). NCBI lineage: Eukaryota > Viridiplantae > Streptophyta > Magnoliopsida > Santalales > Viscaceae > Viscum > Viscum album. The sequence goes on along the minus strand of OY728140.1, from coordinate 87,909,422 downwards.
CACACCCACACTTATTCCTTACAATGTATTTCATCCATTCCACTATGAATACCTTCACCACCACACTTAAATTTTAAAATATCATGCTAATATTAAGAGGATTGTAGGAATGGATATAAATGGATTGAAACACGGCTCATTCCTAAAAATGTTATTCATAGTCTTAATGGGATAAAGAAGGATTGATATAAAGGTGGTTTTTTAAGACAAAGTGGTTTATCAAAAAATTAATTAATAATTTTAAATGTGTTTTTGAATATTTATAGCTTTGATAAGTTCAAATACATGTTTTGGCCGGTGACATGTCCCCAGATCACTCAATAAATATCCTCAAGTATAAATAGGAAGTACTTAGTCTAGAAATCCTTTCGAGAATGGGAAATGTGATTTGGGAAACTAACTCAAGGAATGATTAAAAATAACAAATAAATTCACAAGAATTTTAGAAATTGAAATCATGAAAAATGATAGAGAAATTTAATTTACAATAATCAATTAATTTCCTTAAATTATGAGTCCTCATTTTAATATTCATGCTTTAATTTAATCATCTAATTCTCCATTTTACTCATTAAATCTTATAAATATTGAAATTTAAAAAATGACATTGTAGGATTACTAAAAAACTCATGTATCCTAGATAATTAAAATAAATCATAAATTCAATTATTAGTACGTAACACTCCAATAATCCACAGTACGCTTCCTTTTTAAATAATTCAATAGTGTGTGATCTACGCAACACCGAGTTCAAGCGCACCACGACCTATCAAACTAACTACTGAAAAAGATGTTATGAATAGTATTAATTTTTTTTTGAATTTTATATATCCCATATAATTTAAATATTCATCATATGTGTTTATTATACATAATAAAAGGACAAATTCAATTTTTCAGATAAAAGAAGTATTTCTCAAAAAATAAATTTTTTTCGCCTTTTAATGGAGAACCATTTTTAAATCCAATATTTAACACTTTTATATATTAAATTTGACAAAATGAAATTATTCTTTATAATTGGGGAATAAAAATTTAGTTTTGATAAATTTTTGGTGTTTTTATGATAACTTTCATATATTAATGAATAGTGAAAATACTATATTTTAATTAAAAACTACTTACTCATTTAAATTATTTATATAGTTTTATTATCTTTTTAATTGGTTTTAATGTATTATTAGATTATATTTTTATCTTTTAATATAATTTAGGTCATTATAAGTAATTTTATATTTAAATTTAACATAAACATATGTCAATATTTTGATATTTGTTACTTCTTAGAAACCCACATTCTGGTTTTGACAACGAGAATTAATTTTAAATTAATTTATTACAATTTTTTATTTTGAATTTGAAAAAATAGATTCCATATTTGGAATCATAATGTCCAATTTTTTTAAATAGGCACCTTTTATTTTTTGTTATTATGAATAGTAACGTCAGTAATTATTTTTATTTACCCTAATTAAATGTTAAATCGGGTAAATAAGGGTAAAAAATAATATTATAATAAAATTAAACTATCCTAACACATGTCCTAATCCTATTGTATGAGATATGTTCGACTATGAGCATCCTTATGTAGATATTTTGGAATTTGTGAGCCACTTGGGTTTGAAAATGAAATTTTAGAATATTTAATTTAAAGAAAAGGGAAATATAACATAAACATGTATCTTTTACAAAATAAATTTTAAGATAGGGTTATATAACAGATATCTATGAATATAAATAGTCATTAGAAATATAAAAATATTTCCTACATCATGGTATTTTATTTATAACATTTAGACATTAAATAAATATATTTATTTATGAAAAAATGATGATGCAATGATTTCCTTATTAATGAAACACTCAAATAAATAAATTTATGAATATCAAAATAAATGTAATTTGAACATTTTGATACCATAAAAGAATTTTTTGGAAGCAATTGGCATATTATAGATGATGCAATTCCTTTTTTTTTTTGAAGTAATCAAGTTGTTATCATTTTAATAAAAATCAACTACTAAATACTGTCAAAATTGACTTAAATGGGTTTTTAAAACCAATAATATTTTATTAAATTATATAATAGTCCTAAAAATCTAAGATTCATCCAACTGAATTAGATAGTGCTACACATGTCATTAATTATCCACTTGGGGTTCTCTTGTCATTTTATTGTAACTATATTAACCATATAGTATAAAAATACAAGAAGACATGGTAAGAGTTAACATATTTGACTAAGGGTTAAATAAAAAATATAAGGTTAAATTCATGACCTAAACATGTCTAAAACCTAACGGTTGAGAGGTTTTCGACCCATCCTCATCTTAGCCTAAAAATATTTCACTTTAGAGCCATTAGAAACTGAAAATTAATTTATAATAAATTAATAGTTTAGTATATTCCTAAAGTGCCTCTCACTTATCCTATAAAAGGGAACTTCTCCTTCTCTTTTATTCACACCTACAAAGTCCTTTTCCTTGGCCAACTGATCATACCATGATTCACTACTTTATTTCACCCTTATACCAATGTATTAAACTAGTTTTTTATTGAAAATTAAAATTATAATAACAAATTTCACTCCATGTATAATTCAATTATTTTGTGTTTAATACTTTTAAAAAGGTAAATGTTACTCGTTTTGATAATTATATTGTAGGTGGAGGTGATTTGGAGGACCCATGATGAAGTCCAAGAAAAATAGGTCAATCTGCACATGATCCAAGCACACCAGTGGACTAAAACACATGATTATACTAAAACGTACATTTAAATGGGATGAAAATTTTTTTTCTAATCCAAACTTGAATTATCTATATTTCATATGAAGGAACTGAAGCCCAATTCGTTCATTAAGAGGCCCATACCGACTGATCTGTCCAACAAAAAGAATTTGCACAGGGTCAATACTTTGCCTCAGTATTTTAGCCATATCTCTTATTATATTCAATATATGGATGCCAAATGTTACATGGAGGTATAAATGGTGTCGGGAAACAACTTTTTAGTTTTTTCAAAAGTGATTTATGACTTTCTAACTGGCCAAAACCATAGACCAAGCGGATTTGTGAAATCAGGGTGCCCAAAACCACTTCCTACTTTGCCTATAAATTGGCACCTTGGCACCCCATTTTGGGAGTTCGACTAGGAGGCAGGGTTCTACCATTTTAGAGTCCCAAATGTGTCTCCCCATCATCCCTAGAAGTTCTGGAGGCTATGGGAAGGTCCACTTCAACATATTCTTCTTCCTCCCCTCCCATGGATTTTTAAACCCCTTGTGATCACCGAGGTAGGAACATGATGTAATCTCGAGCATCATATGTGTATTATTTTTAATGATATTTTTAATTCCAGGTTGTATGTTTTTTTATTCATAATTTATTTTTATTTAATTGGGTTATATACTGGTAAGTTATACTCAAACTCAAATGTTCATGTTTGGGGGTACCCTTTCATGTGATGTTTCACACACCGTTCATCCCTTTTTCCTCCCTCATTCAATCACAGTGTTTGTGTGGTTCATATTGGTCAATTGAAATCACATAAGCACTGTCAAGGCCATTTAAGTTTATGTCATGGTATCACAAATAATAACATAAAAGCCTGGAAATTACATTGAGTTCTTTGTGTGTTTCCTTGGTGAGTTTCAGTTATGAAGTCGAACACAAATCACCCAATCATCGGCGGTGTCTGGTGAATCATTGTGTGTTTTTGAATAAACCCTAGAAGGTATCCCAGTATAAAATAAGTAACATTATGTTAATAGTTGTTACAAACCAAGGATTAAAATATCTATACCCTTTCTCTTAAAGCGATGATGGATGAGCATCATGAGACTCCCCTGGGTTGATCATGTTTAATTAATCTTGTTCATTTATACTTTGATTTATCACTTTCATTTTTTATTTTCATATTTGATCATCAAAAACAAGTTTTATTAAATCTCATTCCCCTTCTATTTTCATAATGAAAGCCCTCTTTTTTAAATTAATGATCTAAGGCTCCGTAGAGAGACGACCTAGGGTTGCTTTTATACTACAGAAAGTCTAGTAAATAGCCTCACAAGTATGAGAGGGTCATGTCCATGGGTTTGGGTATCTTCTATATCAAGAATGTAGAAAGAAGTGGGGAAGACGAGATTCTTCACTCTTACAAGGGCATCCTCAATCACTGATGTTGGATGTGTAGTACTTCGGTTTGCAAGTACATGACATTGTCTGTTGGTTGAAGCTCTCTAACCTGTACAAAAGTATACACGGAGTGAGGAAGTACTTTAATGGATGAACCTAAATATAACATAGCATCTAAAAATAATTTCTCCCTTATGGTACAAGTTACCTTGAATGTGCCCCGATCCTTTCACTTAGTTGGCATTGTTGGTTGAATCAAGGCTGAGGCATTCCTCCCCAAGTTTACTCTCTCATTCCCCTTCAGTCTTCATCTATGGGTGCAAAGTTCTTTAAGAAATTTGTCATAATGGGGAATTTTCTTGACTGCATCCAATAAAGTAATATTAACTTGAACTTTTTAAATGTATCCATTATTTTCATATCAATCTCATTATCATAATTTTTCTTAGATTTAGAGATTATTTGGGTGAAAGGAAGAGGAATGAATTGTTAATTTGAATCATCAATGATTATTTGATTACTCTTTTTATTTTATTTTTCTTCATTGAAATCTTTTATGGGTGGAGAAAGAGTTTTTTCAAGAGGGGTACATACCTGTTGTGTAGAATCAGTTGAAAGAGAAACTTCTTTACCACAATGAAGTGTAATTTCACATACATTACCTTTGTCCTTCAGATTCAAAATGGTTTGGGATGGTATTTGTTGAGAACCTTGCATCTTAAGCTCACCGATGGTGTTTTATAATTTCCACACTTGAGTTTGCAGGTCTTGAATAGATGATTTTGCGGTTTTTTGGAACTGGAGGTTTTGGGATTCCATTTTCTTCACCATGTCTGTGAGGCTTGGTTCACATTTGGGATGAGGATGAGGATTATTCCGAGAAGTTTAGGGATAAGAAGATTTCATACCTTGTCCTTGTTGATACCAATTTTTGTTGGGGTATCTAGGGTTTATCATTTAAAATAAGGGAATTCAAGTTGATAAATCTAAAATTGAATTAATTATATCCCTCTCATATCCAAAATGTCTTCGTGAGGTACGATCTTTCTTGGTTCATGCTGGTTTTTACCGCCGATTCATTAAATACTTTAGTAAGATTGTACTTACCTTATCCTAGTTATTACAAAAAGATTTTGAGTTTTTGTTTGATAAAAATTGTGAGGATGCATTTAATTCACTAAAAAGGAGTTTCAAATCACCTCCCATTATCCAACCACCAAGGTGGGAACTCCCCTTTGAACTTATGTTTGATTCCTATAACTTTTTAGTTGGGGTAGTTTTATCACAAAGGGTTTAGAAGGCTCCTCATGTCATTGTGGATGCCTCACGTACCCTTGACCCTACCCAGAAAAACTACACATCCACTGAAAAATAACTTCTTTATATTGTGATTTCCATGGAAAATTTTTGTTCATATCTTATCAGTTCAAAAAATTTCGTCTTCTCTGATCATGTTTCCCTTCGTTTCCTCCTAAAGAAACCTAAAGCCAAGCCCCACCTCATTCGGTGGATGCTCCTCCTCCAGGAGTTTGACCATGATATTAATGACCATAGGGGAGTGGAAAATGTGGTATCTGACCACATTAGTAGTATTTCCCCACTATTGGACCATCATGTTGACTCACCCCTTCCCATTGGAGAATTCTTCCCTTATGAGAACCTTTGTGATGTTTTGGACCTTACCCCATGGTATGCGGACATTATGAATTTTCTAGAAACATCTAGGATCCCCACTAATTTCAGCACTTCAAAATACAAGAATCATAAGCGGGATTCTCAGTGGTACATTTGGGATGACCCATATTTATGTATAATTTTTGGTAACCACGTAGTTTGTTAGTGTGTCTTCGACCATGAGTTCACCTCTGTTTTGACCTTTTGCCACACTCTTTGGGGTCCAGTTTGGATCTCAATGTACAGCTTGAAAGGTCCTTGATTCTGTAATTTATTGGCCAAAATTGTATAGGTATGCCCGTATATTTTTCAAGTCATGTAGTTGTTGTCAATTCATAGGGAATATCTCCAAGAAGAATGAAATTCCCCAACAGCCCATGTTATTCTGTGAAATTGTTTATGCATGGGGCATTGAATTCATGGGGGCTTTTTTAAATTCAATTGGATTTTTGTACATCTTATTGGTTATTGACTATGTATCTAAATGGGTGGAAGAAAATTCCACCAGGACTGATGAATCTTGAGTGGTTGTTGACTTTCTGAGGTCCTAAATTTTCAGTACGTGTTTTTTTACCAAGATTCATCATTAGTGATCAGGGTTTACATTTTCTCCATCGCAACATGAAAAATTTACTTCTAGTGTTTGTGGTTGATCATAAATTCTCCACTGCATATCACCCCCAAACTAATGGACAAGCATAAATCTCAAATTGGTATGTTAAGAGAATATTAGAAAAAATGGTACAACCTAATAGTAAATATTGGAATTTTTGATTGGATGATGCACTCTGGGAGTACCATACAGCTTTTAAAACCCCAATCAGAATGTCACCATATGGAATTTTGTTTTTAAAGGCTTTTCACCTCCCTGTGGAGGTAGAACACCGTGAATATTTGGCTGTTAAACAATGTAATATGAATCTTTTAGATGCAGGTGAGCATAGGACGCTCCACATTCAAGAGTTGGAAGAAATTCGATGTGATGCATATGAGAACTCCTAGATCTATAAAGAGAAGAAAAAGGCTATCCATGATAGAATTATTTATAAGTGGAAGTTTTATATTGGTGATAAGGTTCTCATGTAAAATTCTAGGCTAAAGCTCCACCCACATAAGCTTCGTTCTTGATGGTTCAATCCTTATACCATTACTAATGTTTACCCTTTTGGTGCTATGCAGTTTTTTCATGAGAATAGTGGACAGAGGATTACTGTCAATGGAAAGAGGTTCAAATACTTCTATGAGTATTTTCCAAAGCATCTCATGGAGGAAATCCAACTGATAGATGCCACATATGACACCACTTAGCAGGTTGTCCCTTCTCCCTAACTTTATTTACTTATCTATTTATTTAAAATACTTTCATTAAGGACAATGTACCTTTTAGGTGTGGGGGAGTGTGACATATCATAGTTTAGATTAAACAAAATAAAAAAATAAAAATGTATTTTCATTTTTTATTTCTTTATTTTGTGTTTTTAGATAAAAATTGATCTTAATAAGAATATCCAAAAACATTTTTCATGCTTGATTCAATTGCGCGGAAAATTCCATTGTTTTTTGAAAAACAGTTTTCAAATGAATGTTGATATGGAATATTTTTCTATAATTTTAATTTTCAAATAATTCTTAGGTGTTTAATGTATTTTTGAATCCCATGCCTCATTAGCACTGACCAATATCTTAATCCCTTACCCGAGAGACATTTTAAGCCCTTTATTGCATATTCTTCCTTTTAATCACTTTCTTGAGAGTCTCAGGTTATGTATAGAAACTAGAACCTTCTTTGAGTCTATTTGAATCCATAAGATTCAAGTATACTACATTCATGATAGAGGCAATCATTCATCAAAAATCCATTTTTAAAATTATTTTCTATTTTCGGCCACATTTACATTTTATCCTTATTAAGCCTTAAAGACCATGAAATTCATGTTAGGTATCCACGTTACAAGATAATTTATCCCTACCTACCCATATCTTGTGTATATTCTTGTTTTATTTTCCACAAGTGTGGGAGAGAGGGTGTTTCAATGGGAATTCTGGGAAGAGAATCATTGTTATGGGTTGATATAAAGGGAGCCTACATTTTCCTTGTACAATGAGTTCACAAGCCATATAACATCATTGTTTTATACATGTTTCCCTCTTTATCTCAAAAAATATATATATTAAAAAAATTTCTTTACATTGAAAAAAATAGAATAAAATAATGAAATGTAGAAAAGAGGATTTGTACTTGTTATTATTCATAGCTTGGTTGTGACCCGTACAAATAGACAATGGGGATAGTGAGTTGGAGGTATTAAAATTTGTGAGGGGTTGAGTGTGTAAATTCATTGTGAACACTATCAGAACTTTGAAATTTTTTGTACATAAGAGATTAAGCACTCCTCTTCTGCCTCATATTTTTAAACATTAAATCATACCAACCCTTGAACCTCAGAAAAACATGTTGGAAGTCCTCTTGAGTAGCACACTAGTTTCTTCTGGTAGAGAACTAAGAATCTTGGAAATCATATGGTAAGATCACATAAACTCTGGGGAAAGAGCATAAATCCACTTTCATATGTTGCTTGAGTGAAGAGGGGAAATTTTTAGGTGAGGTAGGTTGTGACATGTTGCATGGGTGAACAAATGAAGTTGAAAAAAATTGAATGTGAGAAAAGAAAAATGATAGGAAAATTGATTCCATAAACGAGACATGATGAATTTCATTTAAAAAGAATCTTGGATGTTTTCACACATTTGATTGAGGAATGGGACATCATTATGATATTATTATTTTCCAAGGAGGGAAAATGTTTAGGTGTGGGGGTGTGATCATACCACGATTCACTGTTTTATTTCACCCTTATACCAATGTATTGAACTGGTTTTGTATTGAAAATTACAAGTATAATAACAAATTTCACTCCATTATTCAATTATTTTTTGTTTAACACTGTTAAAAAGGTCAATGTTACTTTTTTTGATAATTATATTGTATGTGGAGGTGATTTGGAGGACCCATGATGAAGTCCAAGAAAAATGGGCCAATCTGCACATGATCCAAGCACACTAGTGGACTAAAACACATGCTTCTACTAAAACGTGCATTAAAATGGTCTAAAACGTTGTAGTATGATCCAAAATTTAATGATATACATTTTATATGAAATAACCAAAGCTCAATTCATTCATTAAGATTCCCATACTGACTGATTTTTCCAACAAAACGAATCTACATGGGGTCAACACTCTGCCTATGTATTTTATCCATATATCTTATTATATTCAATATCTGGCCACCCAATTTGACATGTAGGTAGAAAATTTGTTGGGCCAAAACTTTGTAGTTTTTTCAAAAGTGATTTATGACTTTTTGACTGGCCAAAACCATGGACCAAGAGGATTTATAAAATCAGGGTGCCCAAAAACACTTCCCACTTTGCCTATAAATTGGCACCTTGAGCACCCCATTTCAGGAGTTCGACAAGAAGGAAATTTGCTACCATTTTGGAGTCCAAAAGGTTTCTCCCCATTTTCCCTAGAATTTCTAGAGTCTATGGTATGTTCTACATCAACATATTTTTCTTCCCCTCTCCCATGGATTTGTAAACCCCTTTTGATCACCTGGAGAGGAACGTGATGTAATCCTGAGATTCATATTTCTATTACTTTGAACGATCTTTTTAATTCCAGATTGTATGTTTTTTTATTCATCCACTATTTTTATTTAATTGAGTTATAAACTGATATGTTATACTGAAACTCAAATGATCATGTTTGGGGGTACCCTTTCATGTGATGTTTTACACACCGTTCATCCCTTTTTCCTCCCTCATTCAATTTCAGTGTTTGTGTTGATTATATTGGTCCATTGAGCTCACATAAGAAATATCAAGGCAATGTAAATTTATGGCATGGTATCAAAAAGAAATAACATACAAACATGGACATCACATCGAGTTATTCATGTGTTGTCATGGTGAATTTTGGTTATGAAGTCGAACACAAATCACCCAATCATCGGCGGTGTCTAGTGAATCATTGGGTGTTTTTTACTGAACCCTAGGAGTTATCCTAGTATAAAATCATTTAAATTATGTTAATATGTATTATAAACTAGTGATTAAAATATATATACCCTTTATCTTGAAGTGATGAATGATGAGCATCACAAGACTCCCCTGGGTTGATCATGTTTAATTAATCTTGTTCATTTCTACTTTGTTTTATCACTTTCATTTTCTATTGTCATATTTAATCATCAAACCCAAGTTTTATTAAATCCCATTCCCCATATATTTTCATAATCAAAACCATATTTTTTAAATTAATGATCTAAGGCTCCGTCGAGATATGACCTAGTGTTCCTGTTATACTACTGAAATTCTATTAAAAATTAAACAATTAATTTGATGCGCTCGACAATGTGATCACCAAACCCTTCCCAAATCTCCTAAAAACTTACCAAAATTCATCCTAGAGTCCAAAATTTTGGTATAAAACAAACTTAATGAGTCCTTTTTGTGCAAATAAAAAGGAGACACCTGAAGAAGATATAATCGTTTTATCCCTTCTTTTAAAGTTCTTTTCTTCTTTTACCTCCTCTTTCTATGTTGTTTCCATACCAAAGTAATAAATCTAGTATCATCCGTATACTGAGATGTTATTATAATCATGAGACAACTATATTCATCATTTTATCTATCCTACTAATAATAATATCACCATGTGTTCGTACTTACGGCTTATCGTCTCCACATCATGGTGTAATTTTTTATTTCACAATACGTTATTTGGATGTGTATAATGATGAGTATAATAGATATAAATAATGAATATGACATTATTATTATTCTCTATAATTAATATACCATCCTGTTCCATATCATTTAAGAAATGATATCATTGCTCGTGTGTACGTATGGCCTACCGTCTCCACGACGTGATGAGATTCATTCACCACATTAACCATTCAGGAATGATTATAAACATCATATGATAAGTAAATATAATATTTATGAACTTAATATCATTATCAATATGAATAAAATATATTTTATGCATAAGAAATAAGACTTACTTTACAAAACATGCATAGGAAAACAAAGACGTTAACACCCGACATAATAGTAATACTGAAATATTATTAATAAAAAAAGATAACAGGATCATGATATCATAAATATGCATATTGTCATAGTATGATTTATTAACAATATTTAACCATTATAAAGGAGGTTAACTCACTCTTGACTAAAGTAAATTACAAGGTAAGGGTTAATTTCTCAATCTCATTATTATTCAATATTGCTTATACATAAGTATCTACTCGGACATATTTATCATCCACATCCATATTTCTTATACATGTATTTCAAAATAATATTTATATTCCTAGAATATTTTGGAATGTCATTTATACCCATGTTTTACTTTTTATAAAATGTTTTGAAATGAAACTTTCTATCATTTTCCAAACGAGGTATAATATGACCTTTTCGACAAATTAAGGAAAGAATGTTTTTTTAAATTATACGGCGCGAGCAGCTATTTTCCATCGTTATAACGCCTTATCATTTTGAAGGTTCACTTAAAAGATTTCAAGGTTATTTAAAAAAAGAAATTTTTTTCTTTTATAATTTCACATTCTTTTAAATGATTTCAAAGTTTAAAAAAGGGAATATTTCTTGGAAAGACTTTTTGATTATTTTCATCCATGTTAACATCTTTTGTTGGATTTTATGCTAGATTTTGGTTGATTTAAATCTTCCATATTGTATTGAAGGGTTTATGATATGTTTGACTATGAATGTGATATTTTTATACCATTCATGGTTTATAGTTAAAGTATTTATATTTCATATGCTATTTTTAATATGAATTCTTGTGATGGTTATAAGAGGAATGCATTAGACTTTGTAAGTGTGGGGAGGGGCCCACTATAGCCCCTCGATGCATCAGTAGTATCATGAGACAATTAGGTTTGGGTTTTGGCTAATGTATTACCCAATTAGGTATGGTTTCTTGGTTGAATCATTGATGGTATGTTTAATATGACTTGCATTATGCATTCCCTCGTTATGAGATTAGTTATTAATTTTTACATGTGATTATTCGACTAGTAGAATATCCATGTGAATGTTTAAATGGAATTATTTGATTTATTATTGCCAAATTATGCTGAATATAATGTTTTAAAAGGCTTGTGTTTTAATTTTGTACCTTTCCTTAAACATTTATGGTTATTTGTGATAGATTCTGCTATATTGTTTATCCTTACTAAGTATCTGAGCTCACCCATTTCTTATGTTTTATTTTCCCATGAAGAAAATATGTACTTTATGAATGACTTATAGGGATGATTAAAGAGAATAAGAATGTTTTCAAAAGATTTTTTATGTTTTATTTCATTTCAAGATATAATGTAAAAATGTTGTGTTTGTATCTATTTTTACAAGGCTAATAAACTAATCGATTATTCAGAATTCTACTTTCTTATGATCATGCTAATGTAAAAAATAATGCACTTCCTCTAGGAAATTGGGGTCGGTGCCTTATAGTTGGTATCATAGGAATTTTAGTATAAACCTTGGAAACTATATTTATAAAAAATTTGATCAGGGAACATTACCCTAAGATAGAATTTGAGGATATGTATAGAAGATCATCCTAGAATTTTGGTAATGTAGAGATTATGTGGGAATTCCTAGAAAATACATCCCTGTTTGGATACTACATGTGGGAGTGGTTCTATCATAGATATAACTAGGTGTGAAAACTCCAACAAGGTGTTACAGGCTTGAATCTGGGTAACCTAGTACACAATAATGGACCTTACTACGCACCTAGTTTGACACTCTTGGGGGATATGCTTAGGATAATTCATATTTTCCCTATAAACCATTATGAAGAATTTATGAGTAAATATATCCTCAAATGAACCATATTTATGATTAAGGATTATATATGCATAAATTTTCAATTTATGTTAAGTATTTTACTAGTTTGGAATTATGAATTATGATTTAAAACCAAATCTAGTGTATTCCATTATTTAGAAATGGTTTCTAGTAGAAGGAATGGAAATTGTATCAAAACATGTAATCCATGTAGGTATTTTTATCATATACAAGATAATTATAGTGTATCTTGAGATGAAACTGGAGTTGAAAATATTATAACTATACTAGGATAGCTGACTCAGGTTATGAATAACAACCTTACCCATATGGAGAACCCTAACCCACAACACAGAAGATCAATGTTAGACTGATTCATGAGACAAAAACCTCCAACATTCAATGGGACTACAAATCCATTTTTGGCTTAGTAATGGAGAATTTTCTTAGATAAAATATTTTCTACTTTGGGAAATAATGAAAGGGAGAAAGTTTTCATGGAAGTTTACCATGTCTCAGGAGATAGAGATCAATGGTGGTCATTAATTCAAAACACAAAAAAGGATGAATAAGTAGAAAATATGGAATGGAGTGAGTTTAAATAAATTTTCCTAGATAAATAATTTCCTTAGGAAGAATGAGTTGATATGGAAAGGTAATTTCTGAGTCTCAGGAAAAAGTAGGATAAGAATGTCATAAAGTATGAGGATAACTTCACAAGGTTAGCAAGATATGTTGCATATTATATACGTAACCCAAGAAGTAATATTGATTGATTCTTTGATGGGTTTAAAACATTCCTTCGAAGGGTGATGGTCTCTTAAACATTATCATTATATGAATATATAGTCACATGTGTCATCAAGATAGATATGTAATTCTATAAGTCTTATGACTTTAAAGGGAACTATGAGAAGAAGAGGGATACTGAGAATTCTGAGAAAGGAAAAAAAGTAAAGGGGGATTAGGGAAAGGTTGATTTTCCATCCTGTAATAAATGTTGAAAGAAACATTCTGGAACATTCTTATTAGGGATAGGATCATGTTACAATTGTGGAGAAAAAGTCCACCAAGCTCATGATTCAGTGCTTCAATTGTAAGGAGATGGAAAACTATTCACATGAATTTCCAAAGTGTCAAGGAAATATAACTTAAAAGAAGAAAATGGATCATGGTCAATCTTATGTTGTTACTACGGTTGAAGTGGAATAATTAATGTATTTGTGTTTTTGGATTCAAGAATTATATTCTGGTTATAAGAAGAATTATATATATATAGGTATTGTATTGTAATAATTTTTTTCATTAAGGTTTTAATATGATTAAGGTAATAATATATTCAGTATGTGACAATAAGAGCAACATTACTTTGTTTGGGGAATCTGACGTTACAATTGATTTTGGAAATTTAGAGGCCTTTCAGACAGAGTTTTGGACAAAATTATTTTGGATAAATATAAAGGTTGGAATGGATTAAGTTGAACTTTGGATAGTATTGTTTAAGGTTAAAACATTTCTTTAGGTTATTTCTAAAATGTTATAATAATATAGTTTGAGAAAAATGACAACCTGTTGGTCCAGCAACAACCTGTCGTGTTGGACAAGGCTGCAGGAATAAAACCCACAACCAAAGTACGACATGGCATTATCGCCTATCATTGGCCTACAGGAAGTCCCCGGTTAGTATGACATAGTTTTATTTATATAAATGGTATAATTTTATATCTCTAACCTTATACGATTAAGATAAATAGATTATATTTTTTGAGTTTTATTATCATTTGAAGAGAAATATGGTTTTGTGGTAGGAATTAGTTAACAGATGAAACTTTACATGTAAATTAAGTATGCTTCCTTGTGTTATTAGTCTATGAAGTCATTATTCAACTTTAGGGAAAATATCATAAAACCAAAAATGTTTTCCTAGTATATTCTTTTTTGATGAATCAAATGGTCCCTTAGATCATCATATATTTATGGCTTTCAGATTGTTAACTTTCTCCTAATAGTATTCTCTATCACTCTCCATAAGAAATCGATGGTTATATTTTTCTTTCATTTCCATGTTTTCCTATATGGAACCCTAGTTTGTGTTATTTTTGGTAACCTTCATACTTACCTTTCTTTATTTTAAAATAGAGGTCTTGTTAATCCATTTTTCGATGTGGGATTTCAACTAAGAAATTTTGAAATGTCAAACCCCTAGTTTTCAATTCTGATTTTAAATTTCGAAGATGAAATTTATTTAAGGATGAGATAATGTAACACCCAAAGCTTCCATGTTATGCTTCCTTTCTAAATAATTCAATATTGTGTGATGTACGCAACACCGAGTTCAAGCGCACCACGACCTATCAAACTAGCTGTTTAAAAAGAGGTTATGAATAGTATTAACCAAATTTTAAATTTCATATATCCCATATAATTTTAATATTCATATTATGTGATTCTTAGACATAATAAAATGACAAAATCAATTTTTTAGATAAAAGAAGTATTTCTTAAAAAATGCAGTTTTTTCACCTTTTAATGGAGAACCCTTTTTAAATCCAATATTTGACACATTTATATATTAAATTTGATTAAATTAAATTATTATTTAGAAAATGGCATAAAAATTTAGTTTGGATAATTTTTTGGTGTTTTTTTGATAACTGTCATATTTTAATGAATAGTGAAAAATACTGCATTTAATTCAAAACTTCTATTTCATTTAAATTATTTATATAGTTAGATTATATTTTTAATTTTTTTAATGTACAGTTAGATTATATTTTTATAATTTAATATAATTTTGTTAATTGTAAGTAATTTCACATTTAAATTTAACATAAACATATGTCAATCTTTTGATAGTTTTTACTTCTTAAAAACTTGTTTTCTGGTTTTGATAACAGGGATTAATTTTAAATTAATTTATACCAATTCTGTGTTTTGAATTTGGTAAAATGGATTCCATATTTGTAATCAGAAGGTCCAAATTTTTTAAATAGTTACCTTTTATTTTTTGACATTATGAATATTAGCTTCAGTAATTATTTTTATTTACCATGGTTAAAGCGTAAATTAGGTAAATAAGGGTAAAAAATAATATTATAATAATATAAAACTACCCTAAAACATGTATTAATCCTATTGGATGATATATTTTCGACCATGAGAATACTTAGGACAATGTTTTGGAATTTGGGGGCCACTTGGTTTATAAAATGACATTTTAGAATATTTAATTTAAAGAAAAGGGAAATATAACATAAACATGTATCTTTTACTAAATAAATTTTAATATAAGGTTATATAAATGATATATATGACTATAAATATTAATTATAAATATAAAAATATTTCCCAAATAATGTTATTTTATTTATAATATTTATACATTGAATAAATATATTTATTTATGACACAATGATGATGTAGTGATTACCTTATTAATGAAAGATTCAAATAAAAAAAATTGTAAATATTAAAATAAATTTAATTTGAACATTTTGATGCCATAAATGAATTTTATGGAATAAATTTATATATGAGGGATGGTTTCATGACTTTTTTTGAAGGAATAAAGTTGTTATGACTTAAATTACAAACAATTACTAAATGGTGTCAAAATTGACATAAATGAGTTTTTAAAACAAATAATATTTTATTAAATGATATAATAGTCCTAAAAATATAATATTCTTAAAAATGACTTATATAGTGTTATAAATTTCATTAATTATCCACTTGTGGTTATCTTGGCATTTTATTGTAACGATATTGACCATATAGTATAAAAATACAAGAAGACATGGTAAGAGTTAACTTATTTAACTAAGGGTTAAAGCCAAAAGATAAGGTTAAATTAATGAACTAAACCTATATAAAACCTATTTTTCTAAGATTTTTTCGATTTATACTCATCTTATATTCTAAATATTTGTCTTTTTATCCATTATAAACTGAAAATCAATTTATAAAAATTAATATTTCAAGAGTTTCCTAAAGTGCCCCTCACCTCTCCTATAAAATGGCACTTCTCCTTATCATTTATTCAAAACTCCAAAGCCATTTTTATCATCCAAAAATAGCCTAAATATCCTCCCAAATTCCCTAAATTCATACTATAGGCCACTATTTGGTCATAAAACTAACTTAATGATTTCTTTTTGTGCAAATCAAAAGGAGACACCCAAAGAAGAGGTAATCATTTTATCCCTTCTTTCAAAGTTTTTTATTCTTCTACTTCCTATTTCTATATTATTTCAATAAAAAGGTAATAAATACAGTATAATACATATAATTAGATGTTATTATAATCATTTTACAACTATATTCATCATTTTATTCATCCTATAAATAATAATATCATTATGCGTGCGTACATACTGCTTACCGTCTCCACGTCGTGGTGTAATTTGTTATTCCACATTACTTTATTTGGATGATTATAATTATGAGTATAATAGAAATAAATAATTAATATAAAATTATTATGATTCTTTATAATTAATATAACATCCAGTTCCATATCATTTAATAAATTATATCATCGCTTGTGCGTACGTACAGCCTACCGTCACAACGATGCGATGAGATTCATTCTTCACATTAACCATTAAAGAATGATTAAAAACATAATATGATAAGTAAATATAATATTTATTAACTTAATATCATTGTTAATTTGAATGAAATATATCCTATTCATAAGAAACATGACTTAATTTAAAAAACATGCATTGGAAAACAAAGCAGTTAACACCAGACATAATAGTAATACTGAAATATTATTAACAAAACGAGATAAGAGGATCATATATGATATCATAAATATGTATATGGGCCTAGTATAATTTATTATCAATATTTAACCATTATAAAAGAGTTTAACACAGCCTTGACTAAAGTAAAGTACAAGGTAAGGGTTAATTTTGCAATCTCATTATTATCCAATATTGTTTATACGTAAGTATCTACTCATACATATTTATCATCCACATATATGTTTCTTATACATGTATTTGAAAATAATATTTATATTCCTGTACTATTGTGGAAATTCATTTATACCCATGTTTAAAATTTTATAAAACTTTTTGAAATGAATCTTTCTATCATTTTCCAAACAAGGTATAATATGACCTTTTCAACAAATTAAGGAAAGAATGTTTTTTTAAATTATACGGCGCGAGTGGCTATTTTCCACCTTTATGATGCCTAAAATTACGAAGCTTCCCTTAAAACCTTATAAGGTTCTTTAAAAAAATAAATGTTTCTTTTATAATTGTACATGATTTTAAATGATTTCAAAGTTTAAAAAAGGGAATATTTCTCTCAAAACATTTTTCATTATTTTCATCTATGTCAACATCCTTTGTTGGATTTTATGCTTGATTAGGGTTGATTTAAATCTTCTATATTGTATTGAATGGATTATGATATGTTTGACTATGGATGTGCTATTTTGATATCATTTATGGTTTATAGTTGAAGTATTGATATTTCATATGCTAGTTTTAATACGAATGCTTATGTTGGTTGTAAGAGGAATGCATTGGGCTTTGTAAAAGTCAGGTGGGGCCCACTATAGCCCCTCAATGCATCGGTAGTCTCATGAGAAAATTTTGTTTGAGTTTTGGATAATGTCTTTCCCAATTAGGTATGGTGTCTTGGCCGAAGCCTTTACCGTGTGTTTAAGATGTCCTGCATTATAAATTCCCTCATTACGGGATTAGTTATTGATTTTTACATGTGATTATTCGACTAGTAGAATATCCATGTGAATATTTAAATAGGATTATTTGATTTATTATTTCCACATTATTTTAAAGATAATGTTTTAAAAGGCTTGGGTTTTAATTTTGTACCTTTCCTTAAAAGATTATGGTTATTTGTGATATCTTCTGCTATATTGTTTATCCTTAATGAGCATCTAAGCACACCCTTTTTATGTTTTATTTTCCCAGGATTCTAATAAGTGTTTTATGATTTATATATAGGGTTAAGCAACAGGAATAATGGTGTTATCAAAGGATTATATATGTTGTGTTATATGTTACAAATTGTGGTGTAAAGTTCATGTATGCAATCTATTTTCGAAGAATGCTAAACTGATCGGTCCTTCAGGACATGATTCCTTATAATCATGCTAATGTATTTAAATAATGCACTAGATCTGGGCTTCTGGGTTTGAGGTGTTACACAACATGAAATTTTCTTTGAAATTTCAATAAAATATTTTCAAAAAAATATAGGGAATTAAAATGATATTGAATATAAAAGAAACCTACCTTTAGAAATGATGCTTCAGTCAGGAGGTTCATGTCATATTCCTTTAGTTTTTTTGTAGCACTTTCATGATTTGCGTTTTCTTAAGTATATCTATTTTTTAGCCTTTCATAATCTTGATTAATAGACCTAAAAATAAGAATAAAACTAAATGATAATTTAGGTCTATTCAATATTGATAGAATATGTCCGAGGAGAAGAGTGGACTAAGGGTAAAATATGGGTTTCCTCCCATAGGTGCTTTTGTTTAATGTCATTGGATCAACTCAAAAATTCAATTTTTTATGAAAAATCATAGAATACAAGATTACCTCTACCATAATTATTTGATGCAGTGCCCTAATTGAATTTAAATTGATTTTTCATGTCATTATAATAAAAAATTGAATTATTTCTTTTAATCAAGTGTAAAAGAACGTTGAAACTTGGTAGGTATTCATTGGTAATCAAGGTAAAGGGGTGTGATCTCCTCCACTTGTTCTTGAGGTATGGTCCCATTGAACTTCTTCAGCCTCTACCCATTTATAGTGAATGGGTTTTCTCTTATTTCCTTTATATATGCACAACACTAAAGGGGTATACGTGAATAATAGTAAATAACCCTTCCCATCTATAATGAAGTTTACCTACAATTAGTTTATGTCTGGATTTGTATAACAGCACTTGATCTCCAGGGTTGAAGTTTCTTGGTTGAATCATCTTTTCATGGGCCATCCTTGTTCTCTCTTTGTATATCATTGAATTTTTGAAAGATTCCCTCATAATTTCCTCTTTCTCTTGTAACTGTAATATCCTCTCTTTCCCAGCTTTATCAAGTTTCATATTCATATCTCTTACCACCTAGTAGTCTTTGTGTTCCAATTCCACAATAAGGTGGAAACTATTTCCATAAATCAATATATAGGGGATCATCCCTATAAGTGTCTTGTAGATTGTTCTATAATCCCATAATGTATCATCTAACCTTTGGCTTCAGTCCTTCCTGTTGGGTTTAATTGTCTTTTCCAAAATGCCTTTGGTCTCTCTATTGGAGACTTCTACTTGGCCATTAGTTTGTGGATGGTATGGTGTTGAAGTTTTATGATGTATCCCATACTTTTTCATAAATTTATCCATTTTCCTATTTTATAAATTAGTTCCTTGGTCATTGATGATTATTTGTCGCACTCCAAACCTACAAAATAAGTTAGCCCTGACAAAATCATAATTAACTTTAGCATCATTAGTCCTAGTGGATTTTTCTTCCACCCATTTTGAAACATATTCTATAACAAAAAAGAATATATGAATTTCCAAATGACATTGGTAGTGGTACCATGAATGTTAGGCCCCATACCTCAAAATTTTCACAAAAAATAATTGATTTTTGAGTCATTTCTTATCATTTTAAGATATTACCAGAAAATTGGAATTTTTCACATATTTTAAAAAACTCATATGCATCTTTGAAAAAGGTGGGATAATAAATTACAGATTCTAAAATATTATGGGTTGTCATATAAGGTCCAAATTTGTCTCCACAGTCCAATTTATTATAGGAATCAAACACTGATTCAATTTTATTTCCTAGTAAGCATCTTCTTATGATTTGATCATTACAAATTTTTCACAGAAATGGGTCTTCCAAAATATAAAATCTCAATTCAGATTTAAGATTACATTGTTGATGAAAGTTTAGATGAGAGGGTACCTAAGATGTAACCAAATAATTGACAATTTTGGAATACCATGTTACTTCACCATTTATTATATAGATTTGTTCTCTAGGAATCTCATCATTAAGTGGGTTTTGATTTGTAATTTCTACTTCAATGATGTGGGGTAGTCGACTTAGTTGATCATCCACCTAATTACCAATTCCTTTTATATCTTTAATTCCCAAATTGAACTCTTGTAAGATAGCATCCATCTCACTATACATGTCTTAGCATCCTCCTTTATCATTAAATACTTGAGTGATGCATGATCATAAAAACAACCATTTTATTTCCATGAAGGTATGATTGAAAATTATCTAGTGCAAAGATGAATGCAAGGAACTCCTTCTCAGTGGTTGTGTAATTGATTTGTGTGGAATCTAAGGTTCTTAATTTGTAAGATATGACTCGAGGATTGTTATGAATTCTTTATGATATAAATGCTCCAACTTCTTGGTTGGATTCATCACAAAGAAACTCAAAAGGGTTCTCCAAGTTGGGTGTTTCCATTATTGGAGGGGTGATCAACTTTTTCTTCAATTCATCAAATGGTTTCCTGAATGTATAATCACCATTAAAGTTAGCATTCTTTAGTAGTAATCTTGACATAGGGGGAGAAATATTACTAAAATCCGTGATTAATCTTTTTTGAAACACTTTATGTCCAAAAAAGGTTATAACAGGTTTTACACAAGTTGGATATTGAAAGGAATTTGTTACTTTAACTTTAAATTTATTGACCTCAATCCCTATTTGTGAATTTATGTTCCCCAACACTATTCTTTTTTCAACCAAGAAATGACATTTTTATAAATTTAAGACAATTTTTTTTTGCACAGAGAAAAAACATCATGGGTTTTCACTATTCAAAAAAAAGCAGTACAAGAAATGTGAATGGGAGAAAAATCACAAAAAGACTACACAACAATAAAAAAATAGAAACAAGGCTCAAGAACCAACAAACAAAGAAAAATAGATCAAGTGACATCACCTTTGTGGAAGCCTCAATGCTTGTTGTAGCCAGTAGATGTCATTGTTGATTCCTCATCCTCTAGGGTCTTCCCTCCTCGCACCATGGATCAAGAACCCCTGTTGTCCCAGTTTTGCGACGTCATTCGAGTCTGTTGGCATTGTCCTTGTTCGTTGTTGAGGATAAAGAAGATCTCTGACACCACTGTTGATGTGGAAAATGGCCAAAGATGATGCCACAAATAAAAGTCCTAAATCTCGACTCCTATTGTACACAATGCCACTGTCAAGATCTGTCTCCATGCTAGAGGTCCAAGAACCCTAAACCGAGTTCCCGTTTATGTGATGTTGTTTCTCTGATGATCCATGGGAAGACATGCCTAAAGGAACCCCTAAGAACACCTTTTTCTGATCTCCCTTAGAGAATCAAGGATGGCCTGCTGCCGCATCATCCCTTCAGGATCTCATGTCGCCCCCACCATGGACTCCCGTCATCCCACAGTCTACCTTCTATCCAGATCTCCCAATATCGGCTCATTGTCGTACAACCCATTGTAGATGAGCCCCTCTTCCCACCCATTTTCTGACAGCTAACTCAAGTTCCTCTCGATTGTACTAGAAATGTCGCACCATGAAATTTCTCCACTGCTCTCCACATCGAATGAATCACCCCAAATTAAGACAATATTCTTTTCAACGAATGTTTTCAAAACTTTTTCCATATTTCCTGAGAAATTATCAAATGAATTACCAAAAAATATGAAGTCATCAAGAAATACATCTATTCATTCCTCAGTATGGTCTAAAAAAATACTCACCATACACCATTTAAATGTACCTGGGGAATTGCATATCCCAAAAGGCGTCCTTTTGTATGATAATGTTTCAAAAGGTCATGTGAAGGTCGTCTTATCCTAGTCTTGTGGTGCAATCAGTACCAGGAAGTATCTTGAGAACCCATATAAAAAATAGTAATGAGTTTTTTAGCTAACCTTTATAGAATATGATCAATGAATGTGATGAGAAGGTGGTCTTTTCTAGCAACGTGATTTATCTACCTTTAATCTATACACATTATCCAGCTATTTTTTAATCTCATGGGGATCAGTTCACTTGTTTCATTTTTAACAGTGGTCAGGCTGGTTTTCTTTGGGACTATATGAATTGGGATAAACCACTTAGAATCATAGATTGGGTAGATGATGTTAGCTACTAGAAATTTCTCTATCAATTTCTTAAAACCCTCCATGATGATGGGATTGAGTCTTCTCTAAGTTTTCCTAACTGGTCATAAATCACTTTTAAAAAATATTCAATGTGAGAAGACCTTAGTATTGATTCCAAGTATATCACTTAAACTCTATCCTATATCTTGGACATTTCTTTTGAGAAGGTTAATCAATGTTTTTATTGTGAATGGGATAGGTTACTGGCAATGATTTCCCTCAATTTCTCTCCTTCCATTAGGTAATCATACTTCAAATCACTAGGAAATAGATTAAGTTATAGACATGGGGATTGTTCAAGGGATGATATTGAATTATGTTTTTCTACTTATAAGGTTGGAATCTTTGATATCTTCTCATTGTATTTTAATAAATCATCAAAAGAATTAGATTTTACCTCTTCCTGAAACAGGAGATTAGATATTTAGGTTCTCGGGAATTAGAATATTCAAATGGAAAATGTTCTCCTAATGATAATAAGTCATGAAGCATACCTGAATCTTCAATTAATTCTTTACCTTCTTCATGGGATATCTCATAAAGTGAGTGATTAATGGAAGGATGTTTTATCACATCAAGAATGTTGAAGTGTATTGTACTATCTCCAAGCTCCATTGTGAGTTTCTTTCATGGACATTGCTGATATTTTTTCTATTTTGAAGAAGGGTCTCCCCAGGATGATGGGAGAGTGGCCTGGTACTCAGTCTTCTTCCATGGTAAGGACATAAAAGTCTGCTGGAAAGATAAATCCCCTTACTCCCATGAGTACATCTTCTACAACTACATCTAGGAAAATGGGGGATCTATTTTCTAATTGTACCACCACTCAAGTTGGTTTAAGTTTTCCAATCTTCAAGGATGAAAATACAGAGTGAGGTATAACATTTATTGAAGATCCTAGATCACATAGTGCATCAATAAAATTTAAAGACCCAATGGTGCAGTAAATCGATAATGACTCTTGATCTTGAAATTTTTTGTATTAGTGGTGTGATCAGTGCGGATACACTTCTTCCTCATCTAATTCACTCATTTCCAACCAACTTCCTTCTTTTTTGTGAACAAATCCTTCAAAAAAATTCCATACTTAGATATTTTTTGGATTTCCTCTAGTAGCGGGATGTTGATCTCAAATTTATAAAAGTTTTACTAAATTTCACATTAAATTTAGTCTTTTCACCCTTATTTGACTCAACTAATTCATATGGTATTAGTTAAAGGATATCATTTTTCTCCCTTTTTTATTTTTTAAAAGGTGTTTCTAGCGTTTCCTTCCTGAACCTAGTTCTTTATCCTTTGTTTTTATAGTCTCCTTCTTTTGTATGGATGGGTTTAGCTTCATAAGTTTCCCAGAAATCATCATACTCACTTTTTCAGGTGGAATTATCTCCTTAACACTTCATTTTTTAATGGTATTTGTGTTTTCCTTGGGATTCAGAACTATTTGTGATGGAATTTTTCCTTGATTATTCGTTATAATGCCTATAAAACATCAAAATTGATCATTTAACATATAAATATTATCTTCTAAATGATTAGCCAATAAATGAGGCTAATATTAATTGTTAATATATATAATATTCATGTTATTTAATATTCATAAACACCATTTTAGTGCATTTTACACTTTGAACATCATTTCACATTATGATTGCAATACCTTCTTAAAATGCACTATTATGTGTACATTTTTTAATATCATTTAAAGTACCCAATGATTCATATAATTTTAAGGAATATAATTATACATATTTCGATTTGATATTTTGGGAAATTTATCTACACTTCAATATGATCATGTTTCATTTAGGGATCAATGGATAATTTATGGAAGAATATGTTCATATTTTGTGATGAAAGGAAGCAATTCTGGAGAAGTCAGATTGGACACCATCCCACTAATGAGAATGTGGGGCCCAAAATAAAAACCCAATAAAGTCCAACTTTAGTGGTATGATAGAATAAATATATAGGAACAAATAATTCTTTAGGATCCAGTGCTAATTCGGCCTCCATTGTGGCCATTTAGTCGGCCCAAGTTAGAGATAAAATTATGGGCCAGATTATGCATCCCAGACAAACATCCCATTAATATAATCATATCTCCCAATATAAAACTCCAAATGGGCCCAACTTTTACAGGAGGTTAGGAGACATAAGTTCATCAATTTTATTCTTCTATGTCCCACTCTGATTAGGTCATCTATAAGGTCTTCCAAGCGCTTCTTTTAGGTGAATGAAAGCTGGATGTCACCTCGGGTCAAGGGTGGAAAAATCAAATCTCCCTCAACTTTCCACCCACCTATGGCCTACCAAAATTAATTGAGGAGACTTGGACTATTTAAGGATCTACCAAAGGCTTCAAAAATTCCTATTTAAGGAATAGGTGGTGGATTGGTTTAGGATATTTGGTGCTTTGTTCAATTGTAATGTTATGCTGCAATTTTGTTGTCTCAAATTTGTCTTTCACATGTAAGTTGTTCAATTCACTTTAGTTTCTTAATAAAATATCTCATTTTCCTCTTATTCTATTATTCTTCATATCACTTTGATACCTTTTGTTCAAGGTGTGAATTTATTCACACTAAACCTTGTGAAAATTAATCACACAACAGTGGAGTGATCATTTTCTTTTTATTGTTTTCTTTACTTCTTCAATTCCTTCCTCATGAGTCTACTTCCTGCTTCCATTGAAACCATAGAATCAGTGGAGGGCTAACCCACTTATGGGTTGATCCAAGGGAGTATCAAGGGTCTGGATTGGATTTTATTTATCACCCCATTAATGTATAATTACCTCTTTAATTGATATTTTTATTTGATGATTTTTAAACTCTATCGTCCTTGTTGAATTTAATGCCACACACTTCATGTGCTAATATGAACCTTTACCTTGAAGTGATCAAAACTTTTATCCTTCAAGTGTATAGGTAATTAGTATTAAAGTGTGTAGGAATTAAACCATTAAGTGATGATGTTGTTTTATCATCTTAAATGAACCCATCTCAAATATAAGAAATTGAAATCATTGAAAAGGAAATACATCCAATTCACCCCAAGTGATAACCTAGGATTAACTCACTATTTTAAATTGAATTCATTTAAATCTTTTAGTTATACTTTAAAACTATATAAAATCAACCCAATTTGGCCACTTCATATCCAAAAACAGTCCATAGAATGTACGTGTCTATAGGTTTCTTCTTAGGTCTCTGAGGATTTGATAACCCAAACTAAACTACAAGGACCATTCTACCTTCATCTCTTGGGTAAATTTGAGCGTGAATCAAATTTTGGAGCCGTTTCCGGGGACCCAAGTAATTCATCTAAACACCCATTCTATTCTCCCCCATTTCTTCTTTTCTCATCCAAATTCTCTTATCTTGTCCTTTTCTCATTTTTTTTTCTTTTGGCGCATGTCCGCCTACACCCGCGATCAATCAAACTGTCTAGTTAGGGTGGATATGAGGTTGGGGAGTCAAGTACACAAAGGGAACTGTTTCCATTAGATCATAATATTCCTAATACTATAGAGTCCAAAATTGAGCCTATTTCAATGGAAGGTCTTCAAATAAACCAACTCATAAACCCGGGTGGGAACCAAAATGGAAACCCAAATGAGGCAGCCCCAAACTTGGGGAATGCAATTGATCAAACCATGAATGACTACCTCACACCTTACTGGACCAATGCCCCCTCATGCATTAGACAGAATTCCTTAGGAGATTCTAACTACATCTTTAAACCCCATGTCCTAAACCATCTTCCCACATTCCATGGAATGGAGTCCGAGATGCCCTACCTTCACATTAAGGAATTCAATGACATTGTAGAAACCATGTGTCCCCCACATCAACTAGAATCAGCTAAGATGAGGCTATTTACTTTTTATTTAAAGTATCGAGCTAAAAAATGGATAAACAATTTGAGACCATCATCCATAAACTCTTGGGACCAACTACAAAGAGAATTCAACAAAAAAAACTTTCCCCACCACAAAAAAATTGCACTTAAAAAGAGTATCCAAAACTTTTTTGAAAAAGAGGGAGATCCATTCTATGAAACATAGGATAGGTTCAAAGACACTCTAAACATGGTTCCACACCATGGTTTTTCTATTCATGAACAAGTGAGAATTTTCTATGAAGGGTTGGGTCCGGGGAACAAACAATTCATTGACATGATGTGTAATGGAACCTTTAAAAACAAATCCCCAAATGATGCTTATGAGTATCTAGAAATCCTTTCTGAACAAAACCAAACATGGGGAACTTCACCTTATTCTGAAAATCCACAAAGAACTACTGGAATTCATACACTTAGAGAAGAGTAAATCCTTAGGGCTAAACTCGCAGAACTCTCTAGTAAGGTTGAAGAGATAGACCTTAGGAAAGTCCATGAAATCCAAACTGTTGACCCTATTTGCAAAATTTGTGACAAATATGACCATAAGAAAGACAACTACCCAACCATTCCATCCATCAAGGATGTTATTTTAGGAGCACCCCCAGCAGAAGTAAATGCTTTAAACTTTCAAAAGCCTCAATACAAAAACAACTTCAACCCAAGGTATAATGACCACCCAGGCTTCCACTGGAAAGATAACCAACAACCTAGCCAACCACAAGGACAAAATCCTTACCCCCATCAGAACTACCAAACCCATAACCAGTTCCAAACCCAACCTATCCAATACCAACAGCCACCGGTCCATTTTCAACAAACCATCCCACCTCCAAAATATCCCCCTGGGATAAACCAATATTCTCAATTACCAACCCAAACTGTTCCAGAAAGCCTACTAGAACAATTGTGCAAAAAAATGGAAAGGATGAAATCGGAAGTCTCTTCCCTTAAACAAGAACTTCAAACCATCAAAACTAGAAAGGCACCCATGCCTACTCAGGCGGTTCCATCCTCAAATTCAAGGAGAGAGTCAAGTTGTACTCAAACAACTCATGAACAACTAAAGGCTGTGACTGTTTTAAGAAGTGGGAAATCAATTGAGAAACCTGAACAAATAATTTAGAACCCACCTAAAGATTCAAACTTGGATGAAAATTCAAATGAACCAAATGATCAAACTGAAAAACACGATAACATTGTCAAAGAAACAACTCTTCAACAAACAACCCCCAAACCTGTACCATTTCCTCAACGCATGAGGGGGAAAACTAAGCCTGAATTGAGTGAAAATTGAGGGAAATATTCTCACAAGTCAAGTTAAACATTCCCCTTCTCGATGTCATCCAAACCATACCTGCCTACTTAAAGTATCTTAAAGACTTTTGCACTTTTAAAAGAAAATTTTCACATAAAAACCAAGTCCTTTTGGCTGCTAATGTGAGTACCAACATTCAAGGGACCATTCCTCCTAAGTTAAAAGACCTGAGTTGCCCTTACATCAATGTTGAACTAGGAGAGAGAAAAGTTGACAAGGCCTTATGTGACCTAGGTGCTAGTGTCAATCTCATTCCCTATGCTGTGTACTGCCAGTTAGGCCTAGAAGAACTCCAACCCACATCTGTCACACTTCAACTTACTAATCGTAGCATTAGGGTTCCAAAGGGGATTTTAAAGGACATTCTGGTAAAGGTTGAAAACTTCATCTACCCTGCAGACTTCATTGTCCTTGACAACCATCAAAACTTAGGAAATAAGGAAAAAACCCCAATTATCCTTGGTCGTCCCTTCCTTGCAACAATAAACTCTGTTATCTGAGTCCGAAATGGAAACATGGCCATCACCTTTGGAAACATGAGTCTAGACATGAACATCTATAATGAAAGCTCACAAATAGGGGATCAAGAGGACATTCATGAATTAAACATGATAGGAAGCATTAATAATGAATCCATAGAACATCAAGGAATATATGATGAATGTTTAAGTCAGGATGAGATTGATTTCCTTTGTTCATATGAAGGAAGTTTATCTCCTTGGCTCGAATCATTTTCAAATTGCTCTTATGATGAAGTCTTAGGTCCAACAATCAGTGAAACCTTTCAAGAAACCACTTTCATGGAGACCACTCAAACTTCCTTACCTAAATATGATCAATCCAATCTAGTAGCTGAAACTTCTATATGTGGGGAATCAATCCTATTTAAAACTTTAGGAAATAAAATTGATCTTGATCCAATGTCCCAATCTTCTGCTGAAATTCTGAACCGACCTGAGCTTGAATTGAAGGAACTTCCCACTGCACTCAAGTATGCTTTCCTAGGGTACAATCAAACACATCCTATTGTCATTTCTTCTTCTCTTGAAGCCAATCATGAGAGGATGCTTCTAGATGTCCTTAGGAAACATAAGAAATCCATTGGTTGGACCCTGTCTTATATTCCCGGGATTAGCCCACTTATTGGGACTCATAGGATTGTTCTGGAATCTGATTCAAAGCCATGTCGTAAACCTCAACGGTGACTCAATCCTAATCTCATAGAGTTAGTAAGGAAATAACTTCTAAAATTGTTAAAAGCTGGTATCATATATCCTATAGCTGAGAGTGAATGGGTGAGCCCAATCCAACTGGTTCCAAAAAAGGTTGTAATCACAGTGATAACTAATGAGGATGGAGAGATTCTTCCAACAAGGGTGAGTAGTGGATAGAGGGTCTGCAATGACTATAGGAAGCAAAACTCATTCACCAAGAAGGACCATTTCCCCTTACCATTCATTGACCAAGTCCTTGAGAGAGTGGCAGGTCATGCCTTCTACTATTTCTTAGATGTGTACTCAGGGTATAATAAAATTGAGGTCTCCCTAGAAGATCAAGGGAAGACTACATTCACATGTCCATTCAGAACCTTTTCTTTCAAATGCATGCCCTTCAGGTTATGCAATGCCCCTGGAACCTTCCAACGGTGCATGATGGGAATCTTCTCAGACATGATAGGGGATTTTCTAGAGGTCTTAATGGATGACTTCTATGTGTTTGGGGATACATTTGAGGGATGTCTGCAGAATGTGGAGAGAGTCTTTTCAAGATGTGAAGAAACAAATCTGGTCCTAAACTGGGAAAAATGCCATTTCATGGTTAAAGAGGGACTAGTTCTAGGACATCTGGTCTCAGGTATGGGGATTGAAGTTGATAAATCCAAGGTTGACATCATCTGTCACCTTCCATCACCAAAAATTGTCAAGGAAGTGAGGTATTTCTTAGTACATGCTGGTTTCTATAGAAGATTCATCAAGGACTTTAGTTCAATCTCTCGTCCCCTTTGTGCTCTCCTAGTAAAGGATGCTCCATTTTTTTGGACAGAAAGTTGTGAGGTTTCATTATCAACCCTCAAATCCTCTCTCACCTCTCCTCTCATTATGAAATCTCCAAATTGGAACCTTCCTTTCGAACTTATGTGTGATGCCAGTGACTTTGCTGTTGGATCTGTGTTTGGACAACATTGTGATAAAACTCCTTATGTCATTGCTTATGCAATAAAATCCTTAAATGATTCCCAAATAAACTACACCACTACTGAGAAGGAGTTACTTGCTATTGTGTTTGCTTTAGAGAAGTTTAGGTCCTAACTTTTAGGATCCCCCATCACTGTGTTCACTGACCATTCTGCACTAAAATAACTCTTCCAAAAACAAGATGCTAAGGCTAGACTGATTTGGTGGGTCCTTCTCTTACAATAATTTGACATCACAATTAAGGATAAAAGGGCGTTGAAAATGTTGTGGCTGATCACCTCTCTAGGATGGAACTGAAAGACAACTCAAATCACCTTTCTGTGTCTGATTTATTTCCTGATGAACACCTATACTCTGTGAGTGACTGCCCTTGGTATGCCGACATAGCCAATTTCTTAGTTACAGGAGTCATTCCAAAATTCTTAGGGACTCAAGCTCGAAGTAAATTCCTTTTTTATGTTAGAAAATATGTGTTTGATGATCCATACCTCTATAAGTTCTGCCCTGACCAATTCATTAGGAGGTGTGTCCCAGAATCTGAACAAGAGTCCATCCTTAAATTATGTCATAGTGAGGCATGTGGAGGTCACTTTTCCTCTAAGAAAACATCTTCTAAGATTCTTCAATGTGGTCTCTTCTGGCCCACCCTATCAAGGGACTCCTACACATTTTTTCAAAGTTGTCCTAGGTGTCAATAAGTAGGGTCCATCAAAAAAAGGAATCAAATGCCACTCACTCCCATCTTAGTGGTTGAAATCTTTTACTATTGGGGAATTGATTTCATAGGTCCCTTCTCAAACTCTAGGGGATATATTTACATTCTCTTAACTATCAATTATGTCTCCAAATGGGTTGAGTCCATTCCTACAAAATCCAATGATCATCAAACTATGATTAGATTTCTCAAGGAAAACATCTTCTCTAGATTTGGAATTCCTAGGCCTATCATTAGTGATTGTGGAACTCATTTTTTCAATAGTCCATTCTCATCACTCATGGAAAAATATGGAATTTCTCACAAGGTGTCCACTACTTACCACCCACAGACCAATGGTCAAGATGAGTTAGACAATCGTGAAATCAAACAAATTCATGAGAAAACTATCAATACTTCTAGGAAATATTGGTCCGAGAAACTCTTGGATGCTCATTGGGCATATCGTATAAATACAAAACCATCCTAGGAATGTCACCATATAGGTTGGTTTATGGTAAAGAATGCCATTTACCAGTTGAAATTGAGCATAAGGCCTTTTGGTCAATTAAGAAAATGGATTATGACCTCTCATTGGCCGGAACAAAAAGGAAATTAGATCTCAATGAACTGGAGGAACTAAGGATGGAGGCTTATGAAAATTCAAGGATCAATAAAGCTAGAGTTCAAGCCTACCAATCTAGGAATATCAAGGTCAAACATTTTGAACCGGGAAAACTTGTGCTCTTGTATAGTTAAAAACTTCATTTACACCTGGGAAAGTTAAGGTCTAGATGGTCAGGTCCTTTCATAGTGCATCATGTATACCCCCATGGGGTAGTAGAGATTCAAGATCCCACAAGTGGTTACATTTTCAAGGTCAATGTTCAGAGATTAAAACCATTCATTGAATCATTCAATAAACAAGAAATAGAGTTTGAGTTAATTGATCCAACATATAAAATGATAAAAAATTGATAGATTTAGGGTTCATGTTGGGATAACGACATTAAACAAAGCGCTGCATGGGAGGCAACCCATGGTTTTCAAGTTTCCTATCATTTTGTTGTTTTAATAAAATTTATATTTTAAATAGAATTAATTAATAATTTTTTTATTTAAAAAAATAGACCGATGACATGTTCTTCTATTATGAGTATGGATGGGTATAAAAGGGGAGCACCATATTCATCCGTGTCATGTGGTGTGATCCTTGAGTAATGCCTTACCCAGAAATTTAAAAAGAAGACAATGTATCATCAGTTTATTTTATTTTAATGTTTTTGTAGGTTAAAATAAAAATACAAAAAAAATAAATAATAATAATAATAATAATAATAAGGGACACGTTGTGGGTCATGGGTCAAAATCAGTCACAACCAGAAACGCTGCAGGGATTCGAACCCGAGACCGAAGGGAGATAGGGGCGCACGCTTACCACTGACCTACGGCTTTTTTTGCTTCCTTATTCTATAATTTTTATATATATACTTATATTTTACTTTCTTTATTATAAAAATATATATATATATATATATTGTTTTTTTTTTGTTTTTTTTTGTTTTGTTTTTCCTTTTTCTACTAGGGAACTCTGCAAGTGACATGGATATCAAAGGATTAAAAGGGAGCAGCAAGAATTTAAACTTCAACCACAAGGTGACTTCATTCCATGATCATCATTTTCAATTTCATTTTTGAACTCCCATTATCTTCCTCTAATACTTCTAAATTTTCATTTCTTCAAACACTGGGGACAATTTTGTTTTAAGTTGGGGCGGAGATGAAATAAAAAAAAATTGCTTTTGTGAAAAAAAATGATTTGAAAAAAAATTGTAAATGGAAGGAAAAATTCCTTTAACTTTGAACATGGTAATACACATTTCACACTTTGAAACTGAATATCAAATAATTTAGCATGCCTTTATTCTGATTTTAATCTTTGTATAATTTCATGAACATAGATTTTGGAAAGTGTGGTTGTCTAATGTGATGTTTCATCGTTTAT
Source organism: Viscum album (assembly GCA_963277665.1). Taxonomy (NCBI): domain Eukaryota; kingdom Viridiplantae; phylum Streptophyta; class Magnoliopsida; order Santalales; family Viscaceae; genus Viscum; species Viscum album. The sequence goes on along the minus strand of OY728140.1, from coordinate 87,876,439 downwards.
ATTTTCATCCAAATAAAAAAAAAGATCACAATGCATGTCCTTTGGATAGTGGGGTATTAGTTTGAGTTAAAGGGGTCCACCAAATAAATAGCATAGGTTTGGTGATCATTTTAGTTTAATACGAGTATTCAAAAAAAAGGTTGCGCGTAGAGCAATGAAATGACTTAATGCATGGCTTTCAGAACTTGGGGATCGTGACTCCATAGTTCTCTAGCCCAAAGTTAGTAATTTTATCTCTATTTTTGGTAATTTGAATTTGTTTTGACTAAGTTAACTCGAGATTATGCCCGATTATGTGGGCTTCACTTAGTGCCCTAAGGTCTTTGAGTCTGGGAGTCATCGGCAAAGTCTCGCTACAGGTGTTGACTCTTTTGAGTGCAACTTCAATTACCATGGAAAAAATGCAAAAAAAAACAAAAAATAATAATACAATAAAAAAATTAATACTCATCTTAATATTGAAATGTGATTCCACCTAGCACTTCCAGCTTTCCCCCCTAGAATAAAGATGAACCCCTATATCTATTGTGATACACAACACATCCTCATACTTAATTGATATTGGATGAAATATGGCAATGAATTTGAACAAAGGAATGGTCTTGGGATTGGGATATGCTTATGAAACTATCATATATTAAAATATTTTGATGGGTTTCATGATTGTTTGGTATAAGGTTTTTTGGTGATCATTGTGTATTAAAATGTTTTTGGAAAAAGGAATTCAAATTTCATATTGTTGAGATATATTTTGCTCGGGACTAGCAAAACTCAAGTTGGGGGGTGTGATTTTCCACTAAATAAGGATAATATTCATTGTTAATATATAAAATATTCATGTTATTTATTATTCATAAACACAATTTTAGTGCATTTTACACTTTGAACATCATTTCACATTATGATTGTAATACCTTCTTAAAATGCACTATTATGTGGTACATTTTTTAACATCATTTAAAGTACCTAGTGATTCATCTGATTTTAAGGAATATAATTATCCATATTTCAATTTGATATTTTGGGAAATTAATCTAAAATTCAATATGATCAGGTTTCATTTAGTTATCAATGGAGAATTTATGGAAGAAGATGAGGATATTTTCTGATGAAAGGAAACAATTCTGGAGAAGTCAGATTACACACCAGCCCACTAATGAGAGTGTGGGGCCCAACATACAAACCCAAGGAATCCCGCATTTCGTGGGATGATATAATACATATATAGGAACAAATAATTCTTCAGGAACCAGTGCTAATGCGCCCTCTATTGTGGTCATTTAGGTGGCCCAAGTTAGAGATAAAATTCTGCGCCAGATTCTGTGGCCCAGAAAAACATTCCACTAATCTAGTCATATCTCTGAATATAAAGCTCCAAATGGGCCCATATTTTAGATGCGGTTAGGAGAAATCCGGGGACCCATTTTTTTATTCTATGTCCCACTCTGATTCGGCCATCTAGAAGGTCTTCCAATCGCGTCTGTTCGGTGGATGAAAGTTAGATGCCACCTCGGGTCAAGGGTGGAAAAATCAACTATCCCTCAACTTTCCACCCACCTATGGCCTACCAAAATTAATTGAGGAGACTTAGACTATTTAAGGCTCGACCCAAGGATTCAAAAATTCCTTTTTAAAGAAGTGGTGGTGGAGGAGTTTAGGATCTTTGGTGCTTTGTTCAATTGTAATTTTATGCTGCGATTTTGTTGTCTCAAGTTTGTCTTTCACATGTAAGTTGTTCAATTAACTTCAGTTTATTAATAAAATCTCTTCTCTTCCTAATATTCTGTTGTTATTCATATCAATTTGATACCATTGGTTCAAGGTGTGAATTTATTCACACTAAACCTTGTGAAAATTATTCACACAACGGTGGAGTGATCATTTTATTTTTATTGTGTTCTTTACTTCTTCAATTCCTCCCTCATGAGTCTACTTCCCGCTTCCATTGAAACCATAGCATCAGTGGAGGGATAACCCACTTATGGGTTGATCCAAGGGAGTAGAAAGGGGATGAATTAGATGTTATTGATCACCCTATTAATGTATAATCAATTCTTTAATTGAGATTTTTATTTGATGATTTTTAAACTCTGTCGTCCTTGTTGAATTTAAGGCCACACACTTCATGTGATAATACAAACCTTTACCTTGAAGTGATCAAAACTTTGATCCTTCAAGTGTATAGGTGATTAGTATTAAAGGGTGTAGGAATTAAACCAGTAAGTGATGATGTTGTTCTATCTTCTTAAATGAACCCATATCAAATATAAGAAATTGAAATCATTGAAAAGGAAATACGTGCAATCCACCCCAAGTGATAACCTAGGATCAACTCACTCTTTTAAATTGAATTCACTTAAATCTTTTAGTTATCCTTTAAAACTATATAAAATAAACCAAATTTGTCCACTTCATAGCCAAAAACAGTCCATAAAATGTACGTGTCTATAGTTTTCTTCTTAGGTATCTGAGGATTCAATAACCCAAGCTAAACTATAAGGACCATTCTACCTTCATCTCTTGGATAAATTTGAGCATGAATCACTAACCCTATGAATTTGGTTCTTAGCTTCTACTATTCAGTTTTTGGTTCACTTGATGAAGGATTCTCATTATCATTTCATTGTAAAGGTGGTGGATGAAAGTATTTTTGTTGTTGAAAAGAATTTTTATAGAATATTTGGATTGGAGGAGGTACTAGTATTGTTGTTGAAAAGGATTTCGATCCTGGTTCTATTGGAATCCATATCTTGGTTGGGTTTGGGGATGATATGACTAGTTTGGTTGGAATTGGATTTGTTGATAGGTTGAAACACAACTTTATGTACCCTTACCTTTTGGACACTAGTCAGTGTAATGATAAGTATAAGGGATTAAAACACAAACTAGATTCGGGACTTGTTATTCCTTCACTTAGTTCACAACCATTTGTCACGCAAACCTGGTGAGGTCACCTATTTTGCTTCTAATTAAATCTATTGAATGAGATGTTCTCACCTCATGGATTCCCCTTGTTCTCAAACCTATTATTCCAAATTATTATGAGTTTTGTACAATATTCTATATCATAAATCAGATATCTACATGAGACTTGTCAATCAGGGCTCCTCTAGATGAGTTGTCGATCATATTTCGATCATTATCGAGCAATCCTTGGTATAAGAACACTAGGAATTGGTTTTATTCCATTTCTTGGTGTGGTCATCCTGCAAAGAGTTTCTTGAAACATTAACAGTATTAATATAGATTCTCATAGGTCAATTTATGTATGACATAAATCCATTTTTTTATTTCCATTCTCCTAGATGTGGGGAAGAATTTATGCAAGAAGCATCTTTTTAGATCTTCCCAATCACTAATCTCTCCTGGTTATAGATTTCAAAAACATTCCTTAGATACTCCTTAAAGTGAGAAAGGGAATGTCCTCAACTTTACATGCACTTCTATGAATCCTCAAGGTTTGAAGCTGAAGCAAACATAGGTGAACTCTTAGATATGTTGATTTTTTGTCTTCACCTACCAGACCATTAAATTTAGGAAGCACTTGTATCATGTTAATGCATAGTTCAAAATAATTTTCCCAGGAGGAAATAGTGAGTTATTGTTTTTTAATAGTAAATTAAGGTATGCACAGATCACACAAGGTCCAGTTGGTATTTCTACCCATGATTTCAGGTTCATAGTGAACACTAAGAGTGTCACTTGAATCAAAGAGTTTTATTTCCTCAAAATAGGTTTGAATTTTTTTGTTCTGAATTTGGTTAGTGTTCTTTTAATTTCATGATCAAATTTAATTGATTGGATTGTTGAACTCTATGTCATTCAGTTTTAAAAAATATATTTTTTAGGTTGTTAAGTTGCACTACCTCCTCGAAAATGGAAACAAGTTTGATGCACACCTATCATGGGGAGTGGAAAATAATATTTTAAATTACCTAATTATAGTATAATAGTTAACTCAAGGTAGTCTTTTGAAGAAGGGTGCACACAAAAATAAGGTTGTCAATTTTTATTAGTTTTTCAAAAAAAAATGGTTTTAATTAATTTTGAATAAAGTGAGATAGAGAGAAGTAGTTTGATTTAATTAATTTTAAACCATTTAGAAAGAAAGTAATTGGAGCGGGTTTGGATAGACCTGGTGTTGTGCAGTCATGTTTTCTAAGTTTTACCCCTTTTTATTATACTGACTAGTAAGAGATAGATTCATCTATCGAGTCCTATCTCCCCCTTGGATAGATGATTATGATGAAAATATTTTTATCTAAAACCTCAGGTTGGTCTACCCTCCTTCTTATGTGTGTAGCATTGCATCATGTTTTCATGATTAATTAGGACAGTCTTTGACTAGGGATTGTTGTTCCCTAATAAGACAATATTTTAACATACAATATTACACACATTCTAGTGACCATCGAGTACTCACCACCCAACCCTAATCTCTTCCACCATATATAGAAAAGAATTGGGTGGAGGGAGATAAGATAAATTAAAAATAAAAGAATCAAAACCTAATGAAACAACATTTGGAATTTAAAACTAAATTAATAATTGAAACCATATTTATAAAGAATAAGGGATGTTATTAAATTGATACAAAAAAACTCAGTAAAATCACATAGTTCTAGCCTCCCCCTTTTCTGATCACTCAAAGAAACTACCCCTCAATATATGGGGAAGTCAAGTTGATGCGGGAGAGGGGAGACATCAGAGAGTAAAGAAAATAAAAAGAAGAATAAAGCATGGAAATAAATATATAGGAGGCTATCATCCAGAGCTTCCCTATCCAATAGATATCTTCTTCAATCCACCCTTATTCTCATATTTATATTCATGGAAGAGGCTTTTGGGTGTCAAAATGGACCATTAATCTATTTTGGGGTATAATGGGTCGTAAACAGTTAAAATATTGGTTCCAAAATTTTCCTTTAAAAGTTTGTGTGTGTTTACCCCTTGTTTTCACTGAATCATAAATATTTTTTTCTATAAATTTGTTTGAAAATACTTTTATCTTTGACCTCCAAATTTCATCTTAATCCTCTACAGTTATAAGTAGTTATATCCCAATAACACAATAATTTTATTCTAGCCAAATACATCCTGAATCATCCTTGAATGTTGAGTATTCAATGTCCCCCTTAATGAGTGAATAACACCTTAAAATTTAATGGTGAAACGTGACTATGATTCCTATTTCAAATCCAATTGTAATCACCTCAATTGGAGGTGTGTATCCTGATTTATGCCTTATTTCTAGAGGTGGGTACATTCTATACGCAAAAATAATTTTTGAAATTGATTTATTTTTTTGGCCATTATATGTTCTAATAACCTCTCGGTTTAGAAGACAAAGATGAATCCCATAAATCAATAAATCCTATAAAAAAGACTCACTCAAATTGGAATAACATTTTAAAATTTATTCCCAAAATACCAAAGTGATTAAAATCTGTTAAAATTCAAAAAATAATCAATTTTCACATTTTATACCAAAACACACCATAATTACAAAATTGACATAAATAATATTAAATTGATAAATTGGGAGGGTTTAAAACTTTTAAATACATATAAAAATGGGGAAAATATTAGCTCTATCACAGGCTCACCGTCATAGTTGACTGTGCTAATTGACCCAGTAGAAAAGTCGTAGTCGCATCTTGATTAGCCGCATCTAGCTAAATCCAGGCCTCATACAGCCATCAATTAGCTATTAGTGATTCTAAGTGAGTTGTTTGATGAGCAGTAAGACATTTTCAACACCATCCAAAATCCACTGGTTCAGCCAGCAGTGCATGTTGTGCTTCCTACCAAAGAGAAACCCACTATAGGTTGAAATGTGTGTCAGGTGTGGAAGTATGATGTGATCAATCATCTCTCCATCATACCTATGAATCTCTTGATCCATGAGGATCTCCACCTATCAGAAGATATGCATAAGGCTCTCTCATAAGACTTGAAAATCCCCCTCCAGTTTGAAATAGAGGTATCCGTCGTAGAAACCTTCTATAATGAGGAGGTCGAGTAAGAAGAATATCAATCCATAATTTCATTATCCATAGTAGATGAGGTCTCTCTCATGCAGGGGAAAATTTGTCCATTGTACATCACCATCCAATTTAGTGGTGTGGAAATTCACCACTACCTAGTGGACACAAGTTCTGGGATCAATCTCATCCCAACCCAAACGCTCTCCAATCTAGGGATGACTAAAGCATATATGAGTCCCTCTGACCTAAAAATTCAATGATATGAAAGGAACAAGTAGATAACATGTGGAAGAATCCTTTTGAAGACATAGTTCAATAGCTTGAAAGAAAACATTGAATTTATGGTTTTTGTGGCAACCCTGCTTTTTATTACACAATTAAACATAATTTATTACCTTAACTTCACTTGATACAACATAAAAGATAGAGAGGTATAGTGTATTTAGGGCTTAGGATCATTACATTACAACTTAAAACATGAAATACAACATCTTTATTGAAAACTTCCTTTACATGACCACTACATTCCCTCGTACTTAGAATTTCATGGGATAACCTGAGGACATGCATAAGAAAAGGGGGAGCTATATAGCCCAGTAAGAGAATAATCATGGAATAACATGAGGAATAAAATACATATTAGAAAATAGGCATATCAATAGAGAAAAAAATAATCATAAACATAAAGTCATGATAAATCATGATAATCATAACATGGAAATGTGGCAATAACACTTAACACGGAATTAGCATGAGCCAAGTCTCATTGCACATGGAGCATGAGTAAACCCTCATTGCACATGAAGCATGAGTAAACCCTAGTTGCACTTGAATTAGCATGAGTAAACACCCATTACACATGACGTATCATGATACTATGTTTTACCCAATGCATTGGAGTGCTATCATGGTGCACCCTTCTTAAACATTTCATTTCATGCATAAGTGTGCCACATGGATCATATAACATTGATTCATAAAACATCATCATTTATTCCACGATAAAGAAATGTGTAATTCATAAATGAAACATTATAATCAATAACTAAATTTTCATAAAGTTGAATACCCTTGATAGAGAAATTGACATGGTATTCACTACACAATGACATTGGCTTGGAAAATCGGTGCAATTTCGGCAGCGTAATGGCGTGACGTAAGAATTAATAAAAATGGTTGATGAGAGAGAAAGGGGTGTCTCATCATATGTACATTAAATGGATAGTAATGGGGTCATATAGATACATTTCCCAACAATTGTAATGGAATTTAGATTCATGATACAAAATAATTTCTTGAATGTAAGTGAGGAGAGATAAATTCCTTTCAGAATTTCGGCATAGTAACGGGTGTACATAGGAGGCATTTATTGAGAGAGAAAGGGTTATATCATAATTCAAAAATAAATAGGGACGTATAGAGGAGGTGTGAAACCATACCCCAACATTTATAATTGAAATTAAAAGGGCATTACAACATTAAGAAAATTGGACAAAATGAGAATGAAAGAAAAACCCTTACTTGGAAGTGTGCTTTCAAAGGCTTGAGGGAGGCTTGAGAGAGGCTTGAGAGAGGCTTCTTAGGAGATTGGGTGTAACAGCCCAGTCCAGCCCACAATCATGATACTGTCTACTTTGGGCCTGGCCTGCATGGTTTTGTTTTCCCTGGGCTCTGGCCCTCAGGCACACCCCAGGAAAAGGCCTCATGATGGGAGAGGTATCCACACCACCTTATAAAGGAGTGCTTCGTGATACTCCTCCTTCAATTTATGATTTCCATAAACCACCCCCCCCCTAGAAGGGCCCAGCATCCTCACTGGCACATCAAATGGACACCGGCTCTGATACCATTTGTAACGGCCCAGTCCATCCCACGATCATGATATTGTCCGCTTTGGGCCTAGCCCGCATGATTTTGTTTTCCCTTGGCTCTGGCCCTCAGTCACCCCCCCAGGAAAAGGCCTCATGATGGGAGAGTTATCCACACCACCTTATAAAGGGGTGATTCATGCTCCTCCTTCTCCGATGTGGGATTGCCATAACCAAATTGTCACACCCGGACATCTGTAGTAATTTTATTTTTATTTTATAATTTTTATTTTGCATTAAATTTTCTTTGTTGAGATGCTGGCCAGACCAGATGAGAGCTTCTGTGTTTTTCTAATAAATGAGCATTTTGGTGTCGTAATGTTCATGCACGCATGTGACACGAATGAATCCATGTGGCTTCTCTTGATCAATGTGCGGCATGCACGACGCATGGGTAATTAATTAATTAACAAGTTGAATAATAATTTAAGCACAAAAAAATGAAATAAGAAAAGTGATTAAATAATTCAATAGTTGTTTAATAAAAACAATTATAATAATATTGGGGCTATTTATCTTATTTTATTATTTCAATTAATATTCTTTTTTAGTTAGAAAATATTAAATTATTATAATGGTTATAAATTCTATCATCGCGTTATTGTTATTATTATTAATTTCATTACTATTTTAATAAGGTTGTGTTTATTTTCATAAAGTCTCTGAAAAATAATAATAATAATAATATTAATTAACATCACTTTTTTTAAACCAACATTATTTTTCTAAATTAGATTAGAGATTTTATTTAGGTTACATTTTTTCTTTTTTTTTCTTTTTTTTTCTTTCATTTTATTTCTTTATTTTCTTTTCTTTTTTATCTCTTTTTTTATCTCTTCTCCCTACCCCCTCTCTTGTTCTCGCCACGTAGCAACTTCACCCCCTAACCCTAACCGTGCTCTGGCCTGCCTCCTCTCAAGTCTGCAACTGCCGCTCGCCCCTCCCCTTGCTTTTCCCCTCCAGCGCAGCCTCCTCTGGTGCAGAACGCCCTCTCCCTTTCCGGTGAACCGAAGCAGTGCAACCCATCGGTCTTACCCCCATCTGGTGCGGCCCCGTTAGCCTCCCCATCCAGCCACCTCCGGCTCTCCAACCACCTTGCACCACACTCCCCCCCAACTCGTAACCCTCCTGTGATGTTCCCCTTTTTCCTCTGGCAATTCGGACCGGCAAGCCTCCTTCTATCCAGCAAAACACACACGCCACCCTACAACCCCCCTTGCTTTGAATCCCAGTGCGCACCACCCTTGGAAGCACCCCCTTCCTCTTCTGACGAGGCTTCAGCCAGCGCGACACCTTCTGACACCCTACATTTGGCTCGAACAGCTCCTCGGACCTTTTTCATAGGTGCGATATACCTCTATTATTAATTCTTTCAATTTGATTAAGTTGTGGTTAGAGTTTTTGGTTTGGCATTTGGTTAAATTTTTGTGTAATTGGATTTATGTTTTGGTGTTATAGATTGTTTTAGTTGATTGCGGTGAATTCATTGCATGATTGGAGCATTGCTTTGATATTTGAGGTTTTCCGACATCAAGGTAGGTGGTTCCACGTCCAATTATTATTTGATTAATTAATTTGAAAGTTTAATTTTTTTAGAGTGTTATTTAACTAATGTGTGTGGTGATAAGTTGATTTTCATTGAAGTTTTACATTCCATGAAATTGTTTAGTAGTGTTTCTTCATAATACATGTACTTAATGCTGAAATATTATCTCTGGTTAATTGTTAGTTTTTTTAAAATTGTGCAGTTATTTTTTTAAGAAGTGTAAAGGGTGAAATTGGTGTTTTGGTATAGCTTTGGTATGAGTTCAGTCTTAAATGAGTATTTGAGTGGGTTTTTGGTGTTTTATTCATGCAGAGAACTTTTAATAAAGGATAGAAAGTTTTTCTGGTGGGTTGTTTAACAGTAGTGATGGTCTTTTCAACTGTGTGGGTAGCTTATTTAATTGTGTGCGTAATGCAGTTTGTATTCCTGAGGTGACGTTGTGTGTGTATGGTCATGTAAGGGGGATTGGGTCGGTCTAGTGAGTAAATCATTGTTTTTATCTCAAAAATTTATTTATGAAAATTTGGGTTATTTTATTAAATCATTATTAAGGGTGAAACAATTTTCTGGTTAAATTGTTTTAATATTTTTTGTGCTTAAAGTCATGCGACGTGTGGGGAATTTGTTTAATAAATTCTGTTAGTGGCGTGTTTGATAATGGAAGTGATTTCTTTGACTATGAAGTTGTGTTAATTGATTGTGTAACTGATTCATATTTAGTTTTGAGATATTTTTAGTGTGTGCCTTATTTCAAAATGGTGTTTACATGTGTAAGTGGTGGCTCGTTTAGTGGTGAGTGTCTTTTAAATTGTCCAGATGGTTTAGTTGAGTATGTAACCTATGCAGATTGTGTTTTGAAAATATTTCGGTGTGTGTATGGTTTTAAAAGCGGGTTTGGGTGTGCAAATTGTAATTTTGCGTGCGTAAATACCCTGTAGGATTTTATGAATTAGTGTGACATGTGATATGAACATGAAACTTGTTTGAGCACAAACCGGGAATCCTGAGTAGCTAGGAGGGTGGACTAGACTAGTGGGCTAGTGTTCCGGAGGTGACTCGACCCAGTTTCGCTGGCAGGACTGACGATTGCAACACTAACTATACATATATGTTTTCTGAGGGTCGTGGCCTTCTAAGCCACGTTTTTTGAGGTTCGTTGCCTTCTAAGACACATTTCACCAAGACACGAAGATCTAGAGGCCCAAGCTATCTAACACCCATGTGGCCTCTCCCATATTAGGGCTCATTTGATACTTTATTCTCATCAATGTGACACATGGGTTATTTTAAAAAGTAAGGGTGTGTGTGTTTTAATTTAAGTTGTTCCATTTGAAACTGTTTCCCCTAATCCTATTTTCTTTTAAACTGTTCAAGCATTTAGTTATTTTCTTTAATTAAAATTGAAAATGTATTTTTCATCTAATAATTATATGTGGAACTTTTTCTCATTGGAATCCTATGGGTATTTTATCTCACACCCTACATACACCATTGGGTGTATGTAGACCCTATTTCTTTTTCTTTCTAGGTCGAGGCATCGAGCATAGCATGGATGGTTTGGGTCCTTAGTGGCACCCTCTTGTCGGTTTGGTGGACGTGGCTTGGGGATGTGACCCCTCATGTCGCACGGAGGTTTGAGTTAGTGCCTTTTTTTGTTTTTCCTTTGTTCTCATCCCCTTTGTTTTTTCAGGTCGATTTATAAACTATAATTTTGACCCTAGTTTAATGGAGTGTTTGGTTGTTCACAATAGTTTTAAATTTATTATTCTTTCTAATTGTTTCATGTTTATTTATTTAGTTAAATTGTTCCCATGTTTTATTTTTGATACCCCGGCACTTGTGCCTGCCCATGGGGATTGGGAACGCCCTTTAGGCCTTGCCGCGAACCGGGTCGGGCACTGGGTCGGATGGCGACCCGACCTGGATCGTGATAAAATGGTATCAAAGGGAGGTTTTGTTCTTATTATCTGGGGTGTTAGATAGATTGAAGATAGGACTATCGATACTCGAGGGATAGGTGTGAGAAGAGCATCATGAACTCTAACTTGTTATGATCCTCGAGTAACCAGGTGTAGTTCAGGATTTAAGTTTTTGGTTTTTCTTTGTGTGGATGGGGGATGACAGTAGGATTAAACTGGTACTACGCATGGTCTCATAGGGATTAGTGACCCATGTGATGCCCGAGAGTACACTTTGACACTTCTGGTGGTTGGTGCTTGCCTAGGGCATGGTCTGCTAAACCATTTAGTCGGGTTAGACCCAACCAATAGTCATCCTTCTAGGTACTTTAATGTTTTTGATTCCTTGCTTCAGTTTTGGGATTGGCACGAAAGTGTTTTTCCCTTAAAAAAGGTAAGCGGACTTTGGTGGTGTTCTTATTTTATTTTGGTGTGAGTTTGGCATGCATTTTGGGGTGTGTTTCTTTTAAACCTTGTTTCTGGAAGTTGGTGTTTGATTTTTCAAAGATGAATTTCTAAAATAATGTCTTGGGTTATTTGGGATTGAAGTGAATTATTTTGGAAACATGAAGTATTTTTTTTGAAATATGTCTTGAATTTTTTAATTTGTTTAAAAAATGTATTTTCAAAATATTGGGAATGTTTTGTTTTGAAAGCGGAAGAGCCTTATTTCGTCTAGTGGTATTCCTAGGGGTGCTTGTATGTGCATGTGGAAGTGATTAATGGATAGTTGGTGGATCAGATGGATGGGTGCCTAAGTGGCACAAAGATGCATATTTTCTAGGCATCATGGAATATCAGTGGTGAGTGATTGATTTTTTTAGGCTGCTTCTTTTGTCCTGAAAAAGTGGGTTTTCTATAAAATGGGTTTTTGTGCTTAAATGGTTTTTGAAATTGGAAAATGGATTTGAGTTCGAGGTGAAAGCGATGAGTTCAAAAGAGGTGTTGGGTTTTATTGTACTATTCTTAGTTTTTCAAGCGGGTGTTTTTATTTAAGAATTAATTAATGTTATAAATTGAAATTGTTTGATTTGTGTCCGATATATGAAGGTTTTCTTTGTGATGTGTTTGGATTTTTGGAAGGTTGTTTTGTGTTTCTTGTTTGGGATATGCCCCCCAGAAATGTCCCATGGATTTCCAACAAGTCTCTCAGTTCTTGGCTCAGCCCCGACTACCAGTGGAGTGGCGGAGTTGGGTTATGCTCGGTGGTGTTGATTGTTCATAAATGTCAGGGTCAGTTGGATATCATTGAATGATTTGGGAAAGTTTTAAGTGTCTCATGTTTTTTTAGGAACTCCAAAAGTTGTGTGGGTGTAATTTGTCTCGAGTTTTTCTGGAGGAGTGAGACTACACCATCAAATGGTGATCGTTCCGTTTTTGTTGCAAATGAGGATGTCGTGAGCGATCCTCAAGACTAGCCTCATCCCACAGTCGTACCTAAGGAATCGAAGGAGAGAGAAATTGGTAGATCTCGTAGGTGCTCGACTAGTCAACAGGTAGAGAAGGAGGTGCGTTTGACCTTTTTGATGAGCTAGCTTCATGTTCCCAAAAAGAGGTGTCGAACAATCAGTTTAAAGCTTGTAATAGTTGTTGGTCTTGTTCATATTGTGGTAAGGGAAGGTTCCTCATCTGATGAGGAGTGGGAAAAAAAGGAACATGTTCTTGGAGTTCCCTTTCTGTTAGATTTCATCGTGTGTTTGAGAGACCGATCAATTTACTATCTCTAGTATGGTCAGTCAGGCACTCCAAGTTGTTTTCCGCAATTCTCAGTTGGTAATTTGACGGTGTGGGTGCTTGGGGCATGAGGAGAAGTATACAGGTTTCTTTTCTAGTGGAGGAAGTTACAGTCAGAGGTGGTCATCTTATAACTGTGAGTTGGTAGATTTTTTAGACATCAGGGCCCCAGTCATAGGTCTCAGGGTGAACCTTCTGCGCCATCAAAACTCATCAGACGTGGTACGAGTTTGGTCCGACTTAAGTTCGCAATGACGGATGGGGAAAACTTAAATTTCCTTATTGTGGTATCGCCTCTGACATATTCATTTTTATTGTGATGGGTATGAAGGTCGTGTATCCCTGTTACAGTCTTAGTTTATGGGAGTTCCTCATAGGCCTTAAATAGGTTCGAAGAAACTGTATTCTCGTAGAGCCAGTAGGTGGGCTCTGTAAACCTTCTTGTGGGTCGATTATGAGTCGAAATTGTACTCATTTTGGGGATGCTCTCGTCTTGTGTAATTGACACGTGCATGTCCAGTTTGCCACTAAGTTTAGGGATTTCTGCTATCAACACCATCTTATGTGGTTGAGTTTGGTCCACTATGGAATTTTCCGTGCAAGTCAAACTGTGTTGGTGGGTTTGTGATGAAGAGTCCAATACGTATCTATAAAACTAAACTAGGAATGCCCGCGCGGGTTCCGTGGTGTTAGGAAATTTTTAAATGGTGGGGAGACCCAGTGCGGGTCTCATCGATGTCCCCTCTTGTGTTGGTTAAACATAGGTAACTTTGAGGGTCAATCTAGTGTTAGAGGTTTGACTAGGATTGTGATTCGTTTTTATTTCAAGAACAAATCTTGGACAAGAATCATAATATGTTGGGGATACCACCATAGGGCGCTTGGTGGGGAAACCCCTTTCTTCTGCTCTGCCCGACCTCGACCATGCAAATCGGTTAGCTCAGGTAGTGTGTTGCTGGACAAGTATTCTTGGAGATCTCGAGCGGCCCTGATGATCCCTAAGTTAGGGGTCGGGGTGTTCCATGTTTTAGTTCTGTTTGAGGTGAATTCCTTGTTGGTGGTTATTTTGCGTGGTGATTCTAGTTTTGAGATCTTTGAAGTTTCAATTCATGGGCATTTTGAATTCTCATTCTTTGAGTGATTAAGTATTTATTTTAGGTGTCTTCGTGGTCTCGCTTGGAACCCTTGGTTGACCTAGTCTTTTGGGACTTTTTGGGGGCAGAAAGTGTCATGGTGGGGAGAATTGTCACACCCAGACATCTGTAGTAATTTTTATTTTTATTTTATAATTTTCATTTTTCATTAAATTTTCTTTTCTGAGATGCGGGCCAGACCTGATGAGTGCTTTTGTGTTTTGCTGATAAATGAGAGTTTTGGCATCATAATGTTCGTGCACGGGTGTGACATGAATGAAGCCACGTGGCTTCACTTGATCAATGTACGGCCTACACGACTCGTGGGTAATTAATTAATTAACGAGTTGAATAATAATTTAAGCACAAAAAAATGAAATAAGAAAAGTGATTAAATAATTCAATAGTTGTTTAATAAAAACAATGATAATAATATTGGGGATATTTGTCTTATTTTATTATTTCAGTTAATATTATTTTATAGTTAGACAATAATAAATTATTATAATGGTTATAAATTTTATCATCGCATTATTAATATTATTATTAATTTCATTAATATTTTAATGAGGTTTTGTTTGTTTTCTTCAAGTCTTTGTAAAATAATAATAATAATAATAATAATAATTAGTATCACTTTTTTTAAACCAAAATTAGTTTTCTAAATTAGATTAGAGATTTTATTTAGGTTATATTTTATCTTTATTTTTGTATTTTTTTCTTTCTTTTTATTTATTTTACTTATTTTCTTTTTTATCTCTCTTTTTTTCTCTCTTCTCCCTCCCCCCTCTCTTGTTCTCATCATGTAGCAAATTCACCCCCTAACCCTAACCATGATCCGCCCTACCTCCTCTCCAGTCTGCAACCGCCGCTCACCCCTCCCCTTACTTTCCACTTCTGGCGCAGCCTCCTCCGGCGCAGACCGCCCTCTCCCTTTCCGGAAAACCGAAGCAACGCGACCCACCAATGTTACCCCCATCCGGAACTGCCCCATTAGCCTCCCCATACATCCACCTCCATCTCTCCAACCACCTCACGCCACACTTCCCCCCCCCCCCCCCCACTCAGAACTCTTCTATGCCTCTCCCCTTTTTTCTATGGCGATTCGGACCGGCAAGCCTCCTTCTGTCCAGCAGACCACAGACACCAGCCTACTACCCCACTTGCTTCGAAGCCCGGTGCGCACCACCCTTGGTAGGACCCCCTTTCTATTCCGACAAGGCTCCAACCGGCGTGACACCATACGACACCCTACATTTGGCTCAGACAGCTCTTCAGACCCTTGTCATAGGTGCGATATACCTCGATTATTAATTCTTTCAATTTAATTAAGTTGTGATTAAGGATTTTGGTTTGGAGTTTGGTTCAATTTTGGTGTAATTCGCTTGATTCTTTGGTGTTATAGATTGTTTGAGTTGATTGTGGTGAATTCGGTGTGCGATTGGAGCATTGCTTTGATATTAGAGGTTTTCTAACATCGAGGTAGGCGGTTCCACATCCAATTATTATTTGATTAATTAATATGCAAGTTTAATTTGTTTAGAGTGTTATTTAACTAATGTGTGTGGTGATAAGTTGATTTTCATTGAAGTTTTACATGCCTTGAAATTGTTTAGTAGTGTCTTCATAATACATGTACTTGATGCTGAAATCTTATCTCTGGTTAATTGTTAGTTTTTTTTAAATTGTGCAGTTATTTTTTTTAGGAAGTGTAGAGGGTGAAATTGGTGTTTTTGTGTATCATTGGTATGAACTTAGTCTTAAATGAGTATTTGAGTGGGTTTTTGGTGTTTTAGTCATGCGGCGTACTTTTATGAAAGGCTAGAAAGTTTTTTTGGTGGGTTTTTTAATAGTGGTGATGGTCTTTCCAACTGTGTGGGTAGCTTCTTTAATTGTGTGTGTAATGCAGTTTGTATTCCTGAGGTGATGTTGTGTGTGTATGGTCATGTAAGGGGGATTGGGTTGGTCTAGTGTGTAAAGCATTGTTTTTCTCTCAAAAATTTATTTATGAAAATTTGGGTTATTTTATTATATCATTATTAAGGGTGAAAAATTGTTTTGGTTAAATTGTGTTAATATTTTTGGTGCTTAAAGTCATGCAACATGTGGAAATTTTTTTAATAACTTTTGTTAGTGGCGTGTTTGATAATGGAAGTGATTTCTTTGACTGTGCAGTTGTGTTAATTGAGTGTGTAACTGATGAAGATTATGTTTTGAGATATTTTAAGTGTGCGCCTTATTTCAAAATGGTGTTTACATGTGTAAGTGGTGGTTTTTTTTGTGGTGAGTGTCTTTTAAATTATCCAGAAGTTTTAGTTGAGTATATAACCTATGCAGATTTTGTTTTGAAATGATTTCAGTGTGTGTATGGTTTTAAAAGTGGGTTTGGGTGTAAAAATTGTGATTTTGCATGCGTAAATAACCTGTTGGCTTTTATGCATTAGTGTGACATGTGACATGAACTTGAAACTTATTTGAGCACAAACCGAGAAGCCTGGGTAGCTAGCAGGGTGGACTAGACTAGTGGGCTAGTGTTCCGGAGGTGACTCAACCCGGTTTCGCTGGAATGATTGACGATTGCAACAGTAACTAAACATATATGTTTTCTGAGGGTCGTGGCCTTCAAAGAAACGTTTTTTGAGGTTCGTGGCCTTCTAAGCCACATTTTCTGAGGGTCGTGGCCTTCTAAGCCACGTTTCACTGAGACACAAAGATCTAGAGGCCCAAGCTAGCTAACACCCACACAGCCTCTCCCATATTAGTGCTCGTTGGTTACTTTACACTCATCAGTGTGACTCATGGGTTATTTTAGAAAGTAAGGGTGTGTGTGTTTTAATTTAAGCTGTTCCATTTGAAACGGTTTTTATTAGTCCCATTTTCTTTAAGACAGTTCAATAATTTAGTTATTTTCTTTAATTAAAATTGCAAATGTATTTTTTATCTAATAATTATACGTGTAACTTTTTCTCGGTGGCATCCTACTGGGCTTTTAGCTCAGACCCTACATACATCATTGGGTGTATGTAGACCCTGTTTCTTTTTCTTTCCAGGTCGAGGCATAAAGCATAGAATGGATGGTTCAGTTCATCAGTGGCACCCTCTTGTCATTTTGGTGGACGTGGCTTGGGGATGTGACCCCTCATGTCACATAGAGGTTTGAGTTAGTGTCTTTTTTTGGTTTTTCCTTTGTTCTCATCCCCTTTGTTTTTTTAGGTCGAGTTGTAAACTGTAATTTTGACCCTAGTTTAAGGGAGTTTTTGGTTGTTGACATTAGTTTTAAATTTATTCATATTTCTGAACGTTTCATGTTTATTTATTCGGGTAAAATGTTCCCATGTTTTATTTTTGATACTCAGGCACTTGTGCCAGCCCGTGGGGATCGGGAATGCCCTTCGGGCCTTGCCGCGAACCAGGTCGGGCGCCAGGTTGGATGGCGACCCGGCCTGGTTCGTGACATTGGGGCACCTTGGGAGGATTATGGATAGTGGAGGGCAGAGTTTGGACGAACTCCAAAGGCTTTTAGTGAGAAGGAAGTGGGAGCTTGGGTGGGTTTATATTGGAAAGGAGAAGGAATAGTTTATTATTTAGGTTTGGGTCACCTCACATTAAACTAATCAAAACCACAATCTAGCCCACGGTTTTTTCCCATGGTTTTTTCCAAAGGGGAGTGGAAAACAATATTTTATAAGTCAAAAGTCTGAACTTCTTAAAATAATGGGGTTTCTTATGTGGAGGTGAGTCACACTCCCATGGAAAACAATTTAAAAAGTAAAAATGTTTAATAAGTCTTGAAGGGTCCACTAAAGCTTTTTAAATTAAATAAAACAAACCCAAAATCACATTATTTTAATGTTAAAACATATATTTCCCAAACATAAAGTTTATAGTATTTTATTACATTAGGATTGGGTCATTATGATGTCATAAAACACATTATATATTAAACGGTATTTAATTTTTACCCAAAAATTTGGTTATCTTAGAAATTTATGAAAAAATCACCGTTAGATAATTTCGACGTCCTAATTCCAAAAGTAATATTCATTTTATCTAAATAATTTTATAAATATGTTAATTTTCACTTTTAAAATAAAAACCGACATTTATCGAAAATTCATGGGTTTTGACAAAAATGGCTTTCAAACCTTAATAAAAATTACCATTGCATTAATAAAATTATACGACCATTTATATATAATAAAAACTAATTTAATAAAAATAATAATATAAAATATTATTTAATTCAAAAATCCATTAATTCGTCAAAATAGATTTCTTAGTTGAACATTAACTAAAAATACTATTTGTGCTTTAAAAACTATTTACAAGGTAATAATAATAAAATGAAAGTATATTCATTATTATATAAAAATAATAATTTACATAACCATAATACTAGGTTCTTGTTAAATAACCCCTAAAAACACCCGCATAAGACCAAAGAGTGAGGTGTGCGATGGTGACAAACTCTTGGGGTGGCTCGGATAACATCGCTTGGGTGGTAATCTCTATCAACTTCCACTTCTCCCATAGGCGGTTTCGCTCAATCTTAATGTGTTCAAGCTCAGCTTGATCTTGGTCAAGAGAGAATCCCAATGACACCACCTCATTTTTTAGCTCTGAAAAATGGGCTTCATATGGGGCACATCTACTAGATGAGGCCATCGCTTCTTTTGTCTGAGTAAATTGGATTTGTAAAAGCCCTATATTTATACTAATTATGTGATCACTGTTCAATGGCTATATTAGAAATGGTCACAATTATTAACATAAAACCAAAAAAAGTTGAAATTTTATATAAAATTTTTACATAAAGAGACATTTAATTAGATCAAGTTGGATTTCCATTAATGAAAGTTTGGGTCGTTACAATCTTCCCCCCTTAAGAAATTTTGCCCTCGAAATTTCCTTTTACCTCACTAAAACAGATTTGGGTAACTTTGATTCATCAATTCCTCTGATTCCCACGTCGCATCTTCAAACTTGTGGTTTTTTCACAACACCTTGATGAGGGTCATTGTCTTATTTCATAGAACTTTTTCTCTATGATCTAATATATTCACTGGTTTCTCCTCATAAGAAATATCATCGTCAAACTATACCACCAATAAAGAGAGTACATGTGAAGGTTCTGGTATGTACTTCCTTAAGAGGGATACATGAAAGGCATCATGTACTTTGGACATGGTAGGCGGAAGTACTAGTCGATAGGCCACAACCCTGACATGATCAAGAATCTTGAAGGGGCAGATGTACCTTGGACTTAACTTCCCTTTCTTTCCAAACCTCGTGAACTTATTCCACAGAGATATGAGTAGAAATACCATGTCTCCAACTTTAAACTCAAGGTCTCATCAACGGTTATCTGTATAACTCTTCTATCGACTATGGGATGCCTTGATATGCTACTGAATGGTTTTCACCTTCTCCATCATTTCTTCGACCATTTCTGGTCCAAGTAGCTTACACTCACCGACCTCATCCCAACATGCCGGTGTTCTTCTCCTTTTCCCATAAAGGGTTTCATATGGTGCCATTTGGATGCTCGAGTGGAAACAGTTATTATAAGAGAACTCAACCAGAGGAATATTTTGATCTCATCCTCCTTTAAAGTCCATTGAGCATGCTCTCAACATGTCTTTGAGTGTTTGGATAGTCCACTCATATTGGCCATCAGTTTGAGGATGATAGGCCGTTCTGAAGTTCAGTTCAGTATTCATAGCATGTTGAAGAATCTTCCAAAACTTAGAGGTGAATCTTGGATCTTGATCGGACACAATAGATAGTGGTACTCCATGAAGCCTTACCACTTCCCTGATATATATCCATGCCAATTGATCCAATGAGAAACCCTCCCGAATAGAAATGAAGTGTGTAGAATTTGTAAGACGATCCACAACAACCCAGATTTCATTTTTGCCTTTGGAAGTCTTTGAAAGTCTGGTGAAAAAGTCTATAGTGATGTTCTCCCATTTCCATTCTAGTATGGGAAATGGTTGCATCATCTCCTTAGACTTCTGCCTCTCTGCCTTCACTTTTTAACACACCATGCACTTCGATGTATATTCAGAAATCTCCTTCTTCATATTATCCCACAAAAAATTCTCTCAGAGATATCGATATATCTTTGTGTTTCCTAGGTGAATAGAGAAATTTGAACTATGTGCATCATCCGAAATTTCATTCTTCAGCTCCAGAATTAATAAAACACATAGTATTGTCCAAAATCTCACAATTCCTTCTTCATTAACATTAAACTCTAAGGATTTCGCTTTTCCGATAGCTTCCACTTTTTCCTGAATTCTCACATCATCATTTTCAGCATCCTTTAAACATTCCAAAAGTGATGGTTGAGAAATCATTTGTGAAAGGATTGATTATGTTCCCTACTTTATAATTCCCATGTCCATCTTCATCAAATCTAAGAAGATTTTATCATTTTCAATTCTCATCAATGATAGAATCGTTGGGTCCTTTATACTTAGGGAATCTACCACCTTGTTCACTTTCCTAGGGTGGTAATGGATTGAGTAGTCATAGTCTTTAATCTACTTTAACCATCTTAATTGGTGCATGTTCAACTATTTCTGTGTGAATATATACTTGAGGCTTTTGTGGTTCGTATATATTTCACACTTCTCCCCAAAGAGATAATGCCGCCAAATTTTCAAAGCAAAGATCACTGTAGCCAACTCGAGGTCATGTGTTGGATAGTTCTGTTCATGAACATTCAATTGCCTTGAAGCATAGGCAATGACTTTATCATTTTGCATCAACACACATCCCAGGACCTTCTTCGAAGGATCACTGAATACCACAAAAAGTTCTCCACTTGTGGGTAAAGTGAGCACGGGCGTAGTGATAAGACTCCTTTTCAACTCCTTGAATCTTTATTTGTATTCATCACTCTAAGAAAACTTTACTCCCTTCTGATTTAGCTTGGTAAGAGGGTTGGACAATCGTGAGAACTTTCTCACAAATCGTCGATAATATCCAGCTAACCCCAAGAAGCTACGGATATCTGTTACCGATGTTGGCCTCATCCATCCCTCAATTGCATCTATTTTGGAGGGATCCATAGATATCTCGTTGCTTGTGATGATATGGCCCAATAATGAGACCTCTGTCAACCAAAACTCACACGTGTTGTACTTTTCGTATAGCTTCTCCTTCTATAAGGTCTCTAGTATAGTTCTTAGATTATCCTCATGATCCTCATTGGTTTTGGAGTATATCAGAATATCATCTATAAATACTACCAAAAATTTGTCGAGGTAATCTCTAAATAATATATTCATCAAGTCCATGAAGATTTCTAGAGAATTAGGGAGTCTGAAAGGCATTACTATGAATTCATAGTGCCCATATCTTGTACGAAAAGTAGTCTTGGGGATATATTCCTTCTTCACCCTTACTTGATAATATCCCGACCGCAAATCCACCTTAGAGAAGTATTGTGCTCCACGCAGCTGATTGAATAAGTCGTCAATTCGTTGGAGAGGATACTTGTTCTTTATTGGGATTTTGTTAAGCTCATGATAATCGATGTAAAGGCACATTGACCCATCTTATTCTTGACGAAGAGGACTGGTGCACCCCATGGTGAAGCACTTGGGCATATAAACCCTTTATCCAGAATCTCTTGTAGTTGTTTCTTTAGCTCCTCAAGCTCCACAATAGCCATTCTATACGGAGTCTTGGATATTGGAAATTCCCTAGGTATATGATCAATTGAGAATTCAACATCTCTTCTAGGAGGAAGACCAGGCAATTCCTCGGGAAACACTTCAATGAATTCTCTCACAATAGGCATGTCTTCAAGGATGGTTGCTTCCATAGACTCAATAATCTAAGCCAGATACACGTGCTCATAGGGAATTAATATCCACTCTTGAGATGATGGGGCTAAATAAGATTCATCTTCTTCCTTGCACTTGTATAGAATCGGGGGTCGATTATCCACATGGAGAGTGATTTCCCTCTCCTGACAATTTATGTTGGATCTATATAAGGAAAGCCAGTCCATGCCAAGAATCGCATCAAATTCTGCCAGAGGGAGTATGATGAGGTTTTCTGGGAAGTTTAATCCACATATTATGATAAGGTAGGTGTTATATTCATGGGATGTAATGATTTCCCCATTTTATGTACTCACCGACATCTTCACTTCCATGATTTGTGGTGGTATAGGATTGTTCTACTAAACTTTTAAGATATAAAAGAATGTGTAGAACCTGAATCAAAAAGTATGTTCACTATTCTTGAATGAATAACTAGTGTACCTGTCACCACTTCGTTATCGGGGTTCACTTCAGAAGTAGTGATGGAAAAAGCTCACCCTTGCTGCCTTAGAGGTTGTTGGTTGCCTCTAAAAACCCTTGGCCTAGGGCACTGATTTCCAAGATGCCCTGGTTCTTTGTAGTTCTAGCAATAAACCACACGTCGAGGTACGAATGGTGCATTCCTCTCCTATATTTCAGTCGTGGGTTTTTCTTACCGACAGTTAATAGCCCGGTGCCCTTCCCTTCAACACCTAAAGAATTTTCTCGTACCCTTTATGAAATTTTCGGGGTGCTTCTTTCCGCACCTTTGGAAAGTGGGGTGCTGGATATTTTTAGAACCATTGGATTTATCCATCGGACCGCCAGTATTGAATTCCACCATATGCTTCTTATCCCCATGATACCCCTGAGATTCTCTGATCTCCATTTTGACCTTGAGGGCACATTGGACAATTTCCTCATTTCTATTGAAGTCACGAATCGCCAGCGCTTTCCATAGGCTAGGTTTTAGCCCACCAAAGAAGTGGTCAACCTTGAATTCAGGGGTAACAAAAAATCTAGAGCTGTATCGTGAAAGCCTTGTAAAGTTTTCCTCATATGATCTGACATATTAGTCGTCTTTTTTCTTGAGGGAAAGGAAGTCCCTTTCCTTTTTAAGTTATAGGGTACGTGGAAAATATTTATCGAAAAACATCTTCTGGAAATCCTTCCATTCCAATGCCTTGATCTCCTCCTTAGGCTTCGTATTTTTAATCAATGTCCACCATTGATCAGCTTCACCCTCCATATGATAAGCAGCCAGGAGAACCTTCTCTTGTTCAAAACATTGAAGGATGGAGAAGATCTTCTCAATGGAGTTGATCCATTGTTCAGTGATTTAGGGATTGGATGATCCATTAAAAGTAGGAGGCCTTTGTCTCATGAATCTCTCGATAGCGACTTATTATTTCTTAGGGGGGTTGACCATTCCTCTTGACCCATTTTTCTATTCAAATCTTGAGTTTGCTAAGAGAGAAGCGTGACAAAGTTCATGATTCCCACTCCCATTGGATTGGGCATCTCATTAATATTTTCATCACATTGATATTCACATCGGTTGTTAGCCTGAGTCCTCCTATTACCATCCATTAGCTGGAATAAAAGTAAAGTTAGGGGTAACACATAAAGGGTGATACAAGGACAAAACTGGTGACTTATAAATAACTTTTATTTCCTTAACATATGAATCTATCGGCTTTATTCTATGTTATCTATGATCTACTTTCTAACATATATTCTTAGGGAATTTTTTTTCTCCCTTAATAATGGTTCATACTAAGATTGTGAATTTACCAAAGCATATCCCCCGGGAGTGTCGTAACCGAGAGTGCAGCAAGGCTCATTGTTGTGCACCAGTTCCCCTTCGATTCAAGCTTAAAGTGGTGTTTTTGGGTTTTACCCCTAGGATACATCTGTTCTAGAGCCGCCTCTACCTGCTCGTATCCAGATAGGGATTTATTTTCTTGATAAACCACTTACTCAATACTCACAAAAACTTAGGGATTTTTCATTATACTTAGTCTTGTCTCTAAGGCTTTACTAGGGTTTTCTAATCCTAATCCCAAAAATAACTAAATCTATCCTCTGATACCAATTATGGCAACCCTGATTTTTATTACACAATTAAACATAATTTATTACATAAACTTCACTTGATACAACATAGAAGATCAAGAGGTCTAGTGTCTTTGGGGATTAGGATCATTAAATAACAACTTAAAACATGAAATAAAACATCTTTATTGAAAACTTTCTTTACATGACCACTACATTCCCTCGTACTTAGCATTTCATGGGATAACCTGAGGGCATGCCTAAGAAAAGGGTGAGTTATAAAGCCCAGTAAGGGAATAATCATGGAATAACATGAGGAATACAATAAATGTTAGACAATAGGCATATCAATAGAGAAAAATAGAAGCATAAACATAAAGGCATGATAAATCATGATAATCATAACATGGAAATGTGGCAACAACACTTAATATGGAATTAGAATGAGCCAATGCTCATTGCAAATGGAGCATGAGTAAACCCTCATTGCACATGAAGCACGAGTAAACCCTCGTTGCACTTGAATTATCATGAGTAAAAACTCATTGCACATTATGTATCATTATACTATACTTTACCCAATGCTTTGGAGCGCTATAAGGGCACACCCTTCTTAAACATTTCATTTCATGCATAAGTGTGCCACATGGATCATATAACATGGATTCATAAAACATCATCATTTATTCCATGATAAAGGAATGTGTAATTAATACATGAAACTTTATAATCAATAAGTAAATTTTCATAAAGTTGAATACCCTTGATAGAGAAATGGGCATGGTATTCACTACACAATGACATTGGCTTGGAAAATCGGTGCAATTTCGGTAGCGTAACGGTGTGACCTAAGAATTCATAAAAATGGTTGATGAGAGAGAAAGGGGTATCTCTTCATATGTACATGAAATGGAAATTAATGGGGTCATATAGATACATGTCCCAACAATTGTAATGGAATTTAGATTCATGATGCAAAATTATTTCTTGAATGTAAGTGAGGAGTGATAAATTCCATTAGGAATTTCGGCATAGTAACGGGTGTACATTGGAGACATTTATTGAGAGAGAAAGGGGTATCTCATAATTCAAAAATAAAGAGGGAAGTATGGGGAAGGTTTGAAACCATACCCAACAATTATAATTGAAATTAAAATGGCATAACAACATTAATAAATTTTGACAAAATGAGAAAGGAAGAAAACCCCCTACTTGGAAGTGTGCTTCCAAAGACTTGAGAGAGGCTTGAGAGAGACTTGAGAGAGGATTATTGGGATATTGGGGCACCTTGGGAGGATTCTAGAGAGAGTAGGGCAGAGGTTGGATGAACTCCAAAGGCTTTTAGTGAGGAGGAAGTGGGATCTTGGGTGGGTTTATATAGGAAAGGAGAGGGAATTGTTTATTATTTAGGTTTGGGACACCTCAAATTAAACTAATCAAACCCACAAAATATCCCATAGTTTTTTCCCATGGTTTTTTCCAAAGGGGAGTGGAAAAAAATATTTTATAAGGCCAAAGTATTAACTTCTTAAAATAGTGGGGTTGCTTATGTGGAGGTGAGTCACACTCCCCAGGAAAACAATTTAAAAATTCAAAATATTTAATAAGTCTTGAAGGGTCCACTAAAGCTTTGTAAAATAAACCAAACAAACCCAAAATCAAATTATTTTAATGGTAAAACATATATTGTCTGAACATAAAGTTTATAGTATTTTATTACATCACTATTGGGTCATTATGATGTCATAAAACACATTATATATTAAACGGTGTTTAATTTTTACCCAAAAATTTGACTGTCTCAGAAAAGTTTTAAAAATTCACTGTTAGATAATTTCAATGTCTTGATTACAGAAATAATATTCATTTTATATAAATAATTTTCTAAATATTTTAATTTTCACTTTTAAAATAAAAACCGATATTTATAAAAAATTCATGGATTTTGACAAAAATGGCTTTCAAACCTTAATAAAAAATACAATTGCATTCATAAAATTATATGATAATTTATATCTAATAAAAATTAATTTAATAAAAATAATAATATAAAATATTATTTAATTAAAAAATCCATTAATTCATCAAAATGGATTTCTTAGTTGAACATTAACTAAAAATACTATTTCTGCTTTAAAAACTATTTACAAGGTAACAATAATAAAATGAAAGTATATTCATTATTATATAAAAAAATAATGTACATAACCATAGTACTAGGGTATTGTTAAATAACCCCTTAAAACACTCACATGAGTCCAAAGGTTGAGGTGTGCGATAGTGACAGACTCTTGGGGGGCTCGGATAACATCGCTCGGGTGGTAATCTCTATCAAATTCCACTTCTCCCATAGGTGGTTCTACTCAAGATTAACGTGTTCAAGCTCAGCTTGAGATTGTTCAAGAGTCAATCCCAATGACACCACCTCCTTTGTGAGCTCTGATAAATGGGCTTTGTATGGGGAACATCTACTGGATGAGTCCATGGCTTCCTTTTTCTGAGTAAATTGGATTTGTTAAAGCCCTATATTTATACTAATCATGTGATCACTATTCAATGGCTATATTAGGAACGGTCAAAATTCTTAACATAAAACCAAAGAAGTTGACATTTTATATAAACATTTTGCATAAAGAGACATTTTTTTCAAACACTTTCATTGGGGCGTGTGTGTCCGTCTATGGGGGATGTCGGTGTGGCTTTTTTGTTGCCCCGCATTCCCACTTTCCAAAGGCGGGAGTCATCCATTCCTTATTCAGGGACGTCTGCTCCTTGATTGAAATGAGATGATGGGGTGTCGGTTCCTCCTTCCGTGGATTCCTCCTCAGAACTTGTCACCTAGTCCGGGTCTCCCTCATAGATTTAATACGTTGTTTGTGAAACTCTTCCCAGTTCCATGTTTCCATGGATGACAGTTAATTACACTACTTCTGTCAGGACATTCCAAGGGGACTGGTTAGGGTAGCAACCTTTAGTTGGGGCAGTAGTCACATCGAGGCATCATTAACATGTCTGAACGCTGGGGAATTGGCGTGTCTGTCTTTTGTCCCTTGATATAGGGCTTCTCAAGGGCGCGAAAGCCCGAGGCATCCCACATTGATCACGGGGAATCATATTTCATAAGCATGTATCTGAGGTTTTCCTCAGCTTCCCATGTTTAACACAGGGTATGCCGCAAGTTTAACGTCCAGCACAGACGGTCGGGCTGATCAGAACACTAGCTGGAGTGGATCAGATTGAGGAACCCCTCTTGAGGGAACACTGATATTGGAGCCAGCCTGTGGGTAGCTTTTCGAATGCTATGGAGGGGAATGGGGTGGCATGATCTCACCAGGATGTGGCGGCCCAGATAAGAATCAGTATGGATGATGGAAAGCTACATGGAGTGGAGGGGAAATGAAATGGAGCTGTTGTGGAGATGACGGTGGTGATGGGATTGAGTCTTGAAGAGACTTCCTACGTATCCCCGTGGTGTAGAATCAAAGTCCACATAGTTCAGAATGAATGTGTGGGGATTACACTCCAAGATTCCCAAGGTGGTGGGAGAACCGACGTGAATGAGGTCAAAATGACAAGGTGTTGGGATTGAACCTTGTGAGGCTTCCTACGTACCATGCCTTAACATGGATCAAAGTCCACGTAGTTCAGGTTGGACACTGGAGAACCGACGTGAAGAAGAACCTTGGTCCAATGGGTGGTGGGCTTGAACCGCGTGAGGATTTCTACGTACCATGCCTTGGCATGGATCAAAGTCCATGTAGTTCGGGAAAGGGGATGTTGAACTGACACAAAGGGGTGTCAGAACAACTGGATGGTAGGGTCACAATTTCTTACCACTGGATTAGAATTCATTTTAATGTCAAGCGAGACAGGGGGTGTGTTAGGGAACCGACGTGAAAAAGGACCTTGGTCACAGTAGATGGTGGGCTTGAACCTCAGGAAGGCTTCCTACGTACCATTCCTTGACATGGATCAAATACCACGTAGTTTAGTTGAAAAGGGGGGCTTGGCACACTGACACGAAGACGGTCGGGGCCAATGATTGTTGGGCTTGAACCTCAGGGAGGCTTTCTACGTACCATTCCTTGACAGTCAATGTCCTCATAGTTCAGGTATAAATGTGGGTGTCAGAGAACCGATGTGAAGAAGGACCTTGGTCCGATGGGTGATGGGGCTTGAACCTCAGGGAGGTTTCCTACATACCATGCCTTGACATAGATCAAAGTCCTCATAGTTCAGGTGGTGTTTTCATCGGTGAACCGATGTGAAGGTGAACCCAGGGGTCCACTGGTGGTGGGATTGGACCTCATTAGGCTTCCAACGTACCATGCCTTAACATGGATCAAAGTCCTCATAGTTCGGTGTGCATTTTAACGTCATGCTAGATGGGGGGCATACAGTTTAACGTCATGCTGGACAGGGGAATACTATTTAACTTCATACTAGACGAGGGCATTGTCATGGTCGATGATTACTCTAAGCCCACGTGAGTCGTGCTCGGTGTTAGAAACAAGAGACAGCAGAGACCTGACGATCGCGTCGCAAATGGTGCATCTGTGAGAAGCGAAGAGGGGATTACGTATTAGACGGCCCATGTTGCTAGGACTTACTCCAGGATTGAGGCCCGAAGTGAGACAAAGTGCAGAGGGAGAGGGATTTGGGACTGAAGAAATGAGGTGCCTCATTCCCTATCACGCCCTCTGCTGGCCCTGGTGGTGAGCAAGTACGGAGGTGCATGGGTGCTACCTTCCGCAAGAGGGGATAGGGGGCTTACACCAAGGTGGATGCCCTTCCCCGCGGAAAAACTTCACTCCCAGAAGGAGGATATCATCCCCTGTGGGGACTAGAGGGCGTAAAGAATGTCTGAGTCGGGGGGACCCTGCGTGTGAGGCATGGGGTCGGGTCACAGTTTAAGGTCATGTGTTGAGGACGAGGTGCTTTGTAGTTTAACATCCTGTAGCTCAGACAAGGTGGGTTTACTCTGCACCCCTAGGGCTTACATGAACGGTACCCTCTGCTCCTTGTAGGAGGGAAGGTACCAGCAATTCCATGTAGAAGGGGGGTCACAGAGTGAACCATTGAGGGGTTCACGTTAGCATGGCTATGCAAAGAAGCAATAGCCATTAGCGTGCCTATGTGAAGAAGCATTAGGTGAAGCAATGCTATGGGTGGTTTCGTCCAGGGGAATTTTAAATCACATCATGCAAACCTAGAGGGTCGCACGGGAAGAGGAATTTCCAAGCAGAGGGGTCCACAGGCAGGGGCCTTGCGGAGCTCGGTTGCTTTGCATAGTAAAGGGAACTTGCGAAGGGATGTGCTTCGTGAAGTGGAGTGCTTTGGCCTTTTCATGGGGCAGAGGTGCGAGTGGGAGGTGCTTCGTGAAGTGTAATGGTGTTCGCGGAGCACTGCCTCGCGAAGCATAGGTGCCTCGCGAAGCAAGGTGCCGTGAAGCAGTGTTCTTTGCGAAGTACAGTGACCCTACCTTGGCATGGGGATCACGTGTACAGGGTGGGTGTTTCGCGTAGCATAAATGCTCTACGACTGCCCGAGTCCCCTTGGGGATCCCCTTCCTTCGCAAATTCCCTTAGGCTTTGCGAAGGGCATCCCTCTCGGAAGAGGGGCTCAAAACGAGACACGACAGAGGCCTCTCGCGAAGTAAGAATACCTCACGGAGCTCATGATTCCCAGAGTGAAGAGTGCTTCGTGATTTGGGAGTTGAGAATCCAAAATGTCGGATTGTCCGTCCGGAGAGCTCAGGGGGAGCTCGGTATTTATAGTCAAGGGGAACCGTGAAGCAGAGCTCACGCGGCACGAAGGGGGACTCGGTTGCTTTGCGGCGGGTCGCGAAAGTCAAATGGATTCACAGAGAGGTACCGCCTATTCTGCTTTGCAGTAGGTTCGTGAACGTTAGGGAGTTCACAGAGTGTTACCGCCTCCGGTGCTTCACGGTGGGTTCGTGAATGTCAGGGCATTCGCAGAGCGGTACCGCCTCATTTGCTGCGCGGCAGCCACATTTCTTGGGGGGCTTCGCATCGGGGCTTTGTGAGGCAGGGTGTGGGGCCTCTTTTTTATCATCCTTTTTGTCCAATATTTTGGCACCAACAAATGCCCCCCCCCCTCCTTATACTTGGAGCCGCGAATGGATCAAGGGTCGAAGTCTGAGGGAAATCGCCAAAATCAATGGCAGTTCGCGGTGTGAACTCGCGAAGAGGGCGCGTGAGGCGGACAGGGGCCGCGCGGTCCGGACGCTCCGCGAAGCTCCGTGCGGGCTGGATGCGCCGCGAAGCTCTGGGGTCACTGCCTATAAATAGGGGCTGACCTCTCTTGTCTTTTTCCTTCTTTGAGAGTTTTTCCTCTTGCGATCTCAATTTGTGAAGCTCCGTGTACTCCGCGTCTTCTCACCGCGAATCGAGCTTCGCAGCGAACCGCGAGTCTCCGACTCCATGACTACTCCAAGAGAACGTCTACTTGCAAGCCGAGGAAAGACCCCATGTCTTGGCTTTGCGAACGAGCTTCGTGAGAAAGCTCCACAAACGATCTTTGTGACCCGAACCGATTTTTTTTTGAGTTCTAAAACCGTAATGGCCCATCAAGAAGTTGTGCTGGGGGTGCTCGCAGACACCGCCCAGAGGGATGAGATGGCCAACTGTCTGGGCCTGGGGGAGGTGGTTCGAAGCCACTCAGACTATAATTCTTTGATAGAATTTCTATCAGAGAGCCAAAATAACTATACACTATGCAATAATCTTCCCTTGTATGGCTTCAGGCTGAGGGATGATGTCTTCATTCTTGAGGCGAGTAGGGAAGAACCAGCTTGCTGGTTTAGGAGCACGTCGTGCCAATGCCAATGGTTCAGGGCGGCCGATGGTCATGCGCAGAAGGAATTCACACCTGTCACCGTCAACTATCTGTACAACCATCTGAACAACATTTATGGGAATCCATTGCAATCGGAGACATCCCCTCCCCTGTAATGCACCATACTGAAGGCAGCTTTGCAGGATTCGAAGAAGGGGTGGTTCGATGAGTGGGACCTGCGCCAGGGCAAAAACTTCACCAATGATTGGGCATGGGCCTACTGGGTAGGTGCCTAATGCGAGGAGTTTGAGGCCGATCTGAGGAGAGTGGGCTTGTATGAGGTGGCATGGGCCTCCCAATTCCACATTTATCAACCAAAACAGCTGATGCCGGATCTGTTGAGCAGATGGTCATCTAGGACCAACACTTTTCACCTGCACCATGGGGAGGTTGGCATCAGTCTGTGAGATGTCCATCAGACCTTTGGGGTCCCGATCTTGGGGGCCATGTATGATGAGTTCCTCATCATCATGAGTGTGTGGGAGGATCCAGAGCAGATGCTACAGCTGGCGCTGGCACTGATGAGACTGGTCCCCGGAGAGGACAAGGAAGCAGTGAGAGATTTCCACTTTAATAAGTGGTTCAAGCAGTTCCTGAACTTCCCAGAGGATCGAGAGTTCCCTATGAGGCCTCGAACTTGTCCGAAGGGGGCTCAACGGGGCAAGGAGCACTCGTATTGGAGGCTCTTGGAGGACAGCGAATGGAAGACCTGGGGTTTCAGTGTCAGCACTGAATAGCAGCCGATAGTCAGGATGGTGGTGTTTATCATGGCCCTTATCTGCAGTTGGATCCTACCAGTGAGGGATACCGACATGGGGGTGCAGCCCAGCTCGTTCATCATGGAATCCATGCTGGCCATAGGACGGTGGGTCAATCTGGGGATTCCAATGCTCGCCAGATTGTACAGTATGCTGCGGAACGTTAGCAAGGGCAAGAAGCCGCTGAGGATATGCGGGCCCTTCCACCTTCTGTATGGGTGGATCGCGGCGCACATTAGGGGGGTTTACGAATATCCAAACCCCATTTCGCCACTGGGGTCAAATTTCTGTCCTTCCATTATGAATGCTGCCAGGAGCTTCCCAATCAAAATAACCATACCGATGGTGCTAAATCAGGTGTGGAAGGCAGACGAGTTTAACTTCCACCCATTTCCATTTCCAATGGGGGTACTCACCGACAACGGTCAGGGAACGGAAAAGCACCAGGCTTATCTCCTGGACTTTCGAGGTGGATTTTTGGTGGCACGGGTGGATCGTGAGCCACTCTATGAGCCGTACACCCAGCACCGGTTCGCGAGGCAGTTTCGGTGCCTGCAGCGGCTGACCCCTTAGGTCTACTAGGAGGTGAACCATGAGGAGCACATGTGTGTGATGAGGCAATTGTGGCTCATGTTCACATGGGAAGATGGGAAAATTCTAAATGCATTTCCTCCGCCTACTGCTGCCTTTGGACTGGTGAAGGATTATGCCATCAGCTGGGAGGCAGCTTACCCGAGGGAAATGTTTAAGCAGCCAACCATTCGGGCTGGTGACGGCGGGCCTCCCCTATCCTGAGTTCAGGGTCGGAGGGCATCAAGGGCCTCTCGCGGTGGCAGGGCTGTTGTGGCGGCAAGACCTGCACCAATTGAGGATGAGGTGGTAGCGGCGGATCCTACAGTGGTGGCAAATCTGGTGGTCCCAGAAGAATAGAGCCATCCGAAGGGGCGGCCACTAAGGGGATTCTGCATAATATCCACTCAGGCTCTGGGGAAACGGTTGCACCATATCGACATGACAGAGGATGTTGTTTTCCCGGAGGCCTGGGAAATTTGGGACGTCAACCGGAAAAACATCAGTCTTCCCGAGATGTGGGAACACCTGAACCGTCTCGGGATGGTTCTACCGGGTATAAGTCAAGTTCGGGCTGGTTTCACGGTGTCTCTGGCAGAGGCGGAGCAGTATCTGGACGAGCTGGAGGAATGTTTCCATTCTAGTGGTGTCCCACGTCCAATGACAGACTGGGTCAGGGTACTTCTGGATTAGATGGTTCCCCCGCAGCTGTTGGCCGCCGAACTGAGAGAACGCTTCCCCCGTTTGGAAGATTCAGACGAATCCTCTTGGAGATACGAGACTGGTGGAGGGAGCCCATTGGAGGAAGGTGAAGTCTGTGATCAAGACTCGGATCTCGACGATTTCACAGAGACTCTTGAGGTAACATCCCAAGTTTATTTCCTCGGGGTGTGCTATCAGGTCATCATGGATTTATTACCAACATCCGGATCATGCAGGAGGAGCTTGTACGCAGACCTCTCTCTCGCCCCTTGGTGGGTGACGATCCAAGACCTTAGGAACCCGTGTCTATGGCCGCATCCAGTTATGTGTCTGGCAGAGCTAGGGCACCCAAGGTGGCTTCTTCAGGATCTCCAGACCTTCCGACAATATACAGAGGGCCATGCCTCGAGGTTTTGTCAGCATCAACTCAGGAGAGGCACCAAGAGTTTGATCTCCGTAAGTCTTCTCCACTGAATTCATTGTTGTCATATGTAGATCGTGCCAACTAACATCCACACCCTTCCCTGTCGCATACAGTTCTTCGACTGTCATGGGCTGTCACGGCAAGGCTGGTCGGGATGTCTGGTGGAATCCCTCCTAGGGGCATGCCGGTGATCATGGAGATAGTTACCCCGCCTACCCGAGCTTCAGCACTCCCTATCATTGGTGGGACCATCGACAGGGTCATGCCCAAGGTTATTGAGGTGGACTCCGATGATGAGGATCGACCGGTCGACCCAAGTCCCGCCGCACCTACTCTGGCGCCAGATGTTGTGCTGGATTCAATGCCAAATGCAGATCCTGCTGAAGATCTCTTGCGGGTGTATCCCGCATACGAGCCTGCCAATCACACGGACAGGGACGAAATGGCCTCTGATGAAGAGGACAACAAAATAGTCCACCTCTGATCGTGGAATCTGATCATTTACTTCATCAATGACACCCCCAAGCGTTGTGGTTGAATGAGATGAATAGAATCTGCATGTGACGATGCGAACTGTGCGCTGGGGGAGTGGATGCCCAATTCCCTCATACGATCATCCGAGATCTCATGGCAGAGAAGATCCGGGAGTATGATTGCGGGCTCAGCATGGGCTGGCAACGGAGGAAGGCAAAAAACATCAAGAAGCTTCAGGAAGCTGAAAACGAATTCCAACACCTACTGATCCGGGCGGATGAGCATTCAGCCTCTCTCAATGCACAATATGAGATGATCTTGCGACTGAAGGCCCAGCTGGTAGAGGTGGAAGAGCATATGAGGAAGGCTTCTGAAGAGATGGTCGTCATTTAGGCTGGCGTAGAGTGGGCCTGAGCTGAGGCTGATGAATTGTGCCCCATCGCTGCTGAGGAGGAGCGGGAGTTGGGTCGGCGGAAGCCATTCCTAGACGCCACAAGTCGAAGGGTGAAGGAGTTGCAGCATTCTTTTGGTGGGGTCAATCTGTCCATGGGTGGAGTTGGCCCTCGGGTACTGTAATGGTTACAAACCCTTAAACGTACTTTCATGCTTTAATTTTTTTTGAATGTCGTAGCATGCACTAGTTCCTCTGTTTTCACTGGTTCATTGCATCCTTACAATGTTTTCGGAACGTCCAGCGACAATTCCCTAATATCACGTGGGTCAATCCCTATGTGAGAAACAAGAGATAGTCACCTCGTCACCCCATCCAAACACAGGAGTGTAAACCAAGCTTCGGGCATCCGGGGTTTGGATAACCGGTATGGATTTCCGAGAAATGAGAGAGACTTGACTGGAGAACAAAGTTCTCAGAATAACTGAATTACCGTTTTTTTAGCGTGCTCTTGTTCATGAACGGTGCAACGCCAAGGGCGATGAAATCTGTCTGAACAGATAGTGTGGGAAGTGTGAATCACGATACCCAAAATTTGTAAAATTGTGGGGGGTGGCGTGACAATGGAGGATAATTGTTGACCGTGGCGGAAACACAGCATCCATATTTCATTAGCCTGAGATGGGGACAACAAATGAGGGCTGACCGCTGACCATCTTCGCAACACGGGTCCTAACTCAAATATCATCAATCAGTCTTCCGGGACATTGTCCCGGAATAGCAGGCGGACCATAGGTCGAGCATCCATACTATTAGGGGGTCCCTCCAAACATGACCAGTCTTCCGGAACGTTGTCCCAAGACAGCAGGAGGACCATAGGTCGAGCATCCATACTGCTAGGGGGTTCCTCCAAACATGAAAGCGGACGAGAGTCTGAATAAGGGGCATACGAAGCGTGGAATGTGGAGTGATGGTTTGTTCGAACAGAATCCAACACTCATGAAATTACACCACTGTGGTGGGAGTACGCCAGATGGGAGAATCAATTTGATCATGGATCATTCCTTTTTTCAGATAGGGCCTATCTGGAGAGGGGGTTTGTCGCTTCACAATGTCATCTTGGGGCATCCTGAACTTGTTTAGGGCAGAGCTATAGTTGTGTGGTTCCCTATGAGGAGTCTTGCCAGGGGGCCGGAAAGGGGAAGAACTGGTTTTATAACTCCTGGAGGCTGGCCCTAGGAAAAATACCAGGGTGTCCCTACGTATCCCATGAGGATGGTAATCAAGCCACTCGTAGTTCTAGAGGCACAGTTAAAAGTCATGTAGGACGACGAGACTCCTGGTTGCGCTGGTACACATCCTACCAAAACTACTTATCCCACATGATTCATGCTCGATGTGGGAAATAGGAAGTAATGGATAACTTTCCCAACCCAAGAAGAAGCATGTTAGGGAGAAGGAACGCTCGGTGAATACCAGCCCAATGACGCTAACACGTCCATGTGGCGCACCTATATGCGCGAATAGGTAGAGCTGAGTATGTTGGAATTCCACTTGAACATAAGTAAGTGGAAATGTGTGAATCATGACACTTGATATTTGGATCACAATTATGGCGGCATGACGAGAGGATAACTGTTGACCGTGGTAGAAACGCAGCATCCATATCACATTAGCCTAGAATGGGGACAGACAAATGAGGGTCGACTGTTGACCATGTTCGAAACATAGGACCTGTCGCAAATGTCGCCTGAGATCTTTAGGGACGTTGGCCTGAAATGATAGGAGAGCCCTTAGGCCCAGCATCCATGGAGAGCCCTTAATCCTACCATCCATGTCGTCCAAGGGTCCTTTTGGACGTGGAAGAGGATGAGGATCCAAATAGCGAGCACACAAAGCTTGGACATGGGACGAGGGGATGTCCCCATGAAAATTCCACACTTCAGACTCTTTGTCAAAATGCATCTAAATACGTTAATGAGACGTATTATACAGGGGGAGTCGAGTCTCTTCCCATAGGGGGATCTTAGTTTAGGGTCGTAGAATTTAGACCATGGATGGATGGAAAAACAGGAGGCATGCGGCAGGTAATTACAAAAACCCGACGTGGATGGGAACCGGGGATGTGTATGGCACGGTGAACAACCCGACGTGGATGAGGACATAATCCCATACCACACTGCCCAACCCCCCTGGAAGATGTTTTAGGTCAAGGGACCGAAAACAAGAGTTGAGATGGGCCTGAGGAAACATTCACAGGCATTCCTACATATCCCATGAGGATGGGAATAAAGCTACACGTAGTTCTTAAGGGTGTCACAGCGCGGTAAGGCACCAGTGCAAAGGATGAGGGGGGGGGGGGGGTGCGCGGGTCTAGACCTCGCACCAAGAGGAGCGGTATTTGATAGATCTTGTTTGTCCTTTAAGGTGAGTGTTTTTTTTGTGAAGCGACAGGCCGAGGGTAGCAAACCCTGGTGTCGCCACAAGAATCAAGCCGTAGTGGGCGTTGAGAAATGGTATGGAGCATGACCAATACCCAACGTGATGTCCTCTATGATGAGGCCACCACAATGCAGTTCCATTTTTCATCGTGCGGCCAGGACGATAATGTCACAGTTTAGGGTCTTGTGATAGGACCAAACATGCATTTTAACGTCATGCAGCGCAGACTTAGCAGAGACGATGCTAGGTGGGGAATGTGTACGGTTCCATACAACATAACCGATGTGAATGAGGACATGATCCCACGCCACACCATATGCAATTCCGAGAGAGGAACCTCAGGCTGAGGGGCCTACATAAAGGTGAGAGGTGAAGGGGGAGAGACTAGCTCCCAAATGAGCTAGACCCGAAAATGAGACATTCGGGTAGTCCTACGTATCCCATGAGGATGGGAATCAAGCTAGACATAGTTCTGAGGAGATCTTAGTTTATGGTCTTTGAGCTCGGACCGTGGGAGCCCTGAAGGATGCCATATTGCAGCTTTATCCCCCCGACATGCAGAGGTGCACTGAGGGATAGTTCCAAAAGTGTCGAGATTCCACCTGGACACAATGGGGTGGAACATAATGTGAATCATGCAACCAACATTCGAGGACTGAAGGGGATAGCATGACGACATAGGGTTACTACTGACTGTGGCGGAAAAGCAGCATCTATATCGTATTATCCTAAAATAGGAACAACAAATGAGCATCGACCGCTGACCAGATTCACAACGCGGGATTTGTATCGATTTGTTGTCCAAAACCCTCAGGGGAATTGGCCTGTAACGGTAGGAGAGACCTTAGTCATGGTATCCAGGCTGTTCTTAGGGGTCCCTCCAGGTGTGAAAGGTGATGAAAGCCCACATGAAGGGGAACATGAAGCTTGAAAAGTGGAAGGAACTTGACCAAGTTGAATCTGACACTCTTGTTCCTAGACCAGAGTACTTTTAACACATGGGCGAACCACAGAAAGGGGTCGAGGGACTCAACTTGATGGCATCCAAGAGATGGAAGATTCCCGAGAAAAGGGGGCATAGTGACAAAAACCCTGTACCATACCTATATATCCCCCTCTTAGAGAGGGACAGGACAAGGGGCCTAGGTGACCGGGAAATCAGGAGATATCTAATAAGTGGGGCTGGACCCGAAGTATAGATATTCGGGTGGTCCTACATATCTCATAAAGATGGGAATCAAGCCACATGTAGTTCTGGGTAGATCTTAGTTTATGGTCTTAGAACTCGGACCGTGGGTGGATGGAAACTTTCCAAGTAAGCACAGACCTTGAACCGATCCCTAATACCACGTGAGTTAAACTCGGGGTGGGAAACAAGGGAGGAAGATCCTTATCGCAATACCTGAAACGTCCAACAAGGGGAAGTCGGTGAAGAGCCCCGAAGGACACCTTTAATGCGTCTTTGTTCCCCTAACACGTAGATTCACACTGAGGAATAGTACCAAGAGTTTCGAAAATCCACTTGGACATGATGAGGATGGAGAAGGATGTGAATCGCATAACTACCATTTTGGGATTAATGGGGTTGGCATAGCGATGGAGGATAACTGTTAACCGTGGTGGAAAAATAGTCTCCATATCGCGTTAGCCTGAAGTGGGAACAACAAATGAGCATCGACCGCTAACCATATTTGCAACGCGGGATTTTTATCGATTTTTTGTCTGAAACCCTCAGGGTCGTTGGCCCGTAACGGTAGGAGAGCCCTTAGGCATGGTATCTAGTCCATTCTTGGGGGTCCCTACGGGTGTGAAAGGTTATTAAAGCCCGGATGAAGGGAGAAAAAAATCCTGAAAAGTTGGTGCGGACGTGTTCGAGTAGAGTCTGACATTCCAGGTAACTAAACTAGAGTACCCTTAGGCACATTGGTGAACTGCCAAAAAAGGTCGACGAAGCAGCTCAGGAGAGAGAGGTACACAGCATGGTCATTACAAGCCTAGCGTGAATGAGTACATAGTCCCGCAACACGCTATATACTACCCTCTCTGGGGAAGGGAAGGCCAAGGGGCCAAGGTGGGATGTAGATTTTTGGAATATGGGACTGGACCTGAAGAATAGACATTCGGGTGGTCCTACGTATCCCATAAAGATGGGAATCAAGTCGCACGTAGTTCTCAAAGATACCTTGGGGCAGGATACCCTAACGAGGATGTGTGTGGCGCGGCGAGTAACCTGACGTGAATGAGGACATAATTCCGTACCACATCGCACACTTCGGGTAAGGACTTGGGCTAAGGGGCCCGAGAAGGCCAAGGGGCCTGAGGCTGGGCCTCGGTCAGGGAGGTCAGACCAGCTGGCAGTTTAATGTCTTGTAGTGAGGATGAGGGCCAGGGGCCTGAGGAGGCCAAGGGGCCTGAGGCTGGGCCTTGTTCAGGAAGGCCTGACCAGCTTGCAGTTTAACATCTTGCAGTGAGGACGAGGGATTGGATGAGGTGTCTCTTCTGGGGATGTGTACGGCGTGGCGGGTAACCCGACGTGAATGAGGACTTAATCCCACACCACACTGCACAACCCCATCATAGAGTACCTGGGCCGGGGGCCCGACTGCTGGCATCACTCGGAGGGAATTGTGTCGCTTCGGTATGGGGCAGAATGAACCACTGCACTTGATGTTTGGGACATCTTGGGGTGGACCTGAATATCCAAGACAATTGTTGACCATGTTCGAAACACAACATCCCTGAGGTGACCTGATATGGGAGCAACAAATGAGTGTCAACCGCTGACCACATTCGAAACGCGGGACTTGTATCTGCTTTTTTCTCGACATCCTCAAGGGTGTTGGCCCGAAGTGGTAAGAGGGACCTTAGGCTGAGTATCCATACCATTCAGGGGCCCTTCCGGATGAGGAAAGTGATGGAATCCCAGTCAAGGAGTGGGTGAAGCATAGTTTTTCCCATCTACGAAAGAGGCGAACATCTCCAAGAAGGTGGACATATAGCCGAATCGAGGCTAACTCGACGTGAATTGGGGCGAAAATATGCTCCCTTCCATATGTCCTGACCCGAGGGGAAGAATTATGGATTTTGGTCTGGACCAACAGATGAAATGTCCGGGCATTCCTATGTATCCCATGAGGATGGGAATCAAGCCATACATAGTTCTTGAAGCATAGTTTAACGTCATGTCGGACGAGATGCAGTTTAACGTCATGTGGGACGGGATGCTTCTCATCTGGGGATATGTACGGTACAACAAATAACCCAGCGCGAATGAGGACATAATCCCATGCCACACTGTACAATCCTGCAAGAGAGCCTGAGTCATGGAAGGCCAAGGGGCCTGAGGCTGGGCCTCGGTCAGGAAGGTCTGACCAGCTTGCAGTTTAACATCTTGTAGTAAGGAAGAGGGCCAGGGGCCCGAAGAGGCCAAGGGGCCTGAGGCTGGGCCTCGGTCAGGAAGGCCTGACCGGCTTGTAGTTTAACGTCTTGCAGTGAGTACGAAGGAGATATTAGTTTAAGGTCATAGAGCTCGGACCATTTTGCAGCTTATTGTTATGCAGGACGATACTGAGCTGTTTAACGTCATGATGGACGATGATGTAGTCTCACATTGTGCAGGACGATGTTGTAATTTAAAGTTATGCAGGACTGGGTGCAGTTTAAGGTCATGCGGGACCTTGGTGCAGTTTAGGGTCATGCGGGACCGTATAGTTTAAGTTCATGCTGGACCTTAATGTACAGTTTAATGTCATGACAAACGAATATGAGTAGTTTAATGTCATGCAGGACGGTGGTTCATTTTATGGTCATGCGGAACCATAATGTATAGTTTAGGGTCATGTGGGACTGTACAGTTTAAGGTTGTGTAGGACCATGGGGCTCAGGAAAAGTATTTCTTGAGGAACTTGGTGTTGGTGGGAGGAGTTATGCGCTCACCATTCATGGTCACCAAAGAGTTTGCTCCATTGGGGTAAACCTTATGAATGATGTAAGGTCCTTCCCATTTGGGCTCCAGCTTGGGTGGTTTCCTTCCAGGGATCATTGGTGCTCGGAGGGCCAACACCAGGTCGCCTTTCAGAAAAGAGTGAAGGCAAACCTTCTTGTTGAAGGCTCTGGATATCTTATTCTGATGCCTTTCCAGATTGTGTAGGACACGAAGCCTGTTCTCATCCAGTGCTTCCAATTCAGCTGGACGGATTTCGGTCACCCTATCTGGGGCCTGCTGGTCATAGACTGTAGTGCGTAACGATGGTAGCTGGATCTCGATGGGCAGGACGACCTTAGCCCCATACACCCGGGAATATGGAGTCACCTGGGTGGAATTGAGAGTCGT
This sequence comes from Viscum album, assembly GCA_963277665.1. Taxonomy (NCBI): domain Eukaryota; kingdom Viridiplantae; phylum Streptophyta; class Magnoliopsida; order Santalales; family Viscaceae; genus Viscum; species Viscum album. The sequence continues at coordinate 87,835,386 of OY728140.1, read as the reverse complement.
CGTCCGATACTCCTAGAGGGCGTTGGGGAGCTTGTCCGGCCAACCTTTCTTGTTCTGACAAACCATTTTCTGCAAAATGTTAGAGAGAGTTTTTTTTTTTGAACGCCTCGATCTACCCATTTGCCTACGCATGATAGAGAGAGGTATGCTTCGAACAGATATTGTACATGGCGTACAATTTCTTCAGCTCGACTGCTCAGAAGTTGGTGTTGTTATCAGTGAGGACAGTGTGAGGGACTCCAAACCGGTGGATGATATTGGAGCTCATGAAGTCAACGATAGAATGGTCCTTGACCTCTTTGAGTGGAACTGCCTCTGCCCACTTGGAGAAGAAATATGTAGCCGTCAGGATGAACCTACATTGGTGAGCTGTCGCCGGTGGATATGGTCCCATGACATCGAGTCCCCATACCGCAAATGGCCAAGAGTACTTGGTGGAGTGGAGAGGCTCTGATGGCCGATGAAGGAAGTTAGCATGGACTTGGCATGTGTGGCATCTCTTGGAAAACTCAATACAATCATGGATCATAGAGGGCCAGAAGTACCCCAATCTCCGGATCTGGTGGGAAAGCTTGGGCCAAGCCTGCTGGGCACTGCAGGAACCAGTGTGAACCTCTTGCATGACCTGATAAATCTCGACTCCTTGAATGCAACGGAGGAGAACACCATCGAATCCCCGCTTATAGAGGATCCACACAAGACTGGGACCACTCTGGAGAGTAAATTGCAGTGTGCGGTGTCTGATTCTCTCGTGCTTGGCCTGATCATCCCGGAGGCAACCATTTTAGAGATACTCGACAAAAGGTTCCCTCCAGTCTAGAGTGGCCTCAACCACTGCATCTGAAGAACCTAGGGCTCATGATGTAGAGGATCTGGTGGTAATATGGCTTACCCACAGGCCGTCATCATCCTATGGGGTGACGGGGGTGATGACTCTCTGGTGTGCCACATGTATGATCAAATAATCATGCTCGGATTCTGCGAGTGACGCGACCAAGCCGCCCAAAGTGTCTGCTCGATCGTTCTGTGACCGAGGGTCATGGGTAACCTCTAGTTGAGAAGGGAACTAGGCCATTAGATAGAGGGTGCACACCAGTAATGGCACGAGCTCCGGCTTCCTGCCAACATAGTCACCATTGACCTGCTTTACGACCATCTTGGAATCCCCTTTTACGTGTAAATCGGGCACATCGATCTCAAGGGCCAGCTCGAGGCCGGTGATGAGAGCCTGATACTTTGCCTCGTTGTTGGTGCAGCCTTCTGACAACAGGAATGATTATGGCAGGATGGCCAGTGTCGGGGTGATGAAGACGATACCCAAACCCACTCTATTGAGCTTAGGATCATTGATCCTCCTACTGTCGGGGCTCCGAGAGGCACCGTCGAAGTGAATTTTCCAACATGAGAAAGCATGATCGACCGAGAGGATTGCCTCATCAGGAAAATCTAGGTCCAGGGACTGATCCGCGGAGGTTGGATGGGCAGCTAGGAAGTCTCCCAATGCTTGTCCTTTGATAGCCTTCTGAGGCACGAACCTGATGTCGAACTGTTGTAGGATCACCGCCCACCGCGCTAGTCGGCCAGTCAACATGGGGTAGTTCAGAATGTACTTTAGTGGGTCTACCCGAGAGACCAACTGTACCTCATGGTGATGCAGGTAATGCCACAATTTCTGTACGGCGAACACGAGCGCAAGGTAGCTCTTTTCGATGGGGGAGTATCTGGTCTCCGTATCGAGGAGCATGTGGATGAGGTAGTATAGGCTGTTCTTTATCCCCTTATTGTTCTTCTGGGTGAGAAGTGTGTTGAGGGACTGTTCCAGGGTGGTCACGTAAAGGACCAGTGGATTCCCAGAGACAGGTGGCATCAAGACCAGAGGTTGGAGTAGATACTGCTTGATTTCCTCAAAGGCGGTCTGACACTCTTCATCCCATTCATAGGCAGAGCCTTTCTTCATAAGCTAGGAAAAGGGCTTACACTTGCCAGCCAGATTCGCAATGAATCGGTGTATGTATTCTAAGTGTCCTTGGAGACCTCAAAGCTCCCAAATATTTCTCAGGGGAGGCATTTGGCTGATGTCCTTGATCTTCTCTGGGTCGATCTCAATGCATCGGTATCTGACAACAAAGCCAAGAAACTTCCCGGAGGTGACCCATAAGGCACACTTCGGTGGGTTCATCTTCAGGTGGCGGGAATAGAGGAAGTCGAAAAATTTATCAAGGTCCTTGAGATGGTCCTGGCGTTGGTGAGATTTTACCACCAAATCATCCACATAGCATTCCACCAGTATCCCGAGAATCGGCTTGAATATGTGATGCATGTCCCACTGATAGGTGGCTCCCGCATTCTTCAGGCTGAAGGGCATTACCTGGTAACAAAAAGTACCTTGGGGATCCATGAAGGCAGTGGACTCCTCATCCTCGGGGGCCATCTGGATCTGGTTGTACCGAAAATAGCCATCCATGAAGGAGAGGGATTGGAACCTGGCTATGGAATAAATCAACAACTCTGTCACTGGGAGGGGAAAATCATCCTTCGGACAGTGGCGGTTAAGATCGTGGAAGTCAATGCAGGATCTGATTTTCCCGTTCTTCTTCCTGACTGGCACAATGTTGGCAAGCCACCTGGGGTACTGAACTTCCTTGATGACGTTGGCTTTGATAAGCTTGTCAACTTCGGCCTCAATCATAGCACCATGAAAAGGGTGCATTTTCTTGGGAGGCTGCTTGAACCCATGATGGTTTGTCGGGAGACCAAGGCGGTGGATGACTACATGGGGATCTAGTCCTGGCATCTCATCATAACTCTAGGCAAACACGTCATGGTGCTGTTTGAGAAAGTCCACGTACTGTTTCTACTCCTTGAAGGACATGGCAGCACTGATCATTGTGGGTCTTGGATTTGCCTTTCTACTAAGGTTCACCTATACCAGTTCATCGACCGTGGTAGATACGCCTTCTTCAAAGGAAGGGAGAGTATTCTCCAGATCCTCTTCTCCAGCTATGGAGGGATGTTCCATGGGGGGAGTCATTTCTGAGCCACCAGACTCTGATGGGAGGCTGGTGCTGTCCTGGGCGGCAGTGGTCATCACATCAGGGGACTCATGCGCCACTGAGACCATAGCGATGAAGACATTCGATCCAATCCCATCTAGCCTTCGGCCCAATGGGCCACGTTTGATGACATCAAAGTAGTAGTGACGCGTCTGCCCGAGACGGTTGATTCTAGCCTGGTGGAAGAGACACATATGACATACCGCCGTTTCCATGAGCCTGATGTCTCGGTACCGTACAGGGGTAGGAGGTTCCAGGATCACCTAAGCCTGGTTGGTGTAGGAGTACGAGGTGATTTCCCACCGTCGCTTGGACCTAAAAATATGCCTTCCTCTTGTACCCAAAACAACATAAAATTTCCCCATGTCGGGGGTCATGGCCTCCAACTGATGGATCGGGAAGATGTATGCATCGTCCAGGACTGCCCATGGATTACTTGTGACCAGGGCGGGTTCATCCTCACTTGCCAGGATTTGCTTATTCTTGCTCTTGTAATAGTCGACATCAAGATAGCAGGCTTCACAAGAGTCAAAAGGATACGTCTCTCCTTAGATCATGCCTACTCGACCATTGAGGGAGTATTTGAGGCATTGGTGATACGATGAAGGGACCACTGCATGCAGATAGATCCATGGCCTTCCCATCAATGCGTTGTATGCGGTGTCCTGGGAGATGACCATGAATTCGGTGCTGGAAATTAGGCCACCGAACTGGGTCTTCAAGCGGATCTTGCTGACTGGGGTCTACTCGGTCCTGTCATATCCCTAGATTCTGAGGTTTGAGGGAGTTAGATCATCCACAAACAAACCTTTCTTCCACAGTGTCCGAGTCGGTATTAGGTTAATCCCAGAACCCGTGTCAACAAGGCAGCGGTGGACTTCCACGCCATTGAATTGACCAGTGAAGTACAGTGGGAGAATGTGCCCCTATATGGGAGGGTCTTCTTCTTCACCAGAGAATGAGATAACTATCTGGAATTCAGAATTCTCAATTGCCTCAGCATGGAAGGCTTCTGTAGCTGCTACCTCCATCTAAAACTGGAGGGGGCTCCTTAGGGCCTCGGTAAGCACTTCACGCATTTCAGATGACAGGAGAAGATCCTCAAGGATATAAAGCCTCGCTGTAATGCTGACAAGGTGCTTTAGAACATCATACTTCCATGCCAAATGCAAACCTCTGTTTATAGAAGGTAGCTCTGCAATTGGAGGGACGACGGACCCTGTCGGCTGGACCGGCAGCTGGCTGGTACTGGGTACATCCCGCTGCCTTCTAGTTGAGGCCAAGTGAGTAGCTTCTGGATGAGGACCGGAAAACTGAGATTTTCCTATAGCGGGGAAAGACTGGCCACGGTATGGACGAGGCAGATCTTCCTGATCTAGTATCACAAATGGCGGTGGAGGTAGACCTGAGGGCACCAAATGGGGTTGCGCGTGCTGAGCTCTGCGCTGGGCCTGCTGTCTGGTTTCAGTAGCATGCACGGCCTGGCTGAAAGCGCCCCCTGACGTGCCTTGACGACCCACGTGGTTGCGGTTCCACTGACGTTGATGTCGGCTGGGGATGTTGGGGAGGCTCGCCTGGCGTTCCCCCTCATCGGGAGTCATATAGGGATTTATCATCTCCACGATATTAACCGAAGCATACCCCTGACTGTCGCTCGAAGATCCATCCACCACTGGGTAGATTCTAAGAGGAATCCCCATCTCAGGGGGCATGAAGTCACCGAGAGTGTGGGATGACGATGGAAGTGGTGGAGCGCGTTGTTTCTTCTTGTGTCATCGCTGCTTTCCCTTTTGGGACGAGGCTGGCTGAGATGACGACGCAGAGGTACTGGTCGCATCTTCTGAAGGCTCCAGCTGATTCAGGCATGCCCGAATGATACCATGGGCACATGTGATGGTGTTACAGGCCATCCAGTCATCGTACTTCTGAGACCCATGGCTGGGAACCTTCTACCACTCTCCTTCGTCGTCGCTACTGCTTTCTGACCTTACAAAGACACCTGTCACTTGTGTCAGGGTCGGGCCCAACCTGACTATTTTGTTCTCGACCTGGTCATGGAGCCAGTCTTTAAACACATAGCACTTCTTGAGGGTGTTCCCCAGGATCTGATGATAGGGGCAGTAGTTGGGGCGATTGGTGAGATTCGCCTCTGTCGGCCTTCTGCACTCGGGTAAGTGCATGATCCCCTGATCTATGGCACTTCGAAAGTAACCGGGGACCTAATTCTCGTTGAATGAGTAAGTCTGGTGCCTTCTTTCCAGATAGGGGGCTCTAGGATCCTGGCCCTGACGAGGGGCCGAAGGGGCCTTCCGAGGAGACAGAGCCTGAGTGTCCCTCCTAGGTGGTGGTGGCGCATTGTGCAGGGGAACCTGTCGGTTCTGAGGCGGTCACTGTTAGGCAAGATCATGTGCTTGAGGTGGAGGGCCTCTGCGGGGTTGCAGAGCCGGTGCCACTGGCAGAACTTTTAGCTGCCTGGGGGATTCTATTTGGGCCACCGTGGCGGGCTCGGCTCTGGTAGCCCTCCTAGCTAGGACCATAGGGGGCAGCAGACGTGCCTGACTAGCCTGTTGCAGAGCTTCCTCGAGGCACTAAGCCTTATCTGAGAAGTCCCGGAACCCTCCGAGGTAGTTCTGGGTGATTAGGGAAGGAACCAGTTCTGTTTTAACATTCCCTAAGCACATTTTCAGTAATTTCTCCTGAATCAGTGGCATGTCGAGGGAGTATGTAAGACCCTTCCACCGGGCGATGAAGTCTGCGACTCACTCGTCAGGTCTTTGTTTTCACTTGAAGAGGTCTGTGATGCTGGTCTTTTGCGTGGTGGAGTTGAATTGGTATAGGAATTTCCGGAAGAGATCCTCCCAGCCGGTCACCGATCCGATAGGGAGCTGGCTGTACCAGATAAATGCAGGGCCCTCCAATGTCTACACAAAACATCGGAGCTTGGTGGCTTTCTACTGTGCCAGGGTCCCCAACATGGGGCCACACCTGGAGGAAAATTGGGCCAGGTGCTGTGTCGGGTCCCCTATCCCGTTAAGGGGCCAGAAAGTGGGATTCCCAAAACCCGGTGGTGTAGGCATATCATCCACCCACGTGGGATATGGATTTCCATCTGGTGGGACCACCACCATTCACGTTTCCAATGCCTAGAGGTGGGCGATGAGTGCCGCTATAGGATCATTTGGGTGGGGGTCCCTGTCTTGATAGGGATCCCTAACCACGAGTACGTTTCCAGGCTCTTCGACATGGTAGACAGCTTCAACGGCTCATGGAGCGACTGGCGGAACGGCCCTTGGGGCGGCTAGGGGAACCCAGGCTGGATTCCTCGAGTTGCCTCACCGTTCAGGAGGGTTTGGCGAGACGTATCGTGCCCTCTTTCCGTGAGTTCCGGCTTCTGCCCTGTCTGTGGGAGTAGCATGATCAGGGTTTCCCTGTGGCATCTCACCGAGGGGGAGTTGTTCCTACCCCTTCTGCCCCAACTTGGGATCACCATAGTTAGGTCGCCTCTCTACAGTGCGCTCGGCCAGGAGTTCGTCGACCAGCCTCTTCTGCTCAGCGAGCTGTTGGCGCAACGCAGCCTTCTCGGGGTCTTCATTTATCTTCTGCACTGAGGTGGAAAGGTCGGAGTGCTTGACAGTTCCAACATGCTCTTAACCCTTACCGGCAATATGACTGAGTACCAGTGACTCGGTGGGCGTAGGGAGGTCTAGAAGGTTCCTCTGCTGACGAGTAATCCTCCCTGATGGGTCCAGCAGTGGTGGTACATCCTCAGGGGGTAAGTCTCCATCGAGAAACTCCAGCTCGTCCTCCTTGTCCGCTATGTCATCCATGTGGACCGCAACCCTTCTTTGGGGAATGTCCTCAATGTATCATAATGAATCGGGCTACCACCAGATAGGACTGAAGAGGAGGGTGGCATACTGTCCCCAACCATAGACTTACACATGGGGGGTAGCCTCCCTGATGATTTTTCGAAGTAACTTGAATCTCTGAACACATTTTTGTTGGAAGACGCTCTAGAGACCTAGTGACTCATGGCGCTGGGCCACGGGGAGTGCGACCAAATCGACAAGACGGTATTGCTCGCCGATTTCCTCGAAGTGCACTTGGCTCCTGGGGTACAACACCTGATGATAACGAAAACGGAAGTACATCACCCATAGGGTTTGACGGAAGCACTCGACTTCCTCTGGGGTGAGGGATTCTAGCACATAAAAGTTCGACGCTGCCGCCGGCCAAAACTTCTCCGGGAAGTGATCCGCCGTGAGAATGTTCCAGAAGCTCCTGGGCTCGGATTTGGGGTCTGGCCCCGTATTTCCCCACTCATCAACTGAAGGTGGATGAGGAACCGGTATCATTACTAAGGTGGACCGCTGGGACAGTAGACTGGGCAGCGGAGAATACGGCGAACGAGCCGACTGGCTTCTGAATTTCGGTCCATCCTCTGAAGAATGCGGTGACCAGACCACAATGTCACGATACTACGGGCTGATAGCCACAACTTATAGTGTAGATATCACGGTTAATGGTGATGGGTCACATTGTTGCTCAACCGCCATAGGTCCCCAAAATAGCTCTCTGTGATCTCTGGTCGAGGTAGAGGGCACTTCTGGTGACAACGGTGGTGACTGCACGATCATAACCTGTGGTATTCCCACAATTTATTCCTCCTAGATGTACCTATAAAGAGAGGCAGGAATTCGATGGACTTCGCATTCTGGAAGGACGAGGCTGACATGCCTTGTTCTTGCCCTGGTCCTTGACACAGAGGACCGAGGAGAGCGTTCCACTACTGAGTCACATTCTTCTTTAGAATCCGAGAAGCGGGCCGGTTTGATCTCCATCCGGGCCTTCCCAGGATTCTTCTTGTGGCGGAGACGACCCACACTCCTACCCCTAAATGGCTCCTCAGGACAAGGCCGATTCCCAACATGTATTCTTGGGGATGTACTGGTGGCAGGGCGGAGAGGACTTCTGCTTGAGACAGCTGGGGTGCGAGGGGCACCAGGGAAAATGTCGAAGGGAACACGGGGAGAACATCCATGAATAGCACCTGAGCAGGCGAAACCTCCGTTGGGACCGGCAGGAGCATGGGGAGGACCTCCATGCTTGGTGCGGGTGGAGCGAGGTTAACCTTCACCTCTTTGGTTGTCAGGGTGAGGAGAACCTTCGCCATTTGCGGAGAGAACGTAGGGAGGATCCCCACGTTAGAGAGGGACCGGATGGGCAATGCCTTCATATCGATGGTCGGGGGTAGGAGGAGGGACTCCATACCTGGTGTGGTGGGCACGGGAAAGAATTCCACGCTGAGTGTCACTACCACGGGGCAGGTCTTCATTAAAATTGGGGGTAGCACGGGGCATACCTCCATGACAAGTTTCGTAGCTGGGAAGGCCCACGCTCTATGGATTAGTGGTACAGGGAGGACCTCTGTACGTGGTGACATCATCGCGGGTTGGTTCACGGTGATCACCACTCAGGCCTGTGACCCGGAGAGTCAACCCAGCCTGCCCGTGGAGCGGTTGGGGCCTCGATCCTGGTTGGGCATAGGATTTCCCCTGCTCAGCATGTATAGGGACTTTGTGATATGCATCGGTTGTGGCTTGGGCCATAGTAGCTGTCAACGTTGACGCCCCTTGGCGGGCATCCTTAGCTCGGGCCCAATGCTGGCGTCGAGTCAGGCGAGCTGGTGCGGGTGGTGTAGGGGCATAGCCTACCTACTCCTCTGGCAAGGCCAGACGGCGGTACTAACACGGCCGAGTGGGGGCCCTTTCTTGGAGTCCTTGGATCAGGACTCTGACCGGGCTGAGCCGGACGTCACCCACCTCATCAGCGTAAGGTAGGGATTCGTCAAGGAGTTCCGAGGATAGGCTCCCGAAATGATTGAATGTTGGGGTGGGGAGCAGGGGCTCCCTGCGTGGCCCTCGAGGGTGGCGTTGACGGTGGGGCCTGGACGCCTCTAGGTCCAGGCAGACCATATCTCGAGTTGGGATTATTCCCTCCTCCTCATAACGGCGTATGAGGTCATTAATCACCCTTCGTCGGATGACTTCCTATGGGGAGAGGGGGTGTGGGCGCCCCACGTTCGTGGATGCAAACGCTGTTTTGGAAGTAGTGGAGCCATGCGGAGTGGCTATGCTGGTATTTCCCCTGCCTCTGCTTAGGCGGGTGGGTGGTGATCATGTCCCTGTAGCAACAACCTGATTCCTGAGAAGCAGGGAGATCAACTCATCATCACTGCGAGGAAAAGAAATCGACAACCAGTGCCCCAACACCATTCCGTCTTCTGTGGCCGGTAAGAGGGATCCATGCTAACAACATTGCAGAACAGAATTCCCCACGTTCTACTGCCCCAACTTCTGGTGAGTTTCACCCCAGGCCCGCTATTTTCTTGGAGGGACCCGGCGCCAGATATCTGGATCCGGTGACACGTCAATCTACTGAAGTCTCGAGCACTACTAATCTCCACATTGGGGAGAAGAAATTCACGTCAGGTTCGCCATTTTTGTTTCCGATGCTTTCACCGGGGCACTCCCGTCCGTCTGTGGGGGACGTCGGCGCAGATTTTTTTTTGCCCTGTATTCCTGCTTTCCAAAGGAGGGTGGCATCCATTTCTTATTCAGGGACGTCTTCTCCTTGATTGAAATGGGATGATGGGATTTCGGTTACTCCTTACATGGATTCCTCCTCAGAACTTTTCACCTAGTCCGGGTCTCCCTCATAGATTTAATACGTTGTTCGTGAAACTCTTCCCAATGCCATGTTTTCATGGACTCCGATTAATTACACTGCTTCTGTCAAGACATTCCAAGGGGTCCGGTCAGGGCAGCAACCTTCAGTTGGGAGAGTAGTCACGTCGAGGCATCATTAACGTGTCTGAATGCTGGGTAATTGGTCTGTCTGTCTTTTGTCCCTTGTTATAGGGCTTCTCGAGGGTGCAGAAGCCCAAGGCATCCCACATAGAGCGCGGGTAATCATTTTCCATAGGCATGTATCTGATGTTTTCCTCATCTTCCCATGTTTAACACAGGGTATGCCGCAAGTTTAACACCCAGCGGAGATGGTCGGGCTGATCAAAACACTAGCTCAAGTGGATCAGATTGAGGAACCCCTCTTGAGGGAACACCGATATCGGAGCCAGCCCATGGGTAGTTTCCTGAATGTTGTGGAGGGGAATGGGGTGGCATGATCTCACCGGGATGTGGCGGCCTAGATAAGAATTAGGATGGATGATGGAAATCTATACAGAGTGGAGGGGGAATGAAATTGAGTTGTCGTGGAGATGGTGGTGGTGATGGGCTTGAGTCTCAACAAGACTTCATACGTATCCTCGTGGCGGGGAATTAAAGTCCGCGTAGTTCAGAATGGATGTGTGGGGCTTACACTCCAGGCCGCCCAAGGTGGTGGGAGAACCGACGTGAATGAGGTCTAAATGACAAGGTGGTGGGCTTGAACCTCGTGAGGATTCCTACATACCATGCCTTAACATGGATCAAAGTCCACATAGTTCAGGTTGGACATCAGAGAACCAACATGAAGAAGGACCTTGGTCCAATGGGTGGTGGGCTTGAACCTCGTGAGGCTTCCTACGTTCCATGCCTTGGCATGGATCAAATTCCACGTAGTTCAGGAAAGGGGTTGTTGAACTGACACGAAGGGGTGTCAGAACAACTGGATGGTAGGGTCACAACGGCTTACTGCTAGATTAGGATGCGGTTTAACGTCACGTGGGACAGGGGGCGTGTCAGGGAACCGACGTGAAAATGGACCTTGGTCTAGGTGGATGGCGGTCTTGAACCTCAGGAAGGCTTCCTACGTACCATGCCTTGACATGGATCAAAGACCACGTAGTTCAGGTGAAAAAGGGGGGCTTAGCACACTAACATGGAGATGGTCGTGGCCAATGATTGTTGGGATTGAACCTCAGGGAGGCTTCCTATGTACCATGCCTTGACATGGATCAAAGTCCTCGTAGTTCGGGTATGAATGTGGGTGTCGACGAACCGACGTGAAGAAAGAACTTGGTCCGATGGGTGACGGGGCTTGAACCTCAGGGATGTTTCCTACATAACATACCTTGACATGGATCAGATTCCTCGTAGTTCAGGTGGTGATTTCATCGGTGAACCGATGTGAAGGTGAACCCGGGGGTCCACTGGTGGTGGGCTTGAACCTAATGAGGCTTCCTACGTCCATGCCTTAACATGGATCAAAGTCCTCATAGTTCGGGTGTGCAGTTTAACGTCATGATGTATGGGGGGCATACAGTTTAACGTTATGCTGGACAGGGGCATACAGTTTAACATCATGTTGGATGAGGGAATTTTCATGGTTGATGCTTACTCTAATCCCATGTGAGTCGTACTCGGTGTGAGAAACAAGAGGTAGCAGAGACCTGATGATCATGTCGTGAAGGGTGCATCTGTGAGAAGCGAATAGGGGATTACGCGTTAGGCAGACCATGGTGCTGGGACTTACTCTAGTATGGAGGCCCGAAGTACGACAAAGCGCGGAGGGAGAGGGATTTTGGACCAAAGAAAGGAGGTTCCTCGTTCCCTATCACACCCTCCGCTAGCCCTGGCGGTGAGGAAGTACGGAGGTGAATGGGTGCTACCTTCCGCAAGAGGGGATAGGGGGATTACACCAAGGTGGCTGCCCTTCCCCGCAGACAAACTTCACTCCCAGAAGGAGTATATCATCCCCTATAGGGACCAGAGGGCGTAAAGAATGTATGACCCAGGGGGACCCTGTGTATGAGGCATGGGGTCGGGTCACAGTTTAACGTCATGTGTTGAGGATGAGGTTCTTTTCAGTTTAATGTCCTGCAGCTCGGATGAGGTGGGTTTACTCTGCACCCCTAGGTCTTACATGACCAGTACCCTATGCTCCTTGTGGGAGGGAAGGTACCGGCAATACCGTGTAGAAGGGGTTTGCAGAGCGAACCATCGAGGGGTCCACGTTAGCATGGCTATACAAAGAAGCAATAGTCGTTAGCGTGCCTATAAGAAGATGTATTAGGCGAAGAAATGCTACGGGTGGTGTCATCCAGGGGACTTTGAAATCACATCGTGCAAACCTGGAGGGTCGCACAAGAAGAAGAATTTCCAAGCATAGGGGTCCACAGGAAGGGGCGTTGCAGAGCTCGGTTGCTTTGCATAGTGGAGGGAACTTGCGAAGGGGTGTGCTTCGCGAAGTGGAGTGCTTTGGCCTTAGCATGGGGCAGAGGTGCGAGTGGGTGGTGCTTCGTGAAGTGGAATGGTGTTTGAGGAGAACTGCCTCGTGAAGCATAGGTGCCTCGCGAAGCAAGGTGCTGTGAAGTAGTGTGCTTCGCGAAGTATAGTGACCTTGCCTTAGCATGCGGATCACGTGTACAGGGTGGGTGTTTCGTGAATCATAAATGCTCTGCGACTGCCCAGGTCCCCTTGGAGATCCCCTTCCTTCACGAATGACTTTAGGCTTCGCGCAGGGCATCCCTCTCGGATGACGGGCTCAAAAAGAGACATGACAGAGGCCTCTCCCAAAGCAAGAATCCCTCGTGGAGCTCATGATTCCCAGAGCGAAGAGTGATTCATGATTTGGGAGTTGAGAATCCAAAAGGTCGGATTGTCCATCCAGAGAGCTCAGGGGGAGCTCAGTATTTATAGGCAATGGGCGCCGCAAAGCAGAGCTCACGCGGCGCGAAGGGGGCTTCGATTGCTTCGCGGAGGGTCGCGAATGTCAACCAGATTCGTGGAGAGGTACCTCCTATTCTGATTTGCGGTGGGTTCGTGAACGTTAGGGCGTTCGTGGAGTGTTACCACCTCCGGTGCTTCGCGGCGGGTTCGCGAACATCAGGGTGTTTGCGGAGTGGTACCGCCTCATTTGCTTCGCGGAGTCCGCGTTGCTTGGGGGGCTCCGCATCAGGGCTTCGCGAGGCAGGGTGTGGGGGCTCTTTTTCTTCGTTCTTTTCATCCAATATTTTGGCTCCAACAACATTTAATTAGATCAAGAGGTATTTACATTATTGAAAGTTTGCGTCGTTACAATTTTCTCATAGGATACCACCAATAATGCGTTAATTAATAGTCCATGGATCCATATGCATGTTGTAGTTCCCTCCTTGTATCATTAATTCCTCAAATACTCCCTCAATAGTGAAATAGGTGTGTTTCAAGGTGATTCATCTCCCTTTGACTCATGTGAATCATTCTATATGGATGTCGTCCATTACAATAGCAAGGAAAATCAAGATCAAACCAATGAGGTTGAACATACCACCATTACAGCCAGACCATGGACTGATTTGGATGATGCATTCATCCTCCTGATTCACCACTTAGAGGCCATGATTCCAGACTTGGGAAATTTCTATTTCATTTCTGAGAGGAAAGGGTGCTGCATCCCTAGGTACAAATAACATTGTCATTTTACCTCATACTCTTACACAATTTAGGATATAGTAATACTAGAAACCCTACCCCTGTAAGGTATCAGATGTTTTCCTTATGGATACAACTGTATTTCAGACCCGCTTGTTCCGCTAATCCAAGTTGAACCAACACAATTTGACCCACCACTATTGATTTGAAATAAAGCATAGTCCCTACAGTCAAAGGCCTGATGGAATTGTCTTGATATTCTCTGTCTCCATGGTTTCAGTAGTGCAGAAGTCCCCCAGTGAGGATTCTATATCCACCCAAGCAGGCACCAATGTCCCCCTGGAATCAGTTATCTTGGAATAATTGTCTCCTTCCACTGATTCCCATGCCTCTAATTATGAATAAGATTTTGAAGATTCTCATCCCACATTTGAATAAGGAATATCCACCACCATTGATGAGTTGGTTCTTGTGAACATTAGTACTGAGGAAGATCCTAGGCCAATGATGATCAATATAGCCATTCCTGTGAAGGAACAGAAGCGGTGTGTGGATTTCTTGAAGCAACCTCATGATGTGTTTTCCTAGAGTTATGACGATATTCCAGGACTAGACCCTCAAGTCACCATCCACCATCTTGTTCTCCCAGTGAATCATCATGGGTTAATACAACCTACTAGGAAAACACACCCTTCCCATAGTGCCATGGTCAAGGATTAAGATAATAAGATTATAAAATCTCGCTTCATCAAGGAAGTTTAGTACCCTAACTGTCTAGCCAAAATCATCCAAATCAGGTAGAATAATGGGAAGATCATAGTTTGTATCGACTTCTGGGATCTCAACTTCCATTACTTAAATGATGATTTTCCCCTTTCAGTGACAGAGCTGTTAATCGATTCCATAGTTGGGTTCTAGGCTCTCTCCTACATAGATGGATACTCTAGATTCAACCTGATCTAGATGGCCCTTGAAGGTGAGGAGTCTAATGCCTTTAGATCACCAAAAGGGAGTTTCTTCTATCAGGTAATGTCTTTCAGTCTGAATAATGTAGAATCCACTTATCAATAATCCATCCACAAAAGCTTCAAACCGATCCTCGAGATGCTAGTGTAATTCCATGTGGATTAATTGGTGGTCAAATACTGCCAGTCTCAAGACCTTCTCAGAGATCTTGAGAAAGTGTTTTTTTCCTACACTCTTGACAGTTTAATATGAACCCCTTGAATTGTGACTTTGGGGTTACCTCTATAAAGTTTCTCATATTCATTTTCAGATACAGAGGCATCGAGATCAACCTATATAAGATCACAACCATCAGTTAGATGCCTTCTTCAAGCAACCTATGGGAGCTCTGAGTCCTCCAAGGCCACTTTTACTATATACACCAATTCATTGTGAATCTATCTAGAAATTTTAATCCCTTTTCTAGGATCGTAAATAAAGTTACCATCTACTAGTGGGATGAAGAGTGCTAAGTCTAATTTGAGTAAATCAAGTAGTAGCTGCTACAGGCTCTGGTTCTAATGCCGCCCATCTCAAGGAAGCCTCTAGTCCACTAATTGACTACCCTAGAATGATACCTTGCCTCCCTTGTCACATATAATAATAACAAATGGATATAGAATAGTTTATACTATCTCTATCACATAATCCTCTACATAGAGTTCAGATACTCTCCTATAAAGAAGAGTGGCCACATATTAGTATTTAGAGTGAAAAATTTGCATCATTATTTGAAACATAATGAGATACAAAAAGTGTCCCATGTAGACCCGCTAAAATATATCTTGAATTTCCTGATGTTGACTTAACAGCTAGCACGTTGGGAAATTATTCTTCATAAGTTCAACATCAGGTTCGTCCCACAGAAATACTTCAAGGGTTAGGCATTGGAAGACTTTATGGATGCCCATACAGCTCCTAAAGAGCATCCTCAGGATGTAAATTTCCTATAAGAGACCATCCTTTTAGTGGAATTGGCTATTCCATGTTGTAAGGTTCATTTCATTGGTGCCTCTTGGAGCCCAACTGGTCGAATTCTCAATGATCACAATCTCAACAAAGTAGGTCTAGGGATCAACTTCATCACCTTATCATAGGTTTTCCTTCCCTATTCATTCCTGTTATTAGAAGGCTGCACCAACAATGAGGTGGAGTATCAGGCTATCATCACTAGTCTCAAGATAGCTCTCGAGATTGACATTCCCTATTTGCATGTGAAGGGAGAATCTTATTTAGTCATCAGAAAAATCAATGGTGATTATATCATTAGGAAGCATGATATTGTGTCCTTGTTAGTGTGCACTCACCAGCTAATGGCCTAGTTTCATTCTTAGCCAGAGGTGACTTATGTTCCTCAGTTGCAGAATGGTTGATCCCATGCCTTGGCTGGTCTTTTTGTGTCTCTTTCAGAGCCTATCCAGGATGATATGTTCATCCATATGGTGCACCAAAGGTCCATCTCTCCCATTATCCCTAACGATGATGATAGACAGCAGGTAAACCAATTGACTATCAGTGCTTCTACATTGGGACCTCCATATCCCCCTGTGATAGAATAAATCTTTCATTGGATAACTCCTTTCATCGATTACATCTAGGACGACACCCTCCCTCCAGATTGAGATGAACATGAGCCATTCCGTCGGTGCAAAGTGCAGTTCACCACCTAAATTGGGCCTAACCTCGAGTAGAATCTCTATAGAAATGGGTTTGATGGAATTATCCTTTATTGAATTCAAGTAGATGAGATTCCCCAAGTTATGAAGGAAGCTCATATTGAGTCTTGTGGTGCTCATTAAGAAGGGTTAAAGATCTTCCACCAGATGTGATGGTGCGGCTACTTCTTGACCACCATGATCCATGACTGCATCAAGTTCTCAAAGAGGTGTCACACGTGTTATATTTATGAAAACTTTATGCATAAAATTCTAGAACCCCTCCATATGACCAAGTATTCCTATCCCTTTTTGGTATGGGGTCTTGATGTCGTGGGACCATATCCACTAGTGATAGATTTCCCATGCAGGTTCATTCTGACCATGATGGATTTCTTCTCTAAGTGGGAATAAGAGATCCCCCTCAAGGAAGTTGAGGCCTAATCAATTGTTGAATTCATGAGATCCAATATCATACATTGGTTCAGAGTTCCTCATTCCATTATCACTGATAATGGCACAAATTGTTGGGAAATTGATCAGAAGAGGTTGTACGCCAAGTACAACATCTGGTCCAACCATACTTTTCGCTATCATGAATAATAAAATAAACATATTGTGGAATTCAACAAAACCCTCTCCAATATTCTGCAGAATATAGTGGTCCAAAATAAGAAAATTTAGCTAGATAGGCTCCCCAACACTCTCTGGGCCTATTAGATGACAACCTACAATTCCAACCAGGTGACTCCTTATTACCTAGTGTATGGATAAAAGGTATTCCGACCCATTGAGATTCAGTTTCCATCACTCTGAAGTGTTGTTTATAACCAGAAGAGGCCAAAAAATGGCAGAAGTATGTCTAGATGAGCTGGAATTCATATAAGAGAACATGATTAAAGCATTTAATAATCTACAGAGGTACCAGAATAAGATAGAGAGAGAATTAAACAAGAATGTTTTCCTATGATCCTTCCTCTAGGGTGACACAGCACAGGCTCTTAGGATTATAATGATACCCTATAGGAAGCCTCCAAATTTATAGCCCAAGTGGGAAGGAGATTACATAATTCATAAGGTTTATCCCAATGGTTCATACTCTTTAATCACTATGGATGGAGAGCACATCACACCTTCAACCAACAACAAGTTCCTTGAGTAGTACTTCACATAAGGAGCTACCTTCATCCCTACAACATGATGTTAAATTGTGTTGTTGTAGTCCAAACATCATTACTCTAAATTTTATGTAGGACTTCTTGGAAACATGTGATGTGGTATTAGGAACCTTTATCCCTCATTCATGTCAAATTTTTTTCATCCATCAGGCCACCTTACCTATTTCAATGATCTCTGATCCCATGATTCAAACTCTAAAACCTTAAACTAAGATCTCATGGTCCAAGAAACATGGCCATAAACTATTTGTAGTAGGTCCAATCATTAGGTTCTTAAACTATGTATAGCCCCTGCAGTTCGATCTATACAACTTTAAACTACATAGTATCAGCATCTTAGTTGCATGATGTTAAACTGTGTAGCCTCGATGGTCCTTTTTCACATGACCTTAAAAGTTACACACTTCCCAGACACACAATGTTAAACTAGGAACTTGGTCCGAGCTCTATGACCTTCAACTAAAATTTCAATTCCATGCATTATGATGTTAAACTATGTGAAATTTTTTCTTGGGAGTGTGAAGTGTGGAATTGGGCCTTCTAGGTCCTCATCCATGTCGAGATATAGTTTTTTTCATGAACATCTCCCTTGGAACTCTTTCTCCCCATCATACCTACAGCATAACGTTAAACTATGCTGGTAACATCCTAGTTACATGACGATAAACTGCATAGAACCATCATTCTAGTTGCATTATGATACTTGAAAACTATAACTTGTCCTGGTCGTACAATGATAGACTACACAACACCACAATGTTCTTGCTCGAGAGTACATCACCCTATCATTGGTCATCCACCATGAAACATTTTAGAACTATATGAGGCT